>JAZKJV010005794.1:0-686387 GCA_037367405.1 Ottelia alismoides | reverse complement strand
TAGATTACCATGCACGGAATTTGATCTTTCCAATATCTCATGAGTGATCTCATATCTTCCGGTTCAGTAATGAAGCTGTATGATCCCTTTGAGAGATCATATTACTCATATGCCCTTGCATGCACACCAGCACGTCGGTATATAGACCTTGGTTAGGTCATCAACCTATTGGTCTGCCAAATGTACATACTCAGATATATAGTAACACATCTATCTCCGGTCAGAGGATGTGTGCCTATATCGTGACAGCATACGACATAGGACTTTGGTTATCTCGATCTCGTTAAGTCGACTCTTTGACCTAACTTATCTAACACCTCCGAATCTCCATTCCTATGCTAGAGGACCTGCATCAAGAGGTCGTTTAGATATCAGCCTTCAGAGAAAGGATTGCCATTTCCTTCTCATGCTGGAGATCATCTCTTAATAATCATTTGATGGTGCTTGATGAGTCCTCAATCTAACTCTTTAGATATTCATCCAAGCACCAGCCTCTATGATTTAGTGAATGAATCAACAGCTATATGATCATTAAGATGATCATGGTACATAACTCTAATTGTACTAAGGGACCTATTATGCAAATTAGTTATTCTTCATTTCAGATCAGGGAATGATATTTGCAATAACAATTATTGCATAATGGCTCACCGTGTGCTCGCATGACCAACAAGTAGATCCTCCAATAAAAGAACTTTGTTTAGAACCCTGTGGATGTGTGCAGATATCGTAGATCTTGAGTGTTGGAACCACTCTTGCAGCACACGGTTAGATAGGACGTGTCCAAATGCGAAGAGGAAAAGACATACTTGCTCTATCGTATCAAGGGATCTTGTGTTACACAACCATGTTCTTTGCTCCAACAACTCCACAAACGTCATCAGGGTGGTAGGCTCCATCCGGAAGCACATGTATGATCGCTTGACATGGCTTGTCATTACATCATCAATCCACATACTTCCAGACCAAGTCCTTGTGTTGAGAGGTATGGGGACACGTGGAGATTCTTGAGCTTGTGTGGCACATGCGAATATGTACAATGCAATGGTATAGGACAACTCGTTCGCCTTAGATAAAACACTATCAAACAGATTATATAGATGCTCTTCCGTCTACAACAACAACATATTAGATAAGGAAGGTACAATCAACATAAAGATTGCAATGTCCAATCAGCATAAAGGTTTAGTAGTTTTTTCAGGATTGTAAGTAGAGAAGCATATAGTTGAATAAAAACGAAGCAGACAACATGCTTGGGACATCCCAATGCCAATTAAATAAGAGGATACGTAAAAAGTTAACGACTAGATAAATGTGCACAAGTTTTAATAGTACTACAACAAGCCTAGATAAGGGAACTTAGAGTTTTTAAAGTATAAATACATATTAAATTGTCCATAATGAAGAAGTGAGACACTAAGGCTGCAGTTCCGAACTTAGAGGAATCCAATGCAGGTTAGGCACGACAGGCTACGACTGTCCAAGCACATGGTGAATCCATGCTTGCAGGAACACTGGGTCATCCTTCACGGTACGAAAGAGCTCCCTTCTGGCCGAGTGAGTCAAGATATCAGTTACCTTGACATACATTGTTGGGGAGAGAGATGGGTACGCCTCCCTCAACTCCTTGTAAGAGTCACGGGCATCCTCGTCTTGTTGTCGTCTCTGTGCCCCTATCCTATCCTGGATTAGGTCCATGAACTCACCCATGTCAGGTAGTGCATGCTTCCCTTCCCCACTTCTCTTGCGATTGGATCCAAATGATCTCGGCATGCCCTACTAACAACAGGTGGGGTGGGAACCTCGTCTGCATCCTCATCATCTGTATTATCTCCATCATCCTCCATGATATGCTCCTCCTCAATATTGTGTGTGGCCATCGGAGCACATGATGAGCTGGCGTAACGACCGGATGCGAATCCCTTCCTGATGAGGTAGGAGACCTCTTCGAAGTACAAGAAGGGATGGGAACTGTAGTTGCGGTACGCCTCACCCACCTGGAAATTATTGCCTCACAATTAGTCATTGTCAAGTAATCAAATTGGATATTTGAGGATAGTGCAATACATCATACCTCCAACCAAGCGAGTCCATCCAACACAATTGGACAATTATAGACGTGGTCCCATCCCGACTAGACTTGCCCCATAAGTACAAGTAGGCCACGTAGTCCTTCTTGTAGATCTTCCAACGAGATTGGATTTGATCCTTTGTGTAACGAAGGCATGCTTGTTCGTTGAACTGACACAAGATGCCATTCCACCCTGTAGTAGTGAATGACTTCTCACTCCATTAATTCATGTCTCGCGCTTCCAGCATACAAAGTATTAAAACCCGATCATAACTAGATGTCCAGTTGGGCGCCCTCCCCGAACCAAGTGTCTCACCTCCCCTCCCCTCCATTGATGTCTCTCCTTTACCTTGTCGTGGCATTGCAAGTCTAATAATGAAGTAATGTCAAAATCACCATGTCAATAACCTACGATATTACATGGTTGTGAATAGCTTATGCACCACGTGAATGGGAAAACATGAATCAGTATTTGAAACGTAAAAAAAACAAAGACGTCTCTCTATTCAAAATTCATCCGGATGATCTTTACGACATGATGGAACTTCATCGCGCTTGTTCAGTAATCAAATTGTGCATCATCAGTGCTCAGAGCCTCCATCATTTCACCTCAGTCTCTATCACATGGCCATCACATCCACATCGTCACATGGCTCAACCATTGTAAAAAGGTAAACTGAATTACCAAGATAGTTTGGTGAAGGGAGTCATCATCGATGCTCGGCCATTGCATCATTGCACCTCAGACATCGTGGACGAGTTAGTTCGCCCAATGCCTCGAATCAGTAACAAAAAGAAATTAAAATTGGTTGTAAGTCATCATTGGTGCTCGATTGCACCTCAAGAAGATATCACACGGTACAAGCGCAATGTCGGATGTACACATGAAACCGTGTGATAACAGTGCATCATTGCAGGTGGTGAGAGATGGGTATAGAAATTCCCATTTGTCAACACACCCGCTCAGAGGATTTTTAATCCAATCCACTACTTTTATCCCACAAATTAGGGCCACATACGATCCATCAAACATGACAATATATCTTTTCGTAGTTACTTGATAGACCAACCAATTCAGATTTCAGCAACTGCAATTGCATCAAAATAAGAGGCACGATCCCAATATAACAACAAAAGGATCATCCGTTATAATTCAGGTATTGCCCAATAATACCAATCAAAATGTCCGGTAAGATTACCATACATCAGGTAGTGAATAATGTAGCTCCCCTGCATCTGGTAAAGTCCATCGCAAGGATAAACATGCCTGCAAAGGAGAATGCTATCAGGAAATTTGAGGATAGAGCACAAAATACGGATATGCCATTTTCAATCAACACTTCATCACATAAGGCAGATATGAGAAAATCCACCTAACGTCCCAAGTTCAAATTACGCAAAAATAGGGCTTCCCTTTTTGCATGCATCAGACCCCAATTGGAGTAAAAGCCTCCTACAACGATAGGCAAAAATCCAACTGACAACTTCCCCTCCTAGTTAGTTCATCAGGAGGAAACAAGGATCGATCTATCAAATTTCTCACAACAATGTCCCTAGTAAGAAGGGCCAAAAATCATCTTTAATTGATAGACTAATATTTTCCACGAATGATATACAAATATCCAACTTAAACTCCCCATCCCAAATATTTGCCCAGGAGGTTACACTGAAAGACCATTTCGTATGCCCAAATTTAAAATAATCACAACAACATCCCCAACTACAACCAATGCTCGATTTTAAATAATGTCCGATAAACCCTAACCCCAAGGAACACCACTGCCTTCAATCGAAGGAAAGGCAACACCACAAAAATTAGCTTCAAAGGATATCGAAGAAATGCAACTCCATGGATTCTGTCAACAACCCCCTTTCGAAAAGGGCCACCACGACATTAAAAAAATCCCAAAGTCGAGCAAACACGCGAAATCGTCAAAGAGAGTGAGGATGTTACCTGCCGTGACAAGAAGGAATGGAGTCCTCATTGGCCTCCTGTATAGATCCTTCTCTGCAAAATCGTTTAAGAGGAAATGGAGCTCAAGCTTGAGGGTGTACCTCCAATCCAACTCAAGACACCGACGCTTCCTTCGAAGTACATAAATGCGAGAACATCAGGAGGAAGAGGAGGAAATCATGCCAAGAACGAACCTGGTAGGGGGAGAAGAGGGCGAGAGGATCGAAGCCTCGAGAGAGAGGATCTTGACAAGACAGTTGCATGGGGTGGCATCGTGGTAGAGTGGTCGCCTCATGCTACAGTCTCTCAGAGGAGTGTGGTTTTGGGGAAAGGGTTGCATGTAGGAATGAAAACGATCGGATACAGATACGAATATAGGTATAATCATATCCTTATCTATTTTAAAATACGAATACGAATGTAGATACAAATATTGACGAATGTGAAAAAGGTGTTACCATATCATTAAAAATGAATATACCATATCATTAAAAATGAAAACGAATGTGAAACGGATACGAATCGGATACGAATAATAACATAAATATTTAATAGATTAACTAAAATATACATGTTTGGAAGGGTTTACACATAAGATAGATATATCAGATATTGTAATTTCATAACAATTATATAAAAAATAGTGAATGCAGTCATAAAAAGTTGTTACACACATGTATAAATAAATATATTACTATACTTATGTATGAAAATGAATATACGAATACGAATGCGAATATTAACGAATGTCAAAGTGATATCCATATCTGCATCCATTTTAAAACGAATACGAATACGAATGTCAAAATATGTATAAAACGAATACGATAGCGGATCGGATACGAATATATTCACATTAGTTTTCATCCCTAGTTGCGTGGGTGACCCGTCCCAAACACCATGGGTTTTACCCCAAAAACCCGATTAGGCGCGGTTGCCCACGACCCGAACGACCCCTAAGGGGTATCATTTGAGGGTTTGCTTCCATTGGATCTGATGGGGATTGAAACCCGATGATTCTTCCTAAGTAGTGCTTATACCGTATGGTGCGAGATGAATTATCGTTATGTTTCCAAAAGCATAGAAAAAAGGCATATTTTTTGTTCGTGTTGAAGTATTATGTTGGATTCTTTTATACGATTCTACTTATTAATTGGTTTCACCAATCACCATGGAGCTCACAAATTCCACGACCATCTAGCTAATTTGACTCTATATCTTTGGTTCATCTTTGAGTTAACTCTCTAGACTTCACATCTCCTTGACGTTCTCTGCCTTCTAAACTTCCATCTTCGTTACTAATGAGGTGAATTACAAAATTCTCCCAGCTTTGTCTGTTTTGCTTTACTTTTTTTGGTAAGTAAAAAATTTAATTCATGTAACTGTAGACCTTTACAATTTGGGGGAATACAACCTCGATTACAAGTCTCAAAAAGAAGGAGGGAGACACAAGGACTAAGTGTAGCGTATTGCTATTAGTATGCAGAGGGTTTGAGATCAAACAAAAACTCAAAATCCTCATTACAGCAGGGCACGACAGTGTTGTATGATGGTGTTGATGATATTTTCAACAGGCAATGATGTACGTTTGGTCCATCTGCGATTCCTCTCTTCCCAAATGCAGTGAACAGTTGCAGCAAGTCCAGTGGCCATTTTCTGTCGAGCCTCGGTATCGGGCCAGTGAGCAATCCAGAGTAGAGTGTCGAGCACATTGGTATTTACCAGAGAGGGGAGGCCTAAGAGACGGCAGGAGGCCTTCCAAATATTATTTGCAAAGGGGCATTGAAAGAAGATGTGCCCATTGGTCTCCAGCTCACTATTGCAAAGATAGCATGGCGTGGAATCGCATATTCTATGCTTGGCAAGCCTATCGGTGGTGGGCAGGCACTGTCGGGCCAATCTATAAGATGTTAGGGAGAACTTAGGGGGAGTAGCCTTGCCCCATACCACGGGGGCCCACTCAACAGTCTCCACCCTCCTCCGAATGAGGTCATACGCGCTGGCGAAAGAGTAACCCTTTCCATTGTGCGTCCAGGTGCATGAGGTGGGGGCCAAGTTGATGGCCGCTTGGACAGCCTCTCTCCCATCAAGAATGGCTTTCCAAAAACGGTTATGTGAGGGGGAATGTAGGGTGTCCCAGAAAGAGCCCAAGGAGACATATTTACTTCTCATGTAATCCACCCAGATGGAGCCCTTGGAAGACATTAGTCTCCACGTCCATGAGGCGATCATAGCATCCATCAACGAGGTGAGCGACCGTAAGCCAAGGCCCCCCTCACTCTTGGGGAGGCAAATTGTGCTCTAAGCAATGTCATGCCTCTTTCTTCCCCACAAAAAAAATTGCACATTTCATAGTGATCCTTCTTACCGCATTTTGCGGTATAATGGTGCTCGCGATCCAGTAAAGGAGCACCCCGCCAATCACCGAGGATAGAAGTTGGGCGCGGCCGGCCATGGATAGTGTCTTAGTATGCCATCCCTCAAGAATAGAGCTAACGCGATCCTCCAGCGTCCTGCAAATATTTTTCCCCCGGTAGGAAGAGGTTAGGGGTATACCCAGGTATGTAGCCGGTAAGCATTGGCTAGGGATACCAATGCGTAAGGTAGAGCTGAACGAATCCGCATAGTGCATTGGGCGAATGACCTTGCTTTTCCTAGCGTTCATTTGCAGGCCAGAGATCTCGTGAAACTCACTCAGGATATCCTTGATTACCAAGAGTGCCTTGGTGGAACCTTTGCTGAAAAGAAGGAGGTTGTCCGCATATATGAGATGAGTAGGGGCTTTGGACCTGCCTTTACCCATGGGTTTGTAACTGCCGTCCATCACCGCATTGTCAAGCATGCAAGAGAGGCATTCCATACTGATGGTAAAGAGGAGTGGACTTAGGGGGTCACCTTGCCTCAAGCCACACGTGCCATGGAACATCCCAACCGGGGCCCCATTAAGCATTATGGAGAAGGAAGCTGTAGAAATGCAGTTATGTATCCATCCAGTCCAGGTCTCATCAAAGCCCATGCCTTCAAGGGATTGGAGGATAAAGGAGTGCTCTATCGAGTCAAATGCCTTTGTGAGGTCAATCTTTAAGCAAGCCATGTTGGCGCAACTTTTCCTGTTAAAGACCCATAGGAGTTCCTGAGCAAGCCGGATGCTGTCACCAATGGATCTACCTCTAATAAATGCCGTCTAGTTCAAAGAAATAAGGTGAGGAAGGACTTCCACCAAGCGTACGGCCAACACCTTAGAGAAAATTTTGTATATGATGTTGCAACACGCAATGGGCCTAAAGTCTCCAAGTCTAGAGGAGGTTGCATTTTTTGGGACCAATGTGAGGAAGGCATGGTTGATTGCCTAACCATGTTTCCGCCTTTACAACGAAAGTCCATAGCCGCGCATATATCTTCTTTGATGAGTTTCCAGTGCAGCTTGTAGAACCCAGCATTGAACCCGTCTGGTCCGGGTGCCTTATCAGAAGCGATAGAGCGTAGGGCCTCCCAAATCTCCTTCTCATAGAAGGGTCGTGATAACCATTTCCTGGCCTCCTCCGATAGGGTGCGTTTGGGAGGGGGAGGTGCAGGCCTTAGCGGGCGAGGAAGCTCAGGCCCCAGTAGCGTGGAGAAGAAATTTACCGCCTCATTGGCGATTTCCATTGGCTTATCGATTGTTGACACCTCGGCGTCAAGCAAGATCGGTATGTTGTTTCTATTAATGCGTGCTTTGGCCGATAGATGGAAGAATTTTGAGTTTCTGTCTCCAAGTCTTAGCCAATCAATTCGGCTCTTTTGTCTCCAAGCGGATTCAAGATCCTCTTGTACGCTCATAATGAATTCTTTGGTCTCTTTTTCCAAGGCAGCCAACCCCAGTTCCAGAGGTTCCTCGGAAAGGGTCACAGTGATATAGTTGAGGAAAGAAGTGGCGTCCTTCTCCTCCTTGAAGACATTTCCTTTGGTCGCAGCCCACAATTTAAGGCGCTGTTTGACATTCTTCAACTTGGTGGCCACACGATAGAGGGGGTTCCCCCGAGCCTCAACATTCCAGGCAGACTCCACAATTTGCGCATAGCCCGGCCGACCCTGCCAATAGCTGAAATATCTAAATGATTTGGGTCTTGAAATCATTTGGGAGAGCTCAACCATGAGAAGGTGATCACTCAAGACCAAGGCAGAGTAAACACCGCGAGTCTGCGGTAACGTGCTAAGCCACGCATTGTTCACCAAAGCATGATCCAACTTGGCAACGATTCGCGAAGGCCCGATGGACGAGTTTGTCCATGACCAGGAATTCCCGCTAGTACTGAGTTCAAACAAGGAGCAATTATTTACACAGTCATTGAAATCCCCCATAGGGCCCCTTTTGGGCAGCGCTCCTCCAAGCTTTTCATGATCATAGCGAACAACGTTGAAGTCACCCATAACAAGCCATGGAGAGTCGATCTTCGTTGAAGTTTGTTCCAGTAGGTTCCATAGCTCCTTGCGCACCGTGGAGGTGTTGTCCCCATAGACCACCGTCAGAGCAATATTCAGTCCACCCTTGTTCTGGCAATCCAAGGTGATAGCTTGGGAGGAAGTGTTTATCGTGGTGCAGCACCAAGCGGTAGTTTTCCATAGGACATATATCCGCCCCAACGGAGTTTCATTGTGGCTGAATGCCCAATCGTTTGGGATTAGAGCGGCGAATTTCTCCCTTGATTCAGGTCTAATTTTGGTCTCCACCAGACCAATCAGGTCGGCCTGATTTCTAACGAGGTCCTGCAATGGTAACCTCATTTCCTTGCCTTATTCAACCCCCGCGTGTTGCAAACTACAACCTTCATTGGAGGATGGTGTGCGTTGGGGCCGGCTGCCTCGCGGTTGATTGTTGTGGCCTATGGCACTTCTTTTTTCTATGTGTTGCGGTGTTCCAGGCAGGATTATTGGTCGTTATGATTTATGGGAAGGGGATGGAATCATTGGAATTTTCATCCCCTTTTTCCGAAGTTGTCATCTCTGCATTCGAAGGGTAAGCGCTTTGATACTCAGGTGTGGGTCTATTAAGGTCCAATCTTTGCGAGCTTTCCGGTTCTGATGGTCCCTGGGATAGTTTGCGAGGGTTCGCAATCCTTCTGTGAAGGAGTAATCTATGCCCATACGGGAGGCCCCCTGTTGATTTCCCTTGAGGCGCCGACCTCTTACTCTTATTCAATTGTGGATTCCGGCCATGCTGCGAGTCGGCCGAGCATCTGTTGAGAGGTGAGTTGTCTATGGGAGCTAGGGGGCGGATGAGGTATAGAACAACTGCCCATGCTCAACTTGCGTGGAGTCCAGGGGTTGGGCATTCGACACCAGAGTTGACTGCTTAGCGCCCTCAAGGCATGCGGAAGGTCCCGATTGCTCCTCCCATTGTGTATCCTCCCCTGTTCTTTCTTCCGCTGCGTTTCCCATCGGCTGCACAGGATGGTCAGCAACGTGATTCTGAAATGGGCATCCCATTGTAGTATGGCCAAAGGATATGCAATGAATGCATCTTGGGGGCTGCCATTCAAGTTCCACTCCAATAAGTTGTCTTTTCCCCGAGTAGAACACAAGGGGAACCGTTGGTGGTATAGTCTTCGAGGCGTGGATGGAGATGCAGCATCTCGCATATCCATCGCGTTGTCCCAAAGCTGTAGCTGCATACATAAACAACGGAGTACCCAGCATGCTTCCAAGTTTATTCAAAATGATCTCCGACGTATGGCCGAGGCTCAAGCCGTGGAAGCGAACCCAAAGCGGGAGTTCGGATAGCATTTCCTTCTCAAGACAAGCACCCGCATCCCATCGGCGGACCGCCATGAATCTCCCTTGGAAAAGCCATGGGCCCCCCATGAGGATTCACTGACAATCTTCCTCCAATGATAGCTTGAGATAGTAAAATCCATTTGGGCAGGGTATGAGCTTTGACTCCCCCGACGGCTTCCATACCTTGTGAACGAAGTTAGAGAGGAGCTTGGAGTATGGGCGCTTACCAAGGACATAAAATACCAGTGTGTGCTCCCAGATTCTGTCCAACGACCCGGCCTCCGCTTCGTCGACGAATGCCACTACCTCCCCTTCCAAAAGGACCGGGGCAGAATAAGCCATCCTCCTGGGTCGCGGGGGTTGTGCCATCGTGGATCCGCAGATATCCTACCAGGATGGCAATGGGAGAGGGGGGTCCATTGTGTGGGTGGAGTAGTGGGGCAGAGTGGTCCAATATAGGAATGGTGGTAGCAGTTGGTGTCTGAGGTGGGGGGTGGCTTTGCGGCGGCGACAGTGGTGGTGGCAGGGGTGGGAGGGGGGGGGAGCGGGTAGGGTTCATTGGATTAACTGTTTTGCTTTACTTCAAATCTGTAAAAGGAAAGGATAAAAAAGAAGAAGGAAAGGAGACTAGACGTCTCTTTTGTAGAAAAAAGAATCAATCAAAGGGTAAAAAAAGGAAAAGAGAGAGAGACAAAGTCAATTCGCATTTATTCGCCATGCCGCGTCCCTAAATGGCCCCCAAAAAACGGACACGACAATCATTAACCGTTTTCTTCCTTTCCCTACGTCGCACTCAATCCCCACATCCCAACCCTACCAAGACACCCCCACCCGCGACGACGACCCCCCAACCACCCCCACCACCCGTCCGTTTCAACTCAAATCCGCGTTTCGTCCGGTGGTATACAATAGGTCGATCTCCGACAGGGAAGATCGATCACTGACGATGATGGGAACGGAGAGGATGGTGCCGCTGGCGCTGCTGCTGAAGCAGGAGCTCACCAACGAGAAGCTGGAGAGCCCCGACGTCCTCTGCGGCGAGGCCTCCCACTCCAAGAAGGGAGAGGACTTCACCCTCATCTCTCCCCATTGCCGCCGCGTCCTCGGCGACGCCTGCGATTCCTTCTCCGTCTTCTCCGTAAGAACCATTTCCTGATGCTGTGTGGTTAGGTTCTTATGAGATCGCTCCGTTTTCCTCCCCGAGGAAGATCCGCATCGGAGTGGATCCGTGCCTATAATGAGGCGTTCGATAGACTGAACCGTTTTGTTAAGTTGATGAGTTATGCTGATGGAGTAGTTTGGCCATGCCAGTTGACCCGTGATCGATTTGCAGTTTGCGCTGTTAGCACTGTTTGTATCTATTCGCACTGGTTGATTGGTGTTTGAGATCTAGAAATCTAGCATGCACATGGAAGTAGAAGACTCTAGGATTTTGTTATGTTAAGTTGGTCGGTTAATTGAGGTTTTTGGTTAATTAATTTGGTAATCAGTGCTTTGGTAAGAGAATCGTTTACACTTCGAAATTCTAGTAACTAGTTTGATTTCGTTAGACCCATACTAATCATATATCAGTTCCGTTGCAATGTGACATCTGCGTATTTGTGATTGAGTTTTATTTCATCCAATTTGCGATCGCTTAATCTGACCAAAGAAACAAAGCCAGCTGTTTTCCATGCCATGTGAGGTCAGCTGTGTTGGTTATTTGTGTTTGTTAAGCTTTGTGTGGTGTCACACCTGGACTTAGCTTGACATGACGAGAGATTGACTGGTGATCAAAACATTCTAAGCTTGCAGCTGAGGTAAATACCGAAGAGTGTCAGATCATTTGCTCGATGAACAAAGATGTCCTCCAGAACTCCATTTCCTGAGATACTTCTTTTATGTTCGTTTGTTTCTCGTGTGTGTGGAAATGTTTAAGAAAACAATCAGGCATGGCAGGTGTCGAGCAAAGTGTAGCTTGTATGCTTGGTTATTTTGTGAAGTAGAATGGTGCTTATTGGATACCTCAAAATTTTTACATAGTTTGTAGTAACATCCTATCATATCCGTTGTTGCATTTTGAAGATTACAGACTAAGCTACTGGCTTCTGTTTACCATCAAGTATCACTCTTTCTCTCGTCTTGATTTCATTCATACTCGTTTATATATCAGACGCCTCTGTAATTTACAACTTTTATTAAAGAAGTTTCTCAACTTTTTTCCCGTCAAATATACGAATTCATGAATGTTGATAAGTTACAGAGTACACTTTACATGTGTTAATTGTACTTTGATGGTTATTGCTAATCCACCAAGAATTAAAATAGTTGTGGTTTTTGTATCGTTTTTAGAGAAGTCTAAATTACGAGGCATAGTTCTAGCGACTTTTTTAATGAAATTTCTTCATATTTTGTTTTTTTCCCATAACTAGACAACCAATTTATTACCAATGGTGGTTTTTTAATAGTGGCTGTTAATGCAGATATTTGATGGGCACAATGGAACAGCTGCTGCTTTATACACAAAAGAGAATCTCTTAGCTAATATTTTAAGTGCAATTCCTTCCGGCTTAACCCGAGAGGAATGGCTTTCTGTACTACCAAGAGCTTTAGTTGCTGGGTTTGTCAAAACAGACAAAGAGTTTCAAGGTATTGGTTTATAATCTTATATAATTATACTGAAATTGTAGGGAAGATGGTCTTTTAAGTGTTTGAATATTTTCTGATCTCAGTTGTAAGAGGTCTATGTGTTGGCATGACCGCATGTGAGCAAAAGACCCATGTTGGAATTTTAACTGTATCCTATTATAATGACATGTACGTTTTTTTTGCTTTGTCTTTTTTTTCCATATTCAAAATGCCAATGGACTTATTAATTAATCTTAATTGAATTTACTAAGTCCAATGGAATTAAGTGATATTATTATTACTAAAGAAGTCAAATTAGGCCAATATAATAAATACTGTTTTAGAAGGAATATAATAAATAATGTTTGATGGGATTTGCGGCAGATTTATCTGCTCCTCATGTTACACTAATTTAGATCTACTTTTGGCATCAGTTTTGGATTATTCTTAGTTACTACCTCTTGCATCCACGGTATGAGTGTGTGTACATATATATATGTATGTATATGGGATTTTTACCTCACGAACATTATAAACTTCTTAAAATTACCTCTACGATCTTTTCACAGCGTAATTACCACATCGACCTCGTAAATTACCCCAAGAACTCCCACGGGTTTCAAATAGATTAACCCAGGGTTCAAGGGGTAAGAGTTAACACGTTTACGGGTCGAGGGGGAATTACATTGTTTCAAAGGCCGAGAAAGTAATTTACAAAGTTTATAGGGTTCATGGGGTAAAAATCTCTCTCTCTCTCTATAGATGTCAGCATTTTGATGCCATTAACTTGTTATTGGGAGGATCAGACTATTTATAAATAGTTATTGCCTTTGCATCAACATAAGTTGCATCCAGCATGTAAAATATTTATGTATAAGCATCAAAATTTTATTTGAAATTTATCAAGAAACCAATTAAATATTGCTTGTATATGATATCACATGAAAGTAGTTTGAGATAGTTTCAAGATATCCATGTGCGAGTTTTTAATTTGCATCATCATTCTCTGGCCAGTTCGATGCTCCGGAACAACGGTCACACTTGTGATTGTTGATGGATGGGTAGTTACTGTTGCATCAGTTGGTGATTCTAGATGCATCCTTGAATCGGCTGAAGGTGGAATTTTTTTTCTATCAGCTGATCATCGACTGGATAGCAATGAAAAAGAGTAAGACATGTTAAGTAATTTTGTACTGTATTACTTCCTGTTGTTCAGGGTTTTTACATTTTTTTCTTACAGGGTGGAAAGAGTCATCATAAGTGGTGGAGAAGTTGGAAGAATAAGTGCGGGTCCTGGTACAGAGGTTTGTTCTTTCATATTTATCGATATTAAACTTTGTGTAATGATGTTGAGAGCATTTTCTCTTTGAATGTTGTTTGGTTACATTCTACAAACTCGAGACTATGCGACTTAGAGGTAGTGGTGATAGTATTTTGGTCTTTCATGATTTTCCTTTCACTTCGAAGATGCATAAGTTGGAAAAATAGGTAGTTTCCTTCACAACACCAAACCTTCAGACCCCTCATTGATAGCTTTTATTGAGTTATTTATCGGGTTAAGGGGTCATAGTGAGGATCCGCTTAACCTTTGATCTAGTCATGTTTAGGATCCGTTTAACCTGGGATTTATGTATGTAACCTAGCCTCTTGAGAGGTGTAGGGATTTTTGTGGCCCCATGATTATTTTCTTCACATTGAAAGGTTTTGAAGTCAAATACTTGAATGTTTTTTGGTTGCTTATCTTTTTAAGTGTTATCAGAGTCCATCCAAACAAAGGTTGGGTCTTTCGTGGCAGGTTTACATGTACCCAGTAGACATTGAGGGAATCTGTACCATATGTTGTGTGGTTGAAGACGTCGATGGCTTCATCGAGGTCTCTCACGCAAGGCTGGTTGGTTGTTCCTTTGAGGATCCTGATCTGATCCCCTTTTATGGAGATTCGTTGGTTTCTTGCTTGTCCAGAAAACTCCACTGTAATCAATCATGGACCATTTGATCCATCGATGTGATCAATTAACTTACCTGGAGTGATTGGCCACTTTCATTCCTTGAAAAAAAATCCTTGAACTGATCATGTGATTGATGATTTGTTTGTTATTGATCAATTAGCTTTGGTTGTTGGTGACCTTATGACGCAACATGATTTCAGTGGTTATTAAGGTGTTGCCATCTAAAGGTGACGTGCCCCTTTTTGTTTCAAAAAAAGTGGTTATTGCGTTGTTGCCAGCTGAAGGTGACACACCCCTTTTTGTTTTAAAAATGATTTCAGTGGTTGTATCTTATTTATTTCTTTATTTATTTTTGTAAGTCACAGGATATATCCTTTAGGTAAGTGTTGTGGTTTCGTTGAATAGGCATGCCTCTTAGATGATATTGGCATACCATATAAAGCCATTGTTGTACGTAATGAACGGATCTTGAACAAATGATATGCCTTATTGTTAACCTTTGGGTTTGATATCCTTCCTTTTTTGGATTTTAGCTTCTTAAACCTTTTACTCCAATCTTCCTTTTTCTTCTCCCCACTCATGCGGTTTGGTGTGATCCTCCTCCCTTTCTCCATGTTTCTTTCCCTCCCACCCGTACTCCTCCTCCCTTTTCTGTGTTTCTTTCCCTCCCACCTTTATTGTTTCCTCTCTAATTCGGTGTTGTCGAAAGCCCTCCAGGCGCTCGCCTAGCGCCTTGCCTAACGAGGCGTTTTGCCCCAGGCGATGCTCAAGAGAGCACATGGCTTGAGGCTCTTGCGCTCAAGTAGAGTGCATGAGGCAAAAGTATGGCTTTTTGCCCACTTTTGTGTTTTTTATCCATGTTTAGGTTTTTATATTAGATATATTAGTTTTAAGTATTATTAACATGCGTACTTATTCATGTGCACACATGTATATGTAATTTACACACATACTTCCATTACATATGTGTGTGCACCCGACCTATTTTTCTATTGTTTATTTTTGAAGGGGGTTTACTTAATATGTTGAGTAAAATATGTGTTTCAAGTTTCATGCAAAACAAACATTCCTAACACTTCCATCTAGAAGAGGTCATTTTCAGCAATTCTGAGACCATTAAAATTTGGTAGTCTTGATGGAGATGATAGGACTCTCGAATTAAGTTGAATTTTGAATGACACCATGGTGATATGTAGTGATCTAATTCCCCCAAGGTTTCAATTCAAATAAATCAAAAAAATAATGAAAAAATAGGCCGGGTGTAGGAGTTACCTGCACCCGCCGGAGTAGGCTCCTTTTTCCCTATATATATATATTCATGTTTTAGTTCTAAATATTACATATACTTTTGACTCGAAAAAATATATATTCTTCTACATTTGCATATATATATATGTGTGTGTGTGTGTGTGTGTGTGTTAGCTTGAAGTATTATAAGTACATACATACACATAAATAGACAAAACATACATGTATCTATAAAAATGCTGACACAAACATGCATACACATGCATGCACATGCACATACACATAGATACACACATGTATACAAATATCTACATATATAGGCATACATACATGTGAATACATATACAAACACAAATATTTACATATACATACATGTATATGCAAGTACGTGCATACATTACGCATACACATTAATAAATAGAGTATTGGTCGTAAAATATAATTTGGTGATAACATAAATATATACACATACACACATGCACATACACATACATATACACATGTACATACACTCATTTATATGATATAAATCAGAATTTTGCAACGGAGAAAAATATTTTTTTTAGCTATGGAAATATTTGATGGGAAAGAAATTAGAGGGATTAAGAAGAGAAGGCTCATCAGATGCGAGGGATTTGGGGAAGAGAATTGTGGAGATCACATGGAGAGAGAATAAAAAGAGAGAGATGAGATAAATCTCAAAATAAATTCAACTTGAACTTCAAAGATAATAGACTACCACCCTTTATATAGGAGGGATGAGATTACAAAAATAGAAATCAAAATCAAAATTTAAATCTAACTTATCCTAATTGACTCTAACCGACTAACTACCTAATTTAACCGGCTAATTGAAATAACATGTGATCCCTTCTTATTCAAATAAAAATTACGGCGATGCGATTAATCGTAAATAAAATTGGGCTCGAATTAATGTGCAAAAAGTAAGCCCTATATTAATTTCGCGTTGCATCAGATCTCATCCTCATGAAAAATTTGTCTCTCGACGAATTGCTTGATCTTCTGGCTTGAATTTTGACGGTTGTAATTTAGCATTCTCGATCATGCCTTGGAAGAATTGATGTGGAGTAAACGACAGAATCCACGTGTGCTTGGTGCGATGTTTATAACCGTTAATGTCGTGACGGAAGAGCATGTGTGGCGCAAATGCCGGCGTCCATGCGGAATCGCCCCCTTGACGTGGTGCTCGAAAAATTGATGCGGCATTTTCATGTCGCTCATCTCGGCTTTCGGAGTGTACATAGCAAATGAATGGTATAAATTTAGGAGGGGAGGAGATGTGTGTAATGAGCTAGACCATAAGGTCTTTAAATAGGTGAAACCCACATTCCTAATCCTAATTGGATGAGGAAGCCACCCAAATTTCTTTCTTTCAGCACTCCCTTTTAAATATTCCTGCACCAGGGGGGTGGATCGCAATTTTTGTACCCCTTCATTTAAAATATCTCCTCTTAAATGTTCACCATCTTTAACCTTTATACAAAGAGTTTTAGGTGGAGGGATGTCCTTGTAATTTCTCCAAAACTAGTTTAAACCCCTAATTTGATGGGATTGACTCTTGGTAAAAGTTAGATCTGGAGCCGTTTCATTCTCGGATCCCACCTTCCAATGTCTTGGGCGGTGCCCAACCCTAGGTTTAGGATTCTTGCAGCGCAAGCGGCATGGGATCATGCAAAAGCGACTGCTGATGCCACGGGAGCGGCGGTGGCGAATGGTTTCCCCAACAACAATAGCAGTTCCCTTGGTGAAAGAGGAGGAGATGACAATGGGCTGAATAGTGAAGCCTTGATCGGCGGTGTCGGGCCGAAGTGGGAGGCTCTAGGTGGCGGCTGTGGTGGGGATAGAAGTACTGGGGGCATCGGGTCGGGAGAGGGAGGGTTGATAGTGCAGATGGTGGGGTAGGGGCTGGGAATAGGACGTGGCGGTGGTGTGAGGCCGAGGTTGAGGGGGAGTGGGGAAAGGTGGAGTTGCGGTAGAAGGGGATTGTACTGGAGGGTGGATGGGTTTTTGGAGAATGGGGGCACAGATGGTGGATGGGACGGTGGGGGCGGTGGCCTTCAAGCCTTGATGGTGAGGACGACAATACCAGGGCATAGTGGAGGAAGAGGGAAGGAGTGATGGAAGGGTGCCTTGGTGGGAGCTGAGGTGGTGGTGGAATGAGGAGAGTGTGAGGGAGGGGTTGTGTGTCCAATGATGGTGCATGGGCGACTACGAAGGGGGTGATGGCGCGAGGAAAGCGAGGGGTGGTGGTAGCGGAGAGAGGGATTGTGTGGAGGGCAGAAGGGGTGTGCGAGGGGCCCGACGATGGTGTCGACGGGGGAATGAAGGGTGGGGGAGGTTGTGGGAAGGCATCTGGGGTACCTGTGATGTAACACACGATCCAGCTGATTCCAAAGGTGGTGGTTGGTCAACTATGGCCTGAGCAGCAAGTCTAGTTGGGTTGTTTTCTTCCTTTTCTTCATTTTTTGTCTTCATTGTGATCTTTTTCGACTTGTACTATAAAAATATCAATGTTATACCATGAATGTATCCACTTTTGCACCTTGATGCTTGTCTGGAGGCGATGCTTGAATTTTTGTTGACGTGAACGCGCGTGCGAGCCATGAGATAGGCGGCTTAGATCGAACTTCATCTTCCAATATGCGATAGGACCGTCGAATCATGAGAACGATTCGATTTCCATGCTCTGATACCAAATGATGCAAATTAGAATTTTGCAACGTAGAAAAATATTTTTTAGCGGTGGAGATATTTGGTGGGAAAGAAATTAGAGGGAGGAAGAAGAGAAGGCTCTTAGGATGCGAGGGATTTGGGGAAGAGAATCGCGAAGATCGTGTGGAGTGAGAATAGAAAGAGAGAGAGAGATGAGATAAATCTCAAAATAATTTCAACTTGAACTTCCAAAAACAATAGACTACCACCCTTTATATAGGAGGGATGTGATTACAAAGTTAGAAACCAAAATCAAAATTTAAATCTAACTTATCCTAATTGACTCTAACCGACTAACTACCTAATTTAACCGACTAATTGAGATCATATGCGATCTCTTTTTATTCAAATAAAATTGCGACGACTTGATTAATTGTAATAAAATTGGATTCTAATTAACGTGCAAAATTAAACCATATTTATTAATTTCACGTTGCATCATTATATATATGCGCATGTAAACACACCTACAAATATATTGGATTGATCTAAGATTGAAATATAAATTATATATATATATATATTTACAATCACACATACATACACGTGTATATGCGCACATATTATATAGATTCACACATAATTTATTTTTATATATGGTGCCTTGCTTCTCTCTGGCGAGCGCCTAGGTGAGCATCTAGCGCCTCGGGCGTTTTGCATCCCCTAGCACCTTGGAGCGCCTCTTCCCTTTAACAATAATTAGGTAAGTGTTATGTTTTTTTTGGTGAACAAGCATGCCTCCTAGATGATATTGGCATACCATATAAAGCCATTATCGTATGTAATGAAAGGATCTTGAACAAATGATATGCCTTATAGTTAACCTTTGGGTTTGATATCCTTCCTTTTTTTGGATTTTAGCTTCTTAAACCTTTTAATCCAATCTTCCTTTTTCTTGAACCCCCTATGGTCTAGTGGTAGAAGCAGTGGCTCCCAAAAAGACCAAGGTTCGAATCACCCCCAACCCTCCCCCCTTTCTAGTACTAAAAAAATCTTCCTTTTTCTTCTCCCCTCTCATGCGGCTTGGCATGCTCCTCCTCCCTTTCTCCCTGCTTCTTTCCCTCCCACCTTTATTTTTTCCTCTCTAATTATAATAGTTGTGTCAGGTAGTGGTATTAAAGCATGAAGTGTAAGTCATTATCATGGCTTGGTGATCCTCGAAGATATTTGAAGAACATGAGGGTGATTTTGATATTTGCATGCTAAGGGACCTTGACGCACCCTGCTTGAAGGTTCTTGATATAATAAGGTAGGTGCGTAAGGAAATCAAAGCCATAACCAACTCTGGTTAGCATCAACCAACTTACCAACTTTTTACAATTGTGAGTAGATGAACCACGTATATCACCAAAATTTTTAAATGAAGATGTTGCTGCTTGCAGTAATTAGTGTATGAGTCTTCACCCACCATGGGGCTAAGACTAAATATATGGAGTGTATTTTTGATGGAAGCAATAGTGAAGGAATCTATGTTAAGATTGGTGATGATAAAATTCAGAAGAGAGATTCTTGTAGATACTTGAGTTCTATTTTGCAATATGATGGAGAAATTGACGGAGATGTTACAAATAAAATAAATACAGGTTGGCTAAAGTGGAGAGGAGCCTCTATTGTTCTCTATGATAAGAAAATTCCTTTGAAAATCAAAGGAATGTTTTACAAAGCAGTGGTGAGACCTGCTATGCTCTATGGATCTGAATGTTGGCCTGTGAACCATAGACATGAGCAGAGAATGGTAGTAGCAGAAATGAAAATGCTAATGTGGATGTGTGAACACACACGTAGGGCTCGTTTGGAAAGAGGGATACCCTTGGGGTAGCCCGGTTTATCCCCCTTTTTTCCGGGTCATGCCTGAGTTGGATTTCCATCACATATCAATGTGACATCACATCACATTCCTTATTCCAACCCTCTACCAACCCTCATAATCATCCAAACACCTACTATTCAACCCACCCCAACCCAACCCACCTCAACCCTCTTTCCAAACGAGCCCGTAAAGATCGGATTTTGAATGATGCCATCAGAATGAAAGTGGGTGTAGCTCCGATCGAAGATAAGATGCAAGAAAATCGCTTAAGGTAGTTTAGCCATTTGCAAAGGAGGTCAACTGATGCACCGGTGAGGAGATGTGAGTTTTGGAATGTTGAACCGGCTAAAAGAGGGCGTGGAAGGCCCAAGAAGTGTTGGAATGAGACTATACGAAGGGATCTTAGTTTTTTGGATCTATGCTCGAGAATGACCCAAGATAGATCTGAATGGAGGGAAAAAATCCATGTAGCTAACCCTACTTAAAGTGGAAAAAGGATTTGTTGTTGTTGTTTTGTTGTTTCTAAATGTATCATTAGGGTATTTACTTAAAATATTAATTAGAATACGTGTTTCAAATTTTGTGTAAAACAGACATTCCTAACGTGTCCATAAGAAGGGGTCCATTTGAGCAAATCTGAGACTGTTAAAATTTGACTGTCTTGATGGATAAGTTAGGAGTCTCAAAATAAGTTGAAATTTGATTGACGTGACGGTGATATATTGTGATCTAAATGCACTGAGGATCCATTTCAAAAAAAATAAAAAAATGGGAGAAAAAAGGATGGGTATAGGAAAGTTACCTACACTTGGGTTTAGGCTCTCCAAACTTTATATATATGTGCGTGTTTTCACATATTCCATATATGATGTGGTGTAGGTCATGCATTATATTTACACATTATAGCAAAGATGGATGTTTTTTAATCTTATTTGTTGATTAAAGAACATTGGAGACCTTAATTTCCTAAAAAAATGATCTGTAGTCATTTCTACTATTATTGTCAATTCTTCTAGTCAGGCTTGTTGAAACGACACCGATGTCGATATTTAACCATGTTGCTATCTTCTCCCCCCTTCACAAAGATTGTCACACCCCCACAACCATTTTCTTTTATTCACACGTCTATTTTTCCCTCAAAAATCATAGATGCGCCATCATATGATCGATCAACTCAGTAAGGTTGATATACTATCCGTCACTTCAGTGCTGGAAATGTGCAAACTGTCACTTCAGTGCTGTAAATTTTCAATCTTTATTTGTGATCAATCACGTCAGTGTGATTGACCGCTGGAGGCCTTTGGCGATTAATAGAAACCTCTTCTCTGTCTTTTGAAGTGATCGATTACTTCCCTTGGTATTGATCATCTGGAGATTCTGTTACTATGGCTGAAAATTTGTATAATGTGGAAGATGAAGTTTTGGTGTTCTTATTTGAGATACCTTCAGATAAGTTGAGAGTGCATGTTCAAGACTTGTTTGACCAGGTTTGGGTGCTCCAAACGACACTAAAGGACTATTAAGTTTAGGGTGTTTTATTGCCTCTGACAAAGATGAAGTTCCAGAAGGATTCCACCATCATCGATTCCGCACTTGATGTTCAAATAGAGAAGGGGCCATATTGTAGCGCTCCTGGGCCATCTCCCTTTTCAACTGTTTGAAAATATTTTTCTTCATAATTTTGAAAAGACAAATCCAGGCTCTGTGGTTTGTGATGTGTGCCTTATAGTCAAGCATGTTAGTGCTTCGATAATTGTCAAATGGAATATTTTGATATAGGTCATTATGGTAATAGGGGTCCTTCAAATACACCGTTATGTCTGAATGGTTATTATAGATACTTCATCACATTTGTTGAGGACTATTCAAGATGCGCCTTTGTGTGCTAGCTTTGACAATTAGAGATATTATGGATTCAATAAAGAGCTTTATTACACTTTAGAAAATTAGCATGGCAACACTATCAAGAATTTTCAGTTCTGATAATGTTTGTACGGGATTGCCCATGGAAAAGAATTCTTCAAGAATAGATGCCACATAAAAAAAACCAATATTGCCCATGAAACTTGGTGCAGCTATACTTCAAGAGAAATAACATACATCTCCTTGAGGTCATGATGAACTCGAAAATCGCCTCTTTAATAATAAAGAATTCTAGTATAGGAGACAATCTTCTATTCAGCATAAACCACAATCTTTGAATGTTGTGGAGAATTTTTCTTGGCAAGTCTACCAAGGTCGAACACAGAGAACAATGATTTCTAGTTGCGTGATTTTAAATTAAATTAAATAATTAACTTATTGCAAAGTTAATATCTATGTCAGAAAATAAAATGGAAAATATGATGATGTAATGTTAAAAATAATAGAGAGAGATATTAAGCGCAGGATATGTGAATAAAATTTTAATCCAAATAAATTAATCACTTTTATCAAAAAGAGTCACATATCGAATAAATCCAAATGCAGGTGTAATAAAAAATAATCCTCAATTGATCTCCAAATTCTCTCCAATTTAATTGTCAAGTAAATTGAGTTCAATCACATAAATTATTGAGAATTAAATCCATTTATTGTCAATTGAGCCCCTTGCATAGATTAAATTCTTTAAATAATTTCTCCTTAATACAAGAAGATCAATCTCGCAAAAGATTGTCAATCAGGTCCTTGTAAATTAAGTCACAAATTACTCACTATAAGATTGCACAAATATATCGACAATTGATCCTGCATATGTCAACGAAGATCCTCAAATAATAATGATCAATAATTAGCCTCAGATCTGTCCACAAGATATATAATATGAAAGAGCATGAAAATAGTTTCAAAATGATATATTGTATGCTAAAATTGGAGTCCAAACGAGAAAGTTATGCAGTAAACAACTTTCAGGGACTGAAATGTAATAAAAATAGATACTTCCTTCACAAAGAGGTCCCTAGAGGACTTATATGTAATTTGCAAAAATTGCCAGGGTTTAGGTGCAAATTGCCCAGGACGTGCGTCATACGTGACTGGGCTGGCGGGAGACCCTTCTGCAATATCAGAAATTATCTGGGGCCTGGTTGTAAATTCTTCACAAAGACATGTGAGTGGCACGTGCCTCTGCTGACATGGGTGTCTTCGTGATTTGTTGGAGTGGCGGGGGTCTATCTGCAATTTTTCAGCCATTTTCACCTAAAGCGCGTGTTATGGACGTGTTGTAGGTGGCTTGGGCGCATGCACAGGTTTGGGAGCCCGAGCCTATACGTGGCTCGCTAGGGGCGCGGTAGAGGACCCGAGCCTCTAGTCTTGGGTCGAGGCCTGGGCGTTGACGTGGTCGAATGAGGATCGTCGGATCAAGGGTTGGCCCTTGATCCCACGATGGCTGGAGGTGGGAGATCGGTGGCGGAAGGCCAGCCAGTGGCAAGGACGAAATGAGGGCAGAAGTGTCACGTGGAGGGCCTCTATGGCGGGGGGAGGGGGGGAGGGGGGGCGCTTGGCGGAGTCACAGAGGTGGAGTGGAGAGGCTCTCAGCGGTGGGAGGAACGACGTGAGGCAGTAGGCTGCTCTAGGCGCTGGGGAGGATGACGATGTGTCGAGGTGGTTGGCGAAGCTCGTAGCGGAGGAGAGTACCTGTAGAGTGTTAGCGTGCAAAAATCCGTAGCGGAGGGGATAAGGAAGTGGGTTTTGATCCAAGCGAGGGGTTGGAGTGGAGCTCCGACCTATGCGAGGTCGGAGATGGGAAGATTTGGAGCGAAGGAGGTAGGAGGATTGTGCATCGTGGGGTGGCGGGGGTGGACTACCTGACGTGAGAGAAGGTGTTTCCTGGCGGAGGAGCGGGGCTCGACCTTGTCTGCGCTCAACGCGGTGGCGGTGTGGAGCTGAGTGGCGGCTCGGAGCAGCCGTGACACGTGACTTAGTTCCCTTGGATCTCATCGGAGGAGGTGTTCTGTCATCGCTTACCCTATTCGACACTCGCTGTCACCAAGGAGAAAAGGGAAGCTCGAGGATCTCCAGTAATGGTGGATGGGGAGGTTGATGGTGGCGACAGGGATTTATAGGGAGGAGAGGAGAATGCTCATAACGGCGAGGGGAACTGCGCCCGTTACGTGAGAGGGAGGAGTTGCGCCGACGACAATTACACGCGGGAGGGAAAGCACGACCGTTGAGGGAGGTAACGACAACGAGGGTGGCGTGCGCGAAGGGGAGGGGGCGGAGTCACGTGTCTTGCACGTGACCAGGAGGAGGAGAGGTCACGTGTGCGACACATGACCTGGGAGGAATAAGAAAATGGGGGTGTCATGTGGCACGCCCAGTGGCTGCCACGTGACACCCCAAAAAAATCAAAAAATAAAGAGTAATAAAAATAAAAAAAGAAATAGGAGAAGACCTTAGATCGAAAAATTTTCTTCACGAAAGTTGTTCGTCTCAACGAGATCTACTACTTTCATTAATGAACGGGAAGCAAATGAGGTCATCTGTATAAAGTGGTATTTTTGGTGGTCTCCATGTGTAGAAAACCGGCTTTTTGGGATTTTGTATTTTTTTTTGTGATTTTAAAAGAGGATAAAAATTATAGAAAAAATACGATAAAATACAAGACAATTAATTACACATAATCTATTTTTTTGAATTTTTAATAAATAAGAAAATAGGGGGAAAAATAAGAGTACGGAATACGATAATTTTGTACAAACACACAGAGGACACTTGGACGTAGTCAGTTTCTTTGATTTCGGGCTTAATCTAGATCTGGATTTTTATGCAACTTGATAAAACTTTCATCAAAGAACACAAATAAAAATTAAATAAACTAAAAAGGGTTAATTATGTACTAAAAACTCAGGTCAAAAACCGCAAAAGGATAAAATGCGCAAAAGAGACCCAAAACCTAACTTTCACATATGAGCTCCGAATTTTATGAAATTGGTCTTGTTTTGATGGTATTTGAAAATGGAGTACTTCAAATATGAGTAGACCAAAAACGAACACTGTATGAGGAAGATATGCGCGTTTAGTCCGTCTGATGTGAAATTAGGTTTTTGGATTATTTGACACTTATTTGAGTTAGCATTTTTTTATTTTTTATTTATTATTAATATCTACACAATAGAGATGGTTTTAGATATGGGAAGTTAACAATCTTTTTAGGTTAATTTACACTTGGATTTTTGATTTCTTATTTTATGCAATTATGCATGATGAAATGCGAACATTATTTACACATGTATGAATGCTAATGATGCTCTATTAATTATTAAATGCATAATTATTTTGGGGAACAGAGCCTAATTGACCAATTTTAGCATGATGAGTATGGGATTCATCAGGTCACCACAACTCCTCTTCCTAAGAAATTTCGTGAAGAAGTTTTTGGGGTGAGATTGTTATTAGGGGGGAATATGTCGCCAAAGATGCTACTTTTGTTGATCACAAATACTACTTTATTGGAAATGCTCTTCAGGGACATAACATGGAGAGGTGGGAAGAGAATCCCAAGGATAGCTAGAAGTCCCCATACTTGGAACTCTCTGACATATTTCTGATCCTAAAATTGATGAGAAGACAGGAGTGACAGACTCAGGACGACTCTTTGCTTGATATTATTTATAACAGAATATGAAGCAAACTGATAATCAAGAAACTAATCCCTATCCTAATCTCCCTAGACAATCTAAGTCCTCTCTAGTCCCGATCCATCCCATGGATGATCCATGTCTCAAGACAATCAGTTATGCTCTTTTATACTTGCTGCTGGAATTATTATCGTCTTATTTTTTGATCTCGGTATATAGTCATAAAAAATTTAGATTGTTGGCATCTGGATGGTTTTGTTGGTTGAATATGCTTAAACAGGGATATTTTGTTCTTTTTACAAGTGCCCTAATTTTTAGAAATTTTAATATGAACATTAAGTAAAAAGTAAATGCCATTTGTTTTGGATTTTCCCATACTTAGAAAGAAATGCATCTGTTGTTTCTCATGTTGATTTTTTCCAGATTGGTCCTTTAAGATGCTGGCCTGGTGGCCTCTGTCTTTCAAGGTCAATTGGAGATCTGGATGTTGGGGATTTCGTTGTTCCCGTTCCCCATGTTAAACAAGTGAAGGTGGGTAACTCATTGTTGTTGATTGCTTTGTCAGCCTATTGAATATCATGGTGGTCAGATCTTATCACATAATTATGTTGCATTGTACTTTGTGTTTAGGTTTGTCTAACTGCAACAATGATGTTTGTTTTTCATTTGCTTTAATCTAACTGTAGAGAACTAAAAAGAACTTGTTGCAGATCTGCTGAGAATCTTATCGCTGCGAGAATGCACTTGCATGGTTTACAATATATTTTCCTTAATTTTTATCTTTCTCAACGTTGATTCGAAATTTACCTTGTTGGATTCTAAGAGGTTCCCTGTCAGCATCAAAGAGGAGGCAGATTTATATTCTTCTGCATTAATTTAACTGTATGGAGAACTAAAATGGACTAGTTGCAGGTCTGCTGAGAATTGTAACCTGCGAGAATTTCACCTAGTTTATAACCGCCTCTCAAAATTGATTAGAAATTTACCCTTATTGGTAACCAAGATGTTTCCTGTCAAAGAAGAGGAGGTAGATTATGTATTCTTAACTGTAATTTTATGTTATTTCTTCTTGGAGTACAAGATCTTACAATTTGACAGTAGACTGTTAAACTTAATTATTAAGATTCTTGTAATACTTTGCTTCTTAAATGGAACTTGCTTAGAATAGAGCATGACCGTGTTTCTCAACTGTCTTTATTGCTTCTGTTGCTCATATTATATCATCTTTTCAGCTATCTAATGCTGGAGGCCGGCTAATTATTGCAAGTGACGGTGTATGGGATGCTTTAACTCCTGATATGGCTATAAACTGTTCTCGTGGATTGCCGGTGGACGTTGCAGCAGCTCAGATTGTCAAGGTCAGGCATCTATCTTTATTTTTCATTAATTAATAACCCATGATGCTAGTTAAGTCATTGTCTTCTTTTTCCTTCAGGAGGCTGTCAAGTTGTGTGGACTACGAGATGATACTACTTGTATCGTAGTTGATATTTTACCCCCTGAAATGATAAGTCCAACTCAAGTTTCAAAGAAGCAGGGGAAACAGTCATTGAAGTGTATGTTTCGCAAAAAAAATTCTGATCCTTCTGCACAGCATGACAGGGAATGTTCAAGTCCAGATTTTGTAGAGGAAATATTTGAGCAAGGATCTGCTGTGCTTGCAGAAAGGTTTGCTCTTACTTGAAGTGTGAATACACTTGTGAATATATACGGTCTTTGTTAGAAAAATAACATAGCTCTGATACAATGTTAGAAAATAGGAACGCGGAAGCGTATCAGAAATAATAATAAAGAAATATGAACAAGATGTGATTTTGCGTAGAACCCTACTCCATAAGGAGTGGGATGAAACCACAGGAGAACGCCTCAAAGGGTAGATAGTCTATTGCTTTTCTCTCCACTGGATACAAATGGTGTGGGGGTCTATATAAAGCCACCACTGAGTCTCCACATCTCCTAACTGGTAGATGTGGGACTAAAGACATGGATGTGGTAAATGGATCCTGGAGAGATCCATTTACCCATCTACAATATAAAAGGCACATAACCAAATACTCCAACACTCCCCCTCGAGCTGGAGCATACATTGCTCAGCTTGGACAAACAGAAAGAAAACTCAACTCACGCTGCAAGACACTATAGACAATATCAACTCTACGCGGACAACTGTCAGTTGTTGTCAAGGATGTTGCTTCTCATATCGTGCTGGTGAGGAGAACGAACGGGCTGGAGTGTGAGTCAACCGAATCTCCTTGTTGGAGAGCACGTGCTCTGTACGGTGCTTGTTAGAGTCACTGCAGCTGAAATAAGTCTCCTCGTCGGAGTACTCTGGCCCGCCACAATATGTGGACAAATGCTCCATCTCTGAAAAGGGCTGAACAAAGAGCATCGCTAATTATCCACACACAGATCTGAAGATGTGTCTCTCTCATATGGACCTCGAAGTGGGTTCTCTCTCATAGGAACCTTGGAAGGATCTCGTACTGGAGTTCACAATCGTTGGAGAATGGAGTCTGAAGAAGTCTCCTCGTTGGATAATTGGGTCTCTCCCATATGACACAGGGAATGTTACTCTACTATGGAGTCCCTATGAAACCACATGAAAACCCTAGCCAATATGGCATAGGGAATGGTCCTCTACTCTGGAGTCCCTATGGCTCACATGAAAATGCTGGCTGAAACATACAAGATGGGGACCGCACAAAGATGGCAAACATGTGCACATATGAAGGAAGACCGCAAACATGTGTGTGTCTGAAATTGAAGACTCGGAACCAATCCGACGTCGAATCTGAAATCTGAAGATCCGTAGAGTCTGGAATTTAGATTAGTCTTGGAATGTCTGAATCTGTCCTGGAATATGAGGAATCTGGATTCGACCTGTGACTTTACACAATACCCCCTCTTTCTCCCATACTTGTCCGAAAACAATGGCATCGACAAAGTTGAGAGAAGATAAGAGAAATGGGGAGAAAATATGAAGCAGAAATGCTAATAAAAAATCTTTGGGCTTCTTTTTATTTTTTCTCCTTTTTTAATCGTTTTTTTCGAATCATTTTTGGCTATTTCCCCTTTTTATTTGCAGAAATTCCTACATACGTCTTTTCTTTGTACACGCCTTTTTCCTCAAAAAAATTATTTTTTGAACATTTTTTTAAATAACCACATCCTTAGGATTTTTTCTTTTTTTTACTACTGGGCCTCGGCCCAAATTTAACTGCAGCCCCCTTTCTTTTTTTTTCCTTTTTTTTATAAACCAACGAGGTTATCGAGCTCCCTCCCTTCTTGTACGCAACTAGGGTTCCCACGGTTGCGAACCCACCGCCGCCCCACTCGATGGAGGCATTCTTGGACTTGCTGCCGCCGCCTCATGGATTGTGCATCGCATCGCCTGTGCGGTGAGCGTGGAAGATCACCTCTAGGAAGATCGCCGATCCGATGATCGTGGTGCTGCGTAGGGAGGTCCAGGAGGCGGCACTGATGGGGTCGAGCACGACGAACCCGCTCAATATGATCGTAATCAGAGGAGGGGTTGGCTTCGAAAGGAGCTCCTCGCGTGGAGGGGGCAACGCCTGGGGGAGGTGCGATGCCCTTGGCGCCGCTGGGAGGGGTTTGAAGAGGAGGAAGAGGCCTCTTGCGCCGCCTACGTCGAGGGGGATGCTGGAGATGCGCGATGCTGAGGAGCGAGATGCAGTCGTGGGGTTCCTTGCAACTTCTATGGAGAAACCTGTATGGAGGGAAATACCTGCAACTTGGATGCCACCTTCCAGGTTGGGGCATTCCCTATATGATGGCTGTAAAAAACTGATGTTTGGAGGCCTTGCCAAGAATGGGCCTCTACGGTTGCGATCAAGCGATGTATTTACACTGGATCTCTGCGAGGAAGAACCGTGTTGGAGATGCATCACTAGCAACGGAATGTCGGGGGCTGGAAAAATACTGATGTTTGGAGGCCTTGCCAAGAATGGGCCTCTACGGTTGTGATCAAGCGATGTATATACACTGGATCTCTGCGAGGAAGAACCGTGTTGGAGATGCATCACTAGCAATGGAATGTCGGGGGCTGGAAATCCGTCAGGAATCGGCCCGCCTCCTCGTCTTGATCATGTGGCAGTTAGCCTACCTGATGGTCGTATATTGATTTTTGGTGGCTGGTAGATCACGTGGAGGGCCTGGAGATGGCCGAAGAACAGGAGGATCCTTGCGGCCTAGAGTTTGGAGATGGCCGAAGATGCCTCATGGCCTTGAGGGTCCCTGCGGCCTGGTTGCGTCACCAAAGGAGAAGAGAAGTCGCTCGAGATGAAGCCTTGGCAGTCGTGTGGAGCCTGGATCTACACCACCAAGGGGGGAGTCGAAGAACCCTAGAACTTGATTAGGGTTTCAAAAAGAGAACTCTAGAACTTCTCGAACCTTTGATGAATCTTGAACCACTAATCTTCTCAAACAAATCTTCAATGATAATTAAGAACCGACTCTCGAAATAAAAATAACATAAAATCCCTGAGAATCGACCCGCTCTGATACCATGTTAGAAAAATAACATCGCTCTGATACCATGTTAGAAAATAGGAACGTGGAAGCGTATCAGAAATAATGATAAAGAAATCTGAACAAGATGGGATTTTACGTGGAACCCTACTCCCTAAGGAGCGGGATGAAACCACGGGAGAACTTCTCAGAGGGTTGATAGTCTATTGCTTTTCTCTCCACTGGATACAAGGGGTGTGGGTGTCTATATAAAGCCCCCACTGAGTCTCCACATCTTCTAGCTGGTGGATGTGGGACTAAAGACATGGATGTGGTAAATGGATCCTGGAGAGATCCGTTTACCCATCTACAATATAGAAGGCACATAACCAAATACTCCAACGGTCTTTAAAGGCCTAAATATATATTCTCTTATTTCATAAAGATGATTTTTCTTATATACATCTTTTGCAAATGTTGAGTTGAGTTTAGATAAGGAGTGAGTAAATGGATTTTTGGATGAGGGACCATTTATCCACCTTTTTATATATTGTACTTATCCCCCCTCTTTGGAGCCATACTAGTGAAATGTTATAATCTCTATGACAGACTGACGGTGATTAGGGACCATTTATCCACTTATTATTTAAACCCAACTCAACAGAAATCATGTTGAAACCCTTGCATCCCAAGCAGGTCCAGGTCCGTTATTAAACATTATTATTTGTCAGCGGAAGCGTGTGCCACTTGACTTGTGTAATTGACCAGTCAAGTCAGTTTTTTTCAGTCCTCAGCAATAAACATAATTCTAGGTTTTTGACTATTTTGAAAAGTGTGCATGTCTGTATACATCTTCATATGCCACTGACTCTTGCAAGGATTCCCAATAATCTGATTACCACTGCCCAAAAACCAGTCAAAAATCTTTACAGTTTCGTCTTTGAAGAGAAATCAAAATTTTAATTAAAATTATCAACTTTTGGAATGTGATCAGGCTTTAAATAAGAATATCCATGTCTGTCCAGCTCCGTTTTATACAGATTTTGACATCCATATGCATACATGTTTTAAATGGATATGGATATGTATTTCACTATGATATCCGCAAACATCCATATCCATATTCGTTTATCCACTTTTTTATATAAATATAGTTAAAGATTTTTTATGCATACACAACATAATTTATACTTTCTTTCACCATATTTGGTATATTTTTATGATATAAACACGTTTAGTGTATTAAAACATAATTTATACTTTCTTTCACCATATTTAGTATAATTTTTATGATATAAATACGTTTAATGTATTCATATACCAATTGTTTTCCATCCAGTACATGTATATTTAAGCCAATATATAGAGTATTTCTAGTACTACTCGTATGCGATTTCTTTTAAGTTTACATTCATATCCTTTTTTAAGGATATAGTAACATAGTTTTAATATCCATCAATAATCGTATTTAAAAATGGATAAGAATATAGTAACACCTATATCGTATCTGTACGATCTCTAGTTCAAACCATTTGCATAACTTAGTAAGAATTTCCACAGGTTCTTGGTGTCATTTCTGATGTTAATCTCAAAGGCTGTGCCTCTAGATCGTTGTGAGTGGAGCTTCCATTGTTTCTCTATTAAAAATGAGAGATCATTTGAAGAGTCATCCACTTTTTATGATCCTCTTTTGTTAAACAGCTTTCTATTTGGGTGGCTACATGGGGTTCTTTTGGTACTCCATACAGCTGTGATTGTTGATCCTGGGGGGTGGGGGGTTCAAGATTTCTTGTAGAGTGTAATTGTCTGATCAAGATTTGAGAAGCAGAGAGAAAGATAAAGAATGGCTGCAATCTCTCTTACACGATAATATTGCATGGAAATGTAGCAATTTAAAGAATGAATGAAAGAAGACTTGCAGAAATAAATTGGCAGTTCTGTCCTAATTCGATGATAGCATTTGGAATGTAGTGAGTAATGGTCGTCCATGGCGGAAAATGTTTCCAAGGCCGCTCCTTTTTTTTAGGTTGTGAACTGAGACTTTTTGACTGGGGTTATGTTTTTTGTCTTGTAATTTTCATCCATGTAATGAGCTGCAGCAAGCAGGATCATTTTTCTTGCCAAGAAAAAAATGGAGGAAATAATCTTTTATGGGGGGTTTTTGTGAACTAAACCACAAAATTTCCGATACCTTTTTGTGTCTTATTTTCATATAATATGGAATAATGGAATGTTTCATAGGGTGCAAACATCCTCTGTCTTGTACTTTTTCCTAAATGGCCCCTTGACCTTGTACCTGTACGATGTTCCTGTTCAGGTTAGATGGAGAAAACTCCCGTCTCAACATGTTCAAGCCATACACTTGTGCGATCTGTCAGACTGAGATTAAACCAGGTAAAGGCACTCCTCTACTTTCTGATGCAGCTAGCTGTAGCCGAATCAGACTCCGGGAGGGTCCTTTTCTTTGTCCAAGCTGCCATTCCAAGAAAGAAGCAATGGAATGGCGAAGACCACCTGAAGGTAGTGCCGCTTTTGTCTCCTACCTTTCTTTCCATACAAGCCAACAAACATGTGTGCTGTGTTCCTGATTAGTCCTTTTTTGAACTTATCTCCAACTAGACGCTGCAGTTACAAGTTGATAGTCCATTTTCCATAGACTGGAACATCGCCCGCATGGTGACTATTCTAACCAACCCAGGAGATCAAAAGAGAGAGGATGTCTATTCTGTTCCATCTGGCTGCATGCTTCTTTTGGTTTTGTTAGGAATTCAAGCTCCGAAACTGTAAATAGGCTTTGCCTGGGACGATGAATGGAAGATCGGCAACTTCAATTTGGCATAGATTTTCGTCCGAAGCGGGAAGGCCAACTTTTCAGCTAGTTAATTATAGAGATCCTCCAGATCAGAAAATGGGGCAGTACTTGCCAACATAACACCGGCATCCATATGGTTTGCCTTCTGTGAACATAACACCGGCATCCATCTTGGAGTGGCATCCATCTTTAGTCTGTAGAGAGGAGCATAGTTGTTTGTACTTGTAGAGAAGACTGGTTAAATAATGGATGGTCTCTTTCCATGGAGTGTTTGATTTTTATTCTATCATTAGATAATAAAATGTCCAGTGGCTTCTTCAATCTACAGGTGGATGGCTGGGTGTCTTTTCTTATGGATCCTTGTTTTGTGGAAATTGCTCTTTAAGCATGGGTAGGTTTCATTTGATCCTGAACAAAAAATTGATTAGACCGTGTAATGATTGCCCCTGCAGTATGGGTGCAACAATGGAGTTAGCAGGCAATCTATTTTCGACTTTTCCGATTTTCTTCTTAGTTTTGCACACTATGAAATCTAAAGCATGCATTAATTTTTGTAGGGTCTCAGTTCCGTTTTATCCAAGAGTTTTGTATGAAATATAAGAGATTTCTATACACATTAACCTGTATAATTTTGTTATTATGCGCTGAACCTTCCATAATTCCAACTTACACGTGAAAACCTGCGTAGTCACTCACCATTCTCCATAATATTTAGGCAGGAATAACAATTACAAAGGAAATCGAATTCCCTCATACATGGGAATTGCCATTCCTAGGTACCCCTTAGGGAGCTGGGATTCCATTCCTTAGAAATGCTAATGAATGTCTTTTTCTTCAATGCTTTTTAATAAATATATCATTGTTACAAATATATAGTTATCGATATGGATATGTGTGTTACTTTTTTAGATATTTTTTGAACACCAACGTGGATATAATTTTTTTTGACATGAATATATGGACATTGACATGGATACCAACATATGGATGCAAAAGGTCAGATAAGTTATAAATATATGCATATATGGATACTGACATAGATATACGATATTTTTTGCGGATACGAAAATATATACGGTTTAAATTTTTTTTGGATACGGATACAAATATGATTACAAGATATTCCAACGGATATGAATGCATATATATTAAGTATATCTATTACACGGATAAAATATATTAGATATGATTTTTTTGTGGATACAGATACAAACATGGATGTCGTTTTTATTTATTTATAAGATATGAATATAGACAGGGATATGAGATTTTTTCTAATTTGGATATGGATACATATGCAATTTTCAATTTTTTTAAGATATAGATATTGATTTTATTCTAGCAGATACATATACATACATCGATATGTGTTTTAATTTTTTTACGGCTACAGATATGGACATGGATTAAGATTTTTTTTTGCGAAAACAGATATGGACATGGAAGTTGTTTTTTTTAAAACTATAGATATGGATACATATACCATCTTTAGTTTTTTTAGGATATGGATACTAGTTACATTTTAGTGGATACGTATAAGGACATGGATATATGTTTTTTTTATTTTTTGCAAATACGGATACCCATCACATTTTCAATTTTGTTAGGATATAGATACAAATATGGTAATAAAATATTCTAGCGGCTACGAATATGGATATATCAATATATCAATTGTATGGAAAAAAAATCAAAGTAGTTTCCATTTAAATGTGACTATCGTTTTCTTATATGAAATATATCAATTATATGAAAACTAATTTGGATGATACTTATTATTTTTTCTAATTAACGAAATATGTCAAAGGAAGGTTATTTTCTTTCTATTATTTGACTTCCAAACATAAGAAAGGATTGTGTCTCATAATAGATGGTTCAATTTCTAATATGAACCAAGCAATGGAATGGAAAAACTTATTCCTTTCCATTCTATTGTTAATTCCATTCTTGTCTTAATTCCATTCTATTGTAATTTCTTTCCAACCAAACAAACGGAGCTTAAGTTAATCTAACTATGAGTGGATGCAATGGTGGAAAATCGTTGATTAAGTGGCATCAAAAATATAAAAAAATAAGAGATTGACACTTGATCTAATAAAATATAATAATTACAAACAAGTTCAATGACTCCGTCCGGTTCTTACAGTCGCTTGGCTTTAGATTGTTCCCATGTTAAAAAAAATCCCATTTTTTGTGCGTTTTTCTCCCTTGGGTTTAGATTGTTCTCATTGTTGAGTTGTACTGCCTAAATGGGTAAACGGGTCTTTGGATGAGGGACCGTTTACCCATTGTCCTATATAATGTACTCATCCCCTCTATTGGTTTCTTAACCTAGTGAAGAGAGGACCCTAATCTCCAACAAAAAAGGGATTAGGGTTCATGTGTGCCCTCGTGGTTTTTCTCTCATCGTAGGGTTTTCCACTGTCATGTCACCATCACATGATTGCGTCTGTATGTTGATCTTTGTGATCATCATAAGAGTTCAGAAGCTCATCCAAGAAACAAGTATCATCACTATGATCTGTTAACTCCCCCTGAGAAGGAGCCTTCCCATAATATGATTGACATTCATGAAAAGTGTCATCTTTACTGACATATAACTTCCGTGATGCAGGATCATAGTATTTGTACCCTTTCTGAGTACAAGAATAGCCAAGAAAAATGCATTTGATTGCCTGTGAATCCAACTTTCTTCTGTCCGGACCAACATTGTGAACAAAACACACGCAACCGAACACACGGGGAGCAAGAGTGAAGGGAAATTTATCAGGATGTAGAACAAAGAAAGGAACCTTATTTTTAATAGACATGGAAGGTCGTCTGTTAAGAAGATAAGTAGCTGAAAGAACGGCATCCCCCCCAAAAATGCTTAGGAACGTTATGTTGAAGCAAAAGGGCACGGGTAACTTCCAAAAGAGATCTATTTTTCCGTTCAGCAACTCCGTTTTGCTGAGGAGTATAGTATGATGCGGATGAGGAGTTGCGACTGGCCGAAGGGGACGAACTGTTATGATGTGTGATGAAAGATACAGATCCAATGGTAGTCATGAGCGGCGAAGAGAAGAGGGTGTTTGGATGCTGAGGGTTCTCCTCACGCAACCAGACGACGACCGGTTCATGACCCGGAAAGCTGCGATGATGCACATTCTGCTTAGTAACAAGGAGGTGGTGATTTTCTCAGCTGCACGGATAGCTCTCTGGCCCTAATCGAAGGGTAACTGGAGCTCACCCACTTTCTCCCTTGTCTGATGGCGCACGGTGGAAGGATAGAAACCGAGATCTACTGTCATTCTTGAAGAGATGAGATTACGATCACATCCTCTGTTGCCGCGTCAGAGGCTCCTAGGGATCAGGAGGTTGAAGATCAAAAAGATGGAGGAGAGGTGATCTGCTCGAGGTTGTTCTGCTAAGATCGACGGAGAGGAATGCAACTCGAATGGATGGCAAGGTTCAGGTCTCGGATCTGGTCAATGGCTCTGATTATGCGGTTCAACATGCTTCCTCGAGCTTCGGTGAGAAGCTACGGTGGCTTTAGAGGTGATGGTGCACCAAAACTCAAGTATTGTACTGTGGGATCTTCACGTCGTCTTCGTACATCCTGGGCATGCTCCATTGTGCGCATGATCAGAAAAGGAAGAGGAGATTGCGCTCTAGTTGTCCAAGGTGAGAGAGGAAGATGGGGGACATCATTTGAAAAATGTATTTTTTTCAAGGGTAAAATTGTCATTGACGGATTCCATAAAAAATTAATAGATAAATGAACGGAAGCTAACACAACATGTAAGAGTTAAAGACTATTCATGATTCTGGATGTAATTCATGATTATCGAGAGTTATGCATGTAAATACGAAACTACTTAAAATTATGGATGTAAATATCCTTGAAAAAAAGCTAAACTTTCAAGTGAAGCATTGGATGATAAGAACAACAACCAGAAGAGAAGAGATGGAAAAACATGCAGATTTTCCCCTCTTTTGGAGAAAACTAATACTATGTGACAGTCTGAGTCTAAACCAAATCATGACATTTTTTGGAGATCCGGGCTCGGAAATCCAATAAAGTCAGCGAAAAATTTAAAAAAACAGGAATCTTCAGTCTGCAATGACTAATTTGCCTCAAAAATTGGGAAAGACTACCGAATCCAAAAGATCAAAGAGCTCTTAAGGGCATTCCATGACCTAATAATTTCACACTCATTTTAACAAGAAAAAATTGGGAGCAGAAAATCTCTAACCCCTCTTAGGAAGCTGAAATGGAATCCGCGGAACTCCAGACCAGAAATCTGAAAACATGTTTTAGAAACGACCCAGATGCCGGAACCAGATCATATTATACCAGAAAAACCCACAAAAATGTGATTTTTTTAACATGAGTGTTGAGTTGGGCGCGCAAGGGGGTTCTCCGACTCCGATCATAAACTCAAGGCGATGCAAGAGGGTTGGGCGCGCAAGGGGGTTGGGCGCGCGACCTGGGCAGGGGGCGATGCAACCAGAGATCCCAAGGCGCTAGGGCAGGAGCGATGGGGGCCGAGCGACCTGGGCAGGGGGCGCGCAAGGGCTGGCGCTTGCAGACGCAGATGCAACCTGGACAGGGGACACGCAAGGGCAAATAATCCCAAGGCGCACGCGAGGGCTAGCGCGCGCAGAGCCTGGGCAGGGAGCGCGCAAGGGCTGGTGCACGCTGAGGCCGAGCGCAATAGTGCAGGAGGCCGAGCGCACGAGCGCACAAGAACAGAACTGCGCAAGAGGGCAGGAGGCCTTTCCGCTGCAGCAGCGGCGTAAGCGGGGAATACCCACGAAGCAACAAAGAACCAAGCTTCTCTGAACAAAGAACCAAGCTTCTCTGATAGCATGTTGAAATTGAAGGTTGAGATCAGGAAGATAACACAAGGATTTACGTGGAAAACCCTACGATGAGGGAAAAACCACGGGGGCACAATCCTATAAACGGTCCGTCATCCAAAGACCCGTTTACCCATTTAAGCAGTACAACTCAACAATGCTGATGCACTTTCTCCATTTCAGCATTGTGGGAAGCTCGCATCACATCGAGAAAATATGTAAGCTTGTCTAACAGGTTAGGAGAATCGGGATGTATCTCCTGAGAAGCGGACCCATGCTCGTAGGTGGACTGCCTCTGATTCCGGTACTGAGTATGCTGGAATCGGCCCTACTGACCGGCATGATGCTAAGGATGCTGTTGCTGCTGGTAATTCTGTTGAGGTCGGTGGTGGTACTGAGGTTGCTGGAATGATTGAAAACTTCTAAGACTGGAACTGGTCTGGATTGAGAGTCCTCGATTTGGAGGAGAGATCTTGATGGAATTGGAGGTGAGGGGTTTTGGGTTCTTTGGTGGGAGAAGAAGAGAAGCTATTACATAGAGATTAATAGGAGACATGCAACAAGCTGCGCCGCCACATGATTGGTAGAGAGAATCGGAGCGGAACTGGTTGTTCTAGGAGAACCTTGATTCCCTGTTGATGGAGAGAATTGATGGTACCATGTGATTGGTAGAGCGAATCGGAGTGGTTCTGTCATATCCTCCATACCACATGATTGGTAGCATGTGTTAATTTACAAAGCAAACTTGAATGTGTTAAATTAGGAAATGGCCTAGATTGCTATGTGATTATCTTTATGCTTAGAGTGTTTGAAGGTTGAGTACTCAGCATCCCCCCTCCCATTATAGAGTCATAGATCAACCCGCCTCGTTCCAATGGATTCATTGTACTGATAGGTACCAGGATCATTTGAACTGGTCACTGTAATCAGGGATACCTATAGAACATAGTATATAGTGCAATCCCATATATTATATTCAACCCAACAAATCATGCAATTTTTCATGCATCACATGCATATTCCAAAGTTTGATTTGACTCGTGAATGGATACACGATTCTAATGATACTCGGAATATTTGAATGGATAACAAGTATCCATGAGTATTCAAATTACTTGAATGGAACATATGTACTTTGATTAGTTAAATATGCTTATAGTTACACTTATATTTAAAAGGGCGTTGCTAAAAAAATTGAGCAGAAAGGCGTGAGACCTGAGTGATACGCTTGCAAATGGATACGACTATCTGTAGGAACGTATCCAAACCACCGTGCTATTGTACAGATTATGACATCCATATTGGTATCTGTTTTACATTGGATACATATATTTATCACTTTGATGTATGTGAGTATTTGTATTCATATTCGTATATCCATCTTCATATATAAATATAGTATTAGATTTATTTTTACCTATATATAACATAATTTTATATCTTCTTTCACTATATTTGATGTAATTATCATGAAATAAATACATTCAGTATATTTCTTTCATGCAATCTATCATACATATACATATTTAAGACATTTAATTTTATATGTATATATTGTTATGTCCTACATCAACATCTATTTTTAAAAGATATGGTAACATAATTTTATTTTTTTCAATATTTGTATTCGCTTATGTACTTGTATTTAAAAAAGATTGTATTTAAAAAAGAATATATGATAGCACTGATATCCAACCATTTGCATCCCTATTAAGAGGCTACCACTTATCGGGTAGGAAAGACAAGAAGATGGTGCATCACAAGGTTAGGCCATGGGTCAAGTTTTCGTATCGATTCATGAGTATTATTCATGATAGAGTCAAAGTGTAACGGCTAGAGTTTTCCAGCCATAGTTTCCTTGTATTTCCTAATCATAGCATGCAAATTATTTAGGGAATTAATTGGCACTAATGATCCATTGATTGCCCCCATTTAGTGGCATAAAAATCCATGGGACCTTCCCCCTCCCCACGTCACTTTTCCGGGCAACAATTCAAGAGAGCGAGAGCGAGAGGAGAGAGGGAGAGTAGAGAGAGATCTCAATGGAAGAATCATTCTCGTCGCAGGGAATGTCGACATCGGTGGAGGAGAACGTCAGATTGTGATCAGGATAGGGGCGTAGCAATCCATTAAGTACAATCCGTCGGACTTGAGGTATGTGTCGATCCCTTAGGAATACTATATGATGAATCGATATATGTCTTCCATCAATAAGTGTGATAAGTATTTACTTAGTTGCAAAAAAATACAATCTTAAAAATATATATGTCAGTTTCTGGGATAATATACATTTCGATCCGAGTTAGAATGAGATTCACGCATATACATAACGGATTCATTGAATAATACACACTAATGATGATCCAATTTTCGAAAAGACCCATGAAATATATGTGTTGAATCTTCAGGTTAATGTTTATGTTGGCTGATTTTATTCGGAATTGGGTCATCCCACATCAATGGCTTAGCCGTTAGGGAATAACTCATGAAGATGTAAGGTCTATCCACAAACGAAGGATTATATTATTCTTGATATCAATGCTATACTTACCCACCGTCACTTTTAAGTTTCTTAGTTAAATATACGTTCACACATGCCTGAATATAACTCCATGTCACCATATTGTGATTAGGAAATTTAACAGTCTTATATGATCATAGGTATATCTATGAATTTCGGTGCTCGTTTAACTCTAAAATCTATGATGAATTAGGAATATGTTCAAATTTTATATATTGATGTTCATAAAGTTAGTTAAAGCATCAAAATTAGAAAGTAATGGATTCATAACGTGCCTTTTCTATAGCCTACATTTACGGTATATATATCTCTGGAAAAAAAACTATTGTTCTCTTACGGTTACAATTACGTGTGTTGTTTTTGAAGGTAAAATCCATATATCATTGGCTTTTATAAGGACAATGTTGTTATAGATGAACCAACCGTCCATGTCAATATATTTATTTGCCCCTCTATTAGTTAATTACTACAGAAGAATTGTACATGTAACGAACAACCACCTCCCAAGAAAAAAGATAATATAAAAGACAAAATACCATATTATTTCCCTCATAATATATTGATGGCATGATTAAGTACACGCTATACAATTATCATCACAAATGGTAATTCCATGTCTCAATGTATACAGTAATATGCAATATCGTGCTGTGTGCATTTATCTTATATCAAAATATTATATATGATTGACGTCTTGGTTATTTTGTACCTAAAATATTGCAACATATCATGTTTTAGAACTTAAATATAAGAGGTCAGAATTGGAATTGTTCATATGAACTACTACTGTATGAAGGGGAAAAGGAGTAAAGGAAATAGAGATTTTTTTCCTTAACATGGATAATGGCACAATAACGATAAGCGGAGCTAAGTGCTACACCTATTGGTGGGAGCCACCTCTAGAGTCCAACTATCGTGGGCCTAAAGGGGCCAACGCCTTCCGGGGGCGTACAGTTCAAGGAACCGATTGAGGCGAAAGATAAGTCCTCTACAGTTGTAGCTACACTGTCATGTGTGTCATGTTCATGAACCGCTTGTGCTAGCGGTAAAGCCACCAAAATCAGCAAAGCCACTAAAGCCATTTAAGGATTTAACAATTAAGACAACTTTAACCACTAACAAATCAAGGGTAAGTGTACAGTTTTGGAATTGCTAAAGCATATGTGCGCAACTATAGCAAAGTAATGGCATCATGCACGTGTTATGATTGTAATGGGACATATATGCAATTATGGAAAATTCTGAGGGTATAAGTGAAAATTATGAAAGGCATATATGCAAATATAGCAAACTTTAAGGGTATATATGTAATTATGGCTTCAAAAAATATTTTCAGAAGGAATACCTGTCGTGCGCATGTTCATGTGAAAATGAGTTGCATAATGAAAGTATGTGAGAATAAGTTAGTATATTATGCAACAAGAAAATCATGCAAATTGATTAGTTGTATTGATAAGTAAGTGTACGTAAGAGCTTATGTTTCTAGCGGATTTAAATTTAGCACAGGGAGACTTGTTTGCCACGCTAGCCGGCTTGACCCCAACTCGACACCTACTGAGCTTTAGCTCATAACATGTGTTTTTTTTCAGGAGAAGACGAGCTGTGATTTAACTTCTAGTTCAAGGCAGCTACCTGTCTTTGTGAAGTTGAACCAGAATGGACCATTGATGGATCGTTTATGAAAGGATGTTTTATGCCCACTGGAACATTTGTTATGCCACTATAATTGTTAGCTTCTTTCTGCAATGTCATCCGTGTTGGAGTTTTAATAATAGAACTTTCGACTAAACCTTAGTTAAATTATTATTTTCCTCTGCTCATTAATTGCCATGCAAGTTTTCGGTAACGGTTTGATTGTGCGACCTAATGTTGCATGCTTCCGCCGGTCAGCCAACCCGTTCCGTTACACAAAGCCCCACATGCTACGAGTCAAATAGTGTTGGGTATCAGATCCACAATACTTTGTTGGATATTTATGACTAGCTGTATATCCTACTAACCACGCACACTCCTAGCAATGCCTTAAAATTTCTGAATGGAATGCTAAGGCTGATGATTGTCCTTGTACTAAGTAATCATATCCAACTTAATGCCATTAGACTAAAAATAAGATTCAAAAATAGGAACTTAGATGTTTCATATAATCGATGCAAGGAGGACTCCATTGTTCCCAATTTACGACTTGTTTCAAAGTTGAATCACATGTTTTACCGCAGTTGCTTGCACGGAGTTAGTCGGTGCTTCTTCCTCAAGTCATGCCATGATTGCGCACTCGACGGAAGAGCTTGACAAGCGGCCATGCCCTTCTTCACTCACACGAGATTGCTGGATCAAGCTTGCACCCATTGTCCAAGATTCACCACTATTGCCCCTCAGCGAGTCTTAGTTGTATGTCGGTCCCAGTATGGCTGGTCATCCGAAAAGACCAGTAAGCATAATTGTCTTGGTCAGCCTTTACCTTACCTAACAAACTATTAATACTACGTGGGTTCATCAACCAATGTGTTGTCGACTTTTTTCAAGATTTGGCCTGAACTGTTCGGTAGATTCCCACGCCTTATGCACATGTTTGTCACTTTGTTCTCAACAAACTTAGTTTAAGATATGAGCCAATTTTCTACCATAGGATCTAAGGGAAATCCAGACAAGCCATGAAGTAGCCATTACACTGGGTCAAGTTATTATGTACTGTGTTTGGATGCAGGGGTAAATTGGCAAAAGGGTACTGCTCTTTTGGAGGGGTGAAATAGTGGTAAGTTGTTTCTTTGTTTTATTTTTATTTTTTGGATGGTAGGGTAATTGTTGGGAGGAATAGCTGGAGTGTAACTTTTATTAGAGTTTTGGGAAAAAATAATTGGTTGTTGAGTATTTTTTACTTTTTTATGATAAGATGTGATAGCATAATATTTTTGTTTAAATATAAGAGGGAAAAAAGAAGAGGGAGGTAGAGAGAATGAAGAGAGAGTGGAACGCACTCGATTAAATAAAATAGGGAATTGTGGGTATTCATAGGGATTTGATTGAAAGGAGATAGAGCTGGAACCCGAGGGTGGGATAAAGGATTTGAGAGAGGGTAATCTAGTGGAAACCTTGTGGGTAACCCTTTTTTGAAAAGATAACTATCAAATCAAATGAAAATATACTAAGTAATCATACCAAGTTAATGTCATTAGACTAAACACAAGGTTTAGATATAGGAACTTAGATGTTTCATGTAATCGATGTAAGGAGGATCCTCATCCCCAATTCACGACGTCTTTCAGAGTTGAATCACATAAACTCACATTAAGATATGAGCCAAACTATCATAGAAGCTAAGTGAAACCTAGACATGCCAAGAAGTGACTATTACACTAAGTTGAGTTACTATGTAACAATACTTGGACTAATCTAAGGATTATAACCTAAGGGAGTCGTGAAACTGCAGAGCTTTTGGTAGATTGAATGCAGCTCAGCTTGAGATTACAGATGATGGGAAAATAAAATGTATTAGGTCGCACTATGAGGGCATAAAAATACATATATACACATCACGCATATTCTATCTCTGTTCGATAAGGGTTGCTTACTTAGTCACAATGTGTAGCCTCAAAGTGACAAGCATAAACTCAAGTTTAGTCCTACTACTTAGCAACTTATAAACATGTGATTTGGATAAAAGAAGTTCAAATGAGTGGAATGCTTTGTATAACTAAAGTAGAGTAATAACAGAATGGCAAAGAGAGATGTCCATGCTCCATTATTCATTGTTTTCTAAAGTTGTATTCGCTGATTCCAAGTCATCTCTAGTAGATTTCATTATATGTTGCATGCAAATAATTACTTATACTATATAAGTAGCATACGACTATTCAAATTGTGAGACCACCATTTACTTACTATTTCGAATTTTTGTTGGGGTTCTATATATACATGCATATATACACAATTATATCATTCTAAGGCACCCACAGTCATTCAATCACTAAGTTTCAAGCATGTAAATCTTAGCAATCACAATACCTTGTATGGAGAAATCAACTCAAGCAAACAAACTCATTGTCTCAAGGATTCCTTCCCAATAGGAAACATAGATACATTCACATATCACATCATTTCGACACACCTTTAGTTACCATTAGTTTTACGTAGCAAGGTCAACTTTCGAATAGATGGCATCATTTTTTCTTTCTCAATCAACCATTGGTCGCGATGCAACTCTGATCTTATCATTCATAATTACCATTACTTTCGCATGTAAGATCCACTTATTATTTTCCAAGTTCTTTGTTGATCATACTTGGTCTTTGTTAAATATAATCACGATTTACATATTTAGTCAAGCTTTCGCTTTTAGGGATCTGTGCAAATCTATCAGTTGTTCCTCTAGAATGCTTGATACTTTAGCTCGGATAGTAAGTCCATTTCACTTGATCACATTGATTGTCAATAGTGATTAGTTCTACCATCTTGACCCGTATTTGATCTCACATTATGACTCCTGTACTTAGTGTTTTAGGGCTTGTTTGGTATCTGGGTTGAGTTGGGTTATGGTATACTCATGTGAATAGTAGTTGTTTGGATGGTTGGGAGGGTTGGAATGATAAATGTGATGTGATGTAACATTGATTATGCATTATATTTTTTATTGATTGTAATATATTTTTATGTTAAATTTTTTTATTTTAATGTGATTAAGAAAATATTATTTTAAAGAAATTATACAGTCCATACAACTAATTCCAACCCAAGAATGCATGGATAGAGCAGAGGATATGACATGTTACCCCGAAGTAACCTGACAATCAAACATACCCTTAGAGTTGGGTTGCCATTGTAAGCATGCATTGTTGTGTGCATCGTAACTAAATTCCCACCGGTTTCCCTTTGGTTATTCATCAATTTGTATCCAAATATATAGCTAGTCTCATTATGCCTTTTATTTTGTACTATCATATTTTTATTTAATTATCCCATAGATTACATCTAGGACGTCCCTTCTTAAGGGATGTGAAACATTTTGCAAGTGAAAGATTTATGCTTAACTTCATCTATTTCAAACAATAGGGGATATGTTTCCCATGTGATAGCTAGCAAATAACAATATCTACCATAGTTTTTTTTAGAAAAAAGATCTAGTCCATTCATCCATACCTACCGAAACATCAGAGTTTAGATCATTACAAACCCGGGTAATGTCTACCCCAAAAAAAAGACAACTCGCAACAGCCGCGAGATATAATGTGACAGTAAGAAACAACACCCATGAAACCGGTGATATCTAAAAAACTGCATCCACCTCTACCAAAAGGAGCTTCTCACTCCATTAGAGAATCTTTCAATCCACAAACCTGGATGCCAACAAAAAGCTGCCAAAAAAAACCATCAACAAAGAACACCTTCACCTAAGGTGGATCATATCTACGAGTAACAGAAGTTTAATGATCAGCCCGCCATGCTTTGAGAGCTTCATCCTCCTTCACTTTTCCCAGATTTCCTTTTTTCCCCTCATCCTTGGAGCAATTTCCTGTAAAATTGATAAGAGACAAAAAACCCGTATTGACTTTCCAGTATCAGTAAGGTTTAAGAACATGCTTACTTAAGATGGTCATCCTAAGAAGTTTCATCATCAAATTAATGGCAGATTTATGCCCAAACGCACCAAGCAAATTTGGGATGCTTCCCTGACCATGTTTATCATTGAGATTGGAACATTTTGAAAAGCCTTTCAACATCGAGCCTTCCAAATCGACCACCAAATGGATCCCTTCAAAGATATTTGACACCAAGAGTCAGAGTAAATTCCCGTGGCCGTCATTGAATTTAAGATCTCGGTAAATTTAATGCCCGATTCTAATATACCAATATCCATGAAAATTTTCCTGGTAACCAGGCATTTCTCAAACAAATGTAAGTAGTCCTCATTGTCATTTTCGCATAAATAACATCTGTTTACTGAGGTGATATTGATTATGTACAATAAGTCCTGAGTTAAGTGTTTTGATTTTGCTAACAACCAAAGAAAGTATGTAACTCTAGGATCAAATAATTTTGACCACAAAAGGTTGTGGAAGCAGGATCTTAGACCTCCACCTGTCATTAGTTTGTAGAGACATTTGTTTAATCTTGATTTATCCTTGGAATCCGAGATCGGGAATACACGAAGATCCATACCTACATTTGTCATATTTTCATAAATATGATCAACACTTTTCTTCAACTCCCGCATGTAGCCCAGTTGTGCAATCGGGACTCGATTTTCCAATTGTTTGAACCAATTGTTTTTATTTTTCCACGACGCCATAACCCTTTTAACAGACATAGTTTTGTGTTTTGCCAATTTCCAAATGTAGGAATAATTTTCCATGTACGATCTCTTTCCATACAGGGAATCACACCAAAAGGAGGAGCCCGCCCCGCTTGTTATATGTTTTGTTAAAACCGACCTCAAGTTTTTTGCTCCACTAAGCTGGGCCTTCCAAATGGGAGATAAGTATGATGATGAGTTTAGTCCCAATGAGATAGGACCACCTCGATACGAACATGCACTAATCAACTTTGAGACCCACGATTTTCTATGCTCCACAATCTCAATTACCGATTTTGTTAGAAGGGCATTGTTGAAATTTTCAAGATTAAGTATATTCCACCCCCCATCCATCTTGGGTCTAGCTATCTTGGACCATGAAACCCTAGCTCTCAATTTTTTCTTCATGTTTCCATTCCATAGAAAATGTCTTCTGATCTTTCTTATCTATTCTCCTAGAGATCTCTCTAGGTATTTTTAGACAAGAGAGCATATGAGAGGCTAGAGGAGATAGAGATGAGTTCAGTAGACAGACTCTTGCCGGAAGCGGGAGGAGCTTTGCTTTCCATCCCTGTAGTTTAGAAGCAAATTTGTCGATCAATATTTCCCAATCTTTGTTATTACATCTTTTTGGAGATAATGGGAAACCCAGATAGTTTAGCGGGTACTTACCCTCACCCCAACCTGTGGTTTGTCTCACCTGCGCTATTTCATCATTTGTAAGATTTATGGGTAGGAATTCTGATTTCTGTATATTTACTTCCAGACCCGATAATTTGCTGAAGATTTGCAGAGTGGAGCGTACGTTCTTTAAGTATTCGCTATCAAACTGAATGAAAATTAGGAGGTCATCAGCGAACTGGACATTTGTAATCATGTCATCCATTCCTTTTTTGTATAAATCCATTAATTTCCATGTCTCAACTAATTTTGCCAATATTGCATCAAGCACCGTCATTGACTGAATGAATAGAAAGGGGGATAATGGATCACCTTGTCTCACTCCCCTCTCTGGTCTCAAAAATCCAACCGAGGAGCCATTTAATTTAAATGATGTTCTCGTGGTTTCAAGAATAGCCCTAATCCAGGTTATGAATAAACTTGGCATCCCTGATGCCCGCAAAGCACCTAAAATGAACGGCCAGCGTAGCATGTCAAAAGCCTTCCTAAAATCAATTTTCAGAATGATTGGCTTTGTCTCTCTTCAACTCCAATATTCCAGAATCGATGAAGTCACCATGAATGCATCCTTAGCAGATCTTCCTTGAATAAATGCACACTGTGTCGGCGGGATATTCTCTTGAATGCTCATTTTCCATCTATTTGCCAGAACCTTTGAAATAATTCTAATCGGGAGATTTATGAGGCTTATTGGTCTGTAGTTTTCGATCTCCATGGTATCTCCTTTTTTATGAATCAACGATATTATCACGTTGTTGATAAAACAAAGGTCACTCTCTTTGAATCGATCATCTCTAAGTCAGTCCAAGAGATGGATGAAGTCCGATTTAATTGTTGTCCAAAATTATCTAATAAATTCAATATTTGTTCCATCTGGACCAGGAGCCTTGTTATTTTTAAATCCTCTAATCGTTTCTTCAACTTCCGACAAGGAAAACGGAGCAGTAAGCACCTGGTTGTGAGTGGTAGGTGCCACCAAATTTGATGGGATATGAATGACCTTAATACTATCAGAGATATCTTCCATAAGATTCTGATAAAAAGAAGTGATCACCCTACCCAATTCTTGAAATTCACTCACAAGAGCACCTTCAGAATTTCTCAGTGTCGTGATATTGTTCTTGTTGTATTTTGCCGAAGCCACGATTTTCAAGAATTTCGTGTTCTCCAAACCCTCTCTTAGGTATTTTATTTTCACTCTCTGTCTCCAACGTGTGATTTCATCCAGTCTTAAGTCCTCCAACTTCCGATATAAGGTTCTCAAATTCAGTTCAGCCTCATCATTTCCCGACGAGATTTTTTCCTCAAGTGTTTTAGTGTCCTCCTCCAATGTTTTAATTTCCCTAACAAGGTCTTGCATATTCTCCCTACGCCAATTTTTGATCAAAGTTTTCAATCTCTTCAGCTTGATAGCCCATAAATAATAAGGATTTTCCGAACACACAGGAAGCCCCCAAGAAGTGTTTATCAAGTCAAGAAAAGATTGTTTGGTAAGCCACTCATTTTCCATTCTAAATATGTGGGCTCTGCTCTTAAACTCTCCCGAGGACAACATCAAAGGATTATGATCCGAGAAAGTTCTTGGTAATGTATTTAATTTATAGGCAGGTAGTGCATGAACAAACGATTTGTTTGCTAAAATCCTGTCTAATTTAGCCCATGATTTGCAGCTACTGGAGCCCGACCAAGTGAAAGTCGCATTTTTGTCTGAAAATTCTGTGAGCCCTTTGGCATTAATCCATTTATTGAATTGCTTATCGAAACTTCTTAGAGGTCCTTTCGATAGCCTTTCCGATCTGGCTCGTATCAGATTAAAATCTCCGAGGAATATTGTGGGTATTGAGTTTGTATCCAAGGATTCTAGATCCGTTAAAAAAACATGATTTTCCGTTATCTGCAGGAGGCCCATAACAATGTACAACAGAAAAGACCATTTCCACGCAATCAGACACAAATCTAGTTTTGTAAAATAATTTCCATCAGAATTTTTTATGATTTTGAACTTATTTTTATTCCAACCCGAACATATTCCCCAAGATAGGATATTTTCATTTGAATGTCATTCGAATTCCTCTAAATCCCGTAGTCAATAGCTCGCCATTAAATGTCTAATTCTTGTTTCCTGTAAGAAACATAGATCCCATTTATGGATCTTCTGAAGATACTTTAGCCTTTCCCATTTGTAATTTCCCCTTCCCCATCCTCTTATATTCCATGAAATGATATTTAAATCCATCACCACTATGAAAAAAAAACACGGCTTAATTTCTCTTCTAACTTAGTACCTCTAGAAACAACAATAGCAAATTTACTCAAATAAACGTCTTTTATCATCCGAGTTCTCAAACTCAAATTCAAAGAAATCTAGTAAATTTTTGGTCCTCCAAATTGTACGCGGCGATATTTTATTTACTAAATCATGAGAGGAAATCAGGGTTGGATATGTACCTTTTTCAATGGACCTCTCAGGAGTTTGTTCCCTGGTCTTCGAAGAGAAATCCTTCTGGACGATCGCGTTTCCCACTTCCTTCAGAATGAAGGTTGGGGGAGTGAAGGTTTCATTTTCCTTGCCGCAGACCGGTGGTAAACTTTGAAGGTAACTTAGGATGGATGGGTCGATTATTTTACCCAAACTTTTCATCAATGATATTGCTTGCTTTAATTTAGCCTTATCTGCACTTGCCACACCTGACACTGATCTTCCCCTGTGTGAGGGAAAAGGAGCTACATTGAGATTTACTTTGGTCCAGGAAGCTAATGGGCATAAATTAAAGATCAGATTATTAAGCTCAATTATCGTGCATTCCTTACGTGTCTCACGGAACCATTTAAACTGCCTGCCGTTTAGATCCTCCTCAATTTTGAATGCCGCCGGTGGCTTCATCAATGTACTGTTCTCAATCAGCGGCGTGCACTACAAAAAAAACACGATTTGGCGAGCACAAAAAGGCTAGGACGGGGTGAGCACATGTGCTCGCCACCTTTGAGCGAGCACCTTTCGAGCACATGACCTCGCCCACTTGCCTCGCCCATTTGAATTTTAATGTGTGATTTTAAATGGCGCGTGAAAATTTAGGAGAGAGCACATTGGCGAGCACATGTGCTCGCCCACGTGCCTCGCCCAGTTAAATATCAGTGTGCGATTTTAAATGGCACGTGAAAATTTGGGGGAGAGCACTTAGAGAGCACATTGGCGAGCACATGTGCTCGCCCACGTCTTCTAAACAGAACGCTAGCGGACTCCCTGTCCTTCATTCCAAATGAAACCAAACCCCAAAAACCCTCCTCCGGCGATCTTTGAGCTACATCCCTCACCTCCATCGCCCATCATTTACCTCAACTAAACGTTACTTTTTCTTCCATAAGGTATTTTGAGCATTCCTCTCTTAGTTATTTTTATTTTGGTTGCATAGTATGGATTTATTCAATGCTTTGGGGTTTGCAATTTTTTTAGACTAGAACATCATACCATGTTTTTTAGAATCTGTTAACTTCTTTATTATACATCATACAATTATATTGATGTATATTAGATATTAGAATTGATTTTGTAGCTAATTTTATATGCAAAACAACATGTATGGAAGGTGTATGATGAAATGCCTAAACTATTACCATTAGAAACAACATCATTGTTCAAATTTGTTTTTTTTTGAGACCCATTGTTCAAATTTGTTTACTTGTATATTGAACATTATACAATTATATTACCATAGATTACATTTAGAACAAATTTTGTGAGGCTATTCTATATACAAATCAATATGTATGCAAGGTGTATGATATGCTAATGAAAAATTGAGAACTTCCGTTGTTATATGTGATGTGATAACCTATACATAGACTAAATACCCATATTTTTCCGCATTTTTAGGATTATATAGTAATGATTTATTGCATATGTGCTTGTGGTATATAAGTATGTGTGTGTGTGTGTGTTTGTGCGTGTGTTAGTACATGTGTACATTTGTGTGTTAGTATGCTACTATGTGTGTATGAGTGTGATGTGTGTTAGAGAATGTAGAGTGTATTAATACAATGTTGAAGGGGTGTGGAAATTATTTGTGTGAGATGTTTATGTATGTGTTATATGTACATGCATGTGCATGTATCTTAGGGAGTGTGTTTGTATATTGTGTATCAGAGAGAATGTGCATGCATATTAGAGTATGTGTTAGTATGTGTTAGAGAGTGTATTAGTTTAGTATGCATGGAGCACAAGCTTGTGAGAGTGAGGACATACTTCTTAATATGTTAGATTTATTTTAGTGTGTAATATTTATTTCTAAAATGTGGATAAAATGATCTTTAATTTTGATGTTATTGATGAAATACCTAAAGTCTCTACATGTAGAAGGCTGCCATGAATATACGTGTTAACAGAGTTTTATATTTTACATTTTTTATTACTTTGCATATGAACGTGATTGATATCTTATTTATTCCTATTTTGGATATAGTAGGAGGAAGCTCACGGTATTATTGGTAACACTTTATTTTCCAGTAAAAACCTCTCTATCTTTAGTTTATTAAGATTTCTACTGAGATTATCATTTATAATTGAATGCAGGCTTACGCACATAATGTAGACTCGTTTTCCATACGACAACTCCTCTATCATTAGGTATGCTCAATTAAATATTGTCCTCCTATTTTTATCCATGTATATCCAAGTTTCAAACTTTGAACTAAAGTTTATAAAATATGATGAGATCTAGTACATGAATAATTGTTTACGATAAGATGATTAGGTATACATTTTTATTTGTAAGTATAGATTCATGTACATGCCTTTCATAAATTTCACGTACATACATTTCTATTGTATCATCATTTACACTTTGTCTTCATGTATTTACATTCATGATTTTGCAAGATGATTTATTGAGCATGCATGTCTATATGTGTTACTCTTTTTATTCTTGAAAGTGTATTCACTTCCAATTTTTCAGAATTACAGGATTTAGGGTTCTTACATTTGAACATGATCGTGATTATGAACATGATTGTTTTTTGAAAGAGTATGAACATGATCTTGAGGATGCAGAAGGCCAAATCCTACATCATTAGGTATGCTTGATTAAATTTTATCATCTTTCTTTGATACATGTATATTCAAGCTTCAAACTATTAATTAATTTCGCTTTGAGTGGACTAAGTACAAGGCATGATCTATATAAAATATAATAGGAAGGTGATAAGGAGGATGCACTTCACAAGATGGATGAGGTTAGTGCATATGTTGATTTTTTATTTTTGTATTATGATTCATACTCTTTCTTCATGTATTTATTTTCATGTTTTCGCAAGATGATTTTTTGAGTACTACATGTTCATATGTATACTGTCTAGGTTCATGCGTATTTATGTGTGTTAGAGTGCTCGTATGTATATGCTAGTGTGTTTGTGTGTGTGTGTGTTACATTATATTAGTTTGTGCTATAGTTCGTATGTGTTACATGGTGAAAGAGAGGGTGTGCGTGTTTGACTTAAGTTCATTTGTGTTTGTGTGTGATGTGTGTTAGAGAATGTAGAGTTTATTAATACAATGTTGAAGGGGTGTGGAAATTATTTGTGTGAGATGTTTATGTATGTGTTATATATGCATGCATGTGCATGTATCTTCGGGAGTGTGTTTGTATATTGTGTATCAGGGAGAATGTGCATGCATATTAGAGTATGTGTTAGTATGTGTTAGAGAGTGTATTAGTTTAGTATGCATGGAGCACAAGCTTGTGAGAGTGAGGACATACTTCTTAATATGTTAGATTTATTTTAGTGTGTAATATTCATTTTTATTGAGCATGCATGTCAAGAGGCGTTACTCTTTTTATTCTTGAAAGTGTATTCACTTCCAATTTTTCAGAATTACAGGATTTCGGGTTCTTACATTTGAACATGATTGTGAGTATGAACATGATTGTTTTTTGAAAGAGTATGAACATGATCTTGAGGATGCAGAAGGTCAAATCCTACATCATTAGGTATGCTTGATTAAATTTTATCATCTTTCTTTGATACATGTATATTCAAGCTTCAAACTATTAATTTAATTTTACTTTTGGTCGACTAAGTATAAGGCATGATCTATATAAAATATAATAAGAAGGTGATAAGGAGGATGCACTTCACTAGATGGACGAGGTTAGTGCATATGTTGATTTTTTTATTTTTGTATTATGATTCATACTCTTTCTTCATTTATTTGTTTTCATGTTTTTGCAAGATGATTTTTTGAGTACTTACATGTTCACATGTGTATTGTCTTGGTTCATGTGTATTTGTGTGTGTGTGTTAGAATTCTCGTATGTATATGCTAGTGTGTTTGTGTGTGTGTGTGTTACATTATATTAGTTTGTGCTATAGTTTGTATGTGTTACACGATGAAAGAGAGGGAGTGCTTGTTTGGCTTAGGTTCATTTGTGTTTGTGTGTGCTTATGTGAATACTAGTGTGTATTAGTATGTATGTATGTCTATATTTTAGCATGTGAATGCAAGAGATATAGTGTGTATATGTTTGTTAGAGAATGCAGAGTGTGTAAGTATAGTGTTTGGTTCTAGATATGAAGTGCTTGTGTGTTAGCATGGTGTTTGTGTTAGTATACATATGCGTGTTACTATTTGTGTTAGTATACAGGTTCAATGGGGCTTCGAAACCCCGAAGAACCTATATATTTTTTTCATATTCTCCACAGTTGGCGAGCACATGTGCTAGCCACGTCCTAGCTAAGTGCTAGCTAATAAAAGACCTAGAGAGCACTTAGCTAGGACTTGGCTAGCACATGTGCTCGCCCACTTTTAATGGCGAGCACATGTCCTCGCCAATATAAGCTAGCGACTAGGGTTTTAACGAGCACAAGTTTAGGGAGCACATGTGCTCGCCAAATGACTTGGAGAGCACTTGGAGAGCACTTTGAGAGCACTTAGGGAGGACATTTGTGCTCGCCAAAAGCGCTTTTTCTTGTAGTGGTGTCATAATGTAGGAATTTTATGTTTCTATTATCATCCAGAAGGTGGAAGGATACTTCAAATATCCCATCAACTGTGACGACCTCCACAGCTCTCGGAATGTTCGAGACATCAGGAATGTCAACCAATAGTTTGGTAGAGGATACATCATCACAGTCCATATCTAATGGTGGGCATTCATAATCAATTAATTTATCGAACTGTTTAACCATACTCGCAAGGATGTAAGAGTACCTGTGATGTAAAGGTAGGCCTAACGCCGAAAGCCAATATGCAGAAATTTCCTCAACCTTCTTTGCCCCGAAAGAAGGTGACCACTTATAGAACCAGATCCAGGATCCATCGTTGGCCTGGAGAGATGTATGCGCGAGAGACTCGAAAGTCACCGGCGAGTCCGGCTCAGCTATCAATTGAAAGTTTGGGACTTTCCAAATCTTACGGAAAGCCGCTGTCGAAACTTCAAGATCAAGAATTTCCCTAGCCGACTGTATAGACTTGATTTCTCTTGAGAATTCAATGATCAAGAATCCTTGGAATTTTTTCCTAAGAGCTTTTGCCTCTTCACAAATATCAGCTTTCCAGAATGGCAATATCGTCTTACCTTAGATATCGATTTTCTGTCTCTGTGCTCTCATTAGGTACTTCCTCATTTCCGCTTCGACTACCTCCCTCCTTCCCTCATTGGAGTTCATCCCCTGAAAAGGCACCTTTGATTCTTGATTTGTTGAAGGAGCGCCATCTTCAATCTGCTTTACCGGAGGTGAGGGGGATCTCCTTCGTTTGTTAGCTCTAGGAGGAGCCATGGAATATGGTAGATAGGTTTGGGTGTTGTTTTTGTGGTTCTTGCTACAGGGATAGGAGATAGCCCTGTGCCCTTCCAATTTACAGTAGAAACATCGGATATTAAACTTGCATATTTTTATTAATGAGTTTGCATAATTTCGGAGATTAAACTTGCATACTTTTATTAAAAAGAAACAATATCTACCATAGGACTGCTTGTACAGTCCACTATCGATTTATTAATGAGTTTGAAGTTTGAACCTTCCAATATGCATGCATTGTCACAAGATGACACCTTGCTAATCTCATCATCATTAATCATTTATTTGATATCATAAAATACTTTGAGAATGTGGGTTCTAATTATTTCTATCTTTTAATCGTACAAAAAAGTGGAATCATTTAATTTTTAAAATTTAATCTTTACATCTTCGTCAATCTTAGAATCCAAGGGTATTACAGTAATTTTCATTCCTCATTATTTCACATTTTTCATTTAATCACACCTAGAAAGTTGATTCATCACTTGATCCTTCTGTTTGTTATTCAGAATGACAGGGGTGATCAATCAACTTGTCAAAATGATCAGCACTTTGTCGCTTTATCATGAGATAGAACCCGATGCCGATCAATTACACTATTAACGTTGAATGATCACTCTCGTCCATAGTCTCCATCTCCTACACCTTCAAACTCCATACAAAAATGCTAACTTGTATAAACCCTATAACTTAGTGTTACCCTAAATACCTTAGGGAGTCTTCAAATATTTGAAAACCCCATTTTCTCCACCCCTGATCGATCCATTATGGGTCATTATTAATCCTTTTTAGATTACAGAGTCCCATTAATAGATCATTTTTAACTCATCGATTAATGTAGTGATCTACTATATGGTGGATTTCATTCCAACTTGTTTCGCCAATTTTGGGAGCTATATATCTCTGATTGATGTGATTTTAGATGGTTGAGAAGTTCAGTTCAAGCTCTATCTAATGGTCTATTTTACTTTACCAAAACTCATTGTTAGAGTTTTTGAAAAAAAATAACTTAAATCCATATACATGTTTGATTCATGCACCATTTGGTCCAATTATCTGAGTCCCACTTGTTTCTTTCTAAATAGATACATGCAAGTAATAAGACCTTAAGCATGCACCTGATATATCGTTTACTCAATTAATGCATTTATCGCATATTTTATTTTTACCATTTTCCCAAATCACAATTTAGGAAACATGAACAACATGTAATTTTGCACGCTAAACAAGAAACCAATCATGCAAGTAAGATATCGAAGATCCATGGGAAACACCCACGGTGAAACCATCCTCGCGTAAAAGTGCACACGTCCAGAACTACAAGAGATAATAACCAAAGGGAGGCGATTGTACACTACACACGAAAGCCCCGTGTGAACTGATGTTGTCCTAAGCGAGATCTTGTATGTGTCTATGATTGCGGCAACAGGTGGATTACAAGAAGACCTTGGTCACAAGCCCTGTCCAAGACAAAATCCACAATACAAAGAGGGGAGGTTGATCTTACTTTTTTAACGTAAGTTACGTAGAGGATGACGAGCAGAAGCTTCTCTTCAAAAATAGTGATGGTTCGTTCATCCAGTAAAGCTTCGACTAATTTGGAAGTGAAAGAATGGAGGTGGGTTTCTAAGTTATCAAATGAGGGGAGGATATCTGAAATAAGTTTATATATGGTCATTCTTAAGCCATCACACCCAAAGTTCACATCACTTAAGTTTAGTTGGAGACCCGTTCTTTAAAATAGGCATGTCTTCCTCGCCTTTTATTCGATTTTAAAATGTATTGGTCCATTAAATTTGTGACGACAATGTGCATCTTAGATATTATTTGTCTCAAATAAATCAATAATTAATTTATATGATTTATTTAGTGTGACATATTTCAGAAGTCACCACTAAATGATCCCTATATTCGGGGTCAAAACTTAAGGTTTTACCCCTACCATCTACAAACTTGTTCGCCGAATCTCACAAGAAGATTGTTGTGAGAACATACTCATACTTGAGGCTCTATGAGACACCGAGCTATCCATTTTACCTTATTTCAAACTTCTCCCTTGTTTCCTTAATCGAATCTTCTCTTGGAACTTCTATAACTAGACCACCAACCTATCTCATATCATCCATGATATGTTATTTCTTATCTGCTTATCTACTCCTTTTATTCATGATTACCCCTCCAATTGGAATAACTATTTCCTATCTATTCTCATCACCGAACCACCATTGACCCTCTTTTTAGGCATTCTTATAACTTCCTTCCTCTAGTACTTCGACATTCATGTATCCGAGGACTCAACAAGGTTAATAATGCCAAGCACTTTAGTAAAGAAATGACGAGAACCACGTGTACCATAGAAGACAACTTCCCTCCTCCTCCATCTCGCAGACATCAACCTTGCATCTTCCTCCCTTCCACTGCTCCCATTTTCACATCTTTCTCCCCACTTTAGAGCCATACACTACACTCTTTGGCCTTATGAAGCCCTCCAATCCCACGCCATAATCGATGGTTTCTCTTGCTTCTTTAATTGCCAAAAAAAGAAACAATACAATTATAATTTTACCATAACATTCCTATGATATATTTTGCAAATTAAAGTGCCATCTTTTCAAGTCGCAAGTGGATGCTCGCTACAGCCTCCAACTCTGCATGAGAAAAATATCACACCCAAAGACAAGAAGAAGTTTGCCACATGCACTCCTCCTCTGCCTCCTCATGCTTGTTTTCCTCTGTACAGTGCTTCTCGTGCCCTGAGCTATAATCGTAGCTTTAGGATCTTCTTCTAAGGTGTGGATGTCTTTCCTACATCAAGTTTAATTACTTATTGAAGCTTTATCAAAGTTATTCACATTTAGTCTATTGTTTTGACATCGTACTGATCTTGATTACCTTATCGTTTTGACTTGTTTCTCTAACTCCTTTTCTTGATAACAAAAAATAGGAGAAAGAACAGTTAAGTAGTTTCGTGAAAAGGTTTGTAAAGTCATCCCTCACTTAGACTAGGGATATTTTGTTAGAAGTTTGCTACAAGTTGCTTTGATTAAACCTTTTTTTAAAAAACTTTAATATAAACATATTTTGTTTTTAAAAAATCTCCTTCATAAATTTGTTTTGCCATCATTAAAAGGTAAGGAATATTAGTAAAATACATAACAAGCAACTATTTTAGTAATAATACACAATTATCGAAAGGCACTCGTATTTATCTATATGTGCATCTTGTAGGATTAATCAAGATATATAATTCAAGCCTCAAAGTATAAGTTTTTCTAAATATACGCAAGTTATGTTACGCTTTCACTTGTATTATTGTTTATAAAAGCCTAAATATAGGCTTGCCTAAATGTTTATAAGAATGCAAGTTTATTCAATTTGATGGCATACATGTATACCCTTATCCCGATTTATCACTTCTTTGATCAATGATTGATTACGTTTGGTCCTTAATGAGGACTAATTCTTGACTCATTAATTGACCACTTCCAATTCATGCCTATAAACTGATCGATCACCCTATGTTTACAAATAGGTCAATTTTTGTTATTGACAATGTGTTAATCGATCACCTACGATCGATTGATCCATCATCTTTTTTACTGCCTATTTTTTATTGATCATTTATATCGAACTAATCGATTAATTTTAAATATAAAATTCTAATTGAATAATGATCACTTCATCGATCGATGAATGCTTCTCTACTACTCGATCATTTGTAATCAATCACTTTAAAAAATATTAAATATTAAGTTATTCTTAAATTGCATTGCACCAACTCTATTGAGCTCCAACATCTATAATCTACATATATTAGGTCTATATATATTTATACTACAAGCACATTCAAGCATATACATAAAAAAGAAGATTTCGCATATAATACACCTTGCCGGCTACAAAATACTTCCACTAAGACTTCTACTGATCTTCGAGCCCTTATCGCGATGATGTTGTCTCTCTTGTTCTCAACTACTTGTTATAGAAACACTTCCTCACGATCAAGTTAACTTATATATAATTGACTTTCACTTCCCCATATTGATCATCACTTGTTTGAGCATTTTTAATTCCTATTGCTATTCTATTTTCATATTATGGTAAACTTATTGCACAACATATAGATACTATGATCTTGATAAAAAGGAGTTTTCTATAATATATTTGTATTTTTCCCTTGTATGTAATATGGAAACTTGCTGTTGTGATCCAAGTTGTGAAAAGTCTTTGGCACGTGATTCAAATCACTTGTTCTACTATACGAAAAATTGGTATATGATCCAAGTTACGGAAAGCCTTTCGTGTGTGATCTTAATCACCCATGAACATTTAAGTTGTCCATGGTTCATAACTTGATACAATAATCAGTTGATTTCCTCAGTCAATCACGAATCATGGTTTAGGAACTTTTGTCGTGGTTTTTGTCAAGTGATTGTTAGTCTGTGCAAGTGGTAGTTATTATTTTATGTTATTCATTGGTGCTTGCAAATTGTTTATTGTGCTTGGAAGTATTCTATAGTATTTATATGGACATTATCTGTAATCACAAATATTCACTTTTGGGGATAATAGTACATTGATGCTACATGGATTCTTAATGAGGGCATACAAAATTCTTTATATGCTATAACTGCATGTGAATTCACTTGTTATCCTACTGATGAGCTGAAAATAGAGCTTCGTCCTGAGAAATTAGGTACATTAACATGTTTATATCTCATAATTAACATTCATGCACTTGTAAAATAATTTGCATAAGTTAGCATTGCATTCTACACTCATATTCATATGTAATTTTCACTTAACTTCAATCATTTTTAATTAGTTCATTCTAACTCTAATTGACATGAAACTAACTCCATTTTGCACATATCACTAACATTAATCGATGAAAAATCCAAAAAAAACATTAACTTGTATATATGTGAACTAAACCCAAACCATAATTGCAAGACAAAGGCTATAAAAGTTAATATCTCTCTCATACAATGTCTAATTTTACTCTACTCACTTTTAAATTAATGTACATTCAATTATCTACAAATCAAGATCAAATTCAAAAGAATCGGATTTCATTTGTAAAATTTAGTTTTGGGGCGTAATTGTACATATTTGCTGAACCTTGGCCTATTATTTCACGTACATATTTGACTTTTTTGATTTAATTCTTTTTCATTTATTTATTTCATTTCATGTTTACTAATTACATAAAAATCAAAATCCAAAAAATCAGAAAAGCGGTAAAAAGGACAAATTTTGACTTGAGCCCATTGACCACTTCATATATAAATAATCCACCTCTTTAATTTATTCTGACCTTTTATTAACTCGTAAAAAAGCTAAAAAAAATTGCATTTGAATCCATTACATTATTTCACATCATGATTGGTTTTTCTTCATACATTATTTATCTATAGAAAACCAAATAAAAATTACAAAACTACAAAAATGATATTTTAAATACCTAAAATATCACCAAAAAAATCATAACTTGCATGGTTGGTTTTATTCGCATGCGAGTCCTTCAAGAACAATGTAAAATGAATTTAGGGCTACATTTTTCAGTTTGGTCGTTTTTATGTTTGAGATAATTTGTGATTTTTAATCTATTTATCCTTCCTTTATTTTCTGCATTGGTCAACTTGCTCAATATTCCACGTCAGCCCCTGACTGGAGCCACCTCAACATCTGGTCAAACCCATCCAAGTCTCGATAAAAGACTTTTGTCTGCTAGTGTACTCTCCCCAAATCATTGGATCAAAACTGAACCAATGGTCGACACTCCTCACGCCTTCAACCAGCTCCCCCACGTGTTGTGCACGTGAGACTTGCCTGGTCGTTGGATCGTCTTTGATCCAATATCCACTAACTTCGCCTCCTACCTCCAACCATTATTTCTCTCTCCCCTCCTCCCGATCACCACCTGCACCATCACCTCTTCTCCTCTATCTCCATCCATCTCATAATACCATTACTCTCTCTCTCCCTCTCCCAATCTCTATTATGCCTTGCCACAGCCTGAAACCTATCTCCGCTCCCCTCCTTCGACCACCACCTAAAACCCCAACTACTATGAACCTCTATCTTCCCTCTATCATTTTCTTCTACAACTTCTCCAAATGAACCTTATCCCTTAGAACCTAATTTTCAGGACCTGAATCCCCTTCACAAAACCTTATTGCCATGACCGAAGAACCCGACCCCATTATACCATTCCTCTTGTTGGACATGCGAGCCCACTGCGAGCCATTATGCAATAAATGTTATTACGAATATCATTCCTTGATCTGAAATAAAGAATAACTAATTTGCATAATAGGTCCCTTAGTACAATTAGGGTTATGTACCATGGCCATCTTGATGATCATACAGCTGTTGATTCAATTATTGAATCATAGAGGCTGGTGCTTGGATGAATATCTAAAGAGTTAGATTGAGGACGCATCAAGCACCGTCAAATGATTACAAAGATGTGATCTCCAGCCTGAGTAGGAGATGGCAATCCTTATCTCTAAAGGCTGATATCTAGCCGACCTCTTGATGCAGGTCCTCTACATAGGAATAGAGATTCGTAGGTGTCAGATTAGTTTGGTTAAAGAGTTGACTTAATGAGATCGAGACAACCAAAGTCCTATGTCGTATGCTGTCACGATATAGGCACACATCCTCTGACAGGAGACAAATGTGTTACTATATGTCTGAGTATGTACATTTGGCAGACCAATAGGTTGATGACCTAACCAAGGTCTATACACCGACGCACTGGTGTGCATGCAAGGGCATATGAGTAATATGATTTCTCAAAGGGATCATACAGGTTCATTTACTGATCCGGAAGACATGAGCTCACCCATGAGATATTAGGAAGATCAAATTCCGTGCACGGTCGTCAGGCTTTGGAAGCTTGACTGAATTTATAGGTTTGATATATGCTTTTAGAAAGTATATGATCAACACCTGGGTATGATATATGATTTTGGAAAGTATATGATCGATACCATCTCCCAATGATCGAATGAGAAAACTTAATGATAAAACCCTGAAGGAGACAGTCTAAAAAGAGATCTAAAACTTCGGGTTTAACATAGGTCTTCCAGTATGCAAGATGTACAGGTCTTGGGCATACCTGAGGGTGATGTGATCATAAACGATTGTATAATCATGACGCTTCCATTCCTAGGGAGTGATGAAACGAGTCTGGATTTTAGTGACTCCTCTCATAGAGAAGTGATCTAATCTTAGTCCAAATGTTGGACATTGATCTGAATGTGATTCAGATGTAATGAGAAGATTATATTTACGGTCTTTATTTAATCAAACATCTGTGAGAGGTCCGCAAGATCTGGATTTGAGATGTGATCTCAATATCCAAGTCACTATACATGGAACAATACAATCGCCCTATCCTTATCTCCAAGTATCTGTGGAGAACACGCATTATCCTTGAAAGAGTTCATGGATAATTTCATTGTTGATATATGTATTCGATCATTGAGTAAGTGGATAATTAAATGTGATTTAATTATCATAAATAATATGAATTTGATTCATATTATTAGGAGAGTTAACTAAGATAATTAATGTGATTTAATTATCAAAGATGTGAATAATGTGAATGTGATTCGTATTATTTGGGCACATGAGAATTGAGATCCAAGATGATTAAATGAGATTTAATTATCATGGATAAGAATAATGTGGATAGCACTTTCCATATTATTCAGGTATATTATGAATGTAATTTATAATATATTAAAGAGAGCATATTGTGATTTATATTTGTTAATTGATTATTGATGTGAATTTGATTCACATTGGATGATTAATTGAAAATATAATTTACATTTTGTTTTGGGATGTGAACGTGATTCATATTTTTCTAATGGCATGATTGCAATGTTCACAAGATAATTTTGAATTATTTTTCTGAAATAATTTACAACAAATATTGTTGTAAATCTTGTAGATCTCATGAGATAATGAGATCTCATGAGTTTTTGAGGAGATAGACTCATTCTATCTCATTATCTCCAAGACCAGTCAAAGTGATTTAAATTGGGATTAATTATGTTGATTTATCAATATAAATTAATTCAAATTAAATCAATTATTGTTGTGTTTGTATAACAACATCTTAGCCATTGAAAGAAACACAAATCAATCTCAAGCATTGATTGTGTGTTGTTCATGGATTGAGATCCATGGACTCCCAAAACCCTATATAAGAAGAGGCACCCCTTGCTCTTCGATACACAAGTTTGCAACAAAAACATATGCTCTCTCCTTCCGTCTCTCTCTCTACACGTCATGTGCCTCTCTCCCTCTTTCTCTTATGGCCATCCACCATGGAGCCATTAAGAGAGTCGTTATCGCCACAGCATCGCCGTTATGCTGCCGGAGTAGTTGCTCGCGGATCTCCGCCTCCTTTGATGCGCCTCGCTTGTGAAGAAGACTTCGGATCTCGTGTGACGAGATCAGGAGATTCATCGCTTGGATCAACAACATGGATTGCGAGAAGGACGTGTCTCATCAACGTGCTCGCAAGCGTCTCCTCCGTCGGATCGGAATTGAGACAGGAGGTCTCTTGGTTTAGAGACTCGACCGCAACCACGCTTCAAGAGGTAAAGCTTATACCTAATTGTAGTTTAGACGAAACGATCCGAGAAAGGTTCTTGGATCATGTGGTTTCATCATTTAAATTTTTTAAATTCCGCTGTCCGGAGCAACTAGTGCGACTAGTCGCTCCCGATCGTATTCGATGTGATCCACAGGCTTCCGTGATGTTCTTGAGGATATCCCCATATCCTTCAAGGGGTATCAGAGCCATATTTACGAAGGTCTTGGATATGATCCATGAACCTACGAAATTTGGGCTCATTTGGGTTCGTGAAGATTTTAACATTTCAATTTTCGAAGCCCTGTCTTGTGATAATTTTTTGACCCTATTTAAAATGTTTAAACATGAATTTATCACTTGATAATGTTCCCATTAAATAAGAAAAATGTGGAATTTGAGTTTGTGTAATTTGGATTCCGTTTGCTGAAGATATGATCATTTTATTGACTATATGTCCACTGTTTTGGGGATGGAGATTAGAGACGTAATTAAGATATTAATTACAATTTTAAATGCATGAAAATATGTGTTTATCACATAGTTTCTATTTTAAATCAAATTATCAATATCTGGAAATTGATTTTGCTTAATTTGGATTTAAAATAAATGAGATATGCTAATTTTAGTTAGTGAGGGTCACGACTGGAAATTGCATGTTTATCTAGAAACCTCGTGATTCTCGTTTAAGAAATTTGCGAAATTAATAGTTAATTTCCTGGAATAATTGTGGATAATATTTGTGAAATATTAGAACAATAATTATTCCCTTAAATGACATTGCCCCAACCAATGAATGATTAGATTAGATCTAGATCACCAATTGGTTACTTGATACACTTTCGTCAAACTTGTTACTTGAATAGGTTTTAAGAAATTGTCTAGCAAATTTCCTTATAATCAAAATGATTTTAATTATTACTATATAGTATAATTTTGGTTGAAAGACCGATGATCATCTCAAGTACAAAGTGATTGACTCGGCATTGTTTTTTCCCGAGGCGGATATGGTGTCTAGTCGGGGAGCGTTGGGATAGCAGGTTGCACCGTGTGCGGTCTGTCCCACTCCCGCCGGTACTGGCCATGACAGCGAGTAGGAAACAAATGATGCCTGAGAGATCATGATGTATTTTCTAATTATTAAAATTCGAATAATACGTAATACCACTAATTCAAGTAACAATCAAGTTTGATGATTAAATTGAATTGATAATTGATTTAATGAGATTAGATTAATTACATCCAATTGAAACACTCTATTATGAATAGATGTGTATTTCCCTTGGAAGAATTAATTACATGAATATGATTCATGATAATTAATTAAAATTTGAATATGATGTGGAGGATCACATAAGTGACATCCATGGTCTTCCGTCAAGGCGAAGGGTTCCGTCGCCAGATATTGTATGTAGGAGACGCCTGTCTGAAGTGGCAGCTCCTGCATATAATCCATTTGGATCGGGCTCTTCGCTTCTCAAAAGAGTAAGGACGTATGCATAGTGACCTCAATATCGGGTCCTCATATTATTGGGGCGATATTGGATTGCGCATAGTGAGTTGTATTCCTGTTGACGGTTATTTCAATTAATGACGGGTCAACATCACCTTAGGGGTGGTGGGCCCAGGTGTTAAAGATAGAATTGGGAGATGCAAGTTGCACTTGCAAGGCGGAATGTGTTCCCGCTTCTTTTTATCCGAGTCACATGTTCTCATATTATTGGGATGTGACAAAGATAAGGAAGGAGATCCCAGATCTTGCTTGAGATATAATGGTAAGTATATCGCTTACATTGAAAGTGATTAAGGGAATGAACTTTCAATGTTGACATGGAAAGACAACTTTTGATATAAAATTCCTAAATCAAAGTAAAATGTGCATATATATTTATATATATTTATGCGAATTTCTTATTTCAGACAATCCTCATTAAACCCACTCAGTACTATACTCAATAATAACCAGTAAAATACCATGGATTAGATCCATGATCAAGATATTGTACTTGCAGTTGGACACATAATATATGTGGTTGCAATGTGCAAGTTTCCTCATAATAATGAGGAATGACAATTAAATAGACAATAGGACTACAACCCTAGGGTTTCTTTGTCTCTATAGTCTTGATCTCTCATCGAATGTACTTTGGAAGTGACATGCCGATGATGATCGTAATTGTCGAATAATCCTTATAAAATTCTAAGAAGATGTTCTGGCATATATATGTGCTCTCGACATTTGATCATGAATGACATGGTTCACTGCATAATGCAGAATGGTAGCTCTGTAAGAGATGATGTATTCAAAGTGTTTGAATACCTACCCGAACCTAAGTCTTTAAGAGTTAAAATGTATGTAGATATGATGAGTGTCATCATCCTACTATATATACTCTAGTCACTCATGAAGCTTCATAATGATCATATTATATGAATAAATAAAGCATATATAGATGTCGAAATAATCTTATATATTGAAATATCTTGAATTCAACGTAAGAAATCCTTTGTCTTAAGCAATGGTTGTTTAGAGATGAAAGGAGTGCAGTGGAAGAATGGGCCGAACCCAAGAAAAGTCAAAGAGTTGACTGTACATCTATGGTTTCCACACATATGACATCCAAAGACTTGGATGAATGCCAATACTGTAATGAACTGATGTGTTGATAGTATGACTATCAAGTCTATCTAGATCCTTAGAGAAGGACCCGGATAGTGCGTCGGAATAATCTACATTTAATCATTGAAATTAACTTCCTTATTGGATAAGATTAAAAGTCTAATAATTATATCTCAATTTTTTCTAATAACACTTACAATTGGTTGCATATGTTTTTTTAGAAAATTCAAGAAATTTGATCTTCAGATTTAATAGTCATCCACATGGATGTTGATGCAATTGTTGCAACAATCTCTATTGGATAAATAGACTTCATATTTTCAGTGGGAGAGCCCTTAGTCTTGGAGTCTCTATGACCTGTATATTAGAATACACTCATTGTTTATTTCGAAATGTTAAAAATAAACAAGAATTATGGAATAGACCTATCATAAAGAGTTATGATGGATATATTTCAGATAGTAATCTAAGATATGAAGATCGTTTGATAATGATCTGGCATCAAACCTTAGACATATGTCTGTTGATGAGATCAATAGACTAGTAAGAGATGAACTTTAGAATGTTTAAAATCTCAAATCTTACATACTTTTGAATATTGTATTCAAAGTAAAAAATCTCCAATACACCCTTCTTTGAGAATGGTGTAAAGGTATTCAGGATCTGATACATATTGATGTATGAGGACCATCTGTATCATAATGAACATTGATGATATGTTATATCATTTAATGATAATTTGTGATATGAGATTTCTTCCCTTCACCTTAAAAAGCTTTGAAATGTTCAAATATTTCACAATTTTGGTTTAGAACCAAAGTTTGAAGGAGGATGAAATGAATTCTGTCTAACCTAGGTAGCATGTACCTGTTAGATGAATTCAAGGAATACCTTATGGAGTAAGGAATATCATTCCTATCCCAATCCTCCTAATACACCTTAACTCAATAGAGTTAGTTACAATTGATCATGTGCGACATGATTTGATCAATGATTAATATTAGCATAATTACCTCTTAGTTTCCAAGGTATATATGTAGTAGAGACTACAATATATATCCTTATAAGGTTCCATGCTGGTAAACTGGAATCTAGCACTAGAGAGTGCTACTTCATTAGGAAAATAAAGGATGGTATTGGATACCTACTTTATGACCTTGAGATTCTTAAAAGATCTCATCTCTAAGGATGTGATACTTAGAGGATGACTCTCTTGAGAATCAAGATGAAAATGAAGTGAAGGAACTCATTGATTCTTGAGAAAATAATGAGGCTCCTGAAATCGGAAACTTAAAGGACAATTAAGATGAAATACTAATACCTTTTCAAATGAGTTTGAGGATGGATTCCATGTGTCAGAAAAATCTGACAATGATCGAACTTCATATGATGAAGCTTCTGAAAATCGTGTCATGGAAAGATGGATGTTAGCAATAAAGTCTATAGTAGAATTCATATACAAGCGTTGTATATGGACCCTCGAGGATCCAACTCTATGGGTAAGACCTGTTAAGGTGTAAATGGATATTCAAGAGAAGGAGGGAACCTGGTGAGAAGGTAGAGACCTTCAAAGAACGACTCGTAGCCATGAGTTACACACTGAATAAAAGACATCGCTTGCGATGAGACTTGCTCTTCAGTGACCTTGCTTAAACCCATCAGAATATTGCTAACTATGGCTACACAACTTGACCTTGACATCTTCGAGATATGAGTCAAAGCATTCCTCTATGAATATCTCTACGAGGATATTCACATAAAGTAGACCCAGGGCTTCATGGTTGAGGAAAGAAAGGTGTGCAAGCTGGAGAACTCCATCTATAGACTCAAATAAGCTTCTTGTAGTTGGAACATAAGATTTGATGAAATTATAAATGTTATGATTTCAGATAGAATCTTGATGAACCATGTGAAGCTTAGTGGGAGTGCCATTGTGTTCATCATGCTAAATGTAGATAATATCTTAATCATTCGTAATGATATAAGGATGATAATAATAAGTGTTTTATAATATGGTTGTTCCATACCTCGAGATATGATCTCAAGGATACCTTTTAGATCTTAGTTCTGAAGTTGTTCAGAAGCAAAGAGAAGAGGGTATTGGGACCGTCACATTAATGGTACACCTTGGACATTTCCATTTTCTTGAAAATTCCAAAAAAGGCTTCCTTCCCTTAAGTATAGTACTGACCTATCTAAAGGGATAACACCTCAAAGAGTTGAGGAAGTGAATGCTAGAACTGCTTGCCCTTGTGCATCAGTTACGAGAAGTCGAGTGTATGCTAGATGTGTACAAAAGTTAGATATCTGCCACGTAGTGGGAGTAGTAAATGTTACTAATCCTACCAAGGAGACAAAATACTTGATTGCAGTAATAATAGTATGTTCAAAGATGAAAATATTTTTGAGATAGTGATCTCAAAGTCTTATCTTCGAGAACTTAAGACTTTATAGATAGTAATATAAAAGGTCTTAATTATGGATACCTTAGGAGATAGAGATCTCCAAGAATAAGGGTATTCTGATAAGAATTATGGAAATACTGGTTATAAAAATTATTAAGCTATAGTGTCAAGGACGCTATGACTGACAAGATTGAGTATTGGTTGCATAAGATGCAACATTCACATTGGATACGAGCACTGTTACTAGGGGATATGGAATTGCTGTAAAAGGACTTGGCGTAGTCTCTTAGGAACAGAGTGACTGATCAACTTATCTAGCTATTTTTATAAATAGCCTATGATTATCACATGAGTACGGGTTTAAATGATTAGCCCATTAATGGCTCTTTGGGCTAGTGGGAGATTGTTGGACATGCGAGCCCACGGCGAGCCATTATGCAATAAATGTTATTGCGAATATCATTCCCTGATCTGAAATGAAGAATAACTAATTTACATAATAGGTCCCTTAGTAAAATTAGGGTTATGTACCATGGCCATCTTGATGATCATACAACTGTTGATTCAATTATTGAATCATAGAGGCTGGTGCTTGGATGAATATCTAAAGAGTTAGATTGAGGACTCATCAAGCATCGTAAAATGATTGTTAAGATGTGATATCCAGCCTGAGTAGGAGATGTCAATCCTTATCTCTAAAGGCTGATATCTGAGCGACCCCTTGATGCAGGTCCTCTGCATAGGAATAGAGATTCGGAGGTGTCAGATTAGTTAGGTCAAAGAGTTGACTTAATGAGATCGAGACAACCAAAGTCCTATGTCGTATGCTGTCACGATATAGGCACGCATCCTCTGACCAGAGACAGATGTGTTACTATATGTCTGAGTATGTACATTTGGCAGACCAATAGGTTGATGACCTAACCAAGGTCTATACACCGGCACGCTGGTGTGCATGCAAGGGTATATGAGTAATACGATATCTCAAAGGGATCATACAGGTTCATTTACTGAATCAGAAGACATGAGATCACTCATGAGATATTGTGAAGATGAAATTCCGTGCATGGTCGTCTCACTTTGGAAGCTTGACTGAATTTGTAGGTTTGATATATGCTTTTGGAAAGTATATGATCAACACCTGGGTATGATATATGCTTTTGGAAAGTATACGATCGATACCATCTCCCAATGATCGAATGAGAAAACTTAATGATAAAACCCTGAAGGAGACAGTCTAAAAAGAGATCTAAAACTTCTAGTTTAATCTAGGTCTTCCAGTATGCATGATGTATACGTATTGGGAATACCTGAGGGTGATGTGATCATAAACGATTGTATAACCATGACACTTCCATTCCTAGCGAGTGATGAAACGGGTCTGGATTTTAGTGACTCCTCTCATAGAGAAGTGATCTAATCTTAGTCCAAATGTTGGACATTGATCTGAATGTGATTTAGATGTAATGAGAAGATTAAATTTGCGGTCTTGATTTAATCAAGCATCTGTGAGAGGTCTGTGAGATATGGATTCGAGATGTGATCTCAATATCCAAGTCACTATACGTGGAACAATACAATTGCCCTGTCCTTATCTCCAAGTATCTGCGGAGAACACGCATTATCCTTGAAAGAGTTCATGGATAATTTCATTGTTGATATATGTATCCGATCATTGAGAAAGTGGATAATTAAATGTGATTTAATATAATAAATAATATGAATTTGATTCATATTATTAAGAGAGTTAACTAAGATAATCAAATGTGATTTAATTATCAAAGATGTGAATAATGTGAATGCGATTCATATTATTTGGGCACATGAGAATTGATATCCAAGAGTATTAAATGAGATTTAATTATCATGGATAAGAATAATGTGGATAACACTTTTCATATTATTCAGGTATATTATGAATGTCATTTATAATATATTAAAGAGAGCATATTGTGATTTATATTTGTTAATTGATTATTGATGTGAATTTGATTCGCATTGGATGATTAATTGAAAATATAATTTACATTTTGTTTTGGGATGTGAATGTGATTCATATTTTTCCAATGGCATGATTACAATGTTCACAAGATAATTTTGAATTATTTTTCTGAAATAATTTGCAACTAATGTCGTTGTAAATCTTGGAGATCTCATGAGATAATGAGGAGATAGACTCATTCTATTTCATTATCTCCAAGACCAGTCAAAGTGATTTAAATTGGGATTAATTATGTTGATTTATCAATATAAATTAATTCAAATTAAATCAATTGTTGTTGTGTTTTTACAACAACATCTTAGCCATTGAAAGAAACACAAATCAATCTCAACCATCGATTGTGTGTTGTCCATGGATTGAGATCCATGGACTCCCAAAACCCTATATAAGAAGAGGCACCCCTTCCTCTTTGATACACAAGTTTGCAACGAAAACATATGCTCTCTCCTTCCCTCCCTCTCTCTACACGTCATGTGCATCTTCCCTCTCTCTCTTATGGCCATCCACCATGGAGCCATTAAGAGAGTCATCATCACCGCATCATCGCCGTTATGCTGCTGGAGTACTTGCTCGTGGATCTCCGTCTTCTTTGGTGTGCCACGCTTTTGAAGAAGACTTCAGATCTCGTGTGACGAGATCAGGAGATTCATCGCTTAGATCATCAATATGGATTGTGAGAAGGACGCGTCTCATCAACGCGCTCGCAAGCGTCTCCTCCGTCGGATCGGAATTGAGATAGGAGGTCTCTTGGTTTAGAGACTCGATCGTAACCACGCTTCAAGAGGTAAACCTTATACCTAATTTTGGTTTAGATGAAACGATTCGAGAAAGGTTCTTGGATCATGTGGTTTCATCATTTAATTTTTTTAAATTCCGCTTCCCGGAGCAACTAGTGCGACTAGTCGCTCCCGATCGCATTCGATGCGATCCACATGCTTCCGTGATGCGCTTGAGGATATCCCCATATCCTTCACCTCTCTCTATCCTCTCCAACTACATCATCTGGAACCCATCAAGCCACCGTCATCTACGCATCTTCCTCCCCAATCCATCCCCTATCTTCAGTAAACCCAACTCACCTAAATCTATCCCCTGAATCCACCACCAACCCATATCACCTCTCCTCCTTCTACATATTCAAACCCCAATCCGACCTCTAATCAAGGTTTTCATCTGTTGCTCTATCATATCGATTAAGCACGCACGCGAGAGAGAGAGAGAGAGCTCGAGGGAGGCAACTGGTGACAACAACTATCCCATCTCAGGGAAACATCTTCTCAATGCGTAATCAACGGAGTACTCCCTTCGTGTTGCTGCTCCTTGCCTAAGGATTGACCGAGCTTCGAGGTTGTCCTGCCCAACTAATGAATCTCCATTTTATCACCTTTACTTTTTCCATTTTGACCTTCATTCCCCAGCTAAATGCATGTAAATATCATTATTTTGCATAAATTAATATTCATTATTTATTGTATAAATATTATGAAAAATACATTATTTAAAGCCAACACAAAATAATAAAGGAAATAAAAGAAAAAGAAATAAAATGCCAAAGGTATTTTATGATCCTGAACCCTGAGACCTAGGAATCATGATGATTGGGTCGACAAGGAATAAAGTAGGGGGAAATAAGAGGTCAAAAACCGAATAAAAATCATAATCTTTATTCTTCAAATAATTCACTTTTGGGACCCATTTTATTCTTTATTATTTATACCTCAAATAAATACACTTTGTACATAGAATTTGTAGATAAAAATACATAGGAAAATACAAAATTTACTTTACACAAAAATACAAACTATACATTATATAATCAGAATAAAATTCCAAAACTCAAACTTCCCAGAACCATATCTTCTCCATATGAATTCAAAATGCACCAAAATCATCTTTAATTGTATATAACTTTTAATTTTCTATTTAATAAAGGTAGTTTAATTTAATATGGATTTAAGATGCAAAAGTTAGGTTTTGGACCCCCTATTATACTATATACCTGAATAAAATATTCATTTTATTTATTCTTTACATTTTGCATTATTTTATATTTTTATAATTTTTTAAATATTATTTGTATTATATGTACATCATTAAGATAAAAGAAAACTATTAAAATGAACTAAAATAAATAAGTGTATAGGATATGTTGATGAAGTATTTATACTTGTACCTATATAATTAATACCCTTAATTATCTAAGTGTACATATTGTATCAAAAAAATGCAATAAAAATATATTTGTGTAAATTAAGTGTATAAAATAATAAAAAAATACAAAATAAAAATAAAATACTTAATGCATAGGTAAATATACCTATAAATATACTTGTAAAAAGTAATATGTAATAAATTGATCCATAAAACTAAAAAAAATCATATTAAAATAATACATAAAATAATAAACAAGTTTCATTTTATAACTTATATTTAATTAATTAATTAATTTATTTATTTATTTTTAATTAATTCCAATTTACCAGTCAACTTTATCTTTTTTTGGTCCAGTTGTACCAATGGGGGTGCATTAACCGTTGATCTCCAGTCAACTGCGCCCTTGGCACTTCTACTCTCTCATAGATGTCCATCCCCCGATTTTGCTCCATTTTTCTCGGGTGATCAATCACTTCTTTCCATCGATTCTGGATGCCAAATTGGACATCAATCAATTCTAATCCATGCCTACTCCTAAAACATCTTGTACATGCCCCCAATTCTTCACAAATCCCCGGTCAATAAGGGTCTGCCATTTTGTCTATAAATAAGACCTCCTCCCTCCTTATCCATGTTGGTCCTTATTCAAACCCTAAATCTCTACACCCTCAACCAAGAGAGCATCTTAGTGACAACAGGCGGTCCCCTGAGGCTCAGGAGTGGAGAAAGGAAGAGAAGAGGTGCACATAAGGCAGAGCCCCGACTGCATCTACTCCATGGTATCTCCTAGGTATGAGTAGTGCCTTTTACCCATTTCTAGGTAGCTTTAGTTATAGTCTTTAGCTTATGCCCTTTATTTCTTGTCTTAATTATTGTCTTAGGTTATATTAGGGTTCAGATATGGCCAGAACTCTCGAGCTCCGACCACCTTTGTTTCGTCGTCACTCCTTGTTCTGACCTCCACCTATCCACCGCACTGCCTTCCCCTTCACTTCTTCATCGCCCTGCAACCACTAGCCAACCAGATTACCTCTCGACCTGGAGATAGAGGTCCATCCACCACAATCTCGTTGGACCTCTTCGCTCGCATCCATCTCGCATCTATTCAATGCTTAATCGCGTCGAGGCATTTTACCCTTGACCGTAGTTCTCTTTGTGCAGATCCTATGCTTAAAGGACCTACTTTGGAGGATGATTCAAGGAGGAGGAGCTTCCCTAGGTGCCTAGTCTTCACGCCTTCACTAGGGCCCTATCAATGGGATCTTGACCACTGAAGGTGTTCCTCTAGGAGACCTGCAGGACCCTCCTGCAAATCCAAACAACAATGGATGAAGGAGATAGTGATAATCAAAACTCATCGCAGTTAAGTCCTGCACCAGTTCTTATAAACCACCTCCGTGCCATCGGATAAAGAGCGGATCACCCAAGCTACCAGCTACCATCTGACCGGGTTCGCCAGAATGGTCAGATTCGCCTTCAGATCTAATCTTAGTTGTTGGATAACGAAGGGGTATCGTGCGCTAAGAGGTCAGCGCGTGTCAAGTGGAAAACCCTATGTTGCACGATACAGAGCCTTTAAGGGGTAATTTGCATTTCCTACCCCATTTTTGTCACATTTTCTTTAGGTCCTATAAATAATTTAAAACATTTTGTATTTTGCAGATATTTTGCAAATTGGGCCCTGAGCTTGTTGCTATTGCCTTGAGTCCAGTCTAGCCTTACCTCATGTGATGTGGACATTTTGCGTGTAATCCCTTGCAAGCTTTTGTATTTCTAGTTTGATATTTAAAATTTGAAAATTAGTTGAAAACTTTTGGGTTAATTACAGATTCATCCTTGACTTATATTTTAATTGCAAATATGGCCCTACTAGTTCAAGCATTTTTGTACTTATTCTTTAATTATTATCATCCGTGCTCCAAAAATTATGAAAAAATAGGGTTAAATGCCTAATTGCATGATTTTTCATGCTACATAATTATTTTTACATTTTTGGCAATTTTCTTATTTATTAAAAATAAAAAATAGCATGTTTTATCCTAGTTGACTTTAAAAATACCAAAAAATATATAACCTTTTTGAAAAAATCCAAAAAATTATATTATTTTATTATTGTATTTTATATCTCCAAACCAAAAATCTCTAAAAATGAAAAAATAATAAAAAAATCTTTTAAAAATCTAAAAATATTTAATTCTAATTCTAATTTTTTTATTATATATTATTACTTAATTTTTTTGGAAAATTTTAAATTTATTTAATATTTTTAATTTCTAAAATAATTTGGCCTATTTATTTAATCCCTATTTTTTGATATTTTGGATTTTAAAATTACCTAACAATTAGCAAAAATCCGTAAAAATCACAAAAATAATAGAAAAATATATAAAATATAAAAACATTTTATTTTTCACTTTTTTATTATTTTTAATCGTAATTATAATATATTACTCTATATTGTATATATAATTATATATACACCTTTATATATTATTAAAAAGAAAAAACATCACAATTAGAAAATTTTAAAAAGAAATAAAAATTATAAAATAATATATATATAAATTAAAATCCATAAAAAATACATACTTAAAATCCCACACAAAAATACAATAAAAAGACAAGAGAAAATTGTTGGACATGCGAGCCCACAGCGAGCCATTATACAATAAATGTTATTGCAATTCACTCCTTAATCTGAAATAAAGAGTACATAATTTGCATAATAGGTCCCTTAGTACAATTAGGGTTATGTACCATGGCCATCTTGATGATCATACAGCTGTTGATTCAATTATTGAATTATAGAGGCTGGTGCTTACATGAATATCTAATGAGTTAGATTGAGGACTCATCGAGCACCGTCAAATGATTGTTAAGAGATGATCTCTAGCCTGAGTAGGAGATGGCAATCCTATCTCATTTAGGCTGATATCTGATCGACCTCTTGATGCAGGTCCTATGCATAGGAATAGAGATTCGGAGGTGTCAGATGAGTTAGGTCAAAGAATTGACTTAACGAGATCGAGATAACCAAAGTCCTATATCATATGCTGTCATGATATAGGCACACATCCTTTGATCGGAGACAGATGTGTTACTATATGTCTGAGTATGTACATTTGGCAGACCAATAGGTTGATGACCTAATCAAGGTCTATACACCGACGCGCTTGTGTGCATATAAGGGCATATGAGTAATACGATCTCTCAAAGGGATCATACATGTTCAGGTACTGAACCGGAAGACATGAGCTCACTCATGAGATATTGGAAAGAATCAAATTCCATGCGCATGGTCATCTCACTTTAGAAGCTTGATTGAATTTGTAGGTTTGATATATACTTTTGGAAAGTATATGATCAAGACCTAGGTATGATATATGCTTTTGGAAAGTATATGATCGATACAAACTTCCAATGATCGAATGAGAAACTTACTGATAAAATCCTGAAGTAGACAGTATAAAGTTGATCTAATACTTCGGGTTTATTCTGAGTCTTCCAGTATGCAGGATGTACAGGTATTGGGAATACCTGAGGGTGATGTGATCATAAACGATTGTATAACCATGACGCTTCCATTCCTAGGGAGTGATGAAACGGGTCTGGATTTTAGTGACTCCTCCCAGTAGAGAAGTAATCTGATCTTAGTCCAAATGTTGGACATTAATCTGAATGTGATTCAGATTCAATGAGAAGATTAGATTTGCGGACTTGATTTAATCAAGCATCTATGGGAGGCCCGAGATCTGGATTTGAGATGTGATCTCAATATCCATGTTACTATACGTGGAACAATACAATCGCCCTGTCCTTATCTCCAAGTATTCGCGGAGAAAGCGTATTATCCTTGAAAGAGTTCATGGATAATTCTATTGTTGATATATGTATCCGAGCATTGAGAAAATGGATAATTAAATGTGATTTAATTATCATGAATAAATATGAATTTGATTCATATTATAAGGAGAGTTATATTAGATAATTAAATGTGATTTGATTATCAAAGATGTAAATAATATGAATGTGATTCATATTATTTGAGCACATGAGAATAAGTTATCCAATATAATTAAATGTGATTTAATTATTATGGATAAGAATAATGTGGATAGTAATATCCAATTATTCATAATATATTATAAATGTGATTTATAATGTATTAGAGAGAGTTAAATATAATTTATATTAGAAGATTAATTATTAATGTGTATTGGATACACATTGTCTAATTAATTGAAAATGTAAATTACATTTTGTTTTGGGTTGTGAATATGATTCACAATATTCCAATGTCAAGATTGCAATATTCCCAAAATTAATTGAGAATTATTTTGGTGAATTAAAATACCAACAAATTGTTGTTGGAAAATAAGTAGAGAGAAATTCAAGGAGATGTGCAATCTCATGGATTGCCATGAGATTGCCCTCCCTTTTGGAAAGAGGGGGGCGGCACCAATTTCCTTGTGAAATTGGTGGCCGTCCCCCCCTTCCAAAGAGGAAGGTTGATCTCTCTTGATTCCTCTCTCCTTATTTGATTGATTTAATATGGAATTAATATTTATTTGATTTATCAAATATATTTTTATCAAATTAAATCACAAGTTGTTGGTTTTTACCAACAACAATCTTGACCATTGGATTGACATAAATCAATCTCATCCATTGATTTTACATGTCACATGGATTGAGATCCATGGATCCCAAAACCCTATAAATAGAGAAGCATACCATGCTCTCTATTTTACACACAATGCTTGAGAAGCATCTCTCTCTCTTTTCTCTCTACTCGACAGCCCTCTATCTCCCTCTCATGTGGCCGTCCACCATGGATGACCTAGAGAGGTTCTCCATCGCCGCGGCATTATCGTTATGCTGCCCGTCCGTCTGCTCGTGGATATCCGTCTCCTTCGGTGCGCCTCGCTCGTGAAGAAGACGTCGGATCTCGTGTGTCGAGATCAAGAGATCCGCCGCTTGGATCATCAACATGGATTGCGAGAAGCACGCGGTTCATCCCCGCACTCGCAAGCGTCTCCTCCGTCGGATCGGACTTGAGACAGGAGGTCTCTTCGTTTAGAGACTCGATCGCAACCACGCTGCAAGAGGTATTCCTATTACTTGTTTGTGGTTTAGACGAAATGATCCGAGAAGTGTTCTTGGATCATGTGGTTTCGTCGTATTAAAAATTTTTAAATTCCGCTGCATCGAGCAACTAGTGCGACTAGTCGCTCCTCGTCGTATTCGATACGACGCTCTTGCTTCCGTGATGAACTTGAGTATCTAACCATATCCTTCAAGTGGTATCAGAGCCAGGTTGACGGTTTCGAATATGATTCGCTAACCGAGGACGACTTGGGTTCGTTAAGGTCGCGAAAGTTTTCATCGCATTTGATTTTGCAGATCTGTTTAGTAAATAAATTCGGCACTGTTTAAATTGTTTAAACACAAATTTAACACTTGGATTTTGTTCCCCATTAAATAAGGAAACCATAGGATCTGAGTTTGCGTAAATCGGATTTCGTATGCTCTAGATATGGTAGTTTTAATGAACATGTATTCACTGTTAGGGGAACTGCGAATCTTAACGTAATTAAGGAGTTAATTACTGTTTAGAGACGCCTCGAAATGCATGCAAAACACATAGGTTCTGTTGTAAATCAAGTTAGCAAACTATGGAAACTTACTTTGCTTAATTTGGATTTAAATTGATTGAGATATGTTAATTTTAGTAAGTAGGGGTCACTGCTGAAATTACTTTCCTAATCAAGAACCATGTGATTGTCAATTAGTGAAATTAATTGTTAATTTCATGAAATAATTATGGAAAATATTTGAGAAATATTGAAATATGATTATTTCCTTAATTAACTTGGCCTCAACCAATTAATTGATTACATGTGATCTAAATCATAATTGGAATCACAATCATCAAACTCCTTGCTTGAATAGGATTGGGAATTTGTCTAGCAAATTTCCTTATAATCAAAATTGTTTTGATTACTATATGGTATAATTTCAGTTGAAGAACCGATGATCATCTCAAGTACAAATTAATCAATTTGGCATTATCCTTTCCCGAGGCGGATATGGTGTCTAGTCGGGGATCGCTGGGGTAGCGGGTTGCAACGTATGCGGTCCGTCCCACTCCCGCCGACACTGACCATGACAGCGGGTAGGGCCGGGATAATGTCTGAGGGATTATGATGTATTTTTCTAATTATTAAAATACGAATTGATACGTACTTTGAGAATAATACCATATATATATATTCAAGCATAACAATAAAGTTTGATTGATTGAATTGGATTGATAATTAATTTAATATGATTAAGTTAATTATATCCAATTAAGAATACTCTAATATGATTAGAGTTAATAATTCTCTTGGAAGAATTAATTATATGAATGTGATTCATAGTAATTAATTAAATTTGAATAAGAGGTGGAGGATCACATAAGTGACATCCATGGTCTCTTGTCAAGGCGAAGGGTTTCCGTCTCCAAGGATTGTATATAGGAGACGCCTGTACGAAGTGACAACTCCTATATACAAGCGCATCTGGATCGGACTCTTTGCTTCTCGAAAGAGTAAGGTCGTATGCGTAGTGACCCCAATATCGGATCCTCATATTATTGGGGCGATATTGGATTGCGCATAGCGAGTTCTATTCCTGTTGACAGTTAGTTCAATTGATGACGGGTCAACATCACCTTAGGGGTGGTGGGCCCGGGAATTAAAGACCGAATTGGGAAATGCAAGTTGGACTTGCAAGGCAGAATGTGTTCCCGCTTCTCTTCATTGGAGTTGCAGTTTCTCATATTATTGGGATGTAACAAAGATAAAGAGGAGATCCTAGATCTTGCTGAGATATAATGGTAAGTATATCTCTTACATTGAAAGTGATTAAGGGAATGAACTTTCAGTGTTGACATGGCAAGACAACTTTGATATAAAAATTCCTAAATCAAAGTATAATATGTATATATATAAATATATACACTCATGCAGATTTCTTATTTCAGATAATCCTTCATTAAACCCACTCAATTCTATACTCAATAATAACCAGTAAAATATCATGGATTGGACCCTTGATCCAGATATTATGCTTGCAATTGGACACATAATATATGTGGTTGCAATGTGCAAGTTTCCTCATAATATTGAGGAATGATAATTAAATAGAAAATGGGACTAAAACCCTAGGGTTTGTATGTCTCTATAAGTCTTGATATCATCGAATGTACTTTGGAAGTGACATGTCGATGATGATCGCAATTGTCAAATAATCCTTATAAAATCAACAAAGATATTCTGGCATACATATGTGCTCTTGACATTTAATCATGAATGACATGGTTCTCTGCATCATGTAGAATGGTAGCTCTATAAGAGATGATGTATTCAAATTGTTTGAGTACCTACCTGAACCTATGTTTTAAGAGTTTAGATGGATGTAGTTGATGAGTGTCATCATTCTACTGTCTATACTCTAGTCATTCATGAAGCTTCATAATATTCATATTGTATGAATTGGATGAAGCATGTATAAATGCCGAAATGCTCTTACATTAAATTCTTTTGAATTTAACATAAGAGGTCCTTAGTCTTAAGCAATGGTTGATTATAGATAAAGGGAGCGCAGTGGAAGCATGGGTTGGACCCAAGCAAGAAGTATAATCAAAGAGTTGATTGTACTTCTGTGACTTCCATATGACATCCAAAGAGTTGGATAAATACCAATACTGCAATAAATTGATGTGTTGATAGTATGACTATCAAATCTATCTAGAATCTTTAGAGAAGGAATCAGATAGTACATCTGAATAATCTACATATAATCATTGAAATTGACTTACTTATTTGATAAGATAAAGTCTAATAATTGTATCTCAATCTTCTAATGACACTTGCAATTTGTTGCATGTGTTTTAGAAGACTGGAAAATTTGATCTTAAGGTCTATAGTTATCCTTGAGAATTTTTATGCAATTGTTGCAACAATCTCTTTTGGATTGATAGACTTCATAATTTCAGTGGGAGCCCTTAGTCTTAGAGAATGTCTCTATGACCTAGATATTAGAATACACTCATTGTTTATTTCTAAACGTTGGAATAAACATGAATTCTAGAATAGACCTATCATAAAGAGTTATGATAGAGATATTTCAGATAGTAATCTAACATCTAGTGGACTCCACTAAATTAGAAAATTAATGAATGGTTCATTAAGATTTATAATACTGAAAATTAAACCTTTAAAGATCAATAGGAGGATAAAGATCATTTGACAATGATCTGACATAATGTTTTGGACATATGTCTGTTGATGAGATCAATGGACAAGTAAGAGATGAAACTTTAGAATGTCTAAAATTTCAAAACTTGCATACTTATGAATATTGTATTCAAAGTAAAATGTCCAATACACCCTTCTTTTGGAATGGTGTAAGATGTTCAGTTATTCAAGATCTCATACATATTGATGTATGTGAATCATCTATATCAGAATAAACATTATGGATATGTGATATCTATTAATGATTATTTGTGATATGAAATTTCTTCTCTTCACTTAGAAAACTTTGAAATATTCAAAGATTTCACAATTTTGGTTTAGAACCAAAGTTTGAAGGAAGATGAAATGAATTTGATCTAACCAAGGTAGCCTGTACCTATTAGATGAATTCAAGAAATACCTTATGGAGATATGAATATCATTCCTGTCTCAATCCTCCTAATGAACCTTAACTCAATGGAGTTGTAGGGAGACAATTAATCATGTGTGACATAATTTAATCAATGATTAATCCTAGCATAATTATCATTTAGTTTCCAAAGGTGTATATGTAGTAGAGACTACATTATATACTTAATAAGGTTCCATGCATGTAAGATGGAATCTAGCACTAGAGGGTGCTACTTCATTAGGAAAATAAAGGATGGTATTGTATACCTACTTTATGACCTTGAGATTCTTAAAAGATCTCATATCTGAGAATGTGATTCTTGGAGGATGACTCTCTTAAGAATCAAGATAAAATGAAGTAAAGGAACTCATTTAATCTTGAGAAGATAATGAGGCTCCTGGAATCGGAAACTAAAAGAATAATTGAAGACGAAACACTAATACTTCTTCAAATAAGTTTGAGGATGTATTCCATTTGGCAATGATCGGACTTCATGAGATGAGGCTCCTGAGGATCATGACATGGAAAGATGAATGTTAGCAATAAAAGTCTAATGTAGACTTCATATACAAGTGTTGTATGTGGACCCTCGAGGATCCACCTATATGGGTCCGACCCATTAAGGTGTAAATGGATCTTCAAGAGAAAGAGGGAACCTGATGAGAAGGTAGAGATCTTCAAAGCACGGTTCGTAGTCATGAGCTACACACCGAAGAGAAGACATCGCTCGCAATGAGACTTGCTCTCCAGTGACCTTGCTTTAACCCATCAGAATATTGCTAACTGTAGCTACACAACTTTACTATGGCATCTTCATGATGTGAGTCAAGATTGCATTCCTCTATGAATACCTCTCTGAGGATATTCATATGAAATATCCCCAGGGATTCATGATTGAGGAAAGCAAGATGTGCTAGCTAACTCCATCTTTGGACTCCAATAAGTTTCTTGTAGTTGGAACATAAGATTTGATGAAATTATAATGTTATGATTTCAGATAAAATCTTGATGGACCATGTGAAGCTTAGTGGGAGTGCCATTGTATTCATCATGCTAAATGTAGATATTATCCTAATCATTTGGAATGATCTAAGGATGATGATAATAAATGTTTTATAATCTGGTTATCCCATGCCTCAAGATATAATCTCAAGGATACCTCTTAGATCTTAGTTCTGAAGTCATTCAGAAGCAAAGAGAAGAGGGTATTGGGACCGTCGCATTAGTAGTACACCTTGGACTTATTCCATTCTCTGGAAAATTTCAAGAAAAGCTTCCTTCCCTTAAGATGTGGTAGTGACCTATCTAAAGGGATAGCACCTCAAAGAGTTGAGGAAGTGAATGTTGCGCATCAGTTATGAGAAGCTGGGTATGTGCTAGATGTGTACAAGAGCCAGATGTCTGCCATGCAGTGGGAGTAGTAAACTGTTACTAATCCTGCTATGGAAATAAAACACTTGATTGTAGTAATAATAATATCTTCAAAGATGATGAAACTTAGAGATAGTGATCTCAAAGTCTTATCTTCAAAAGTTTAAGATCTTGTAGATAGTGATCTATAAGGGTCTTGACTGCAGATACCTTAGGAGATAGAGATCTCTAGGAATGAAGGTATTCTAAAAGGATTATGGGAATACTGGTTATGATAAGTGATAAGATGTAGTGTCAAGGACACTATAACCGACAAAAATTGAGTATCTGTTGCATAAGATGCAACATTCGCATTGGATGCGAGCACTGTTACTAGGAGATATGCAAGTGCCGTAAAAGGACTTGGCGTGGTCTCTTGGGAACGGAGTGACTGATCAGCTTACCTAGCTATTTTCTAAATAGCCTATGATTGTCACATAAGTGTGGGTTTAAATGATTAGCCCATTAATGGCTCTTTGGGCTAGTGGGAGATTGTTGGACATGCGAGCCCACGGCGAGCCATTATGCAATAAATGTTATTGCAACTCACTCCTTAATCTGAAATAAAGAGTACATAATTTGCATAATAGGTCCCTTAGTACAATTAGGGTTATGTACCATGACCATCTTGATGATCATACAACTGTTGATTCAATTATTGAATCATAGAGGCTGGTGCTTAGATGAATATCTAATGAGTTAGATTGAGGACTCATCGAGCACCGTCAAATGATTGTTAAGAGATGATCTCCAGCCTGAGTAGGAGATGGCAATCCTATCTCATTTAGGCTGATATCTGATCGACCTCTTGATGCAGGTCCTCTGCATAGGAATAGAGATTCGGAGGTGTCAGATGAGTTAGGTCAAAGAATTGACTTAACGAGATCGAGATAACCAAAGTCCTATATCATATGCTGTCATGATATAGGCACACATCCTTTGATCGGAGACAGATGTGTTACTATATGTCTGAGTATGTACATTTGGCAGACCAATAGGTTGATGACCTAATCAAGGTCTATACACCAGCGCGCTGGTGTGCATATAAGGGCATATGAGTAATACGATCTCTCAAAGGGATCATACAGGTTCAGTTACTGAACCGGAAGACATGAGCTCACTCATGAGATATTGGAAAGAATCAAATTCCATGCGCATGGTCGTCTCGCTTTAGAAGCTTGACTGAATTTGTAGGTTTGATATATACTTTTGGAAAGTATATGATCAAGACCTAGGTATGATATATGCTTTTGGAAAGTATATGATCGATACCAACTTCCAATGATCGAATGAGAAACTTACTGATAAAATCCTGAAGTAGACAGTATAAAGTTGATCTAATACTTCGGGTTTATTCTGAGTCTTCCAGTATGCAGGATATACAGGTATTGGGAATACCTGAGGGTGATGTGATCATAAACGATTGTATAACCATGACGCTTCCATTCCTAGGGAGTGATGAAACGGGTTTGGATTTTAGTGACTCCTCTCAGTAGAGAAGTAATCTGATCTTAGTCCAAATGTTGGACATTAATCTGAATGTGATTCGGATTTAATGAGAAGATTAGATTTGCGGACTTGATTTAATCAAGCATCTATGGGAGGCCCGAGATCTGGATTTGAAATGTGATCTCAATATCCATGTCACTATACGTGGAACAATACAATCATCCTGTCCTTATCTCCAAGTATTCGCGAAGAAAGCGTATTATCCTTGAAAGAGTTCATGGATAATTCTATTGTTGATATATGTATCCGAGCATTGAGAAAATGGATAATTAAATGTGATTTAATTATCATGAATAAATATGAATTTGATTCATATTATTGCACCCGACCAAGGGACAACATCACAACTGTAGCAGATGTAGATGGTCGTGTACCATCCGTAGCCCCCACAATTTGTCGAGTCATTCTTTCCACCTCCACCACGAATTCAAGCGATGAATGGCATTTAGGTATTTTAATTATTGGTTATTTGGCCCTACCCAAGCATTGAGTATTTTAGATATTGGTTATTTTACATGTTTGGCCCTTGGATTTTGTATTAATGTTATGAAATGCATGACATATTTCCAGAAATTGCAATTTGGTCCTTGTTCTATTGGTTTATTTTATTTCTTAAGTTATCTTAGATAATTAAATGTGATTTGATTATCAAAGATGTAAATAATATGAATGTGATTCATATTTTTTGAGCACATGAGAATAAGTTATCCAATATAATTAAATGTAATTTAATTATTATGGATAAGAATAATTTGGATAGTAATATCCAATTATTCATAATATATTATAAATGTGATTTATAATGTATTAGAGAGAGTTAAATATAATTTATATTAGAAGATTAATTATTAATGTGTATTGGATACACATTGTCTAATTAATTGAAAATGTAAATTACATTTTGTTTTGGGTTGTGAATATGATTCACAATATTCCAATGTCAAGATTGCAATATTCCTAAAATTAATTGAGAATTATTTTGGTGAATTAAAATACCAACAAATTGTTGTTGGAAAATAAGTAGAGAGAAATTCAAGGAGATGTGCAATCTCATGGATTGCCATGAGATTGTCCTCCCTTTTGGAAAGAGGGGGGCGGCACCAATTTCCTTGTGAAATTGGTGGTCGTCCCCCCCTTCCAAAGAGGAAGGTTGATCTCTCTTGATTCCTCTCTCCTTATTTGATTGATTTAATATGGTATTAATATTTATTTGATTTATCAAATATATTTTTATCAAATTAAATCATAAGTTGTTGGTTTTTACCAACAACAATCTTGACCATTGGATTGACATAAATCAATCTCATCCATTGATTTTACATGTCACATGGATTGAGATCCATGGATCCCAAAACCCTATAAATAGAGAGGCATACCATGCTCTCTATTTTACACACAATGCTTGAGAAGCATCTCTCTCTCTTTTCTCTCTACTCGACATCCCTCTATCTCCCTCTCATGTGGCCGTCCACCATGGATGACCTAGAGAGGTTCTCCATCGCCGCGGCATTATCGTTATGCTGCCCGTTCGTCTGCTCGTGGATCTCCGTCTCCTTCGGTGCGCTTCGCTCATGAAGATGATGTCGGATCTCGTGTGTCGAGATCAGGAGATCTGCCGCTTGGATCATCAACATGGATTGCGAGAAGCACGCGGTTCATCCCCGCACTCGCAAGCGTCTCCTCCGTCGGATCGGACTTGAGACAGGAGGTCTCTTCGTTTAGAGACTCGATCGCAACCACGCTTCAAGAGGTAATCCTATTATTTGTTTGTGGTTTAGATGAAACGATGCGAGAAGTGTTCTTGGATCATGTGGTTTCGTCGTATTAAAAATTTTTAAATTCCGCTGCATCGAGCAACTAGTGCGACTAGTCGCTCCTCGTCATATTCGATACGACGCTCACGCTTCCGTGATGCGCTTGAGGATCTAACCATATCCTTAAAAAATAACAAAATTTTGCATTTACCTGTACAGTCAATCGCGTTTGCTCCCTGTATTCGACACTCTATGCATACTTGCACCTATACACACATTTTGTAGAGTTATAATAAATTTTAACTCCACATTTTATTTTTCATTGCTTGATCTATATTGTGGGTTAATTGTTGAATTATTCGATTCTCGTGAGTGGTCGCTTCAACGATTGTCAATCCGCCTTGTGGGTTGACAAGACCCTCACAAGAACCAAGTTTTCAAATGACGCCATTGATAGGGAGCAATGCCACATAGATTGTGTTTCTTTGTTTCTTTTCTCTTGTCTACTTGTTTGTCTTAATTTCTTTATTTGTCATTTTGTTTGATATTATTTGTGAGTTGTGAGGCTCTCCTAGGAGACCTACCCACTCACGTGAAGCAGAGTTGGCTTTTCAGCTCAAGCCGACAGGAGAGAACATCAAGTGAAGACTTGGAGGATTTTTGAAGACAGTACCATTTGTCTTTTATTTTATTTTAGTTAATTTTGTAATTCAAGTGAGAGAGAGAGAGAGATACATTTAATTGTAATAATTTGGGACTCTCAGAACACTTCGTCGCTTCACAAGGTCATTGCACGAGTGATTGTTGACTTGATGGCTTCGTCAGCTTTTTCACGATTTTCTACCTTTCTTTTTATTTTATTTCACGAGTTTTGAGTTTTTCACCTTTCTTTTATATATTTTGTGTGATTGAGCCTTATAATAAAATTGCTTGATCAATAGAGTAGGTCCAAAGCCCTAATTAATTTGCATGCACCTATAGTTCACTTTTGGATCTAGTCAAATTTTATTGCTCTTCACTTAGAATTGGAACCGTGTGCCGCGAGAGGTCTCCATACAACGCTTGCAGAACCCACTGTGGTGGGCGCCGAGGAGCCTCCAAGATCGGACCCATTTGGTTCCTTTCTAGGTGTTGAGGATCTTGTTCTTCACGATAATAGCATATTTTGTTCTAGGACATTCTCATTGGCTTGCATTGCATATAGATATGTTTCAATTCTACTTAGCGTCCAACACGAAGAGAGCTTGATGCAAGGTGAGTGATGAATCTACAATTCCCATTCTTTATTCTTTTATTTTAGCCATATCTTTTAGCAAAAATACTTGTGAGTATGTGTAAATCGAATAAATTACCATTGTACATACTACTGTTAATAATGAATAATTAACACCTTTTTCGAAATATAAAAGCATAAAGATAAAAAGAAAGAGGAAGGATGCAATTATGTAGTAAGTACAGACTGACCCAAACCCTGAGAGAAGGACAATTATTGACTTGATCGACAATGTATAAAGTAGGGGGAGATAGGGTCCTTACATATTCATCACCATGCATTCTATGTATATATCACTTCTTCTATTCATCAATAAAAAGACTTCAAAATAAATTAGTTTCTTAATAAAACTTGTAAATAAAAATGTCTTCTAAAATACAAAAATAATTGCAACATAATTTGTTGTACATAATACAAATAATACCACTCTTGAAAAGCAACAAAATAAGAACTTAACGGAGCAATTTTGGTTCCATATGAACTCAAATTCTTCCAAGATCACCTTTATTGGATTATAAATTAAATTATCTTTCAAATACAGGCATCTCCGTAAATTTTGGAGTTGTGAGGGAAAAATGGCTTTTTGAGTACATTGTACAGTCATATAGTAACTATACTTATAAATATAAATATTTAATTATTTTTAATTCATACTTTGTGCATATTGTATTTTAAACACTTGTACATACTCCTAAAAATAAAATAAATACAAAACAAAATAAAAATAAAATCAAAAGTTCATTGTACAAGTGTCACACTTGTGTATATTGTATATAATACCTATTTACTTAATACTTTTATTTAATTTGTAAAAATCAAGTAAAAGTAATTTCACGCTCCTTAAATTATTTTTGTAAATAAATATAATATAAAATAAATGATATTTTTAAAAATAACAACATAAAATAAAATAATAGAATATATAGTTATACTATACTTGTACATAATACCCTATACTGTATATACTATATATATAGTTTCATACAAACAATTAAAAATCACAAAAATATAGCTTGAAAAATAATAAACATTTTTTATTTTAATCATTTTTATTTTAAAATTCATTTATTATTTTATATTCAATATTCTTTGACTTTTATATCTTAATTTTCTGATTGGTCAACCCGGGTCCATTGACCCGAGTCAACCTCCCCTCCTCCAGACCTGACCCAAGTCCCTCGTCGTCAGACCGGATTTCTTGCCTTTTCCCTGATCGGGTCCGATCACCATTTCCTTTGATTTCTACGCCTGATTCCTCTCCTAGGATCTGTGATCCTCAGGGATCTCTAGGTAGAGCCGGATCCTCCTAGTGTTTCGCGTGAGTCTTCGATCTGTCTAAACCCTGGAGGCATCCTATAAAATCTTCTCCTTCGCCGCCATTGTGAGCAGCTCATCCCTCGTGCCTCATCTCTCCCATTTGAGCGTTAGGGTAGTGACAACATCCTTTGTCCCTCATTTGGAACCCGGATTAGGTGCTTGATCGATGTTTCTCCTACGTGGTCGGAGACCTCCGCCGCGTCGAGCCTCCTCCATCGTCTGCACTGGAGCCAAGGCCACGACCTCGCCTTCTTCTTCGATGTACTTCGCCATTCACTGTAGGATACTCAGGTACCCTCCAATCCCTTCCATCTCCGCTTTTCATTCGATTTAGCCAGCATCTCCCCAGCCACTTCATTTGCTCCGACTATCCAGTCGAACCTCCGTATCACTCATCCAGCCGCTCCGATAAACACCTCAGCTCGCCATCATCCTTCTCCCATGATCTGAACCCCTATATCTCTCTCAACGGAGTGAGATTAGGCTAAATGTACCTCTTCCATTTCCGTCGGATGTCGTTCCCTCTCCCCTACTGCTTCCCTCTACTATTATATGCAATAATACGATTGGAGCTATGCCTCCGAGTCCTATTATCCTCTGCAGGTATAGGTGCACGCGATGAGATCCAATCTGAGCACTGACTGCTCAAGTGGAGCACTTCCAGGTGGTGGAGCACCGCCATAACCATCCGTTCATTCACTCACCCATCCAAGGACACCGGTTGACATGGAGCACCTTCATGAAGGTGCTGGACCTTGCAGCGAGCCCATCAGACCTGTGGATCACCGTATATGCCCGATTGAAGCTTGCCAGCATCGTGTTCTTTTAGCACCCTCCCTTGCCGTTCGATATGGAGTCAAAGCTCCAGGTTTGATCTGAGTAGTCTGATGATGCCCCATTTTGAGCGCTCAGATCAGACCTCTGGACAGATCTGACCGCACGTCAGAGCAACTTTTCAGACCTTCAGATCAATTCCGTAATGGTCATCCAGACCGTACACATGCACCACGTACGCTAGCCGTCAGATCTTTTCCAATGCAGAATCAAAGCCACCAGCTACGTCACGAGCCGCGTACATGTCCTCGAGGGTATATTTCCTTTTGCCCTACTTTTTAAGTTATTTTGTTTCAGTCCAATAAATGTAATAGATAGTTAAAAACATCTTACATTAAGGACCCTGTAGTTTTATTATTTGCATTTTATTCCAACTAAGTTACAATCACTTGTAGCTTCACATGCTTTTTGAGTTATTTGTAGTATTTACCCTGAACTTAAGTCTGGTTATGAAATGAATTAAAATTTTTGAAAATTGCATTTATGCCCCTGTGAGTGCTGATCATGTGTTGCACACGCTTATTTCTGGATTATTTGAGTTTGGCCCTTGTACTTCCTGACGATGTTATCTAGTAGGCCCTAGAAATTAAACTATTTGTAGATTGGTCCTTGTATAATATTAGTTATCATCTTTTATTAATTGCAATAAATAGCCAATTAACTCCAAAAAAATGCCTAAAAATCATCTATGGCTCACGCTTACACATTTTATTCAGGGTGATTTTTGCTGGTTGATTTGCTTTTATTTTCCATTTTAAAAAAAATTCAAAAATCCCCTAAAATGTCCATGTTTGTGTTAGAAAATTCATAAAAATCTGAAAAATGCTTTGAAAAGTCCATAAAAATTTTCGTAGTTGTCTTTTATCATCCTTTATATTCTTTATAAATTTCATTGAAATATACCTTATAAAAACTTAAAATTTTGCAAAACATTCAAAATCTTATAAAAATTATATAAAATCGACAAAAAAATCCAAAAATTGTATTTCCAGCTCCTTTTTGTAGATAGTTCCTCATAGTTTATCATAAAATCACTCCCAAGTGTTTTGAGCATTTTATCTAATTTTAAATTAAAAAACACCCTTGGCTATGCACTGTTTGTTTATTTTGTCACTGTTTGATTTTTAGAAAATCATAAAAACTTCTGAAAATTCTCCAAAATTCCCAAGAACTTCATAAAATATGTAAACCCAAAAATTATTTTTGCTTTATTTTTCTGAGTATTTTTGACATATTTGAAAAATTAAAAAAAAAAGCCCTATGCATTTTTGTCTTATTTGACTTGTTTGAAAACTTAAAATTTTGAAAATTAAAAACCACTAAAAGGATAAATAAAAATCCTTTGATTTTCGAATCAACTACTTAGTGTTTAATTATGTTCCTTGAGTGCTGGTCGCTCTACCAGGTTAATAAAAGTAGTAAAACCGTTCATCTTCACTGCTTGATTTATTAGTAGTTTGAATAATTTTCTTATTGATTGCGAATTTGATTAGGTCACAATGACATGTAATTAATCACTTAACTCAAATCGGATTCACACAATCATCAGAATCACGTCATTGTCGAGGAGCACAACTAAGTAGTTAGGATTTATATTTGCTCATTTTTTCTTCTATCTATTATAATTGTTTCTGACCTTCCTCTTTTTTGCTTTTTGTGCGAGAGACTGATCGAGGCACAACTCAGTCCTCTTTGGAGGGACCAGCACCCGAGGAGGAGTAGAAGGAGCAGGAGACAGTTATATTTGATAGATTTATTTTAGTTTTTTTTTGCAAAAACATTTGTAATAACTTAGACTCTTGGACATTTATTCGGGCTTTGTTCCATCGAGTGCTGATGCACTCGAGGGACCTCACCGTATTTTTGTGATTTTCCATATTTTATTTTTATTTATTTTCCAAGGTTTTAGCCCCTAAACTTAGATTTTATTTTAGTTGAGCTCGATAGAAACTAAGGTAAAAACACCCTAATCAAGAATATTCATTCCTATAGATCACAATTGGACTTAGTCAATATGAAAAGCTAATTTAATTAGATTAGAGATCACGTGCCGTGAGAGGTCGTATACAGTGCTTACAGGACCCACTGTGGTGGGCACCTATCAACATCTAAGACCAGACTCAGGTCTCTATTCTGGTTGATTAGCACCAGTTCTTCCTACAAATAGAAGCTACTGTATTAGGGCGATTTCCTCGTGCAACATTTAAATTAGTTTAAATTCTGTCTTTTATTTATGCACAGATCACTCTGCATGTAGACTGTTGTAGTAAGGTATGCATTTCTGACTCTGCATGCATCATTGAGTTCCATCGCGCATCGTCTTTTCTGTCTTCCTCCCCCTATTTTATTGGACTTAAATAAAAAGGAAATTAGAAAATTTGTTAGACGTTGTTTTTATTCAAAAGATACATAAAAAGAGATAACCAATAAAATCAGGACTGCTAAAGCAAACTTGTTCTAAAATAAGACTTAACAACAAAAAAAATATTTTATGGAGAGTAAGCCCCTCCTTGTCTGATTTTACCTACTGGGAATTGAGCGACCACACACTAGGATAGAGCCATGCCTGGACTTTCTTCAGACTACCTGTTCTAAAACAATGATTATCTATTCTTCAAATTAGGATTTTTGGAAGATCATCTATGGTAGTGATTTCCTAGACTCCTAAACAATGAAAAATACCTCTGGAAGGCTGAAAAATCAAGCAAGAGAACCTATCCCCGAGGGTGGCCTCCGCTGGCAATATACATAGAATTGGTGAAGAACCGTCACATTGGAAATCACAATGAAATATGTCTCCACATCCAATCAACATGTCAGTCTTCCTACGTATACATAGCAGAGGATAGTCTGGTTTGCTTAAGGAGATTTTGATTCGTCTCACAATTCCATCTTCATCTACCTAGAAATGTTTCAAAAAGGTAGGCATACGACGTACAAAAAGCTCGTGTCCTTCTTGATTTCTAGAGGTGGGATGTCCCAACCAACCAATAATATTCTAGAGGATTTATGGGTAGCCGATAAACGGTCTATACTTCCTTAGCAGAGTGGGTGGTTTAGAGGACATTATGTAGGGATTCGTACTCAAGTAACGAGTAGCTGGAAACGGTCCATACTTACACCTATAATGGCTAGAAATATACGCAAATAGTTGTAAGAATCTGGGCTAGTCTCCAAGGACTATCAGACAGCTCGCTAACTCACTCTGTAAGAGTGGATTATCAACTAATAAAAATTGGCAAGATAAATGACTGAGCTTTCACCGTCGTCATATTCTGTTGAGTTGGTGAACCTGGGATTGTTTTCTTATCCTGCTTTCAGTCCAGATGTATTCTTCATAAATCCCCACATCAAGATGGTGGGCAGAAGGTCTCTAAGGTTGCCTCTGGTAGCACCACTTCCAGCACTCCTACCTGTTCATCTAGGGTGGCTTCAGAGAGATCAGACCCGCTCTCTGAACCCAAATTCTCCTCCAACCTGTCCCCCCTCAACCACCCTTCTTCCACTCATGAGGTACAAACAAACAGGCTAGCACAACTCTACATTCATTTGACAACATCTGAGCAAGGATCTTTTGCCTTTGCAAAGACTGTAGAGATGTCTAGCGATGACAGAATCGATGAGCAGTCGCAGACTTCCTCCTTTGTATAAGACCAGACCACCATCAACAACACACTACTAGCCTCCCTTGAGATCATGTAGAGACAGATCAACGATCAGAGAATCTTCATGGCAAAGGTGAGGAGAGAGTTCACTCAGATGAGAATTGGGAGAGAAGAGCCAGAGATACCGGTTGGTGGTGGGGAGATACCCAGACATGAGAGCCGAGTAGACGACAGACACCAGGACGAACCACGATATCTACAGAGGCCAGCACATACCATGAGGTGGTTGCACAACCCGGATGCAACCCTCACTCACCGATGGATCCAGCTACCCACCATCTTGGGCGGCTTCGAGCTTCTCCCCCAAATGATACATCTATTTCCCAAATTCCATGGGCATGCCACCGAAGGGCCCCATCTCCATCTGTAAGAATTTAAGATGATCTACAACACCATCCACGGCAGGCTGGTGGACGAGGACACCATTAAGATGATAGCCTTCCCGTTCTCCTTGGTTGATAGAGTAGCCTACTGGCTGAAACACCTGGGGAGGGTTGTCACCACTTGGGAGCAGCTTCGGTCCCAGTACCTGAACAAGTATTATCCACTCGACCATACCAATGCATCTAAAGCCATGATCAGTAACTTCTCTATGATCCCCAATGAACAGTTCCATGAAGCGTGGGATCAATTCCAAGAGCTCATTGATAGGTGTCCCCCCCATGATATCAACAAGCCCAACTTCGTCCAGAATTTCTTCTGTGGGCTAGTACTTGAGCTGTTGAAAACTACATCGTGATTTCCCTGACCCAAGTTTACACTCAAGGGAAGCCTCCCACAAGGAGACTTCATACCAGAGGATAACACGTATTGAGGCTGGTCCTTATTCCTCTTCTGCAGCAGCAACACTAACCGAATCTTCAGCTGCCGATACGAGTATCATCAGTCAGAAGCTGGACCGGATGTAGATTATCGAGAAAAGGACGTACCAGGTCCTGGACAAGCTCAATAGGATTGATAAGCTGGCCCAAACACTGAGTGACCTGAAGACTCAGATCCTGTGTCTCCAAGAGGCACCTACGGCTTCTCGACCACATTCCAGGTCACGCTCTGATCCAGGGAGGAGTTTTTTTCAATCATCCGCCTCGTACCAACTGGTCCATCACATTCAGGTGAAGACTATCCAATCACTCCCTCAATACCAGTTACCGCCACCACCTTCTTTAGATACTCAGTTAGTGGTGTATCATCCGGATCAGCCCTTGGCGTCCCTTCCCTCGCTAGTCCATGAGCAGTAGGAGCCGTTGATGGAAGTTAACGGGATTTGGTACTCCCAATACCAACAATAACCCATGATCCGTCGTGACCACCCAGGCTTCCAATGGTCTACTAGAGGTGCTTCATCCCAGCAGTAACCTCCAACACATGCAAGGCAGGGAACTCAACAGCAACAGCATGGTCCTCGGCCCTCATACCAGGGTCAACAGTGGAGGCAGCATCAGCCTCATCTGCAGTACCCACAACCTCCTCCTCACTCATACAACCACTAGTAGCAGTTGAGCCAGCCTCATTTCCAGTGAGGAAACCCATCCGATTCTCACATACACTCATATGAGAACCCATCCCTTAATGATCTCGCACACATGATTTTCGAGCAGCAAGCCACCTTTCGACGAGAAATAGATGAGTTCCGGCTGAAAATGAGGGAAATAATAAAAGGCAAGGTTGTTATACCTGTACAGATTGAACCTAACCCAAACAATCTGAAGAGAAAGTCTGAGCAGATACAATCCTCAGAGACAGCCTCTCCTAGTGATATTCTGGATAACATTCATTGTTTATTTGATGTTGATTTTGACACTTAGGAGCGGTAGGAAGTCAGCCGGTGGCAACTCATTTAGGCAACACCACGATGCAGATTCTAGGGTGCCAGATGGATTCAGGAGTGATGTTGATGCTTCTAATCATGATGATGGTGGTGGCACTGAAGCCACCAAGGATGATGATCCAAAAGACGGTGCTAATGCTACTGTATCTCCAGTTGTTGTAGATGGTGGTGTTGATGCCACCAAATTCCCAGATGCCAGGCCAGAGCACAGTACTGAGACTGCCAAATCAGATGTTTTTGGTGTTATTGATGCCACCAAGAGTCAGACATTTATGGTGTCCTGTACCCAAGGATGTTTTTAGAAAAATACAAAAAAATGGAAAAACATCAAAAATAAAAAAATATGAATAAAGGAAAGGTTATTGTATGTCCTTCGGATCCATCTGTTGAGATTGATGATGTTTGCATGGATTCCAACATTATGAATATTCAGAAACTAACTCCTGACCCTCATTCTTTTGAGGAGGGTCCCTCTATCCCATTACCTCAAGCACTCTGCTTAAGGAAGGGCCAAAAAATAGAAAACCCAAAAAGAGACAACATATAGAGTTCATTGAGCAGGTGATAGATAGATTTCATATCCAACTGACTCTTTAGGAGGCACTTGAGAATATATCTCTTTTCTAAAGAAACCTCAGAGAGAAGACCACCACCCATAGAAATTCATGTGCTCACTCGTGCCACTTGCTTCACCATCCAGAACTGATTGCCAGCTAAGAGACCTGATGCATGAGCTCCGTATGTCAGATGCCACATCCATGAGCAACAGTTCGATCAAACTCCATTAGATAGCAGATCCTCGATTAACCTCCTCCCGACTGCCTTACTTGACCAATTCAAGTTTGGCCCTCTTAAATAGAGCAAGATAGTTCTCCAATTTGCAGATAGATCTATCAAGAGGTCGAAAGGGTTATTAAAGGACGTTGTCGTCACAATTCAGGGCCTGAATTCCCTGTGGACTTCATTGTGTTAGACATGGAGATCCCTGAATGTGTGACCGATACCCCCATCATTTTAGGACGATCTTTCTTGGCCACAACCAAGGCAGTATCCGATCATGATAGCAGGAAAATAACTTTTGTGTCAAGGGAGAGAGTATACAAATAGAGACAATTGAGAGCCAGAAATTCAGCTTTCGAGCAGATTTCGGAGTAGATGGTAGATTCAGAGCTAGACGTCCACCATGAGTGTGATTTTGTGATTACAAATGATGAAGACATTTGGTTAGATCAGATTTCACGAGCTCTTGTCATACCTTCAGAGTCTGTAGAGTTACAGATGCTAGTAGATGAGAGTTCGGAGAGAGCACACTCATGACACAGGACACCTTAGAGGCTGATGATTGTGATTTGGCAAGCGAAGCAGAATATGTTTAATGTGATTCCGATTCAGATCTCTCAGGCTCAAACATCGATTTTGATTGGCAGAATTTTGATTATTATTTACCGTGTCTGATGTCCATAGAGACCACAACTAGGGTAGAGATTGAGCCAATATAGTTGATAGATACACCAACAGGGTCGTCTTCGTCAGATTTACTGATTCCGCGAGAGCTCTCTCATGCAGATTTGGTAGCCTTCACTCAAAATTTTTAGAAACCAGATCTGTTAGCTCCCACATGCCCGGAACTAAAGACCTTGTCGCAGAGCATGAAGTATAGATTCCTCATGGGTGAGCCAGAAATGTTTCCGGTCATTATCTCAACGGATTTGACTAACGGCAAAGAATCTCGTTTGATGGAGGTTCTTGAAAGAAACCACAAGGCAATTGGATGGACTATAGCTGATCTCCAGGGGATAAGTCTGGCTCTATGCTCTCACCACATATATCTCGAAGATGACGCCAAGCCATTGCGTGAGTTTCAGCGTCGGCTGATCCCCGAATCTTCGAGATGTAGTCATGAAGGAAATATCTAAGTGGTGAAGCTTTGATTTATCTACCCCATCTCCGACTCCAAATGGGATAGTTCGTTACATGTGGTACCCAATAAGATGGGTATCACAATAGTTGTAAATGAGTCTGGAGAGGGTATAGCTACCTGAGTGCCCACTTCTTGGAGGGTTTGTGTGGACTACAAACGATTGAATCAGGCCACCAAGAAGGATCACTTCTCACTTCCATTTATTAATCAGATCATTGAGAGGTTAGCTGGGAAGAGTCATTACTTCTTTCTTGATGGGTATTGGGTATACAATCAGGTAGCCATAGCACCTGAAGACCAGGAGAAAACAACATTTACCTATCCGTTCGGAACGTATGCTTTTAGATGGATGCCCTTTGGATTATGTAATGCCCCAGCTACATTCCAAAGGTGCATGCTTTCCATCTTCTCGGACATGGTGGGCAATTGTTTGGAGGCCTTCATGGATGACTTTTTAGTCTACGATGATGGATTTGATGCTTGTCTTGCTTGCCTAGATCGAGTACTTCAGTGCTGCATTGAGGTCCACCTAGTCTTCTCTTGGTAGAAGAGTCATTTCATGATGACTCAAGGGACGAAGCTTGGTCACATCTCAACAGGGGTATGGAGGTTGATCTGACCAAGGTGGATATCATCAAGAAGCTCACTTCAACGTCCAATTTGAGACAATTACAATCTTTTCCGGGGCATGTTAGTTTCTACCGACAGTTCATTGCCCAACCGCTAACTGATTTGCTCATGAAAGACACCGAGTTCCTTGTAGATGATAAGTGTCTTTCATTTTTTGAAACTCTCAAGAATTTCCTTATGCAGGCTCCTGTCCTTCAGCCACCCGATTGGTCTCCTATCCGATATCATTACGGATGCTTCTGATTTTGCCATAGGGGTTGTGCTTAGACAGAGAAGGGATAATGTGCCATTTGCCATACACTACACTAGCCAGACTTTGGATGCCGATCAATGGAACTACACTGTGACTAAGAAGGAGATGCTAGTCGTAGTATTTGCTCTGGATAAGTTTCAATCTTATATTCTCGGATCTAGAGTGACTATCTATACAGATCACACCGCCATCCGGTACCTAATGGCCAAGAAGGATGCCAAAGCTGGATTGACTCGATGGATCCTTCTGCTCCATGAGTTTGATATTGAGATTAAGGATAAACATGGAGTCAAGAACGTGGTGATGGATCACCTCTCCCGATTAGAGCATCTTGAGGATTCAGACCACACCTATCACTAAGACATTCCCAGACGAGGCGATTCTTGCTATCTCCTTGCTCCCATGGTACGTTGATATTGTGAACTATCTTGTTTCCAAGAAAGTTCCACAAGGCTGGCCCAGGCAGCGACTTGAGACCTTCCTTGCAAAGGCCAAGTCGTATCATTGAGAGGATCCCACCCTTTACCATGAAAGGGGGGAGATAATGTCTGACGTCGGTGTATTCCTCAGGAGGAGCACCATAGCATCCTCACCTATTGCCACAAGCTTGAGGTAGGAGGACATCACTTTGGGAGACAGACAATGCAAAGTTCTCCAATACGGTGTTTGGTGGCCTACCCTCTTCAAGGATTTCGATGAATTCATGGAGAGATGTACTGACTTTCAGAGGATGGGCATTTGTAGACAGAGGGATATGATGCCAATGTAACCCATTCACTTCTGTGAGGTTTTTAATGCATGTGGCATCAATTTCATGGGGGCCATTCCCTAAGAGTTAGGGATTTTAGTACATTTGTTGGATATGGATTGTGTGAGTCGTTGAGTTTAGGCCATCCCCGCCTCAGTCGCAGATGCAAAGACTATTTGCAAATTTTTGAGGAAGAATATCATATAACAGGTTCGAGGTACCTAGAGTCTTGATTTCTGATGGGGGGACTCATTTTTATCAACGACAAGTTAAGGGACCTTGCTAAAGAGTTCAACATAGACCATAGAGTTTCCATACCATATCGTCCACAGAAGAATGGTATTGCTGAGGTTTCAAATAGGGAGATTAAGACTATTCTGTAGAAGGTTGTCTGCCCAAACTGAAAGGATTGGTCTCATCTTTTGGACTCGATCTTGTGGGCTTATAGAACCTCCTTCAAGATGCCTTTGGGAACATCTCCTTTCATACTCATTATGTCAATCCATGACACATAACTGTGGAGATCAAGCATAAGTTACTTTGGGAAGTTACTGAGATATTACTGGATCCTGAGAGTATAGGAGATCAGAGGAGAGTAGAATTGGCAGCCCTGGAAGAGTTGAGAGATACAACCTTCTCAAGTACCCTACAATATAAGGACAGAGTGAAGATATGGCATGATTCTCACATCATCCATAAACAGTTTGAGCCTAACCAGAGAGTATGGCTATTTGGTGGAAGGTTAAGATTATTTCCAGGGAAATTACAGAGTAAATGGAAAGGACCATACCTGGTCAGAAAGGTGCATGGCAATGGTAGTATTGATATATCTGAATTATCTTCCGAGTCAACCTTTCGAGTCAACGGTCAACGCTTGAAGCCATATCTTGATCATGATCCTGTGACCGTTGATGTTGCCCCTATTCATTTTGTACGGGATGTGTTCCTTGCCTCACATCACCTGCATCTCGTACCTGATTTTCACTTCCAATCCACCTCTGTATAGATCCATATTATCTATATCATTCAATCATCTTGTTTAATACCCCCGATCCGTCTTATGATTTTGCTATACTTAGGATGCCCTTTATCCTAAGTATAGGATGGTATTAGACCTATGATTATTCATTTGTCCATTACCTCTACTTTTGTTGCCTATACTTAGGGATATTTTACCCTAAGTATTGGGGAGGTAATATCTATACATTCCACTCCTCGGTTTCCCCCTTTTTGTGTACAATCTTCTACACTTAGGATTACTTGATCCTAGGTATAGGGGGGATCACTGACTTCTATTGATCTTATTCTTTCATTCTTTCTAGTCATCGTAGTATAGGATTCTTTTCACTTCTCCATACTCAGCACAAGTTATGTCTCCATTCACTGCTCTTTGATCACTCTGAGGACATGGTTCGAGCTAAGTATAGGGGGGTGTCGTATATATTGTATATATATACGTTAGCAATAACTCATACTTTGTTTGTGTTAATAATAAGGCTATTATTATTATTATTTCTAAAGTAGTAATAAAAATGTTTTGAAAATTATTTTCAAAATGCTTTGTAAAAATTGCTTGTAAAAAAATTTTGAAAATTTATTTTTGTAAATTTTGTAAAAATCTTTGTAAATATATTTTGGTTGCAAAAAGATGTGTAAATTATTTTCTCTATCAAAACTAGGTATACAGTATATTTTTTTTTGAAAATTGTGTGAAAATAAAATGTTTGCAAAAATAGTTTGTAAAATTATTTGTAAATGTTTGTAAAAATAGTTTTGAAAAATATTTTGAAAATGTTTGCAAAGCTATTTTGTCACATGGGAAATAACTTATGGGGTATGAAAACCACTTGTATATATGTATACATTAAAACCCTAATTTACCCTTAATTCTTTGTACATAAACACCCTTAATAAAGCTTGATTAAGATCCATTTGTATATAAAACCTGTAACACACACCCTTTTGTAAATAAGTATTTATCTTTGTGACAACTCTTTTCTTTCTTTTACTTCTTTTTCAAACATGCCTAAAGATTTGAAGATTAAAAGTTCCATAAAATTTGTATAGTTTGAAAAATTCTCATCAAAAAGAGTTTTTGTAAATGCATGTGCATTCTTCAGCATCATGGTTGACATTTAAACTAGTCTGGAATAAAATTGAAGAATGGAGCTTGGTTAAGACCTTAATCCACTTAACTTCAAAGGAACCTTATAGGATTTGGGTTAAGACTTTTCATGTCCATAGAAACTTAATTCTTTGAGTACATTAGGCTATGTTCATATGTCATCTTGATTAGCCTAAGCAGAACAATTACCAACGCACACATGATTCTCAGAGATAATGGCTTGACTTGGACACACACCTTACACGTAGCTCGACATGGATGAGGTGGTTAGGAGGTAAAATCCTTTGGCTTGGAGTAGCATACCGAGATAGTACAGCTAGCTGGAACCTCCCATCCTCCTCTAGGGAGGGATGTGCACCTCAACCTGGTCTGGTAGCATTGAGATCTAACGCCGGGATGTTATGGGTTGCAATAAAGATTCAAAAGAGGGATAGTCTACTAGCTCAGAAGAAAAACTCCTTATGTACATATTGCATCTTTTAGATTTTTTGTATATATGTCATAAAAAATGTGCAAAAATACAAAAACCCCAAAAGGTTGACATGTTTGATTGAAAATAAAATGTCTGCTGGAGTGTATGTAGTTGAATGAGCAAAGCTTATGTATTCCACTGTCTCATCTCAAGGAAGCTTGTAGCTGGAGACTTATCTACACTGGTTAAGATCCAAGGCAAGGTTGCAGAAAGTGGTAGTCGGTACTCGGTCGGCGGGGTCACTGATTAAGGATTAATAGGCAGTCGGGCGACTAGTCAGATTTAGCCGGACATTAGTTGGTTTTGAATTTTTTAATTATTTTAAATATATAAATCATTTTTGTACATAGATTTGTACATTTTCTATATTTTCATAATGAAATAAAATAAGTAATTGACTTTAAATATAACATTATTGCATATTAGAATAGGTTTGCTTATGTATTAGCATAGATTTGTACATTTTCTATACTTACATAATGAAATAAAAGAAGTAATTGACATTAAATATAACATTAAGCATATTAGAATAAATTTGTTGTTAAAAAAAGCAAAAAAAGGAAAAAAAGTATAAAAGCTTGATGTAAAATCGGCCGATTAGTCGGTCGACTAGGCCAACTAGTCGGCCCGACTAGTCAAGCTGACCGACTAATGGTCGACTAGGCCTCGTCGAGTCGGCTACCTCCCAACTTGACTAGTCGGACCGACTAGTCAGCCTAATCGGCCAATTTTTGCAAGCTTGCTCCAAGGGATACGCATCTACACTGGTCATGGTCCATTCTCTCCTTTTCCCCTCTTCTTGAGCTGATTGTACTTGAACTTACAAGGGAATACCCCGCTCCTCGAGGAAAAAGTTGCTAGACTAGGGGATTAGAGTTACCTTGTTGAGGAAGGTTGTTTATTTACCATTTTTAAGGTGGGGATCTACATAGCACTTACATAGTACAAGGAAAGATTCATAGACATTAGACTTTGCATATGTAGATTTGTTCTGACCTGGTTGTAAAGGAGACCTAACCATAGAATTGTGGAACTTGAAGATTGTTAAGTCTTAAACCTGTTTCCCAATAAGGTTCTGCCGAATTAATCATCTAAAGGTCTGACTGAGCTCCATACTCCAATTTCATGAAGATAAGTTTAATAATCAACTTCGATTCTTCCTTTTTCTTTCCTTTTCTTCTTTTTTCACTTCTTTTTCAAATAAGTGTTTGCTAAGGGACTAACAAAGGTAAAGTATAGGGGGTGTTGAATCTATGATTCTCATTCTTTATTCTTTTAATTTAGCCACATATTTTAGCAAATACATCAGCGAATATGTGTAAATCCAATAAATTACCATTATACATACTATTATTAATAATGATTAATTAACACCTTTTTCCAAAAATAAAAAAATAAAGATAAAAAGAAAAAGGAAGGATGTAATTATGTAGTAAGTACAGACTGATCCAAACCCCAAGAGAAAATCAATTATTGACCTGATCGACAAGGAATAAAGTAGGGGGAGATAAGGTCCTTGTATATTCATCATCATGCATTCTATGTATATATCACTTCTTCTATTCATCAATAAAAAGATTTCAAAATAAATTAGTTTCTTAAAAAAGCTTGTAAACAAAAATATCTTCTAAAAAAATAATTAAAACATGATTTGTTGTACATAATACAAATAATATCACTCCTAAAAAGCCACAAAATTAGAACTTAACAGAGCAATTCCAGCTCCATATGAACTCAAATTCTCCAAATAAATGATCATTAAAAATTAGACTATAAATTAGATTATATTTCAAATAAGGGTGGATCCATAAATTTTGGAGTTGTGAGGCAGAAATTGGCTTTTTGAGTGCATTGTACAGTCATATAGTACATATACTTATAAATATGAATATTTAATTATTTTTAATTCATACTTTATGCATATATTTTAAACACTTGTACATACTCCTAACAATAAAACAAAAATAAAATAAAAATGAGAAAACATAAAATAAAATTAAATAAAATCAAAAGTTCATTGTACAAGAGTCACACTTGTGTATATTGTATACAATACCTATTTATTTAATACATTTATTTAATTTGTAAAAATCATTTCATGTTCAAGTAAAATATATAATAAAGTATATTTGTAAAAATAATAATGAAATAATAAAATAATAAATATATAGGTATACTATACATGTACATAATACCCTATAATGTATATACTGTATATATAATTTCATAAAAATAATTAAAAATCACAGAACAATAGCTTGAAAAATAATAAACATTTTTATTTTAATCACTTTTATTTTTAATTCATTTATTATATTATATTCAATATTCTTTGATTTTTAAATCTGAATTTTCTGATTGGTCAACTTAGGTCTGTTGACCTGGGTCAACCTCCCCTCCTCCAGACCCGACCCGAGTCCCTCGTCGCCAGACCAGATTTCCCACCTTTTCCCTGATGGTCTGACCTCCTAGGATATGTGATCATCGTAGATCCCTAGGTAGAGTTGGATCTTCCTAAGGTTTCACATGAGCCTTTGATCTTCTATACCCTAGAGGCATCCTATAAAATCTTCTCCTAAGCCTCCATGGCAAGCAGCTCGTCCCTCATGCCTCCTCTCTCCCATTTGAGCATCCGAGTAGTGACAGCATCCTTTGGCTTTAATATGGAACCCGGATTAGGTGTTTGATCGACGTTGCTCCTATGTGGCCGGAGACCTCCGCCGCATTGAGCCTCCTCCGTCATACGCACCGGAGTCAAGGCCACGACCTCACCTTCTTCTTCATCGTACTTCACCATTCACCGTAGGATACTCAGGCAACCTCTAATCCCTTCCATCTCCATTTTCATTCGATTTAGACATCATCTCCCCCGCCACTTCATTTGCTCTGACCATCCGGTTGGAGCTCCGTATCACTCATCCAGCCACTTCGATCAACACCTCAGATCACCATCATCCTTCCCCCACGGTATGACCCCCTATATTTCTCTCAATGGAGGGAGATTAAGCTAAATGTCCCTCTTCCATTTCCGCCGGACGTCATTCCCGCTCCACTGCCGCTTCCATCTACTGTTATATGCAATGACCCGATCGGAGCTACGCCTCCGAGTCATATTACCCTTTGCATGTACAAGTGCACGCGAGGAGTCCCATTCCGAGCCCTGGTTGCTCATGCAGAGAACTTCTAGGTGGTGGAGAACCACCACGACCATCCAGTCGTTCACTCGCCCATCCGAGGACACCAGTCGACACAGAGCGCCTTCACGAAGGTGTTGGACCCTGCAGCGAGCTCATCAGACCCATGGATCGTCGTATATGATCTATTGAAGCTCGCCAGTACCGTGTTCTTCCAGCACTCTCCCTTGTCATTCGATCGGGAGTCGAAACCATCCGATGATGCCCCATTTTGAGTGCTTAGATCAGATCTTTGGACATATCTAAATGTGCGTTTGAGCAACTTTTTAGACCATCAGATCAAGCTCATAACAGTGATCCAGACCGTACACCTGCGCCATGTACGCTAGCCGTTAGATCTTTTCCAGCGTAGGATCAGAGCCGTGAGTTACGTCACGAGCCGCGCACGTGTCCTCGAGGATATATTTCCTTTTTACCCTACTTTTTATGTTATTTCGTTTCAGTTCGATAAATTTAATAGATAGTTTAAAATATTTTACATTAATGACCCTCTAGTTTTATTATTTTCATTTTAGTCCAATTGAGTTGCAGTCATGTGTAGCTTCACATGCTTTTTGGGTAATTTACAATATTTATCCTAAAAGTTATTCTGATTACAAAATGAATTAAAAGTTTTGAAAATTACATTTATATTCCTGTGAGTGCTGATCACATGTTGCGTATGCTTATTTCTGGATTATTTGCAGTTTGGCCCTTATACTTTCGGAAGGTGTTATCCATTAGGCCTTAGAAATTAAACGATTTGTAGATTGGTCCTAGTGCAATGTTTTTAATTATCATCTTTTATTGATTGCAATAAATAGCAATTAACTTCAAAAATTGGCTAAAAATCATCTGTGACTCCTGCTTACTCTTTTTATTCATAGTGATTTTTGTCGATTGATTTGCTTTTATTTTCCTTTATTAAAATATCAAAAAATCCCCTAAAAACTCCTTGTTTGTGTTAGAAAATTCATAAAAATTCGAAATATGTTTGAAAATTCTATAAAAATTTCAAATGTTGTCTTTTATCATCCTTTCACTTCTGTATAAATTCCATTGAAACATACCTTATAAAAACCTAAAAATTTGCAAAACACTCAAAATTTATAAATATTATATAAAATTGACAAAAAATTAAAAAATTGTATTTCCAGCTCCTGTTTTTAGATAGTTTTCTATAGTTTATATAAAAACACTCCCATGTTTTTTGAGCATTTTATCTATTTTTGAATTGAAAAACACCCTTGGTTGTGCACTATTTGTTTATTTTGTCACTTTTTGATTTTTATAAAATCACAAAAACATCTAAAAATTCCCAAAAAAATCAAAATACTATAAAATATATAAAACTCAAAAATATTTTTACTTTATTTTTCTAATTATTTTTGACATATTTGAAAAATTCAAAAAGAAGCCTTGTGCATTTTTATCTTATTTGTTTTGTTTGAAAACTTAAATTTTGAAAAATTAAAAACAACTAAAAAGATAAATAAAAATCCTTTGATTTTCAAATCGACTACTTAATGTTTATTTGTGCTCCTTGAGTTTGACCCTAGTCGCTATTCCAGGTCAATAAAAGTAGCAAAACCGCTCATCTTCACTGCTTGATTTATTAGTGGTTTGAATAATTTTCTTGTTGAACGCGTATTTGATTTGTGTCACAACGACACATAAATAATCACTTAACTCGAATCGATTTCGCACGATCATCATTGAGCATTTCTATTTTAACATACATCATTAAATGTCGCTTGCATTGCTTTTTCGACTCTCTCCCTCTGATTTTGACAACATAGGGTACTAATGGAATTGGTCTCTTGTTAGAACTCGTGCATTTTTATTAAAAATAATAAAGTGATAACTAATAAAATTGGGAATGCTAACTCTAACTCTACTCGATCCTAAAATCAAAAAGAAAAATAATTTTCTTGGGAAGAGTAACCCCGTCATTGTATTTGTATTTTATTTTTGATACGTACACACTAAGGATTAGTGCCCCGATCACAGGCCTACCTATGTGTTTGTACAACTTTGTGAAATTCATCTAACTCTAAAATTGAAAAGATAAAATGATCACACGTTTACGATCATCAATGAGTTAAGTTGGCGAATTGAGGGGTTTTTGTTTGTTTATATCTGTGATTGTTTGTGTGCATACTCTATCATCTATGTGCATTTGTACCTTTTTCTCACATACCTTGACTTGACCTTTGTGCTCTCAAAATCCCCATCTTTTGTTTCAGAGCTACCCAACTGGAGTGATTTTTATCCAGACTTCGCGGATCCTTCTTCCTCTCCAACCTATCCACCTCCATTTTATCAAAGGAACTTTTCTCCTGACCTTTCTTTTTGTATATATCCACCTCATCCACAATTTCAGGCATCGGACTTTTACCCGCCACCACCTTCACACTGCCCACCATCTTACCCACTCATGTCTGACCTGTTGGAGTCACCTCTTATGGGTACTACTCTTGAGTACATGACCTGGTTAATGGAACAAATGAATCAAAGGATTGATGACCTCACTAGCCTAAATAAGAGCCACATTGTTGCTTCACCACCCGATTTCGTGGATTCATTTGATGACACCCATGAGATCTTGCAATCGCCTAAAATACAAAAAAATGATTAAACCCAAAAGCACAAAAAGATTTTTGGAGACACCTTCTCGAGTCAGCTTGCAAGGAGAAGTCACCCTTGACAAACCCTTTGATCACACACATACACACATAACAATTCCTACCTTTGCCCCCAAGGTTGACATTGTACAAACTGCTCTTAGTCATCCTTGTGGAGGATGATTCTGATCTCCTCCGTTGTATGGAGGAGATCCAAAATCTTTAAAAAAATTTGACTGAAACAGAAGTGGTGGCAACTATTCATGAGATTATTGAGGCCCCACTTCGCCAGGCCATGAACCAATTATTTGCATCCAAACCAAAGAAAATAATGCGAAAGAAAAGATCTAAGCACCACATTCTGATCATGACCACTGCCTATGCCATCAGCCATCGCCCATATATTATGAAAGGGAACATTGTTACACCTCTTGTGAGATGCACCATTTTTCACCATTCTTGTGATCATACTCTCCGTGATGGTGATGCTTCAATTAAAATGATACCCTCATCATTGGTACAATCTATTCATCTTGGTCCCTTCAAGAAGATCAGGATGATTTGCTAGTTTTCTGATGGATCCATGAAGAGGCAGAAGGGTATTCTAGAGAACGTTGTCATTCAGATCTAGGGCATGAGCTTCATTGTTGATTTTATTGTATTGCCCATGGAGACCTCCATCCCGGTGGAGTATCCTCTGATCATCTTGGGATGACCTTTTCTCGCCTCTACGAGAGTTGCTATTGATTATGGATTTGGAGAGATTCACCTTCATTATGTTGACGAGAGCATTATCTTGATTAGCGCACCCACCATTGCCCAGAGATCTGCATCTAACGAGAGTGTGCCGGTGTTAGCCAACCTGAGGATTATGACCTATCAGTTAATATCATAGAGGTTTGCTTTATGATGGATGAGACTGAGATCTGAGAATTCCTCTTTAGGGAGGAAGACTCAGAAAGCATAGATCTTGGAGTTCTCCCTTTCGGTGAGTGGCAATGCATTGATGATGTCTGCGGTATTTACACTATAGACACCTTAGCCCAGAGGGCAGACTTAGGAGAGACTGCATGGGCATATTTGACCTTACTTCTATCATAAATGAGTCCAGGCCTTTCTATCATGACCTAGTGGAGACTTCCCAAGCCGAGCATGACCACGCTACTTCCACTGACCAATTCATGCCATTCCACTTTGAGACTACTGAGGATCTTCATCAAGTCGATCCTGATCGAGTTGAGTCAGCTAAGGACCCCGATATAGACTTGCAACTTGTTAGATCTATTCCTCAGTGATCGTGCAAGAAGGTACGCTTTCTACCTTCTTGATCTTTGTACAACCTCCACCTTGTATATCTGCTTACGTTTTCTAACTTCCATTTACTGTTTTTGCTCATCCACCACCATTCCATGTGTTTTCCTTGCTTAGGGCGTAATTTGTCCTATGTATAGGCGGTGGATGAGTCGAGTGTTCATTCTTCATTTTATTTCATCACTCTTATTGTTGCCTATACTTAGGGCTCTTTTACCTTAAGTATAGGGGGAGTGATGCGTACATACTCCTCACATATTTTCTTTTCTATTTATTGGTTTCTTTTGGTCACCTTAAATGTCTCATATCTTGTGATATTTTTGTCTATGCTTAGGTATATCTTACCTTAAGTATAAGGGGTGACATATTGAGTCGTGATTTGTTCATTCCCACCCTCGACCTTTCCTAAATGTAGATACAACCTGCTATACTTAGAATTATTTCATCCTAAGTATAAGGGGGCGGTTGACTTCTCATTCATTCATTCCTTCATTGATTCTTCATTCGTTCGTCGTTGTAGTATATGCTTTTCAATACTCAGTTCGAGTTATGTCTTCTCTTTTCCTCTCTGATCTATGAGGACATATCAATCTAAGAATAGGGGGTCGTATATACTCTATGTATACTTTAGCTAACTCGTATTTTTGTATAAAAAGTAACACACACACAAAATTTCTTTGTATATACTAATTAATAAATTAGATTAAAAATAATTTTGCAAAATGTTTGAAAAATAGTTTGAAAATCCTTTTGAAAAATCTTTTGAAAACTATTCGAAAAATGTTTTGTTAGACATTTTTAAACTTTGTAAAATATGTTTTGTTTGTAGAAGTTTATTTTCTTTGTTAGAAATAAATTGTTTTGAAAATCCATTTGCAAATGGTTTGGAAAATAGGTGCAAACATACTTTGAAAAAAATCTATCTATACTATTTGAAAAATCTTTGCAAACTATTTTTCAAATTTTGTAATTTTTTGTAAAAATTATTGTCAAATTAGTTTGCAAAATAAAGTTTTCAAAATGTTTGTGAAAATTTTTTCAAATTATTTTAAAAACTAGGTACATCATTCAAACAAATAAAGATTCTTTTAAACCTTGTATATAAATACATGTAAATTCTTGAATCGTAATTCTTGTAATGAAAAACGATCCACTACAGTGTAAATATCTACACATATTTCTTTGCCAAAAATTTTGGCTTTGAAAAATTCCTAAAAATATGCAAAATTAAAATCCCAAAACATTTCCAAAATCTTTTTAAAAATTGCATAGATTTGTAAAACTTTTTTAAAAACTATAAAAAGTTCAAAATTAGAAATTGCATCACAAAAATATTTTCCTTGCATTATACATAGCATTTGCATTTTTTTGATTGAGTTTGATAATTGAACGAGTCTAAATAAAATTCGAAGATTGGAGCTTGGTTGGACCTTCTACTTGATCACAGGAACCTTGTAGGGACTGGAATTGAGATACTTCAGGTCTGCTAGACTTAATTCTTTGAGAACACGAGACTTGGTTCAATGTCATCTTGACTACCTAAGTAGAATATTTAGGAGCTCACGCACGACTCTTGTTGATATTGACCTATCTTACACACCTGCACCTTTCACTTTGCTCACCTCAGTTGAAGTAATAGATGGCTGGATTTACTAGCATGAGACACAAGCCAATGGAAACATTAGAAGTCACATATCTGTGGCCATTGTACTCCAATCCGATCCAGTAGCCATGAGGTCTAATGACAGAGGTTGTGGGTTGCAACAATGCTTCAAAAGAGGGACAGTCTATTGGTTCAAGAGGAAAAAGTCCATATGAAGATGTTGTTGTATATAGTATTCAAAAAAATGCAATAAAAACTCCAAAAAAGTGGACAGACCTGAATGAAAATAAAATGCATGCCAAAGTATGTATATATTTGTATAGCCAATAAGCAAGCTTGAGCTTCAAAGTCATATTTGTTATGAGCCTGTAGCTGGATGAGTTGACTACACTAGTCAAGCATCCAAGGAAAGGTAGCTACACTTGCTATCGTCCATTCTTCTCTCCACCTCCTCTTCTTGAGTCGGTTGTACTTGAACTTAGAAGGGAACACCATGTTTCTCGAGGAAAGAGTTGTTGGATTGGGGAATTAGGGTCACCATGTTGGAGAAGACTGACTTTTACCGAAGCCGAGGAGAGCTACATATCACTCACATTGTACAATATAACTTCATAATCATAAGGGTTTGCATGTAAGTTGACTTATTCTGACCTGGCTGTTGAGGAAACTTGGGCAGAGTTTTATGGATCTCTGAGGCTATTGTGTTTCAAGTCAGGTTCCCACACAAGGTTCTGACAAACCTAAATGTCCAAAGGTCTGACTGAGCTCCAAACTTTGATTTTGTAAAAGACAAGTTTGAAAGTTAAAATCAATCCAAGATCTTTCTTTTTCTTTTCTTTATTTTCTTTTATGCACTTATAGGCATAAGTGTTTGCTAGGAACTAGCAAAGGCAAGTATAGGGGGGTGATGAGTCTCCATTCATCACCTTTATTCTTTCATTTTGACCTTCATTCCCTAGCTAAATGCATGTAAATATCATTACTTTTGTATTAATTAACATTAGTTATTTATTATATAAATATTATGAAAAATATAATGTTTAAATCCAAATAAAAGAATAAAGAAAAGAAAAGGAAATAAAATGTCAAAGGTATTTTATGACCATAAACCTTGAGACCTAGGCATCACGATGACTGGGTCGATAGGAATAAAGCAGGGGGGATAAGGGTCAAAAACAAAAAAAAACCTCATCTTTATTCTTCAAATAATTCATTTGTGGCACCCATTTTATTCTTTATTATTTATACCTTAAATAAAAATATTGTACATAAAAATTGTATATAAAAATATATAGAAATATACAAAATTTACTTTACACAAAAATGTAAATAGTACATTCTATACTCAGAATAAAATTCCAAAACCCAAACTTGTCAGACACATATCTTCTCCATATGAATTCAAAATACATTAAAATCACTTTAATTTTATATACATTTAACTAGCTATTTAGTGAAGGTGGTTTCATTTAATTTGGAGTTAAGATGCAAAAGTTAAGTTTTGGACCCCTTTTATACTATATACATGAATAAAATATTCATTTTATTTAATCTTTACATTTTGTATTATTTTGTATTTTTTAGAATTTTGTAAATATTGTTTATATTATATGTACATAAAATGAACTAAAATAAATAAATGTATATGATATATAGATGAAGTACATATACTTATACTCATATAATTATACCTATATATAGATGAAGTGTACATATTGTATAAAAAATACAATAAAAATATATTTGTGTATATTTAAATAAGTTATAAATATATATATGAATTAAGTATATAAAATAATAAAATATAAACTAAAAATAAAAATAAAATGCTTAATAAATAGGTAAATATACTTATAAATATACTTGTAAAAAGTGATATGTAATAAATTAATCCATAAAAATAAATAAAATCAGATTAAAATATTACATAACATAATAAATAAGTTTAAATTTATAACTTATATTTAATTAATTCATTTATTAATTTATTTTAATTTAGTTCCTATTTTCTCATCGGTTTTGTCTTTTTGTGGTCTAGCTGAACTAATGAGGGCGCATCAACTGTTGACCTCCAGTCAACTACGCCCTTGGTGCTTCTGCTCTGTCAGAGATGTCCATACCCTGATATTGCTCCATTTTTCCCGAGTGATCAATCACTTCTTTCTTTCGATTCTTGATGCTAAACTTGACATCAATCAATCCTAATCCATGTCTACTCCTAAAACATCTTGTGCATGCCCCTGATTCTTTACAAATCCCCGACCAATAAGTGTTTGTCATTCTGTCTATAAATAAGACCTCCTCCCTCCTTATCCATTTTCATCCTTCTTCGAACCCTAGATCCCTCCACCTTGGGAGAAGAGAGCATCCAGGTGATAGTAGGCAGTCCCTTGAGGCTTTGGAGAGAAGAGGTGCACCCAAGACGGCACTCCAACTGCCTCTTCTCCTTGGTATCTCCCAAGTATGAGTTGTGCCTTCCATTTCTAGGTAGCTTTAGTTACAATCATTAGCTTATGCCTTTTATTTATTATTTTAATTATTGTCTTAGCTTAGATTATGGTTTAGATCTGGCCGGAGCTCTCAAGCTCCAGCCACCTTTGTTTCATCGTCACTCATTGTTCTGACCTCCGCATATCCACCTCATTGTCTTCCCCTTCACTTCTCCATCACACTACCACCACCAATCATACAGATCGCCTCTCGATCTAGAGATCGAGGTCCATCCACTACCTCGTCAAACCTCTCCGCCTGCATCCATCTCACATCTATTCCATGCCTAATAAGGTCAAGGCATTTTGCCCTCAACCCATAGTTCTCTCTGTGTAGGTCCTATGCTTAAAGGAGCCTCCTCTGGAGGTTGATTCGAGGAGGAGCCCCAGTCTTCATACCTTTGCCAGGGCTCTACCAGTGGGATCTGAACCACCTTGGACCACATGAAGGTGTTGATTCCTCATGGGACATGCAGGACCCTCTTGTAGATCGAAAAGATGGTGGAGGAAGGAGATATTGCTAATCGAAACTCGTCGCAGCTGAGTTCTTGCCAGTTCTTGCAGACCACCCCCGTGCCATCGGATCAAGAGCGGATCGCCCAAGCTACTAGCCACCGTTCAATCGGTCTTCGCCAGAACAGTCAGATTTGCCTTCGGATCTAATCTCAACTATTAGACGACGAATGGGTATCGTGCGCTGAGAGGTTGACGCATGTCAAGTGGAAAATACTACGCCGCACGATCCAAAGCCTTGAGGGGGTAATTTGCATTTCCTACCCCCTTTTTATCGTATTTTATTTTGGTCCTGTAAATAATTTAGAACATTTTATATTTTGCAAACATTTTGCAAATTAAGCCCTGAGCTTGTTGTATACTGCACTTGAGTCCAGTCCAACTCACCTCACATGCAATCCCACATGAGGTGGGCATATTGCGCGTAACCACTCATGGGTTTTTGTACTTATATTTTAATATTTAAAGTTTGGAAATTAGTTGAAAACTTTTGGTTTAATTGCATATTAGTCCCCGATAATATTTTAATTACAATTCAAGTACTTTTATGCTTATTTTTAAATTTTTATAAATGTCATCCGTGCTGCAAAAATTATGAAAAAATAGATTCAGATGCTTGATTGCACGATCTTTCACGCTACATAATAATTTTTTCATTTTAGCATTTTTCCTATTATTATAATAAAAAAATATCACATTTATCCTTGTTTTACTTTAAAAATACCAAAAAATATATATCTTTTTTGAAAAATTCCAAAAAAAATATTTTGTTTATTATTGTATTTTATATCTCCATACCAAAAATCTCTAAAAAATAAAAAGAAAATCATTAAAAGTTAAAAAGCACCAAAATTCTTATAAAAATTATAAAAAATCTTTAAAAATCCAAAAATATTTATTCATGTCTCCAAATTTTCTTATTATTATTTATAATTTTTAAAAATAGTTTTGAAAATTTTTGACTTTATGTATATTTTTAATTTCCAAAACAATTCAGCTTGTTTATTTAATCCCTATTTTGGGATATTTTGGCTTTTAAAATTACCTAACTATTAGCAAAAAATTCCCAAAAACACTAAAATAATAGAAATGTATAAAAATACAAAAAAAAGTTAATTTGCACTTTTTTGGTTATTTTTAGTTGTAATTATAATTATATCACTCTATATTGTACATATAGTTATATATAAACCTTTATATATTATTTTAAGAAAAAAAAATAAAAATCAGGAAATTATAAAAAGAAATAAAAATTATAAAATTTAAAACAAATATATATATATATATAATTAAAATCTATAAAAAATACATAATTAAAATCACACATAAAATACAATAAAAAGACAAGAGAAAAGAACAAATTTTTGCATTCACTTATATAATCTATTACATTTGCTCCTTTTGTTCGACACTCTACACATACTTGCACCTATACACATTTGTAGAGTTATAATAAAATTTGATTCCACATTTTATTTTTCATTGCTTGATCTATATTGTGGGTTAATTATTGAATTATTCGATTCCCATGAGCGGTCGCTTTGACGATTGTCAATCCACCTTGTGGGTTGACAAGACCCTCACAAGAATCGAGTTTTAACCAACCTCTGAGGCGAAGACCAAGATATGATCCTCTCCTCTCCATCCATCATGAGACTAGACCTCCTGGTAATACCTTCAACTTTTCCATGTTCCCCTTTCTCCTCTTCTTCATCCCTTTTATATTTCTTCTGTTGTTCCTATATCATCCTCTATTCTTTGGTGAATCCTCCAGAATTATCACCTCAATTCTCTACAAACACTACAAACCGACGGCTCTCCCTGTGTCTCTCTAGCCTATCACATGAACCAAACCATCATTCCTCAACCAAATCCAACAAAGAACTCCACCTTATCATCATGCACAACCAACGCTCTCTTTTATTAAAACCTTTGTGGATACTTGTTCTCATCATCGACCGCTTTTGTACTTTATCGACAAAGAGAGAGAGAGAGAGAGCTTGAGGGAGGTAGCTAGTGACAACATCTGCCTCATCTCATGAAAACATCTTCTCACGGTGTTTAACAACCTATAGAAGCCTTTGCTAATATAGAGCAATTACATTTGTAGTCGGGGAATTAAATATTAATCAAAATATGCTTAAATGATTAATGAATTAAATGCCAAAGCGATTGTATTTTTTTACTTAGGTAAGCCCAAGGTCGATCATAGGAAGGAATTTATCTCCTTAGGTTAGTTTTTAGATAAATTAGGTGCTAGGTTTTCAAGGATTATTTTATTAGATGTTTTATATGTGATTAATTAAATGAAATGCAAATATGGAATGTGACAGAAATATATATTTGAGAGTAAATTAGCTCAAAGTAATAAATCCAAATTAATATGAATATGAGCTCAAAATTCCAGAAAGCTATTTTTCTTGATTTATTTATGTAATGATCAGTCCAGCACACATTTTTTATATTTTTTAAGACATAATATGAATGCATGAAAATGGATGTTTTTATGTTTTTATGCAAATTTTCATGCAAATGGAATGTAAAAATTATGAAAATTGCATAGAATGTTAAATATGACGAATTTGGCTAATGTATTTTTTTGGAATTTTTGGGTGGAAATTAATTTTTCTATATACAGATTGTGTGATTTCCAGTAAACTAATTTTTATAATTAACAAACCTAAATATTTCCCATTATTAAAATTACCTTAGAAGTATCTAAATAATTGAAATCTAGGAAAAAATTCTAAATTCTAAAAATACCAAGTTCACATATAATTAAAAAAGCATTCACTTCAAAGACTAAACAATTTATTTAGAGCAGTCTACAAATGCAACATGCTGATTTTTGGCCAGAGTTAGAGGTCAATTAATCCTAATTACCGTGATTTTTGATGAATTTTTTGGAGCATGAAATAATTAATATGAATAAAAGAGGTTGTAACTGGACAAATTTTACAATTTTCACACTTAAGTAATTTTAATAAATTATACAAAGCTCACAAACATATCAATGAATCACCATAGATTATAGAATTATTTAACAACTAACATGTAATTCTTGTAATTAAAAGTGGATGCCAAATGCTGGTTCAAATAAAAGTACAAAGACAAGGGTATTTCTGCAATAAAACAAAACAAAATAAAATAAAAATAGCATGTGGACACTTCTTTAATTACCTAGATCCGTAGGGGTATTCTTACAATTTCTCTAGGCAGGCTCGTGCATTGCTCGTACATCTATTTGACGGGGACTCGGACACAATTTCCAAAGGTTTGGAGGGTGCAACTGTAAAATTTTCATACGAGGAGTACCACACAAGTGAGGTGGGTTGGTTCAAGTCGAGGCTTGGGGATGCCTCTTCATTCTACGACTTTTGTGACTTCGATCAAATGAGGTTGGTGGCTCGGAAAAAAGAGCACGTGGAGGGCACGTGACCTCTTCAAGACCATCTGATCTCGATTAGATGATATCTTTGTACCTCCGCTCACTGGTGTGCATGAATAAAAAGGAGCTGGAGAATTCGATCGGTGATGGAGAGGGGTCCTCGGAGATGGTAGCTGATGGTGAGAATCCCCAACTCCATCGACACATGATGAAAGGTGTGGTCAAGATGGAGGAAACGAGTCGCAAGAGTTCTCTATGCGGGGTTAGTGGCCAGTGACAATGCAGATTAAAGGACAGTGGATCTTCATGCGTGCGGTGCGTGTTCTCGACCTCAGCTGCTGCATAATTGAGGAGGATGGCTCTTCTTGATGAATAGATGATGAGCGGTGAGGAGGGACTCAATTATGGAATCTTGACCCTAAAGTTGGGTCCATGGAAGGGTGGACGGGGCTCCATGAGTGGTGGAGAGATTGGAACCGATCAGATGAGGGATATGGAGGATAAGAAAGAATGTGAGGGGAATCGAGGTGAATGGTGCTCCTCTTGGGTGTAAAGGATGAGGAGCTGAAGGCTCGATCAGTGATCTGATCAGAGGTGATGGGGATCTTGATGAGATAGAATAGAAGATGGAGGGGTAAAGGAGGTGGCAATGGTGGCTGCCCATTGGGTTTCAGATTCTAGAAGAGATTGGGAAGAACTTGGGGAAGAAGAAAAAACAACAAACGAATGAGAACCACAAGAATAAAAGCAAACAAAAGAAAAGAGAAGACAGAAGGAAGAAGAACTATACCTGGAATGTGGTGTTGGGTGCTTTTGAGTTGGAAGGTTGAAAAGCCTTAACCGATTGTCGCTTCAAGCTGTCAGCTTACAATGAAGCTTGAGCAACTCACGATGGAGTTGCAACAAAATTCGTGGCCTTTGGATTACACCAGAGGTCGTCGCTCTAAAGTTGGGCCTTGTTGTCACAAAGGGCCTGAGCTTTCTCCTATTAGCAAATGATGGTGCTTGTGGCGATTGCGAGGGTTTTTCTGGTGGGGAAGTTAGGGCTTGGCGGGAGAGGTGGAGGTGTGGGTGACGTGGAGGAGAGGGGAAGGGATCTCGAGAGGAAGAGCGAGAGAGGAGGTGGTGGTGCAGCGAGAGGAATAAGCGGGGGTGCAACTTGGATGGAGGATGAGGTGTGGTGGGGCGATGGCTGAGAAATACAGAGGAAGGGGGAAGGAGCCCGGCCATTTGATCGGTCGAGATCGAACGATCGAGAGTTGGCCACGTGGTGAAAGAATAAAATAAGAAATAAAGAAAAATAAAATAAAAAGAGAAAAGAATGAGAGTCACAGGATGAAGAACTCTTCATCCAATATTCCAGATGATGAGCGACTGGAGCTTAAGTGGAGTGGGCACGTGGCGGCTCCAGGAGCTGCACGTGTCATCTCCACAAAATTCAGAAATGAAAATTAATAAAAAATCAAAATAAAATAGCAAAAGATTCAAATTAAAAAGTTTTCTTCATGAAAGTTGTTCATCTCGATGAGATCTACAACTTTTGTAAAGAAATCAAAATAAGTCATCCGCACAAAGTATATTTTTGATGATCTTCTATGTACATATAATACCTGTATTTTATATTTTACATTTTTTATGAGTTTTAAATGAGGAAAACTCAAAATAACATCAAATTAAATGTAAAACAAATATTTACATCTTAATCTAATTTTTTTAAAGTATTAATGACATAAAAAATAAAGAAATAAATGAAATATGAATTATGTACAAACTCTTTATACAAAGTCAGAATGATTCATTTTCTTTGATTTGTCTATCATTTTATATTTAGATTTTTTAAACACTTCATTACATCATAAATCAAAGAAAATAAATAAAAAATAAATAATTTAAAAAGAGATAATTTTGTACATAAAATAATAAGGTCAAAATCAGACAAAATATACAATATACAATGAGATCCCAAAACCCAAGTTTCACATATGAACTCCGATTCTTTTGAATTTGGTCTTATTTTATAGATATTTAAATGTATGTTAAGTCAAAATTGAGTAGAGGTTCATATGATACTGTATGTATGACTTTGCAACTTTTTATCTCAAAGATAGGGTTTGGTTTTATTTGTCAATTATAGAAGTAAGTATTTTTCTAATATTTCCCCTTTATTAATATTCGTAATACGCACACAATGGAGTTGATTTTATTGTATTTGGGATTAATATGAAATAATGGAAAACATTGGAAGTTAGTAAATATACATGTGATAATATACACTAGACCTGGCCAAAGTACATGTCGGGCTGAATGGGCTGGGGTTGTAAAACCCCCTATCCATGGCCCGACCCGACCCGTCCCATGTCTGGGCCGGGCCGGCCCATGGGCCGAATGTAAAGTATTTTTTCTCATTTTTTAATCTAATTTATAGAGATAAATAAATTTTTTGAACATCATTTAATCATTGTAAATCTAAGTTACCGTAATATGTGTTACTTGACATGTAAACTATAAAAAATGATATAATATTGATAATGTAAAATAAAAACTTGAAGTATATTTTATTATATGTATGTAAATTGTAATTTTTAATTATATTTTTTTATATGTACGAGCTGGGCCTAGATGGGCTGGGCTTTGTGGCACATGTCCACATCCCACCCAATTGACGGGCGGGCCAAAAGGCGGGTCGAGCCGAGTCAGCTCATTCATGAAATCTCTTGGCCCAGGACCGGCCCATGAGCAGGCACGCCCCCAACCCATTGGCCAGGTCTAATATACACACAATTTATGGCCTCTTATTAATGCAATGCGAATGCTAAAATACGAATATTATTTAGACATGCTTGAATGCTAATTATGCAATATAAATGATTAAATACAATTAATTACCTGAGAACATAACTTTTTTAGCTTTTAAAGTGATGAATCACATATTCATCAGACACGATCCAGGGAGTCATGCTGCTACTTCTCACTTAGTGATCAACCGATCTTCAAGGTTGTTCCACCCAACGTATGAGGCAAAGACTAAGAGAGGACCCTCTCTTCTCTAGCCATCAAGCGACTAGACCTCATGGTAATACCTTCACCTTTTCTGTGTTCCCATGTCTCTTCTTCTTCATCCATTTATATTTCTTATGTTGTTCCTTTATCATCCTCTGTTCTTCGCTCGAATCCTCCACAACCATCACCTTTGTCCTATGCAAACACTACATGCCGACCGACGACCACCACATCTCTAGAACTCTTCACCTTTACTTCTATCCTATGCAACCCTCAAACTCCGGTCGAGTTCACGACTGGAGAGCCATTCCTTTCCTCCATCATGCACAAGGAACAACCCATCCCCTTATTCTTTATGCATCACGCCACGACTGAGCTTGTTGCTCGAGCTTATCTTCCACACATGTAGGAAGCATCAGGAGAACAAGGAACCTTCCCTGACAACCCTCGGTCATGTGTCAGCCATTGGAGGAGGAAGAGATCCTTCAACCGTGTCTGACGAACTTCATAGAGCAACCATCAACGAGAGGAGTAACCTGAGGAGCGGAGGACACATATCCGTGTCCTAAAGGAGGGGGAAAATACCATGCTACATGTAACTGATGAGAATATCCATTCATTAGCCTTTATTTTTCCTTAAAACCCTATCTAAATACATATAAATACATTTAACTTGTACAAATTAACACTCTGACCATTGTCTGTAAATAGTGCATAAATACCTATAGTTAAACACAAAATAAATGAATAAACAAAAGAAAAATAAAGGAAGTATTATAAATAATGGCACACCTTAAATCTTGAGACTGGGTCAATATTGACTAAGTTGATAAGGAATAAAATAGGGGGAGATAATGGCAAATATATACAGACAAAATAACACTGTCACCTAGAAACCCTAGATGCCCAATACACTGCACATATAGATGAAACTTACACTAATTTATACACACTGTTACACACTTCAAATAAATATATCTTCAATACAAAAATGTATATAAAAATGTATAGAAAAATACAAAAATATTTGCACATGAGAATAAGCTACGGTGTGACGGGACATACATATGAAAAATTCGTAAACAGAACTTAATATGTCAATGTCTTATCCATATGAATTCAAAATTGATGAAACTCGCCTTTATTATACTCTAAATTAAATTAATTAGTTTATGAAGGTAGTTTCGTTAAAATTAGAGTTAAGATGCAATAGTTTGCTTTTTAGGTCCCATGGTACTATATACATATATATTCTTATCCATTAACTTCATTCTTTACATTTTTACTCTTTTTATATTTTTAAATACTTGTAAACATTATTCAAAATATATTAAAATATAAACATAAAAAGAGACCATCAAAAATTCATTAAAAAATAATGTCACAAATTATATAAGTATATTATACATATATTATACAAACCCATATTTATTTAAGTTTATAAATAAATTCAAAAAAAATAAAAATATGTAAATACATATTTAAATTTTTAGAAAATATATAAATTATGTATATAAAATAATAAAATCTAAAATACAAAAATAAAAATAAAATACATAAAACATAGGTATTTATACCTATAATTATACTTTTAAAAAATAACAAGTAATAAATATACGATAAAAATTAATAAAAATCACCTAAAAATAATTCATAAAATAAGAAACAATTTTCATGTTTTAAGAAAAAATTAATAAAATTATTTACTATTTTATTTTCATTTTATTTCTATTTCTATTTTATCTCTTTGTGGCCGATGTGGACCGATCCAGGAGCTGTCATTGTTGACTTAAGTCAACTGGCCCGCCCCCTCTTTGAACCGGTCCATTCATTGTCATTGCCTCTTTTCGCCAATTTTTGAGGTTTGAATCAAAAAGACCTAGGTCAATTTTTGAGGTTTGAATCTTTGATCAGGGAGCAGTTATTGTTGACCTAGGTCAACTAGGTCTTTGTACTGCTCTGATCCTTCATGAGATTTTTTCGTAGATGTACCAGCCTTCACGCGAATCAAAGAGAAACCCAAGTCAACCTTTGATTAATGTAAAAACCCTAATCAGAGACCATCACTTGAGCAGTTGTTATATATTCTTCTCCTCCACAAATTTTGAATTTCAATCCATTTCTCTCAATCGTAACCCTTACAATCTCTCTCTCTCTGGAGTGAGACCCTAGTGATAGAAGGTGTTTCCCCAATGATTCTAGGCGTGGAGAAGGCAGAGGAGATGTGTTTCGCCATTATCAGAGCTTCTCCGGAGTTGTTCTTTTTTTCTTGTCCTTTCAATTTCTAGGAGTAGAAGCAACATAGCCTTGCTTTTTGTTTCATCTGATTTCATCTATTTTTGCATAAAAATCTAAATCGTAGTTCATCAGAGCTCCGAGCTCCTACCTGTGTTCCCCTTGTTTTTTATTATTGACTGCCCATCTGACCGCCACTACATCTTCTCCCTTCCATCTTCTATCGTCTCTACCCATCGTCCACCCTGGATCTTGCACAGATTTGGGAGATCAAGACTCCCTTCTTCGCTTTCACTGGAGCTCAATTTCCAACCCATACCATACCCCATGTTTTCTCACTTGTGGGTTGAGGAGCTTCACCCTCAAGCTCGGAAGCTTCTGGTGCAGGCTTAAATCTGGGAGTCTAATCAGGTCAGCTTGCAACTCCAGGTGCATGGGACTTCTTTGACCTCACAGGCCTCCTCCGATGAGATCTGGACATTTTAAAGCTTTCCTCAGATGTTGAACCTTCCCAGGAACATGTTGAGCATTTCAATGGCTCGGGGGACCATTGAAATCAAGCAGGAGGATCGATCGAAGCTTGGATAGGAGGACCTTCTTCCCTATTCTTCCAGACCATCTTCTGATTATTAGATCAAGAACATATGCTAGGTGTAGTAGGAGTCGTCCGATCAAACACTGAAGAGCTGTTAGATCAGAGGGTGGGATCTAATCCACACCCTCCATCTGCGAACTGGTATCGGTCGTCCATTGTTGCAACGTGGTTAAATGATCGCATCATCACCATTTCCTAGCGTCTATTGAGAGGTATTTTGCAACATTTCCCCTCTGTCTTTTTGTTTTTAATATTTAGCCTATAAACTTTCATTTGTAGTTGTAAAAGTTATGTAATATTTACATTAATGACCCTAAGCTTTTCTGGTATTTGTACTTTACTCCATTCCACATCACCTCACGTGCATGTACGTGTGAGGGGGCAGGTATTTTTTGTGGAGAACCCTCCAGATTTGGTGTTATTATTATTTGGTCTTGATTTTTATAATATCAGTTGAAATATTTTTTTAATTTGCATGCTTAGCCCTGTTGTTTATATTATTTGCACTTATACCCCTGCTAGTACGTATAAAGTATTAATTGTAGAAAATTTTCATCTATGCCCCTGGATTTTATTTGAGGGTACTTAAAATCTTTAAAACTTTGTAGAAATTACAACTAGGTCTTTGTACTGCATATTTAACTTTGTATTTTTTTCATTATTAAAATTATAAAATTATTAGAAATTTATCTTATGTGCCTGGAACTATTTTATATCACATATATTTTTATTAAGGCAACTAAAATTATTTTCTTATTTATAGAAAATTAAAAACTTTGAATTTTCTCTTGTTTGGCATTTAAAAACCCATAAAAATTGTAAAATGTTTTGAAAATTCCAAAAAAGATCATGTATGTGTGTTTAGTTATATTTGAGTTCCTAACCAATTATTTTTGTAAAATATTATTGAAAACTCCTAAAAATTGAAAAACATAGAAAACATTACAAAAATTCATAGAAAAATCACAAAAATATATTTATATTTCCGATTTTTTTATTTTCTAGTATACGAAAAAATTGAATTTGGGCTCAATCTAATTTGATAGATATTTATTAACCCCATTTCAAGTGTCCTGATTTACTATTTTATGTATTTTATCTTTCCTTATTTAAAAATCCATATAAATTCAAAAAATATTATCCAAAAATCACCAAAATAGAGAAAAAATGATAAACCAAAACTATTTTCTTTTTGAAATTTTGAGTTTATTTATAATATTTGAATATTGCAAAAATATTTCTTTTATCCTTTTCTTTAATCATCTATTTATATATAATTATATTTTAGATATTAATCTATCTTTTATTTTAAAAACAAAAATTAAAAGTTTGCATAAAAAACATAAAAAATAAAAATAATAAAAACCCACAAAAACATTCAAAAATTAAAAACACAAAAATATCCTAAGTAACTATTCGTTTTTTTACGTTATCTCATGTGCTCCTTCGTGGTTCGACCCCTACTGCTTGTCATCTACACACATTCTTGTAGTGTATAATAAATATTAGCTCACCTACAATTATTTCTTAATCATTATTATAGGTTAATTGGTTATTAATTTGCTTGAGTTCAGTTCCTAGAGCCGAGAGAGGTGTCGATACAATGATTGTCGGATCTGACTTGTTGGACACCGCAGACCCTCGAAAATCGGATATGAGGAACCTTGCTTGAGCATCTCTTTAATAGCACTCGATCATTATTGACGGGTTCTTGTGTACTCTCATCTATAGTCAGAGGATCAGAACAGACGCTCTAGATAGTCCCTGACCCTCTACCCAAGACTTCAACTCCAGAATCGCTGAAGCAACCTGAGGGAACCACGTGGAGGATTGGGATCCAAATCGAACTCGAAGCCTCCCTATCTCATGTGCATCGTGCACGGAATAGTAAAATTTGTAGGCGTGCCCCTATACCATCTGGAATTGACACGGGTACCGCCACCTGGGGTAATTTACATAAAAGTACCACTTCCCTCACATGTTTCGCGTATGTGTGTGTGGGGATATTTGCACTAGCATCCTCCTACTTATAGACAACCACACACGTATCTACACACAAGTAAATTTTGTGAAGCTCCTCTGCTAACTTTCAAGAATTGCAAACCAACCCCTATGGATGTCCAATTTAAGATCATTTTATTTATTTTTATGCCCATTATGCCCTTGAACATTATTCATTAATATCTTGAACATTTGTGAAACGATTTTGTTGTTCTTTATGTCATTTTAAAGCTCATTTCATAATCTATTATATAGAATAATTAATTATTTCTCTTGAGACATTATAGAGTATCAATAAATTTGAGGACTTTGTTCATTAATTTGTGAGTGCAATTATTCTTTTACATCATTTTTTGTTTCTTGATAAATTGTAAAATTGGGGAATTAAAATTGGGTACTTAATTTGAAATTATTTGACTCAGTATTTTTGATCAAGAAAAGGTAGACGACTCATTGAATTAAATCGCTTGATCATTCTTGCTTGCTTGAATCATCACTCTACATTTCATATTCATTTTTCATCATTTAAAACTTCATAAACTTGTATTTATTTATTTTATTCTCACACATGGCATTATATTGTTAAAAACCATGCACCATATTTCCCTTGATTAATAGTGTCTCTCTTATTTTAAAAAATTAAAAAATTTTAAAAACACTAAAAATTCATTTCTCTATAAACCCAATGTTCTAAATTAAATGAAAGTTAATTCTAGGCCTTCATATTACCTCCTAGAGTTTGACCTTGGGACTTGCCTAAGTAAAATAAATAATCGAACGTATTATGATTTATATATCTTATTATTTATTATGTGTACATTTTTTGATTGTGTGCTCTCTATCACCTACTATAATCAACACTTATTTCTCACTAATTAAGAGTGGTAGGGAGCAGTCTATCGCCTGTGTAACTTTACCTTATAACAAAATTCATTTTGATCCTTTACTTGAAATTCATTGGGCATGAAATCGGATAATGTATATTTATCTAATTTTTCTATTATGCCTTTCTAGTATATCTTCAAACTTCTTCGCCAAACTTGATCTCATCCTTTCTGATTCTTCTTAATGATATTTGAATGATCACATAAAAAGATTATAAAAATAATGGATTTAATAGGTAATCTACAAGCTCCTCATGACAATACTAAGATCTCGGATATGTTTGTAATCATGTGGGCATCATTATCTATAATCCTTGCATAATTTTTAATATGTTATATCACTATGATCTTGTGATCTGATTCAATCAAATTCCTCTCTTTTAAGAATAGAAATATCACACATCATGCTATTAAATATTTTAGAAGTTGTATAACATTAAAAAATACTAAACTCTATTTGAATGGAATGTTCTTTATGGATACCTCTATGCACATTCACATGCAAAAAGGGAAGATAATGATGATGAGTGAATCTATCTTCCAGTGAAAAGTAACCTCTTGCATTATTCAATCTAAGAAAATTACTAATAAAACAAATATCATTACGATCAATCATTTGCTTAATATGAACAAGAAGCTTGCTTATTAGATCTAGATTCAAGTTTAGATTAATGTAAAATTTCCTATTCTTCTTTTTTAATCATGAGATTAAGTGTTACTCATTTAAATCTAAAATTTACCTCAACTTGTGTGCTAATTCATCCTCAAATCTGTAACTTTTTGCCATGAGATCAGTGGGTAATAAGTGCTCTTAAAATTTTAATTGTATACAACTCACCCTTAATCTCTCCTCAATCCACATGAAATAAATAGCTATTTGGGCTGAAGTTATACTTAATTTGCATGCTAAACCCCCAATTTCTCAATATTTCATTCCAAGATCAAAGGATTAGAATTGTTCTTGGATTAGTCTTTATATTCTCAATCAATGTTATTGTAAACAGTATCTTGCATGCCAAAAACTTCAACATTTCAATCTTTAAACACTAAGATCAGGAGTTATAGAATTGATCTGGATTAAGTACTAATTTCATAATTTAGTAACTTTTGAACAGTCGTAAATCTCATACAAAAATCCTCAAATTTTATCTTTTAAAATGTGAAATCATGAGCTTAAAAGAATGATTTTAATTTGGAGTTAATTTTACAATTTGTGACTTTTGAGTTGCAACAACTTATGCAAGAACCCCAATTCACCCACTCTTAAGGCATGAAATCCGGAGTATGTAATATCTTAGCAATGATATGAAATTTGGTTTAAGTTCATACAATTAATCCCTAAACTCTCCTTATTCAAGCATGCAAAATCTGAAGCAATTCTAAGTCTAAAATTTAAATCTTAATTGCATGCTAGATATCCCAAATTTAGCATTTTCTATTTAAATGACTATTTAGTAGTCTGAATTGAGACTCAATATCTTGTTAATCCGTCCCCAATATTCCATAATTCAAGCATGAAAACTGTAGTTATTGTGATCTGATTCTAGACTTAAATCATAAGCAAATCACCCAAAATCCTTCACAATTCAAGCATGAAATCTGTAGCTATTGTAGTTTGATTTTAGACTTAAATTGCATGCTAATCACCAGATATCTTTCACATTTTAAACCTAAAATTTGTTTATAATGGTGATCTGATTTCATATCAAAATACATGAAATTACTCCTCAATTTTCCAAAATTTGAACATGAAATCAATGTAAAATCAGGGGTCTGATTTCATATCTTACTACATGCAATTATTAACAAATGTATCATCTTTTAAGCATACAACTAAGTGATTTGAAATCCTGATCATTTCTATGTATAACTTCACAATAGAAACAATTTTAATAGGTTTTGAAATTGATTTTAATCATGCATGGAAGGCGACAAGAGGAGGGAGAATATTGTACGTCGGATTTCTCCAAATTTTTGAAGAAATCAGACATGTTTGAGTAGCTATAGCTCTTGGTTTCTTGGAGCAACAGAGGTTGTTTTTGTATCAGCACTAGGAGCTCCAGATTGGTTTCAATAGGGAGCAACTCCAATTGCTCTTCCAGGAGCAGCAACTAGAGCACCTCCAGCTACAGTTTGGAGAGGTTGTAGCAGCTCCCAGTTGCTAATCTAGGAGTAGCTATGGCTTTTTAGAAAATCCCAGTGCAGCAGCTTCAATTGAAGAAGCAAAGGAACAACAAGGAGGTGCTCTTCAACACTTGGAGTTGCTCCTGAATCTACTCTAGATTTGCTAGACAATAGCTCAATTGATGGAGAATGTAGGTTTTGGGGGGCTACTTCGATGGGATCTAAAGAGGAATTGGGGAGAATAAAGGGGATGTTGGTGTTATAAATAAGGAGAGGAGAGGGTTGGCAACTAGAAGAAGAAAGGAGGCCAAGTGGGGTGAGACAACAGTTGTTGTCCATCCTGTAAATTTGTGAAATAATTTTTTTTAAACCTCTCTCTCTCTCTTATTTGGAATACCAAAGTCATCCGCATTCGCACCTCGAGTCTTGGATTCTGATGTACAATAGCTCATTGACCCGTCTATACATGATTATTGTAGAGATATATTTTATGTTTATGTCCTTTCTTATCTATTTCATGTCTTCTTTATGTAATTCGCCCATAGGCCTCTCCTCTATATAAGATAGACTAGGGCTCAAGGAATAAATAACTCTCCTATTTTTCCCAACATGATATTAGAGCGACGATCCTAGATCGGAGCTCTTGTACATGAAATCCTAACCCTAGACCCCACCTCTTCCCTCTCGCACAGAGCCACCGCACTACCTACGGCCAGACCTCCGCCGTCCGACCGCCTTCCCATGGCCAGATCTCCTACGACTGTAGCCTCCACTAATGATGTTTCACCTCTTGCAACCGTACCTTTAGGTGTCATCTTACCTCTCTCTTGGGGTGTTTCCATCTGTGGTTGTACCCACCGGTGCCGTCGTCCCTCTCTCTTGGATGTTGTTGCCGTCTCTCAGGCTCCTCTACCGGTGCTCGCGCTAGGGTTCCTCTTATTGATGGGGTTGGTTGCGATTTGAGTCTACACATGCAACCAACTTCATGTATGTTAGTACACATGATATGTTTTCTAGTCTACAACCCTAGTCTTCCTCATCAAGAAACATGTCAGAAAGCAAGGTAGACATCCCCACCATGGCCGCCTATAGATGTCAAGCTCCCATAGTCAAGATGGATGGGTCGAATTACGAGTTGTGGGACATGTAGTTCATGAGCCTAATGAAGTCAATGGGTAAGAAGCATATTCTTATCGAGGAAGAGCTGATGGAGAAGATAGGGTTGTATGCCTCATGGGAGGATGATGACGCATATGTTCATGTTTGGTTGTCCGGTACCTTGATACCAGAGATTGCAAATGATGTCCTGCACCAACCCACTGTCAAAGCCATGGGGGACATTCTTGCTACCGCATACTCATAGGCCAAGAATGAGACAAAAATTCTACAGCTTCAACATGACATCTTCATTATAAAGAAAAATGGTCGACCCTTACATGCTCATTATACAACCTTGTGTGGGATGTTTGAGAAGCTTCATAGCTTCATGCCTCTCACAACTACTCCCGAGCAGTTGAAGACATATCGAAATGCTACGATAGTTGGTGTCTTCCTAGCTTCTCTTGACTCATATGAAGCCGCTTGCTCCTGGATACTAGTCGATGATACAATTCCTCCCGTGGAGGAGGACTTCAGTAGGTTGAGCCGGATCAATATTTCAACTCTTTCTCCAGTGGTGAATTCCTCTGCCATGGTGGCCTCTCATGGAAGAGGTGGTTTATCTCAGTTCCGTGGATGGGGATCACATGGTAGAGGTGGATGTGGTCGTGGAACACCTTGTATTGTCATCGATCTGGTCATACAGAAGATACATGCTACTCTAAGCATGGTTTCCCAGCATTCATACGTATAGCAGAGCAGATTCAACATTATGCCACTCCGCCCACACCATATCAGCGATATGATGAGAATGTGTCTTGATTGAGAGACATCATGCCCCCAGCTAGTACCTCTTCACCTGCTTCAGAGAACAGCTCGGACATTGCTGCTATTGCAGGAGATAGTACCTCAGGTGGTGTTCATGTCTCTACTTCTTATCATGGTTCAGATATCTCAAAATGGATCATTGATTCTGGTGCCACACATCATTTGTGTAAAGATATAGATCAACTCATATCCTACAGACAGGTTTCTCCAGGAAAGACTATGGCCATAGCAGATGTGACTCATTCCCCAATCACAGGACAGGGGGAGATCACATTGACTCCCTTTATGTGGTTGCAGAATGTGTTCCATGCTTCTGATTTCTCAATGTATTTATTGTCTATTAGTCATATTACTAAGGAATTAAATTGTAGAGCAATATTTGACCTATCATCTCTTGTGTTCCAGGACATTCTTATGGGCAAGGTGATTGATTGTGGTCGTGAGCAGGGCAGGATCTATCGACTGGTCCAAACATCGTATGTTTGACTATCTCCCATTCCAATGGATCGATCTGTCCTTTCCTTTGGCATCTACGCTTCAGTCATCTTCCACTTACTGTGTCAAGTCCTTCCTCAAATTTCTCCCCCACTCATCATTCAACCGTGAGGCATGCCAATTAGGGAAGCATCATCGGTTTGTCTTCCCTAGTCATCATAGTCGGAGCAGTAACTCCCCTTTTGAGTTTTTCCATGTAGACATTTGGGGTCCAAGTCATGTTCCCGACCATCAGGGACACAGATAATATTTAGTTCATGTGGAGGATTTTAGCTGTATGTCTTGGATTTTCTTATTGAAGAATAAATCTGAAGCTAGAAATGCAATAATAAATTTCATTAAAGAAGTTCAGAATATTTTTTTCCACCTCTGTCAAAATTGTAAGGACTGATAATGCACTGGAATTTTGTACTCATGTGTTATCTCAATTCTCTCATGTGTTATCTCAATTCTTATCATCTCATGATATTCTTCATCAAACATCATGCACATATACGTCTCAACAGAACCGTGTTGATAAAAGAATGCATCGTCACCTTCTTGATGTCACTCGTACCCTCCTGATCTAGATTAGTGCACCTCATTCATTCCGGGGTGATGCGGTTCTCACGGCTTGTTATCTTATTAATCGTATGCCCTCGTCGGTGTTGGGGGAGAAGATTCCTTTTTCCCTTGTTTTCCCTGACAAAGAGTTGCTCTCTTAGCCCTCGTGTTTTTGGGTCTGTTGCCTTTGTCCATGAGTTGTCTCTAGATATTGACAAGCTATCTCCTAGGGCTGTCAAATGTATCTTTATCGAGTATTCCAAAACCCAGAAGGTTATCATTGTTATGACCCATTACACATTAGATATTATGTCAGCGCAGATGCCACCTTTTTTAGTATGTCATTTATTTTTCTTCTATAGGTGACAGGTTAACACCTTCAGATTCAAATAATGAGGTCTACATTCCACTCCACCCATGGACCAACCACCTTCATCACCATCTCCACTACCACCTCCTCCATCACCACCATCAGGACCACCACCTCCTATTGTTTTGGTTCCACCACTACCACATCACTACGGTCGACGGCCCACTCCTGCTCATGTTCATGGTCCGTTATCCAGCACGCCCCATGTTTATTCTGATAACATTAATTCTAATGATGGGACCGATGATGTTTCTCAATAGGGGTTGATGATTAGACAGGTGCCAGGGCTAATAATGATCGTGATTTACCTATTGCTATTAGGAAGCATAAGCATTCATGTGCTTCATATACGATTGCTTCTCATGTCACCTTTGAGTGTCTGACGGGTGACTTCAGGAGGTTTGATGTTGCTTTGTCCAATGTGGCAATATCATATGCTTACCAGGAGGCGTTGATGGATAGTAGGTGGCATCTCACTATGGAGGAGGAGATGGTGACTCTTCAGTTGAGAGGTACTTGGAGTCTTGTCTCAGCTCCCACAGGGGTATCTATAGTGAGTTGCAAATAGGTATTTACAGTGAAGCAGAATGCAGATGGTAGCATTGATCGATACAAGGCTCGACTAGTTGCGCGTGGCTTTACTTAAACATATGGGGTGGATTATCTTGATATATTATCTTCGGTTGCTCTTCATTCTACCCTACGGATTCTTATATTTGTTGTCGTGGTTCAATATTGGCCCATGTTTTAGCTTGATGTCAACAATGCTTTCTTGTATGGTGATCTTCAGGAGGAAGTCTACATGCAGTAGTCATTGGGGTTTGATGCTAAGGGGAAGTGTTCACAGGTGTGTACACTTCATAAGGCAATATATGGCCTTAAGTAGACTCCAAGAGCTTGGTTCCAGAAGCTCTCATATTTTTTTGAGAAGCAGGGGTTCAAACGATCGAACGTAAATCATTCTCTTTTTGTATAGAGAACCTCCAGAGGTATGATTGCTACTATGGTGTATGCTGATGATATACTTATTACAACAAATGACATACAGGGAATAAAGAGTGCAAAAGAATTTCGAGGTCGTGAATTTGTTACCAAGGACCTTGAAGCTCTTAGATATTTTTTGGGATTGGAGTTTGTCAGAAATCAACAAGGGCTTGTGATGATTTAGAGGAAATATGTCACTGATTTGCTAAGTGACACGAGTATGCTTGGATGTCGACCTGCTACTGCACCCATGGATCCAAGCATGAAATTGTATGATGACGATAATAATGAGGTTGACATGAGAAGATACATGGAACTGGTGGGAAAGCTCCTTTATGTCACCATTACTGGACCCGATATTTCATTTTGTTGTCAGTCTGGCGAGCCGGTTCATGGAACAACCTCATCATGTACATATGAACTCTATACAGATGATACTAAGGTATCTTAAATCATCTCCAGGTACATGACTTCTATTTAAAAGAGGTGGCACTATCACCATCTCAGCATGCACAGATGCAGACTATGTAGGGTGTCCCAAGAACAGGAAGTCCACATCAGATTTGTTATATTTGTTGGATATTCACTTGTCTCATGGAAAAGCAAGAAGCAAACTATTGTTGCTAGATCTACTGTTGAATCTGAGTATAGGTCTATGGCACAAGCATGTACAGAAATGATGCAGGTTCGAGCAGTCCTTACAGATCTACATATAGATGTTCCTCTTCCCATGTCATTGAAATGCGACAATTAGGTTGCCTTATTCATTGCTAATAATCTTGCATTCCACGAACGGACAATGCAAATTGAGGTCGATTGCCATTATATATGTGACATGATCCAGAAGGGCTTCATTTCTACATCCCATGTCAGCTCAAGGAACCATACGACATATATTTTCACCAAGGCCTTACTTAGAGGATCTTTTCAAAAATGTTCATCCAAGTTGAGCATGATAGATATATATATTCTCCATCTTGAGTTTAAGTGCAGAGACATATTTTATGTTTATGTCATTTCTTATCTATTTCCCTTTCCCTTTGTCTGTTTTATGTAATTCGCCCATAAGTCTCTCCTCTATATAAGAGAGTCTAGGGATCAAGGAATAAACAACTCTCGTATTTTTCCCAATGATGAGCAAACGATATAAATTTCATACTTTTCTGATCCAAGATGGATAAAGAATTTGACAAAATACAGTCTTGATTTTTTTATCATTTTTTGTGATTTAAATGAATAAATGACAACTTATTTAAGAACAATCAATTTGTTGGTCTTATTTTGTCAAATCAGATTTTCTAGTGGTCTTGGTTTGTTTTGCATTTTGGTTTTTTTACATCGTGGCTTTTTCCGATGGCATGCATTACGATGTGATCAACTTTTGATCGATTACATCCAAAAGAGATTCAATCTACGATCTACATATCGATCTGAGTTTATTCATATTAATTGAATATTTTTGGAGGAAAATAGAACTATGATATCATTATTGAGACCTTAGGGCTCTCTTATATAAGAGAAAAGCCCTGAGTAAATTATAATAGAGGTACATGAAAGAAAGAGAAATAAGAAATAAATATAAAGAGATATAAATATCTCAACACTCCCTCTCAAGTCGGAGCATATATGTCTATCAAGCTCAGCTTAGAATAATATCTCTGAAAAGGACCTCTATCAAGGGCCTTGGAGAAAATATATGTTATCTGATCTCTAGTAGAAACATGGGATGTTGATATGAGACCATAGTGTATAACGTCTCTGTTATAGTGGCAATCCACCTATATACGCTTCGTCCATATATGAAATGCAGGATTATTGGTAATAAATGGAGCCGCTTGATTGTCACATAAAAGATGCATAGGAAGAGGAACCTCAGCAGCAAAACCAGTCAAAACGGATCTAACCTACATCATTTATGTGCTTTCCTATGTCATGGTCATGTACTCAGATTCTGCACTGGATCTAGCAACCATTGTTTGCTTCTTGCTTTTTCATGACACGAGATAGCTCCCAACAAAAATAGTAAAGTCATAAGTAGACTTCATGTCTCTAGGGCATCCTGCATAATCTGTATCTACACAAGTTGTCACCTCAAGAGACGTACGTCTACTGAAATATAAGATCAATACCATGTGAAGTCTTCAAATATCTCAAAATCATATAGAACGCATCCATATGAATCTTTCTAGGTTGCTCCATAAACTAGCTCACCTTACTCATAGCAAATGATATGTCTGGTCTGGTGATGGTATCATATAGGAGCTTCCCAACATGCTCCATGTATCTCCTCTTATCACCTCCTTAGTGTCATCATCAAATAATCTCATACTCGATTCCACAGGGGCAGTAGCAGTCTTGCACCCTATCGTACTTATCTCTAGTGGATTAGTCATAAACTTCCACTGGGTTATCACAAGACCATGTTGGTTCCTGATGAACTCTAATCCAAGGAAGTATCAAAGATTGACAAGGTCCTTGGTCAGAAACTGCTGACCTAGGAACTCCTTGGCAGCCTGAATGTCCTGCTCATCATCACCCGTGACAATAATATCATCAACATAGACTAGAATAGAAATAGTACCTCTCTATGTCCTCTGAACAAAAAGCAAGTGATCCGCCATGGACCGCGCAAACCCCTGGTGCTCTATCAACTCTGAAAGCTTTGATGCCAAGCTCTCGGACTCTGCTTCAGGTTGTAAATCACCTTGTGGAGCCTACATACCTTCTGAGACTCCCCCTCAACAGCAAACCCAGGTAGTTACCGCATATATATCTCCTCATGTACATCTTCATACAGTAATGCATTCTTCACATCAAAGAGGCCAGTCCTGTGAAATAACAACTGATAGAAGAACACACAATGTCAAATGTCTAGCCACTGGAGAGAAGGTATCCTGATAGCCCACCCCATAATTCTGGGTAAACCCATGTGATACAAGCTTTACCTTATAGCGATCCACACTATCATTTGCTCGTGCTTCACTGTAAAGATCCATTTGCACCCCACAACAGAGGCACCTGGAGGAGCAGAAACAACACTCCAGGTACCATGAGACTACAGAGAGGCCATCTCCTCCTCCATGTCAAGTCACCAACTACTATCATGTATGGCCTCCTGATATGTTCGTGGGAGAGTAACAACATAGAGTCCCACACCAAACCTCATGTACTCCTATGAAAGATGGTCCAAAGAAACATACACATCTAGAGGATTAGTGTCACAATTACAACACATCTTCCTCAAGGCAATAGGTACATCAAGGTCATCAGCCTCTCTATTCTCTAGTATCAACACCTCTTGTACAGTATCATGTGGAACAAGCATATCACTAGTGCCATCAGTAGAAACAATGTATTCGTTACATACCTGAGGCGTACCAGATGACAAGGAAGGCACATGAGCAGAGGGGAAGTAGAGGACCTGCAAATGTAAAACCGTGGTAGAAACTGTGTCAGGGTAGATGGAGGTGGAGGTGGTGGAGGAGGTGGAGGTGGAGATGACTGAGACTCAACATGGTGTGTTGTTGGTAGATATAACGGAGGTGGTGGACTAAAAACACCCTCGCCAGAGTCAGCATTAGACAACCTGTCACCTGTAGGAGAAAATACATAATAGACTCAAAAAATGTGACATTATCGCTCACATAATATTTTCTCCCTACATGATCAAAACATTTATACCCCTTTGGATATGAGAATAACCAATGAAAACACATTTGACAACTCTAGGAGAGAGCTTGTCACGGCCAGGAGTAAAATTGTGGAAAAATGCCACATACCCAAAGGCCTTGGGAGTAAGGGAGAATAGGTCCTTCTTAGGAAATGCAATTAAGAAAGGAACCTTTTCTCCAAGGATAGTAGAAGGCATGTGGTTTACCAAGTAACATGCAGTGAGGATCGCATTACCCCATAACAAATGAGGAGCTTGACTTTGAATCAAAAGAGTCTTCAGGATATCCAAAAGATGACGGTGTTTGTGTTCAGCAACACCATTTTGTTGTGAAGTGTAAGCACAAGAAGTCCGATGAACAATACCAAGAGATCTAAGAAAGTCAAACATGTATAAAGTAGAAACTCCAAGGCATTGTCAGTACGAATAAACTTCACATTAACAGAAAAATATTATTAATCTCAATAAGAAATAATTTAATGACAGGACTAGCTTCAAACTTATTCTTAAACAAGAAAACCCAAGATAATCTAGAGAAATCATCCACGGCAACCATATAGAATCGATGTGCCTGATGATCGAGAACACGATTAGGATCCCATATATCAAAATAAAACAACTCAAATGACTAACTACTGTGACGAGTCTGATGACTCGAAAAAGAAGAATGATGGTGCTTCCCAAGCTAACATGCCTTACACTCCAAGGTAGTATGAGTAGAGATCTGAGGGAGAACATGACACAACTTCTGCAGAGGAAGGTGTCCAAAGCAAAGACGCCACATGAAAGGAGAAACGGATCCAGATGAAATAATAGCAACACCAGCACATGGAGGATGGACCAGTCTATAAAGCCCTCTTTGTTCATGGCCACATCCAATCACCATGTCTGTTAGTATGTCCTGAAACACAAGAGAAGAAGGATCAAATATGACATGGTAATGTAAATATTATGTAATCTGACTAATAGACAAAAGATTCATCTGAAATCTTGGAGCATGTAAGACATTCTTTGGATGCATCGATGGGGCTAGAATAATCTCTCCCTGACCAACAATGGGTAGATGAACCCCATTAGCAATCACCACTGATCTACTAGGAGGGATAGATGTATAAGAAGTAAACTAAGCATGATCTCCACACATACGAAGAGAAGCCCTGGAGTCCATGATCAAATCAGTCAAATCTGAACTGCTACAACTGGTAAGTGCGCAAGCAATATCTGACAAACTCGTAGAAGCTTTGCCAATAGCTACAACATTTGAAGATCCTGCTATTTGGTCGGGTGGTGTAGTTATCATCTCTCTCAATCTAGAGACTATATCATCAAGCCTCGCATCATGAGAAGGAGCTGGAGTAGTCTCTGCTTGCTCAGCTACATGGGCAGACACTGGATACCCATGCTTCAATTAGCATGTCTCCTTCGAATGTCCTGGATGGTGGTAATGTGAGCATGGGCTATGGTGACGTCCTCCTCCTCGACCACGGGATCCACTCCTATGAAACTGTGAAGTATCCCCTGCATCATGAGAAGCTTCCATCATAGAAGGAGTTTGGGTCACAATAGTAGATGAAGTAGTGATCCTGCTCAGCCTCTTGTAGACCTCCTCCATCAGAGGTATCATCTTTCCATTAAGTAGTTGAGTACGTGTTGCATCGTATTCTGAATCAAGGGATGATAGAAAGACTCATGGCATAGTAGCATTCCTTTATGCTTGTTATTACTCAGCACTGGTAGTAATGGGCATAAAGTTATGAAGATGCTCAAACATGCCTCGAAGAAGTGAGAAGTGGGCATGAAGAGGCCGACCATTCTGCTTGGTCGAGAAAATGTCATACTGCAACTGGAGGATTTTGCTCTCATTCTTCGCTTTCCCATATGTGTCAGCTAGGATATCCACATAGCCTTAGTTGTGGGTTGATTGACAATGTTGTTGGCAATCTTCGTGGTGAGCGTCTTGGATATCCAAATTCATGCATAGGTATTATCTTTCTTCCATAAAGCATTAGCCCCAGTTTTATCTGTCGGCTCTGAATCAGTCAAAATGTGCTCTTTGTTATGGCACTGCATAAGGGTCTGAAGCTGCATGGATCACAATTCATAGTTGGTCCCATCCATCTTCACGATAGAAGATGAGCCCTTGAAGGCATCGGATGGTGAAAAAATGTCACCATGTTCTCTAACATGATGGAAAAATTGCCCAAAAATCCATATTTAAACTAGGGAGCAGACCACTTTGAGCAAGTCTTCACATTTATATGAAGGAATGATTGTATGTGTAGACTCATATAACCATCCTCTTCAATCCTTGTTGTAGTCTAGGGCCAGAAAACGTGATTTATAGTTTGAAATCACGTATTCCGATCAAAATCAGATCAGATAGACATGCAAAAGCACCCGAACTGTAGCCCACAAGCAGTAGTGGACGACAAGGTTGCAAAGATGGGGTGACCAGAGGGGCTGGCTGAGGCAGCTTGGGTTGCAGACGGATGCCTGACTAGCAGCCTGTAGGTCGGCGGAGGAGATGATGTAGGTGTTGTCTAGCGGTCGGTGAAGGGATCGACGGCTGTCGACGGGGTGACAGGGGGTAGGGTTAGGGTTTAGTGGGATATAGGAACCCCAATCTAGAACATTGCTCTGATACCATGTTGGAGGAAAACTAGAATTGTGATATCATTATTGAGACCTTGGGTCTCTCTTATATAGAAGAAAAGCCCTGGGTAAATTACAAGAGAGGTATATGAAAGAAAGAGAAATAAGAAATAAATATAAAGAGATATAAATATCTCAATAAATATTAATTGGTCATGTAGACCCTTAATCGGGTCAACTTCAGTTCATTCAGATCCAAGTGTCATAAATATAAAAACCTTAAAGGGGATCTTGTCCTCGAGATTTAGGTCAATGTCATTATGTGTTTTTATCTAAGTTTCATTTTACCATAAAACCTTAAAAGGTTTTGAACCCCATAAAAACCTCAAAGAAAAAACAAGTCATGTTCTTTCAATATATATAATTAAATGGGTTTGTTTTAATCATTACCTAAAAAGACTTGTAGGTATCATGCCTGCATATCTACCTCGATCTTTCATGTTGCCTCTTCGACACCATGTCAGTACCATAGCACATTGACTAGGAAAATCTCTTTGCTGCGAAGTTTCTTTGCAACACTATCGAGTATATACATTGGCCTCTGATGAATCTCAGATTCATCACTCTAAGTCTCATTAATTAGGCTCAAGTCCCTCAAGATCAACTGCATTTCTGCATTTATTCTGCATAATTAGCATTCATGCATGATTGCATAAGAATTGCATTTTAGCATTAATTTCTGCATAAAATAAAGAAGCCAAAAATCCAAGCCAAAAATTGACCTGTAAATAGCCCAACTTCCCCTATTTTTAACTCCTTCACGCTAACACCGCATACCACAAACTCACTTCCACTGTGTACACATCACTAACAAGAATAAATAAAAAATACAAAAAATTAATTAACCCTGGTAAGTGGACCAAAAACCCAAACCCTAGTTTCAGGGTTTTCGGACTAAAAGCCACATATCTTCCCCATCCAGTGTCCGATTTGATCCTACTCACTTTTGAACTAATGCACATTCAATTACCTTCAAAACAAGACCAAGTTCAAGTGAATCGGAGCTCGTATGTGAAAGTTGGGTTTTGGGCCTCTTTTGTACATTGTATTTTCGCGGCTTTTTCCTGTATTTTATGCATTTATTCTCTTCATTAGTAAAAATCCAAAAAAAATAGATTAAGGTCTCTTTTATTTATCTTTGAGTTTTCCTTATTTTTCCGGATTTTTATCTTGTTTAAAATTGACAAAAAAATTAGAAAACTCAAAAATCAAGGTATTCTATGTACATGGGATACCCCAAAAATTTGCTTTTCACATTTGACCGAATTTGGCTTTGATGTCTTCATGAAAGTTGTAGATCTCGTCGAGACGAGCATTTTTCGTGAAGAAACTTTTTCGATCCGAGGTCATTTGCTATTTCTTTTTGATTTTACAAAACATTTATTTTTCGAATTTTCTGGAGGTGACACGTGGCCGCCCCAGAGGCCGCCACGTGTCATGGTTTTTTGGCCTTTTCTTTTCTTCGTTTTTATAAAAAAAATTAATTAATTAAAATTCGCCCGCACGTGCACTGCACGTGCGCCCGCGCCTCCTCTTGCCTTGCCACGTGGCGTCCATCTGGCCGCCCGATCTCGGCCGATCGGACGGCCATGGCGTTTCTTCCCCAACCTCACGCCCTTCTCTCCTCCGTAACCTCCGCCCAACTTCGCCGACCTTATCTCCACCAACGGCCGCGCCTCTATCTTCGCAACCGCCCGCCGATATCCTCTCCTCCCCGCACCGGCCAACCTCCTCCGCAACTCCCTCGCATCCGCTCGCTCTCTCTCCTATTTAAAGGCGCGTCGCCCTCGACGCCAAGGCATCCGCCGTCTGCACTAAGTCCAAGGAGGAGGCCGGTGGTGACAGCCCGGCCCCCCCTCCTCTTTAATCTCGGCGAGATCCGAGGACCTCCCCGGCCCTCGTTGCAGTAGCCGCTCCGCCGCTGCCGTGCTGCCACGCTCCGGTCCTCCGTCGAGCCAAGACCCAAGACCTTCTTCTCCAGCGCAAGAGGTTCGCCTCCATCTCCGGCGACAGCTGCTCCGCAGCAACGCCTCGTCCACATCTCCAGCCGACCGTCATCGACGTCACCGGCGCTGATCGCATCACTGCCGCTCGCCTCCGACTTCGTCTGCTCCGACAAAGACCATCATTCACACCTCCGCCAAGAGCTGCATCGCCAAGCCACCGTCGACCTCCAGGAAGCTCCGCCGACGCCCTCTCCTCCGCCACCTCACCGCGCTCTGCCAGGAGAGGCCGAGCCCCCCCCCCCCCCCCCCCCCGCCTCCTCCGCCACTAGCCGCCGGGTCCGAGGCCCGAGGTCCCCCGCACGTGCTCCGCACGTGCGTGGGAAACATCACCAGCAAGTCAGCCCCGGGGTCACGTGCGTTGCACGTGCCCCTTGGGTAAATTGCAGAAGACACCCGGGGCTTCTTCGCATTTGCACTCCAGACCCGCCTCTAGAAGGCACGTGCATTGCACGTGTTCCTCTGGAATATTTGCAGAATTTCCCCCTTGTTTCTTGGTAATTACGCGAAAACCCCCCCCACTGCATTGTTTCTCTATTTATTTTATTGCATCTGTACCCCTTTGTTCGCCATCCATTATAGACCTCTACATTGCATCATTTTATTTATTTAAAAATAGCATGATGTTTATTGACTAATTCTCTACATTTTGACATGTCTTGGATATTTTTGTAATTAACGGTTGATTGATAAATAATTGTTTTGCGAAAATTGAGATATTTTGCCCAATCTGTGCTCGGAAATTCATAGTTAATTAACCGTGGCTCTAAAAATCTCCGAAAAATCACCTATCGTAGAGATTAATTTGATTAACATTGTGCCCAAAAATCATTGCATTTGCATGCATCATTTGCCCTGTAAAAATCATTTTGTGCATTTCAATGTTTGATTTTTAATAGGTATTAAACCCCACATTTTTGAGGTCTAGGATTTTTATAAGATCTATTACCTAGTGATAGATCTTAGATAATTTTAGTTCTCGAAAATAAGTAGGTTTAATATTTATTAAAATTAAATATTGAAAATCATTCTGTTTGCAATTAAAAATTCATAAAAAATTCATATTGCATCTAAAAATTACAAAAAAATTACAGTGCACTCATTTCATCATCATTTACATCTCGGCCAAGTTTCGTAATTTTCGGACACCGTTTGAGCGTATTTTATATTTTAGTCCCTAAAATAGGCCGCATTTGCATTTCGCATCTCATCTTGCATTGAAAAATTCCAAAAAAAATATCGCCCTGAAAACCGAACTCAAAATTGGATAGACATTAATCTAGGTTGTTCCTTTGCCTCCTTGTGATCGACCTTGGGACTTGCCCAAGTAAAATAAACATAAAAACCACTTGATTGAATTTGATTAAAAATTGTGGTTATTTCTTGACTGTTTCCGAAAGCCGCCTACAACGAACGACTTCCAATTAATTTCACGCACAACACGAAGATTAAAAACAACTTCTTATCGTGTCTTTCGCGGGCTCGTCAGATGGCGCCGTTGCCGGGGAGGCAAACGGCTTAGTTTTTGTTTTGAAAATTTTTGTTCGGTTTTCCGAATTCGGGTAGTCTGACCCCCGATTCTTTCATTGTAAATCCCATTTTATTTCTTGTAATTATTTTTCAGCATTTCTTTCATTTATTTTATTTTTGATTACTTTTTTTTGAGTCACTCTCTTACAATCTCTCTCTTATTTTTCTTGCGAGGTACCCGGCGCACGTGGAGCGGTTTTTCAAGGAACCGACGCATCTTCACCGACACCCGAAGAAACCGCAATTAAATTAAGATCGAGTCGAGTCGTGAGAGAGAGTAGAGTCTAGGTTTTTAATTTCCGCATTTTTATTTTCTGCTCATTTATAGCGGTGTCCGTTTGGACTCTCGCGTGTGTACAAGGACATTGAACTCTATTTGTGGTGTGTCGTGGCCTGTTTCACTCTCCGGAGAGGGTGGGGCCCGACTTGAGTGGCGATTAGGATAGACCTGCACATACGGCTCTTAGAGCAATTTTTATTTCTGATTGTGCTCGTAGGATCTTAAGTCACACTGCACTTTAACTGAGACGCACGTAGATCGTTCAACTTAGCCAAATTTAACTCAATTCTTCCCGCTAATAGAACTTTCTGCTTAGGTGCGGTTTTCATCAGCTTGCACGCATTTAGTATAAATTTTCAATTCTGTATTGCATCCCACATGGAGATTGCGAGGAGGCACTGTAAGTCTTCTAACTAAGCATTCATCATAAGTTTTCCGCGTGCATCGGCTTTTCCCGAATTCCTCTCTCTTGTTTTATCACATAAATCTAAAGGAAATTGGGACTGGACGGTAGACGTGAATTTGTGTTCACCTAAATTCTATAGTGATCGCCTTAATAAAATTGGGACTGCTAAATATAGCCGATCTAAAAAAATCCATAAAATCAAGAATTTCTGCGGGAGAGCAACCCCGTCATTGTTTGATTTATCTTGCAGCGAGGAGAGAGACGCACATTAGGATAGAGCCCAGCTCCAAACCTAACATCTCGTTTAAACGGCTTGCAAGATTGATTTTATCACCAACTAAAATTGAAAAGATAATAGCCGAACTCTTACGGCTTCATTGTGTGAGTTGGTGAACCCGGGGTTTGAATTGTGTTTGCATTGGTGTGCGTGAACCGATTTCAAGATCAATAGCCGCACATTCGATAAAAAATTCTCTTGACTATCCCGTGCAATCATCTCTTCCCTCTCTTGATTTAAACCTCACAATGGAACTCTTGTCTAAAAACTCTCACAGATCCGACTCCCCATTCCTCTCAAAAATGACCGAACACCCATCAGAGCTATACTATGAAAATGAATTTGTTTCGGTTAGGCCCAAATCAACTCAATCCCCTTATTACAATAATCCTCCAACATTTGCGGGAGGCTTTCACCCGCAGATAAATTCGGCCTCCTCATTAAATTTCTATTCGAACAATCCAACCGTAAATGACCACCTACCATCTTGGACCGAATCGTCTTATTCTCAGTTTCTCGCCAATGAAACTTTTCAAAATCAAAATCCCTTCAAATCTCATGACTGGCAGAGAAATCAAACTCAGATGGAAAGACATGCACTGAATGATCATCGACATTGGATTGACAATAATAGACCCCTCGTCAGACATAATGCTCATACAGAGGACTGGACTGACAGCTTAGAAACACATAAACCCTGTATATTGACCCCACAATATCAAGATCTGACTAATCAACGACACATGTCTGAACCTTATGAGCAGCCTCCTTCCATTATTTTTGAGGAGAAATTTTCAGAAAATAATGAGCATATTTCGGATATTTCAAGAAGCTCTCCTCTCAGCACAAAGAGAAAAAGGGAAAATGAAATTATCGAACATACACCTACTGCTCCCTTAATTAATCATGAACCAAATCTTGAGGAGGATATTTCGAGGATGAATAAGAAATTCAATTCAATAGAGGAGAGATTTCAAAAATTCACCGATCGATTCATCGCATTCTATGGTGGCTCGGACAGTAAAATGAATGAGGAAATAACTGGATCTGAGATTGAAAATTCTGAGGATATTTAGGGACCTATGGACAGTTCTGAAAATGGTTATGCTGCTGACCACCACCCTGAACACCAGAGCCCCTCTTCGTCTGAAGAACACCCCACGCCCCCACACCACCCAGAAAATACCAAAAAATGGAAATATTTGAAAATCACAAAAAAATTGAAAATTCAGAAAATTACATAAAAATTGAAACTGAAGATGATCTGCGAAATTTGGATCCGACTATACGGGAAGCACTGGAGAAACGCTTGATATTTGAACTTCCCTTTATACAGGCCATTGAACACTTCCCCAACCTTAAAAGATTTATAACAGATAAATTAATGAACAAAAAGTCGGGCAGAATACGAACAAAGACTGAAAGACATATCTTGTCAATGGCCTCCTCCTTGGTGTTGAGGAGAAAAACCAAGAGCCGCATAGTGAAGCGGTTGCCCAGATTTGACTGCGAAATCAAAGACACAATTTTCACCCATGCTCGGATTGATGACGATTCACCAATTAATATCCTCCCGACCTCTGTCTTTCACGAACTCCAACTCGGGCCGATTCGGAAGATACGAGAAATTGTTCAATTGGCAGACCGATCTATAAAGCGGTCGAGAGGAACCATTTCTGTCATCATGAAATTCCAAGGTGCTCCGCTCAAGGTAGAATTCATGATCATTGATATTGAGCATCAAGGAGAATTTACCCAGTCTCCAATTATTCTCGGAAAGCCATTCTTGGCATTGGCCAAGGCGAGTATCGATTGTGAGACTCGGGAAATCAATTTCACAGCATTGGAAGCACTTAAATCTGACCCTATCTTTGAGGAACCACGATCTTCTGAGGCAACCCACGAAGTCCCCAACAACCGTAACCATGAAGCGGTAGAAGAGCCCTACCCCGCAACCACACCTGAGAGAGCAGTTGTTGATGAGACTATTGGTTTAGAAAATCTCCCCAATATTCAAATCCCCGAGGATCTCAAAATAGACAAATCTTTCTACTACGATCCAGAGACATATGCATGGTCACACCCTGGAGCAACATTCTCTGAATATCTTGACCAAATCATCCCAAATCGAGAATGCTCAAACATTCGGGAGACTGAGAGCAAGCACGCAAACCAAGCACCGACCAAGGAGAATCTCAATGGCTATTCATCTGGATACTCAAGTGAACCGACACCTTCACGACGAAATAAAAAGAGAGTCACCTTTGACCTTTCGGAAGAGGAATCAGTTGATGATCCCTCATCAGGTCCGGAAAAGATGGTTTACATGAGTGAAGTCTGTTCGGCAGCCCTAAAGCCATATCTTCGTAAGGATCCAAAATTCAATCCTCGTTGGACAACTCCCGTTCCTAACTACTACTCATCCAAAGCTGATGCTCCTGCATTCTTCAAGTACACTGGAATTCTTTCGTATGAGCTGACTGAGACCGGTGCTTCTGAGCATTCATCCGAGGACAAACTGATTGACCCCAAGAAGGAACGAATTCTGAGAAAACAATTGAAAAAATAAAAAGATCAGAATACTTGGAGTATGCCCACTTTCAATTACTACTCCTCTGAGGATAATTCCGATGATGAATATCTTTCATCTGACTCAAACAATTCATCCACTATCCATCATAATTTGTCTGAGGATGACACTGACAATAGTTGGGAATCATATGCCTCATCTCTGACTCATCATTACGATCTCCCACCGCAGGCTCACAAAAAGATCAGCCGAAAACCGCCTTAATCATCGGCTACCCACCCTCCCTCCCGACCACATTGGTCTCCTTGTACAGCTTCTTCCTTTACTTAGGCCAAGGCCTAAGTATAGGGGGGACCGATGCCATCTGTTTATATCATTCTTCTCCTAACTCCCATTCGCTCCATATCCACCCTTCTTCCATACTTAGGCTGTTCAAAGCCTAAGTATAGGGGGAACCGACATCCACCCGTATATACTCTCCTCGTTTCCTGACTTCTTTTCTTTTCATTCTTTTTCTTCTTTTCTTTTTTCTTTCTCACTCTCTTACGCTTAGCCCGAGCTATGTCTTCTTTACGCTTCTTGTGCTCTGAGGACACAGCACTCGCTAAGTATAGGGGGGTCTGTATATATACTTTGTATATATTTTACCCATATCTCGTACTTTCGCATAAGTGTATATGTATTTACGGGGTGGGTACTAACTTGAAAAAAAAAAAAGAAGAACACTGACTTGCCCAATATCTTGTGAAAAGAAAAAAAAATGATGAATGAAAAAGAGGCTTCTTATTCCATTTTCTGCATAAAAAAAAATCCCTTGCATAAAATGTCAAAAAAAAAAAAGAAGTGTCTGCATTTCACGCACCTGCACTTCATCCATCACCGCATGCATTTGCATCTGTGAAAAGTCATTGGGTTCTGAACCGAGTTATGAGCCGAAACCGAGAGTGGTCTGGGCTTGACTTTAATCCACCTAATTTTCAGAGGAACTTCACCGAGAAATAGAATTTTAAGAGCTTCAGGTCTTTTTGACTTAATTCCTTAAGTTCCACATGACAATGTGCTGCTCCGCAGCAACGCCTCGTCCACATCTCCAGCCGACCGTCATCGACGTCACCGGCGCTGATCGCATCACTGCCGCTCGCCTCCGACTTCGTCTGCTCCGACAAAGACCATCATTCACACCTCCGCCATGAGCTGCATCGCCAAGCCACCGTCGACCTCCAGGAAGCTCCGCCGACGCCCTCTCCTCCGCCACCTCACCGCGCTCCGCCAGGAGAGGCCGAGCCCCCCCCGCCTCCTCCGCCACTAGCCGCCGGGTCCGCCGGGTGGTGGGAAACTTCACCAGCAAGTCAGCCCCGGGGTCACGTGCGTTGCACGTGCCCCTTGGGTAAATTGCAGAAGACACCCGGGGCTTCTTCGCATTTGCACTCCAGACCTGCCTCTAGAAGGCACGTGCATTGCACGTGTTCCTCTGGAATATTTGCAGAATTTCCCCCTTGTTTCTTGGTAATTACGCGAAACCCCCCCCCCCTACTGCATTGTTTCTCTATTTATTTTATTGCATCTGTACCCCTTTGTTCGCCATCCATTATAGACCTCTACATTGCATCATTTTATTTATTTAAAAATAGCATGATGTTTATTGACTAATTCTCTACATTTTGACATGTCTTGGATATTTTTGTAATTAACGGTTGATTGATAAATAATTGTTTTGCGAAAATTGAGATATTTTGCCCAATCTGTGCTCGGAAATTCATAGTTAATTAACCGTGGCTCTAAAAATCTCCGAAAAATCACCTATCGTAGAGATTAATTTGATTAACATTGTGCCCAAAAATCATTGCATTTGCATGCATCATTTGCCCTGTAAAAATCATTTTGTGCATTTCAATGTTTGATTTTTAATAGGTATTAAACCCCACATTTTTGAGGTCTAGGATTTTTATAAGATCTATTACCTAGTGATAGATCTTAGATAATTTTAGTTCTCGAAAATAAGTAGGTTTAATATTTATTAAAATTAAATATTGAAAATCATTCTGTTTGCAATTAAAAATTCATAAAAAATTCATATTGCATCTAAAAATTACAAAAAAAATTACAGTGCACTCATTTCATCATCATTTACATCTCGGCCAAGTTTCGTAATTTTCGGACACCGTTTGAGCGTATTTTATATTTTATGGCCCCACGTCAAGGTTTTCATAGTTGATGATGTGTCAATTGTCGTGCATGCACTTTCTTACATTGGATATATGAAAGACATCATGTATGGATGATAGGTGTAGAGGAATGGCTACTCAGTAGGCCACTTTCCCCATACAATCAACAATCTCAAATGGCCCAACATATCATGGCGCCAAATTGCCATGAAAACCAAATATATGTACTCCCTTCATGGGAGATACTCGTAGGAACACCCAATTTCCTACCTGTGTTTACAAAAATTTCATAACTATGAGAGATTAAGTTGAATAATGATACACCACATTATGAATGGATTAAGAGAAGATGTTAGAATTACATGAAACTCCAAATCTCTTTATGAGGGTCTGCATAGCTTTTCTGGAGGCTCTGTGCGTCAGAAGCTTTCGCCTCACAAGGTCAACAGTCCTCGCAGTCTCCTCCTAGAGATCTATGGAGTAAAGAATGTGTTCACCTACATCATGCCAACTGAGAGGCGTGAGGCATCTCCGCCTGGTGTCATGCCAATACTGAAATGATGGCTATTGTTTTACGAGAATTCTTCCAATGGCAGGTGATCCTTCCATGACCCTTTCTACTCTAGCACGTAGGAAATCCTCAAGTGTCAGAATAGTGTGCTTGCTCTATCCGTCAGTCTATAGATGGTATGCAGAACTTATATTCAACTCTATCTGTAATGATGACATGAACCGATGCCAGTAGTGAGATGTGAACCTCGAGTCTTTGTCAGATACTACCTCACGTGGTATAACATGAATCCTGATAATGTTCTGCACATAAAATCTAGCCATCCTAGATGGAGTGTATGTCATGTTGATAGGTATGAAATGGGATTACTTGGTCAATCTATCAATGATGACCCAATAGCATCATGGACACCCGGTGTCCTCAACAGTCTACTGATAAAATCCATAGAATTACTCTCCCACTTCTACTCGAAAATGGGGAGAGACTCTAATAACCATGGTGGTCTCCTACGCTTAGCCTTGACCATCTAACAGGTCAAGCATATGCTAACCTGATGTGTCACATCTCGCTTCATCCCGTCCCAACAAAAATGTTGACGTAGGTCACGATACATCTCTATGATGCCAGGATGAATAGAAAATCATGAACTGTGTGCCTCATCAAGAATATCTCTGCATACCCGATCATTGGGCACAATGACCTGGCCAGCCTTCCACAAAATGGACTTAGTCACTACAAAATCATCACTTCCATCCTTGATGACACACATGTATCTGTCTTGAATTCAAGGATCTATCCTGTGTCCTTCTACTATGCGATCCCAAAGACTATTGAATCGCGGAGGCACAATAGTAGATATGGACACAATCTCATGAGGATGCCAATTAGTCAAAGATACAAGCATATACCACGTGTATATCTAGTTTGTCGTATGTACATGAGGTATCCTGCTACTCACATCTGCCACCACGTTCCCTTACCGGGATGGTAAGAGATCGTGTAGTTAAAATCCTTCAATAGCTCAAGCCACCTACGTAATCTCTTGTTTAGCTCCTTTTGATCCAAGATGTACATCATGCTCTTGTGATCTGCAAAAATCTTGAAATTCACCCCATAGAGTGCTAGCAATATGCTCGAGGCGAACCATTCTTATAATAAATGTTATTGTAATGTTTGATATATCAATAAAAGTTGTTGGTTTATTTTCACTCCACGTATGAGATTAAATGAATGAATGCACTATAAGTTCCCTTAGTACAATAAGGGTAATGTACCATGTCCATCTTGATGACCATACAACTATTGATTCAATTGTTGAATCATAGAGGTTGGATCTTGGATGAATATCTAAAGAGTTAGATTGAGGAATAATCAAGCATCGCCAAATGATTGTTAATAGATGATCTCCAGTCTGAGTAGGAGATGGAAATCCTTTCTCATTTGGTTGATATCTGACCGACCTCTTGATGCAGGTCCTCTTCATAAGAATAGAGATTCAGAGGTGTCAGATAAGTTAGGACAAAGAGTTGACTTTGCGAGATCGAGATAACCAAGTCCTATGTCATATACTGTCATGACATAGGCATGCATCCTCTGAGTGGAGACAGATGTATTGATATATGTCTAAGTATGTATATGTGGCGTATTGATATGTTGATGGCCTAAGCAAGGTCTATACACCAGTGAGCTGGTATGCATATAAGGGCATATGAGTAATACGATCTCTCAAAGGGATCATACAGGTTCACCTGTGAACCAGAAGACATGAGCTCACTCATGAGGTATTAGGATTGATAAAATTCCATGCATGGTCATCTTGCTTTGGAATCATGACAAGAAATTGTAGGTATGATATATGCTTTTGGGAAGCATGTGATCGATACCAACTCTCAATGACTGAATGAGAAAATTAATGATAAACCCTAAAGATGACAGTGTAAATTAGTCTATATCTTCGGGTTTACTTTAGGTCTTCCATTATGTAGGATGTACATGTATTAGGAATACATGAGGGTGATGCAAACATTAACGATTGTATAACAATGATGCTTCCATTCCAAGGGAGTGATGAAATAGGTCTGGATTTTAGTGAGTCCTCATATTAGAGAAGTGATCTAATCTTAGTCCAAGTGTTGGACATTGATCTGAATGTAAGTTAAATGTAATGAGAAGATTAGGTATACGGTCTCGATTTAATCAAGCATCTATGAGAGTTCCTCGAGATCTGGATTTGAGATGTGATCTCAATATCCAAGTCACCATACGTGGAACGTACAATCGTCATGTCCTTATCTCCAAGTATTTATGGAGAAAGCGCATTATTCTTAAAAGCGTTCATGAATAATTCCGTTGTTGAATTATGTATCTGAGCATTAAGATGATGATAATTAAATGTGATTTAATTATCATGGAAATGTGAATACGATTCATATTATTTAAATACATGAGAATGATGATCCAAGATAATTAAATGTGATTTAATTATCAAAGATGTGAATAATTTATAAGTGATGTCCATATTATATATATTATAAATGTGATTGATAATATATTAGAGAGAGAGCCTATTGTAAATGGTATCTTCGAATTAATTATTGATGTGAATTAGATTCACATTGGAAATTAATTGGAATATATTTTATTTTGGATTATGAATATGATTCACGATTATTTAACTCAATGATTACAATATTCACAAAATTAATTTGGAATTATTTTTGTGGATTAATTTACCACAAAAGTTGTTGTAAATAAAAAGGAAGGATAGGAGGATCCACCACCATCCATCTAATGAATGGTGGACAACCACCCTTTGACTTGGTCTCAAGGGTGGTCGTCCCCCCCTCCCTTTTTAGGGAGGGGGTGGCCTCCCTCCTAATCCTTCTATGCAAGTTAATCTAGTTCAAATTAAATTTTGTTGATTATTCAATATATATTTAGTTTAATCTAAATTAATTGTTGTTGTGGTTTTACAATAAATCATGGCCATTGAATAAAACACAAATCAATATAAACCATTGATTTTGTGTTTTACATGGATTGGAATCCATGGACTCCCAAACTATAAAAGAAGAGGCAATCCTAGCTATTCCAGTACACACAACAATTGAGTCATCTCTATCATGCCCTCTCTCTCTCTCAGTTATCGTCCACCTTGTACCCTAGAGAGAGTGGCCATCGTCGCCACGTCGTCATGTCATCGCTTCTACCGCTCGTGGGTCTCCATGTCCTTCGATGCACCTCGCTAGTGAAGAAGACATCGGATCTTGTGTGATGAGAACATGATATTCGTCTCTTGTAACTTCAACTCGGATTGCAAGAATCACGTGTCTCATCAACGCACTCGCAAGCATCTCCTCCATTAGATCGGACTTGGGACATGAGGTCTCTTGATTTATAGACTTGATCGCAAACACACTTCAAGAAGTAATCCTACATATTACTTGTGGTTAGATGAAATGATTCGAGAAGTGTTCTTGGATCATGTGGTTTCATTATTTAAAAAATTTAAATTCCACTGCACCGAGCAAATAGTGTGACTAGTCGCTCCGATCATGTACGGTGCGATCACCATGCTTTTGTGATGTGTTTAAGGATTAATCATATTCTTCATAGAGTTAGTGACGCCAGATCTTTAAGGCGAAGACAACTTCCTCCAACTCCAAGTCATGGGTGGGTGATTCTACTCATGCAACCTCAACTAACGTGATGCTTAAGAAATCACATGACCTTGCTGCATCAGAATCTCTCCTAAACCTTCACCTGAAGCATCTGTATATACTGCATAATCCTGAGTGCCTGAAGGAAGTGCAAGGATAGGCGCAGTCGTCAATCTTTCCTTCAACATCCTGAAGGCTTTTTTGCATCAATTATCCAAAATGAAAGGAACTCCCTTCGGTGTGAATCGTATCAAGGGAAGGACCACTCGTGAAAAATCATTGACAAAGTGTATGTAATAATCTGCTAATCTAAGGAAGCTACGAATCTAAGTGAATGTCTTGGGCTGCTCCCAAGACATGAGTGTCGCAATCTTCGTAGGATCAACTGCGATACCTGTTCCAGAAATGGCATGCCCAAGGAATGAGACATGGGATAACAAGAACTCACACTTGCTCAGGTTGGCATACAACTTGTGCTCTCAAAATGTGTCCAAGACTATCTTCAGATAATTTGCATGATCCCCCATTCATTTCAAGAATAAATCAACGCATCGTCAATGAATACTAATACAAATTTATCCATGTATGAATGGAAATCCTGTTCATCATATCCATGAAAGTTGCAGGGGCATTTGTAAGTCTAAACGGCATCACAACAAACTTGTAGTATCCATATCGAGTCCTGAATATTGTCTTCTGAATATCATACTGTCGAATCATCAACTAATGGTAACCAGATCGAAGGTCGATCTTCGAGAATACTGAAGATTCATTTGGCTGATCAAACAGATCATCGATGCATGGTAGAGGATAATGATTCTTCACTGTTCTCTTGTTCAGCTGCATGTAATCAAGGCACAATCTCATCGATCTGTCCTTCTTCCTGACAAAAAGAATGTGAGCACCCCAAGGTGTAGTGCTCGACCTCACAAAACCCACGCCAAGTAACTCCTGCAACTGCACCTTCATCTCTCTCAACTTGGCTGGTGCCATGCGGTACAGAGTCATTGAGATTGGTTGTGTTTCTGGTAGTAATGTGATCTCGAACTCAATCTCTTTCTCTGACGGTAAACCTGGACATCATCAGGATAAACATCAGGATAATCTCACACTACCTTGATGTCCTGAGCCATCGACTTTCCATTAGATGTCTCTCGGACAAATACTAGAAATGTGTCACATCATCAATCTATGAGTCTTTGAGCTCTCAACACTGAAATGTACTCCCTTTTGGAGTCATGTAATGTACCCTCAAAGGTAAACTCTGGTAAGTCTGGAATCCTAAAGACAACCGTCTTCCTAAAGCAATTAACTAGGGCATGTTGAGCTGATAGCAAATCCATGCCCAAAATCAGGCCAAACTCATTGAGTTGTAGTAGCAAACATTCTGCGATCATCTCGTGACTACCAAGCAACATTGCTAACCCCCTGACTATCAGTCTTATGATGAACAACTGGCTGCCTGGCTTATGAATGCGATAGGGAGGATCTAGGGTCTCTGCAACTCTACCTACTAAAGCTAGAAATCTCAAAGCGATGAATGAGTGAGTTGCTCCATAATCAATTAAAACATAGAAAGGTCAGTTCTAGACGCCATGGTTCTATGTAAGAATCGATATCATTAATTACAATAGTTGGTGTTCGTGGATAACTCTAGCTGTGATTTTCTCTTCTTGGGATATAATATGAAAATTAGTTGCAAAAGGTGACATATGTGGTTATTGAATTTGAATTTCATATTTCCCTTACAGACTTGTGACAAGTCGGAGGATTATCGCTATTTGAGAGTTAATGCGATTGGAACTATAATACTATGAATGTATGTAGCGGGGTACTGATAATCAAGATTTTGTGAGGGTCTAAAGTAGTCTACATAAGGCAAAAACTACAGTGTCGCTGAAGCGAGCGCTCATGAAATCCCAATTAGTCAACAATTAACCCACAATTTAAGATCAAGCAATGAAAATAGACATGGAGTTAAAATTTATTTTATTTAACTCTACAACAAGATGTGTATAGTGTGCAAGTATGTGTAGAGTGTCGAACACAGGGAGCAAACATGATAGATCGGGCTATGAAGCATAAAAATGTGATAGTGAGCTATTTGTATATATTTCTTTTTTGTGGGTTTTAATTTTAATTTTTTTATTTTATTGATTTTTTGTTTTGTATTTTATATTTTGGTTTTTAATTTTCTGTTTTTATATTTTTTTATTTTTGTTTTTTTGTTTTCCTTTTAAAATAGATAATACAGAAATATACAAGAGTATATACACAATATAAGCTAGGATAGATATGATAATAGTAAATATAGTTAAAATCAAGAAAATAAAATCTTTTGGGTTTTAAAATATTTTTTACTATTTTGTGAATTTTTAAGATTTTTTACTAATTTTTATATATTTTTAAAGTAAAAATACCCTAAATCAGGGTTAAATTAAATACCCGAAATTAAAATAGAGATAAATGATATCAAATAGAGACAAAATTTCTCCAAATTAATTTTAATATAAATATAATAATACAGATAAAAATATAATATAGAAAAGACAATTTTTTGAAATTTTTTGGGAATTTTATAAATTTTTATAGGTTTTTATGGTTTTTTAATTTTTAAGATTTTTCTTTTGCAATTTCTAATGATTTTAGGTCTGAAGGTTAAAAATATATAAATAAACAAAATATATTTTTTTGGGAATTTTTCAAAACATTTTTATATTTTTTTGGGTTTTTATAAGTTATATAAGGAAAAAATAAGACATTTTTTTAATAAATAATGAAAGGTCCTAAAATTGCAAACTAAAATTAATGCTTGAAAGTATGTGCAATTAGGAGTCTACATGTATTTTTGTGGATTTTTTAGAGCATTGTAGCTATATTAAATAAATAGAGGAAATAAAAAGAAACTACATTACTGACATGGGCATTATTGTAATTAAAATAAAGTCCAAGGGGCAATCTGCAATTTTCACAAAAAATATTAAATATATTTAAAACGTTTCTGGATTAAAAAGAGATATTAAAATATACAGGGATACACCCGCAAAATGTCCCGTCACGTGGGGTGTCACGTGCGGTGACGTGGTATGGACAGTTATGCAATTACAGAAAAGTCGAGGGTCTAATTGCAAATTATACAAAAATATAATAAAGGTAGATGTTTGGATCTTAAATATTAAATACAAAAATGCTTTGGGTGAAAATGCAAAATACCCAAAGTAAGGGTGTGAATTGAATGGTGGATGTTAGTCCACTTGATACGTGTCGCTTCCTGGCGACCCAATGACGGTTAGAAGATGAATGACCAAGATTGGATCATGGCTCTTGATCGTATGGTTGCGAGGCGAACAATCGAATGGAGGCTGGAGGATCTGGGGGTGGAAGCCAATCCAATGGTTGTGGACCTCCCTGGATGAACAGGGAAGCACATGACCGCTGGCGAGCTTCAATCGACGGTGGTGTGCTGCTCCAACCACCTGCGACGCTGCAAAAGGTCTCCACAGGTGCCTGGAAGGGTCCTCAACCGAACAGTGGTGCCAAAATGGCTAGGAGAGCACCGGTGCGCCACCGTGAGGTTAAGAGGATTCGCGGCTCCAGGTACCTCGGTCCTGCAAAATCTGACTCCAAAAGGAGCTCACTGGCCCTCCAACACATGCAAGAATATTAAGAATGACAATAAAATGGAGTTGGGGCCTTATTGGCTAGGGGGGAATGGCTGGTGGCATGAGCGGAGGTGCTCTGGAGAAGCGGCGGTGGTGGAGCACCCAAGATCTGATCTGGGGGAGATCAGTTGGGCTGGAGGTGCAGGGGGCTTGGAGAAACGTAGGGGAAGGCAGTGAGGGTGGAATGGTTTGGCAGAGACAACTGGGTAAGCGGTGGTGGAGTTCGCCGGAGCACAACTCCAGCGAACTTCGAAAGAGGGTATTACGGTTAAATCGCTCTATCGAAGCATAAACAAAATGCATTAAAGTAAAGCTAAGACTAAAATAATCTAAGAAAGCAAGAAAATGATACCTCAGTGGTTGTAAACCACGAAGTGCAACCTCACGGCGGTGAGGCGGCAGAGATGGTAGAAGAGCCCGACGATTGCGCCTGAACCCGCTATGAAGGGCTGGGGAACATGTTGCCACCACATTCAATCCAAAGAACCTGCGAGGGGGGTCAAAGCTTGGTCTAAAAGGATTCAAAAATGAGAGGGAGGAGAATGAAGGGTTTTGTACATGCGATCGAGATGCTGGGAAGATCGAGGAATCACGAGCGATGCATCGATCCACTACCTGAGGAGACGCTTGGGCGTGTATGTACAATGGACGAGGCACAATTGTGCAGAAGGAATCGAGGTGATTCGGTGAAAGAAACATGCTATAAAAATCAAAGAAGATGGCGAGGATCGAGGTCTGATACTGGCTAGGGTGTAGGCCAGTCAGTTGACCGTGGTCCACTGACGGAGCCTCCTGGTTGGTCCATGTGGACCAACCAGGAAAAACCCGTCAGAAAAAGATTGGAAAATTAATAATAAATATAAAATGATTTTATTAATTTTGGGTTATAAAATAAAAAAGGTTTATTATAATCTAAGTTATTTTATTATGATTTTTATTTATTTTTTAGAGGTATATAATTACATGTTAGTTTTTAAGGGTTATATATAGGTATATTTATCTATGTTATTAGATATTCTATTTTTATTTGGTATTTTAGATTTTATTACTTTAGTTTATTATTTTATATATTTATAATTTATTTCTATATACCTACATATATTTTAGATGTATTAATTGTATAGGTATAATTATTGGTAATTCATCTATATGTTTTTATATTTTATCGTATTATTTTCTTTATGATTTTATTCCTATTTTAATATATACATATATTATAAATAATATTTACAAAACTATAAAAATATCAAATTATAAAAATAATGAAGAATAAATAAAATAAATTTTTTAATCGGGTAAACTATACAATAGGGTTCCAAAACCCAACTTTCACATCTTAACTCCAAAAAATATTAAACTGCCTTCTTAAATAGCTTATTAAAAGTTATATACAATTAAAAAGTGATTTTTATATATTTTGAGTTTTTATTTGAGAGATATGGGTCTGGAAATTTAGGATTTTGGAAAATTATTCTGAGTATATCTTTTATTCTGTATATTTTTTTTGTATATCAATTTTGTATTTTTCTATATTTTATTATCTACAATATTTATGTTCAAAATTTCTTTACTTGAGATATAAAAAGTGTAAAATAAAATAGATCCCAAAAATGAAGAATAAATGAATAAATAAAAGGGATTTGTATTGTATAAATGGCCCTTATCTCTCCCTACTTTATTCCTTGTCGACCAAGTCATCAAGATGCCTAGGTCTCAAGGTTTCAGGTCATAAAATATCTTTGATATTTTATTCTTTTTCTTTTCTTTATTCTATAATTTTGGCCTTAAAAACTGTAATTTATACAATATTTACACTACAATGCATGAATGTTAAATTATGCAAATTAATGGTATTTACATGAATTTACTAGGGATTTTTAAGTTAAAATGATAGAATAAAGATGATGAAATGGAGATTCATCATGTACTACTACTCCAATACCATAACTATGAAGCTCCCACGGATTCCGGATACCCATTTACACATCACTCATAGTATCACGTTTGTTAAAGATCACATTCGGTAAATTGAAAATGAAAAAAAATTCACATTTTGAATGACATTCAAAATTGACTAACAAGCCACAGAACAATAATGTCTCACCAATTTATATTGTATTAATTTCTATATAAATTTACATGTAACAAAAGACATTGCATTATGTGCATGTATCCTAAAATGTAATAGAAGAGAAAGAAAAGCATATACATTATCCTTGACAAAATCTAAAACACTTGTACTATTAATAGTTACTGTGAAGATTCAGGTTCAACTGTCGGACTATTGTGATGCATATGTTTTACCTACAATCCATGTTTTAGGGAGAAAAGAATATCAACAAAAGTTGAGCACAATCTAATCAATTAAAAATAATGGGTAATCAGTGGCTCCAAAAGAAAGAAAGGGTTCGACAATTAAATTTAAAGAGCTACTTGCATGAAAATTGGTTTTCAAGTTGTTCTATATGGGAATCCCCTGACTTACTCATTCTAACTCAATTACCCATATTTAACATTTTCATATATTGATTATATGATCCATATTTAAGCTATCATCTACTTTATTAATTATAATTCATGTTTGATAGATCTTGGTAATGTGTATGATGAGTCTCTATTATGATCTTTATCTTTGTCTAATCCCTCAGGCTTAGTGGTTAATCTGTGATCTTGGTCTGAGTGTGACCTCACACTATGGCTCTAAGGCAAGAAGTAAGTATTGATGATATGTCTCGTGTTCTGATTCTTTTCTTGTTAAATTTATCAAGCTCACCGGATAGTCTGTGGTCTGGGTGAGACCTCACATTATGACTCTAAGGCAGTAAGAAAGCCTTAGGGTTGGGGTGCCTCCGTAGGCATGCGGTGGAGTAAAATAAATCCTAACTAAGCTCCTAACACGTCCATTAGCTTCTCTGACAACTATGGTAGTATCTCTTTGTCTGATAAGGATGATTTCATAATATGATCTTTTCTCTTCTCCAGGACCTACTGGTGGAAAAATAATTGGCTCAACTGAAACCAAACTCAATTGTAACCAAAATCAACTATAACCAAGCTCAATCTGTAATGAAACTCAACTATAACCAAAATCAGTTGTAACCAGCTCAATTATAATCATATCAACTATTACCAGCGTAAATGTAACCAACTCAATTGTAACCAACTCTCAAGAACAGTAATTGAAACTCAAGCGATAAGGAAGCCTCCGAAGTGACCCTTCCGTCTCGCCCTCCTAGTAAAAGTGTGGTCCAGGAGAGGGCTAGGCATACTCCAAAACTACACCCCTAGAACGGGGAAGAGATTTTTTGGAACAAGTCACTCCAAAAATGGGCCCAATCGATATGGTCAAACGAGCTCGTAAAAAACCAAAGCCGATGGACCTTCAGCTTAAGCACTCGAAAGAACACATGGTCAGTGGAACTTGTCAAAGAAAACCTGTGGATCCCAGAGAGGTGTAAAATGTGAGCGCTCATGAAAAATCGAGAAAAAGATTAGGATCCTAAACCCATGTACTAAGCGGCTCCTGCCCTAAATGGGTTTCCTATCTCCCGCCCAACTGAGGGTCATCGCACCCTCGCACAATCAGGTGTAAGGGTCACCATGGCTGGCACTCTTAATTGTTAGTCATCACTGAATCACCATTGCTGACTTGATTCCTCATCTTTTCTCAATCTTTTTTTTGGTTGACTATACAGATCTAGGTCTTTTGTCATTAATTTTGTCAATAGTGATCTATAGTTAGTAGAGTATACCTAAAGGATTAATTTATGAAGATGATCGGTCATTGTGGTCACAGATTATCATTTCTAAAATCATGAGATTAACAGTTATTCATTAGATCTTAATTTAAGTCAATTCAACGCAGAATTTCCAACTTTTCTTATTAAACTCTTAATTGAGTGCGATGATTATTAATCGAAATTGTATAAGTTCCTTGTACGAAAATACTCCAATGTTCTCATTTTTCAATCATGAGATTAGAAGATTGTTTATTAGATATGGACTCAAGTTTAGACTAATGCAAAATTTCCAATTCTTCTTATTTAGTCATGAAATTAAGTGTTACTCATTTAAATCTAAAATTTGTCTCAACTTGTGTTCTAATTCATCTTCAAATCTCTAAATTTTGCCATGAGATCAGTGGCTAATCAGTGCTCGCTCACCCTTAATCTCTCCTCAATCCACATGAAATCAATAGCTATTTGGTCTGAAGTTATACTTAATTTGCATGCTAAACCCTTAGTTTCTCAATATTTCATTTCAAGATAAAAGGCATATAATTGATCTTGGATTAGTCTTTATATTCTCAATCAATGTAATTGGTATCTTTCATGATTAAAATTTCAACTATTCAATCTTTAAACTCTAAGATCAGGAGTTATAGAATTGGTCTGGACTAAGTACTAATTTCACAATTTAGTAACTTTTGAACAGCCGTAAATCTTATACAAAATCCTCAATTCATCTTTTAATATGAGAAATCAGGAGCTTAAAAGAATTATTTTAATTTGGAGTTAATTTTAGAATTTATGACTTTTGAGCGGCAACAACTCATGTAAGAATCCCCGACTCACCCATTTTCAAGGCATGAAATCTAGAATATATAATATCTTAACAATGATATGAAATTTGGTTTAATTTCGTCCAATTCATCCCCCAATTCTCCTTATTCAAGCATGCAAAATCTGAAGCAATTAAAGGTCTGAAATTTAAATCTCAATTACATGCTAGACATCCCAAATTTATCATTTTTTATTTAAGATAAAGGGATATTTAGTAATCTTAATTAAGATTCAATATCATGCTAATTCATCTCAAATCTTCCATAATTCAAGCATGAAAACTATAGTTATTGTGATCTAATTTTAGACTTAAATCATAAGCAAATCACCCAAAATCCTTCACAATTCAAACATGAAATCTATAGGTATTGTAGTTTGATTTTAGACTAAAGTCACATGTTAATCACAAAAAAATCACATTTTAACCTAAAATTTGTGTATAACAATGATCTGATTTCATACCAAAATACATGAAATTCCTCTTCAATCTTTCACAATTTGGACATGAAATCAATGTAAAATCAGTGGTCTGATTTGAGATCTTACTACATGCAATTATCACCAAACTTATCAGCATGAAACTAAAGCATGCTAAGTGATCTGAAATGTTGATCATTTCTATGTATAACTTCGCAATAGAAATGATTTTAATAGGTTTCGAAATTAGTTTTAATCACTCGTGGATGGTAGCAAGAGAAGGAAGATTGTACCTTGGATTTCTCCAATTTTTTGGAGAAATCATACATGTAGGAGCAGTTGTAGCTATTGATTTCTTGGAGCAGTTGTAGCTATTGATTTCTTGGAGCAGCAGAGGTTGATATTGCAGCAACAATAGGAGCTCTAGATTGGCTTCAACATGGAGAAGCTCCAACTGCTCTTCCAGGAGCAGCAACCAAAGCACTTCCAGCTGCATATTGGAGAGGTTGTAGCAGCTCCCAGCTGCTAATCCAAGAGCAGCTATGGCTTTCTAGGAAATCCCAGTGCAGCAGCTTCAATTGAAGAAGCAAAGGAGCAGCAAGGAGGGGCTCTCCAGCACTTGGAGTCACTGTTGTAAAAGTCCCCCGACTGGCCTAACTAGTAGGTTTGACTAGTCTAGTTACTGGGGTGACCGACCGAGTATTGACTAATTCCGACTAGGTTGACTATTCGATTGATTTTTGCTTGGAGATATCATATTTTTTACTTATTTAAAGCAAACTTATTTTATTATGCTTAATATTTTATTTAAATTCAATTACTCCTTTTCGTTCATTATGGTAACATAAAAAAGGTACAAATCTTTGTAAATATATAAGAATATATGTATAAAAATGATAAATATATATTAAAAAAATTCGAAAAAAATTCAAAACTGATTAATGTCCGACTAAATCCGATTAGTCACCTGACTGTCGACTAATCTTTAGTCAGTTACCCGACCGACTGAGTATCGACTACCGATTTTTGCAATCTTGCTTGGAGTTGCTCTTGTAGATGATTTAGAGTTGCCAGATACCAGCTCAATTGATGGAAAATGGAGGTTGGGGGGGGGCTCCTTCGGTGGGATTTGAAGAGGAATTGAGGAGAATAAAAAAGAGGGGCGGGGGTGTTATAAATAAGAAGAGGGGAGCCTTTGGTGGTTTCCAAGTGGAAGAAGAAAGGAGGCCAAGTGGGGAGGGACAACAGTTGATGTCTGTCTTGGAAATTTGTGAAATAAAAAATATTATTTAAACCTTTCTCTCTCTTATCGCAATACCAAAGTCATCTGCATTCTCTCGGATTATGATGTACAATAGCTCATTTTGACCTTTTATACATGATGATCAAATGATATAAATTTCATACTTTTCTGATCCAAGATGGATACAGAATTTGACAAAATAGGGTCTTGATTTTAGATCAAATTTTTCTGAGTTAAATGATCAAATGACCTCTGATTTATAAAATATCGATTTCATTGGTCTTATTTTGTCAAATCGATTTTTTAGTGGTCTCAGTTTGTTTTGTAGTCGGTTTTTTTATGTCGTGGCTTTTTCCGATGGCATGCATTACTTTGTGATCGATTTTTGGTCAATTACATCGAATGAGATTTGATCTATGATCTAAATATCAATTTAAGTTTATTTAATATTAATTGAATATTAATTGGTTATGTAGACCCTTAATCGGGTCGGGTTCAGTTCATTCATATCCAGGTGTCATAAATACGAGTCGTCGGGTGCAATACAATGGTTCCAGATGGCTTGGTGTGGGGGTCAAGCAGATCTCTGGTAATGAAGCAGACTTATTGACGTTGAAGCGGACTTAGTGATGAGAGTTTTCGATTTGCAGGAAGTAAGAGATGCAATTTTTGCTCTTAACCCAGATGGTTGCCTAGGCCCAGATGGTTTTCCTGTATTCTTTTTTAAGGAGTTCTAGAATTTTATCTCTGTGAAGGTGATAGATATAATTGCAGAATTCATGACTGGGAATTCCATCTTCGATCGATTTAATCGACCATTTATTTTTCTGAGCCAAATACAATGGTTGCCATGATGATTGAAGATTGCAGACCCATTGCACTTTCAAATGTGATTTACATGGTCATGGTCAAAGGGTTGGCAAATCGGTTGAGAGGGGCTCTAGCTAGGATTTGTTGCACCCGTGTAGAGTGCTTCTTTGCCTAGAAGGAAGCTAATGGGCAATGTCGTTATTGCATCAAAGATTGTTGTATATTGGAGAAGGCAAGGGGAGTCATGTGGAAGGTCGATTTTCCAAGGCTTGTGAAAATATTGACTAGTGTTTTCTATGGGCCTACATGGGAGGGGCTTTCCTGATGTCTAGATTTATGGATGAAAAGATGTGTTACGACTGCATCTTGTGTTGTCTTGGTGAATGGCCAGCCTAGGGGCGGCTGCTTCCAACCCAGCGCGGGGTTCGTCAGGCTGCCCCTTGGCTCCTCTTTTGTTGTCCTTACGACGGATGCCTTGTCAATTATGATGGATCATGCGGTGACAGAAGGTTTCTGTGAAGGAATATCGAAGGGGGAGATATTCATGTGTTTTCTTCAATATGTGGATGACATTGTTCTCTTTGCAGAAGGTGGGTCTGTGAGTTGTAAGGGCATGTCTGTTGTTCTCGATCTTTTTGGTGTTATTTCTGGCCCGACGCTTAACAAACGCAAGTCGGATTTTGTGCCTTTTGTATTAACTGATGGGGGAGTTAATTCTTGTGCAACGTGGTTGAGATCGTCAAGTATTGGCTTACCAATACGTTATCTTGGTTTTCCATTGAGGTGGGGGAGGATGTGCCAGGCAAAGTGGTTACCGATGATTGATAAGTTGGAGAGGAGGCTTGCTAGCTTGAAATCAGTGTATCTATCTCGTGGCGGTAGGCTGGTGCTGTTGAGATCGATACTATCGATTATTCCTATTTTTTATCTCATCTAGACTTATTCCAATGACCATCAGGAAGAGACTTGAAAGCATTATGAGGCACTTCTTTTAGGCTTCCCTCAGAAAGGCCAATGGTGTTGCTTTTGTGGACTGGAAGACGATTTCTCTCTCAAAAGATGATGGGGGACTTGGGGTTAGAAACTTGGAGGAGATGAACAAATCGTTGTTGTGTAAATGGTTCATCAGCGTTTGGGGTCAGTGAGAGAGTCTGACGTGGACACTGATCCGTAAGGTGTATGGAATCGGCTTTGCATTATCAGGAGGGAGTTTGCTCATGCGCCTTCATTATTTTGGAGATGGATAAGTGGTTTTCTACAAGAGGTCCTACCATTTTTGTGACCTCTGGTTGGGGGCAGAAGAGGCTTTTGTTTCTGGCATGATGACCGGTCTGAAGGAGGGGTGCTTGGAGTGAGGTTTCCATGGTTGATGGCATTAGCAAGTGATCATGCATGTAAAGTATCAGGCGTCTGGGATGGTACCTCTTTTTTACAACTTCGAGCACTGGGATCAACGGTTGAGAGAATTTTTGGAACTGCCAGAGGGGCTAGGAGTGGAGGGTCCTATGAAGGGAAGTGATTGCTAGTGATGGGATGCTCTATCTCTAAATCTTATTCAACCTTAAAGGGACCGATGCCCTTTGATCCTAGAGGATGTGTGATGGATTGTAAAAGGATTTTGGATATGGGAGAGATTCCCATGCAAGTGAAGGTGTTTGTGGTTGTTTAGGCGATGACAGTTGATGACTGGAGTTAGACTCGCATGCTTCTTTGATAACGCTAGCCTGAATGCACATGGTGTTCAACAAACCTTGAAGACAGGGATCATATGTCTTTCACTTGTAGGAGCTCAATGGAAGTTTGGACAAGTTTTGGAAGCAGTTTGATTGCAACGGATGATGTTGCAAACTTCTGGGAGTCCATTGGGACGAGGTGGCAGAACACTGAGGAGGAGAGATCCAGATGCGTGGCTGTGGTGTGGACCATTTGGCTGGTCAGAGACCGGATGGTCTTTCCAGTTTTATGGGGAAAACATAATTATGCATGCTAAAACGCTAGCAGAGAGTTGGGTCATGTAATATTTCTTTTACTTTTTTCGGATATTAATAGCCTTGTATCACAAGCTTGTTAATTAATGAAGTTCTTGGACACACACCTATACACGGAGGCCCTTTATCTTGAAAAATCACAGGCTATGCAACAAAAAGTCAGATCTCCCTCCAACTGGTTGTGATAACTAACTGTGCCCTTTCCCTGTCACCTATTATTCTCATTGATAAAAAGAAATTACACTCATATATTTTTATGACTTTACATATTGTGCATACATTTGGTCTTTATGCATTGCGACTTGAAATTCCCTGCCAATTTTCCCATTGTTGCGGGATACATATTTGCGGCGCAGGTCAGCTTGTCAGGCAGCAGGTCGGATTCCTGATCCTTTTCTGATGCTGCTCTCAGTGCTATACCTTCCTGAATCATAATCCTGGCAAGCATAATTGATGTAGCTATGATTGTAACATCTGTGTTTTTTTAAGTGGGGGGTTTTGTGCAAAAAAATGAAATTTTTATTTATAGGAAACAAATAAAATGAATTTATGGGCTTATTATATAAATACCACTAAAATGATTAATTAACAAATAAATATAATAGACATAGATCAAATATGTAATTATCACCTGACAATAATTATTTAAAAAATAATAAAATAAAAGAGACGAGGTTGCAACGGATTCACTATGAAAAAAAGTGGGGGAATGGCTATTGGTTTTTGACTGAGTCATAGTAGGAAACAGAGTCTTCATCCTCATGCCGTTACATTTTTCAAATCAAAAGCCATTACATCTTAATCTATCACCGATTTTGGCATCCAATCCATGTTAAGTCCAACACGACGTGCTTGTTCTCCATGAAAACATCATATAAATCTATCATCCTCTGCGTTACTTGTTGTGTTTCATTTTCTGCATTTTGGGACCTTCTTCGCGTAATCTTGAGTTGCGATGAGCGGTGCCGGAAACTTTTGTGTGTAGCAAGCTCCTTTGATTTGGTAGGTGAAGAATCAAGATCAATTAGAGATCATGTCGAGGTATTTTTTTATTGTATCGATGTTAATCGTATTTTTTTAAGATATTAAATAAGATGGGTATATGCTGAACAAAATTTAACTAATTCTAGGCACCCGATTCAACTTTTGATCTATCATGATGCCGTAAACCTTAACTGTGGGATAACACGTGAATATCATTAGTCTTGTTAGAAACTTTCAATATTTTTTTATATTATTTCCCTTGACGAAATCCGAGTCATGAGTATTATTTAAGAAACAAAATTAGAATCCATCTATCATCAAACACTTTTTTAAATAGATGTGTGTCTGGCATCCCTGTAAGTGCATTTTAATGGGATGTCTTAAACTTTTGATCGTCCACTTGTTAATATCATGATCTCATCACTATATTTGAGAGGATTAATTTCTCGATGGATATTCCAGAGAATTTCGAGTTGTTAGATATTCGACATGAATATGTACAAAAAAAGATAGTATTAAGTTATAGAATTTGAAGATACACAGTATAAAGTGGATTTTAAACTAGTCGTAACTGTACATGTAAATAGGTCCGACCACCTCAAGAGCTTGGTTATTAACTATAGAGGAAACAAGAGATCAAGCATAGGACAATGATTTACGTGGAAAACCCTTCGATCAGGGAAAAACCACGGGGGCACAATAACCCTAATCTCAACACGAGATTAAGGTTCTCTTCACTCATAAGTTACAAAGCAAAAGGGGGTGAGTACATATATAAGAGCCCGGGGTAAATGGTCCCTCACCCAAAGATCCATTTACCCGCCCAATAATACAAAAAACTCAACACTCCTTCTCAAGTTGGGCATACATGTCAACAATGCCCAACTTGCCTACATTCAACTCATATTGCACCGTAGGTAGCCCCTTTGTGAAGAGGTCAGCAATCTGATCTTCAGATTTCATGTAGGGCAGACATAACTATCCTTCATCAATTTTTTCACGAATAAAATGTCGATCGATCTCCACGTGTTTGGTTCTATCATGCATCACTGGATTGTTTGCTAAATTTATAGCGGCTTTATTATCACAGAACATCTTCATAGGCATGTCAGCTTCCGTTCCTTATTCTTTTAATAATAATTGTAGCCATAGCACTTCTGTCACGCCATTAGCAAGCACCCAGTATTCAGCTTCTACACTTGACCTTGAAACAATATGCTGCTTTTTGCTTCTCCAAATGACAAGGTTCCCACACAAGTAGACAGCATACCCAGAAGTGGATATCCTATCATCAACAGATCCAGCCCAATCAGCATCGGTATATCCTTCAATGGTAATATTACTTTATTTCTTAAACATAAGCCCTTTGCCAAGGCACTTCTTTATATAGCTCAAGATCCTGTTGACAACGTTCACATGGACGGTCGTAGGAGCATGCAAAAATTGGCTGACTATATTCACAGCATATGTGATATCAGGTCTTGTGAGAGTAAGATAGATTAATTTTCCAACTAACCTCTGATATCTACCTTTCTCCTCATCATCGAGTATTTTTCCATCCTTTTTACTCATTTTATGGTTAGCCTCCACAGGATAAGCAGCAGGTTTGCAATTAGCCATTCCTGAGTCACGAAGAAGATTAAGGGCATAGTTTCGTTGATTCAAACACATACCTTGTGGAGATCTATCCATTTCAATACCAAGGAAGTACTTCAGTTGTCACAAGTCTTTCAATTCAAATTCTGCTGAAAGAATCATTTTTATGCTAGACAATTCCTCTTCGTCATCTACAGTAAGGATCATATCGTCAACGTATACCAGAAGGATAGATTTCTTATGGCCTTTCCTCTTGATGAAGAGAGTATGATCTCCACTAGCCTGTTTGTAACCATTTTTTATCATCACAATCATGAGTCTTTCAAACCAAGCTCTTGGCGACTGTTTTAGACCATACAATGCCTTTTTCAGCTTCCAACATTTACCCATTTGATCATTATCCTGGTGGCATTTTCATGTAAACTTCCTTTTTGAGACTTCCATTTAGAAAGGCATTCTTTACATCCAGCTGATACATTTTCTAAGAAAATTGAACTGCCAGACGGACAATAACTCTAACAGTGTTCATCTTTGCAACAGGCGCAAAGGTCTCGAGGTAGTCAATACTATATTTCTGACTGTAACCTCTTGCAACCAATCGAGCTTTAAATCTGTCAATTTTACCATCAGCCTTATACTTGATTGTGCAAACCCATTTTGAACCGACCAAGTGAGCGTCTTTTGGAATTGTCACAATATCCCAAGTATCATTTTTCTATAGAGCCTCCATTTCCTCCTTTATAGCTTTTGCCCACCTGGAGTCACACTGGGCTTCAACCGAATTCTTGAGAGTAACACGAGAATCAAGCACAGTTATGAAGCTTTTATAGTTCGAGCTTACTCGAGAGTAAGAAACATAATTTTCCATAGGATAACGAGAAGGAGGCTTAGTTGTTCTTGCTGCTTTCCTCAAAGCAATAGGAAGTTCCTCTTCTACATCTTCAGTATCACTAATCATGTCATTCAAGCAATTGTCAGTGTTCTCAATCAAATCATCAGGGGAAGAGGAATTACTTACAGTGTGATCATGACTTGGATCATCCGAGGAGAGATTGGGATTGTGGTTTGGCATCATATTGTCATCCATAGTCTCTTGTCCATGATCATCATTCATCCTCTCAGCATTGTTATCTATACTCTCGTGTCTGCCAGTACTGTGACCACAAGAAATAGCAATTTCATCGTTGATTACATCGTAGCCTTCATTCATAAAATGACGCTCATCATTATTTTTCTCAACAGCCATTTTACTGTACTCCCCCTGAGAAAAATTCTCTGCATAGTAGAAATCATGCTCATGAAAAATAACATCCCTTGTAACATGAAGTTTCCTTTCAATTGGGTCGTAGCATTTGTACCCTTTTTGTGTACTTGAGTATCCAAGGAAGATACACTTCCGAGATCGAGGGTCTAATTTCCTCAAACCAGGACCAGAAATGTGGACATAGCAAACACTCCCAAAAACCCTCTGAGTTAAGTTGAAAGGAACCTTATCAGGGTGTAACATTAGAAAAGGAGTTTTTTTTCCAACCACAGTAGACGGACACCTATTTATCAGATAAACAACAGTGAGAACAGCTTCACCCTAATACCTTTTTGGAGTAATTCTTTGGAAAAGAAGGGCTCGGGTAACTTCTAATATGTGCCGATTTTTCCGCTCAGCAATGTCATTCTGTTGAGGTGTGTATTTACAAGACGTTTCATGTATAATTTCATTATCATCAAAAAATGCACTAAGAGTTCCCTCCAAATACTCCTTAGAATTGTCAGACCGTAAAACTTTTACATTTGTGTTATATTGGATTTTTATCATGTTGACAAAGCTTCGGATTATACTTGGAACCTCACTTCTATTCTTCATTAAGTACACATAGGTGAAGCGAGAATAATCATCAATAAAGGTCATGAAATAGCGATGGCCTCCCAGACTTTGCAGATTCGACGGTCCCCAAACATCTGAATGGACAATATCAAAAACAGACTTGCTTTTACTATTAGATATATGATAACCAGTTCTAGTTTGTTTTGAGAGCTCACACACTTCACAAAAATGAATATATGTTCCAACTTTATTGCATAATTCGGGAAATAAGAAAGATAGAACAGGATAACCAGGATGTCCAAGACGCTCATGCCATCGATTCAGGACCAACCTATCATCAGATTCTTTGGCATCAGTAGCAGCAACTCAAGCAGAAACCACACGTGCAGGAAGGCGATATAGACCATCAACAGCCAAATCGATCCCAATCTGCTTCCTCGTCACCAAGTCCTGCAACACACACGATGTCTCATCAAAAATTAATCGACAATGCAGGTCTTTAGCAATTCGATACACAGAGAGTAAGCTAATTGGGAAATCAGGGACATGAAGAGCATTCTTTAGCATAAATTTATCTATGATAGATAGATTCCCTTTTCCAGCGACAGTAACAGAGGATCCGTTTGCCAAATTTACTCGTTCTCTCCCTGAAGCGAGTTTGTAATCAAGAAACATTCTAGCATTCCCTGTCATATGATCAGAAGCGCCACTATCTATAATCCATTCATAATTAAATAAATGATTACCTTCAATTTTCTTCACGGTCATTGCGGAATTCATAATATCAGCATCATTAGAACTCCCAGATATTTTTTTCACATAGGTTTGAAGTTCTTTGATCTGCTCTGCGGTCAACTTCTTGCTGTCAGCGGCTATAGCAATAGGTTGCTTCCCCTTGTTACCCTTCCTTTCTGGATGAAGTTCCCAGCAATACTCGATTCCATGACCAGTCTTTTTGCAATGAGCACATTTTTTGTCTTTCCAGTAGCCACTTTTGCCCCCTTTACTGAGTAGAGCAGATTTCTCAAAGGATGAGACATGTTCGTCTCTCATTGCAATACGTCGCTGCTCCTCAGATTCGACTGCATGATAGATCTCCTCAATGTCGAAGCCCACCCCTGTTGTGAGAAGCTGGCTTCTGGTAGATTCGAAATCACTGTTGAGGCCACCCAGGAAAATGAAGATCCGTTGTTTCCATATCTCCTCCCAAAACTTCTGTTGATCTGTTGGACTAGTCCACGTGTCATCACAGTAATAGTCAATCTCTTCCCGCTTTGCTTTCAACGCAGCATAATACCATGCAACCGACATATCGCCTTGTTTCATATTGTAGACTTCTCTGCTCAACTGGTACATTCTGATATCCTGTTTTTTCTGACCATACATGCTCTCAAGGGTGAGCCATTATTGGCGAGCAGACTTTTTTCTGAGGATCAAGGGTTGAATTTCAGGAGAGACGGCATTTATGATCCAATTTCTGCACAGGCTATCCTCGATATACCATTGATCATACAACTTATCAGTAACAGCAAGTGCTTTTTTCCGACCATCGATGTAGCCTCCGCGACCTCTCGAGGCTAACGCAACCTCCATAGCCGCAGACCAAATCAGATAATTATTCTTTGTTAATTTTATCATTGTAATATTCGCTGGAAAATTCTCAAACTTGAGAGTCATATTTTCTCCAATATCTTCCTGGGCCATAGGAAACCACGAACAAAAAAATATCCACAAGGAGCAAAGAGGAAAAAACTCACAGAGAGGTCAAGAGAGACCTCTAGGCACAACAATGTGTACTGCAGGAGGTCAATAAGGGAGGGCGCGCCCCTTGCAAAGGCGGGTGACAGTCCAAGGTGTCACGGGCATGCAGGAACCGCGGGCAGGCAAAGGATGAGCGAAGATATTGGAGATCTTGCAGGGATGCCCTACGGAGGGATCTGAAGGGGCACCAAGCAATCCTGCGTGAGGACACACGCCTCTTGGAGCCCTATGGAATATCTGTGCAGGGATCTGAAGGGGCGACACACCCCTCTTGGATCTGTGGTGGAGGCCCTACAAACCGTGGGCATGAGCACAGGGCAGGAGCACGGGTCCTTCAGTCGTAGCCAGGGATCGCAGGCAGGAGGCGTCGCGGGCACAGGTGCGTCCAGTCGCTGGCAGGAGAACCAACTAACGGAAGCACGGGCGCCCCGGGGTGGCGTCAAAGGCAGCAGGCGCACAAGGGACAGGAGCATCAGAGGCACAGGTGCGTCAGAGGCATGGGCGCCAAGGTGTGGCGTCAGAGGCAGCAGGTGCACATGGGATCAGCTTTGGGGTGCGCAACAACGGTAGCAATAAAACAGAACCCTGGCACGCTTCTTCAAAAAAAACCAAGAACAGGAGCACGGAGGCAGCGTAGAGATCCCAGACGATCCCAGATGGCGGCGCGCCTCTTTGATAGATCCAAGATGATCCCAGAGAGAAAAAAACACCAAGATCTCGGCAGAACAGAAATCCAATCACAGCCCACAATGTGGCTCTGATACCATGTAGAGAAAACAAGAGATCAAGCACAAGACAATGATTTACGTGGAAAACCCTTCGATCAGGGAAAAACCACGGGGGCACAATAACCCTAATCTCAACACGAGATTAGGGTTCTCTTCACTCATAAGTTGCAAAGCAAAAGGGGGGTGAGTACATATATAAGAGCCCGGGGTAAATGGTCCCCCAAAGATCCATTTACCCTCCCAATAATACAAAAAACTCAACATTAACCTACTATTTGGATAGGACCCGTGGTTAAAAAAAGAAAAAAAAAAGGAGAAAAATACAATTGTTGGGAATCGGAGTAGATAAGATGTATCATGGCTTGTGCTTGGGTTATGATGCATTTCTTGTGCTTAGGTGGTATTGATTCCGTGGACAAAAAAATCATGCAGGTCAATCTATATTAATTCCATATCAAGGTATGTACATTATTTTATGTTGCATACCATTGTTATTTATACCCCACTTTGGCTAACTATCGGAATGTTATTTTTATTTTCTCTTTTAAATACTTTGATTATGTTTATGTGTTAAAATCCTACATAATCAAGTGCGAGTATGATATTTAGCCATAATGCTTATCTACGGATTAGTTGTTAAATGTCACAAAGATAGATACATCATTAATTTTTTTATATAGGTTAATTTGTATTTTTATGTTCAAATATTTATTGAAAATAATTATTGATTTTGACACCATTATTATGCAGGAGTAGGCATTGTTCATTGTTGGTCCATTAGAGACTTTGACCAGGCCAGGTGTCGTGCAGACAGTTAATTCCGCCAATTGACTGTTATAGACGGGTAATACTACACTATTCCTAAATAAATTTCCTCTACGACGGTTGACTCGGTAGTGATGTCCATTGCATTGGGGTTTGGATATGAGACCTCGTATTGATATTTATTTTAGTTTTAAATTTTTGATTTAAGGGAACGGGGTGACTTCTATCCAAGCTCGGGTTGCCTGGTGTCGGCATATGGTATTGATTTATATTGACATGATACTCACAAAAATTTTGATATTCAAGAAAAGTCATTGAATTGTTTTTTTATCTCATGATAATTTGCATAATTGAAAAGTCTTGTTATGGTTCACTAGTTTTCTTGATTTATATGCCTTATTATATGGAATTGTCATCATATTATTCTTTACTACGCATAGTGTATGGATATTAATGGCATGTCTCGTAAATTATAGGTGCATACTTAGTCGAATTCGTTTGACTAATATCGAATTATAACCTTGCAGCTTAACGGAGGACGAGATTGGGTTGCTCAGCTAAATTAAGGAGCCATTGTTTTATCCTAGTTCATTAAGTTAATGTACGTGGGTTATTGATAGACTTATTGATGACTGGGAATTTGCCGAGATCGTATCTTTCCACAAGACGGAGAGACAGTCGCTGAATTAACCTCAGACAGACTCCCAACTCAATCAACAATTAACCCACGATAAATATATGCAATGAATATTCAAAAATGTGGAGTTAAAATTTATTATAACTCTACATGCAAATGTGTATAGGTGTAAGCACAGGTAGAGGTCGAACACTGGGAGGCGAATGGTTGTATGTGATGGATCATTCAATTATTCAATCAATTGTTCATGTCCTTTTATTGTTTTTGTGGGTTTTGGATTTTTATATTTTTTTTTATATTTTTGTTTTTATAATTTTTATTTTGTTTTTATATTATATATTTTTTATTATTTTTTTATTTTTAGTAATATAAATATATATATAAGATATATATATAAAGAGATGTATATATAAGAAGAGAGAGAAAGAAGTAATATGGTATATAGATATATATATAGACATAAATACTTAAAATATATATATATATATATAATTTTTTTAGCTTTTTAATATTTTTCTAATTTATTTTTTTTATTTTTCTGAAATATTTCTAATTTTTATGTATTTTTAATTTCAGAAATGTCCTTAATATAGGACTAAATAGGTAGTCGAATATAATTTGGGTTTAGAAATATAAAATAAACTCCAAAAATTCCCAAATTAATTTTAATATATTAACAATAATATGTAGATAATTATAAAAGAGAAAAATATATTTTTGGGGTTTTTTAAGATTTTTCTATTTTTTTGTTAGATTTTGGAGCTTTCTGAATTTTTTATTTTTCTTTTTCATATTTTTAGGGGTTTTTCAATTTCTGGACTCAATTTATATATTAATATACTATATATATTTTTTTGGAATTTTTCAAAAACATTTTATAATTTTTTTGTATTTTATAAATTAGACAGTGCAAAAAAGGCTTCTATTTCATTTTTAATAAATTAGGAAAAAATGCGAAAAAAATGCAAAATAAAATGTGGCTTGGAAGAGCATGGCATAAAACATCTACCCTAATTTTTGTTAATTTTTAGAAGCCACTTAGCTATTTTTAATAAATGGATAAAAGACACAAAAATAATTAAGCCTGGCAGGGGCATTTTTGCAATTAAAATAAGTTACAAGGGAACAGGTGCAAAAATGCCTACTGAAATAAACATTTATTTTACTTTTTAGAACTATATACCAATATACAAAAACCGCCAGGGGGTACATGCAATTTTCACGCGCCTCACGTGGGACTGCACGTGAGGCGCGGAAGGACCTAAATGTAATTATAAAAAGTTCAGGGTCCTATCAGCAAAATTTACGTTTTATTTACAACGTGCTATATATTTTACAAGATTGAAAATTAAATACAAAAATGACAGGGGCTAGATGTGCAAATTACCCCCAACGTGGGCGCTGATGGACGGCTGGATGTGGGCCACTTGACACACGTCACTCCCTCTGCGCCCGATACCGCTTCGCCGATGAGCAGTGAGGATTAGATCACCCAATGTGATCTGACGGTCAGAGCGATGCTTCATCGGACGGCTGGCAATCAATCTGGAACCTGCTCTTCATCCAACGGTGGAGACGGCGGCTGGAAGAATGGGGAAGAACGCTCACCTGGGCGAGCTTCCTCCGGTGAGAACTCGCGTCTCCGTCGACCTTTGTAGCTCCGAAGTATCCCAAAAGCTTCCTGGCAGAGTCTTCTATTTGCTGGAGGTGGTAGATCGGCCGGAGATGCCCTGGAGCGCCGCCACGAGCTCGAAGAAGAAGCGGAGCTCCAGGTACCTCACCCGCATTGGGAATCGTCTCCTGGTGCTCTTTGGGGCACCTAACCAGCACAGAAAGATAGAGGGGCTCGAGGCGGTGCTCCTCGACCCGGGGTTTGAAGCTGAAAGCACGTGGATGATGGTGGGCGGAGAAGCTCCGGCGAAGGGTGATGGAGGAGCTTCGGTTCGCGGAACCAAGGAGGCTCCGGTTGATAGGAGGTGGCTGGAAGGTGGAGAAGGCGAAGGGGAACAAAATGGAGGTGGAAGCGAGTCGGGGAACAGTCGGGAACACGGTGAAAAGCTCGCCGGAGCGGAGCTCCAGCGAACTACGAAGTCACTAAATTACGCTAAACTAATAAACGAAACAGAAAACTAATTGCAGGAATGAAATGCCGGAAGTAAAAACTACCTAGAAAGATAAAATGCACAGCTCTTATACGTGGGGGCCTCCAGGGAGCAGGGTGGCCGCCGGAGCGCCACCGCGACAAAATTTCCCGTCATCTCCGGCCGAACCGAGGTGCTGGGAAGCACCTCCTGTCACGAGGGCTCCACCAGGAGCTGATTCAAGCTCAAAGAAGGGGATGAAATTGGCCAAATTCGGCCGAGGAAGAGGATGGTGTCATTTATAAACATTCCTGAAGACCCCCAGTGACCGGCGATTATTAAAGAATCGGGGCTATGTACAATGTATCTAAATGATCGGCGGGGATCATGGATGAAGGGAGAGCAAATCTCGTGAAGTGATTGTTATCGATGGAGCGATTAATCGAGCGGGAAAAAGGCATGAAATCGGGGGAATGGACAGGTCTGACGGGTCAGTCAGAGGCGCAGGGGGAGTTGACCGGAGGTCAACTTTCCCTGGCCCCTGATTGGTCCACATCAGATCAACCTTGACCTAATTATTTAACATATTAAATGAATTAATTAGGTTTTATTTATAAAATAAAAAATGTTTATAAATTAATGTAGTATTTATTTATGATTTTTATTTATTTTTTTGAAATATTTTATTACGGTTTTATTAAAATAATGTATTTATAAGTATATTTATATATATTTATTTATTTTTATTTTGTTTATTTTTATTTAATTATTTTATTTTCTTATTTTATAAATTTATAACTTATTTTTATGAGTCTAAATATATTTTTATTTAATTTTTATACGTTTATTTACATTTTTAAATAAATGTGTTTATGTATATGCATGTATACTTATAGGTAGTTTACCTATATATTATATACATTTTATTTATTTAATGAATTTTATTTGTTTTTATTTTGGATTTGTATTTTTAATAAGTTGTATATAATATATACATTATTATAAAAATATAAATGAACAAAGAATAAAAGAATAAAAATCCCTTTTATTTATATACATATAGGTAGCATAGGTCTTTTGTCTATGATTTTTATAGACTTATTTTATTTATCAAATTCTTTTTGGTTTTCTTTTAATTTCAATATGTAATGTATTCTATACATTATTTACAAAATTCTAAAAAATATAAATTTATAAAAATAATGAATATTAAATAAAAGGAATATTTTAATCAGGTATTATGTACAAGGTGGACCAAAAACCTAACTTCCACAGATGGACTCCAAAAATTATGAAACCAATTTTATAAAATAGTTCTTGAAATGCTATATACAATTAAATGTGAGTTTGGGGTAATTTGGAGTTTTTATTTGCAAGATATGGGTCTGTGAAGTTGAGATTTTTGGCTTCTTATTCTTAGTATAAAATGTACACTGTGTATTATTTTTGCACAAACTCAATTTTGTAATTTAATTTACATTATTATCTACAACTTTTATGAACAAAGTTTCTTTATTTGATGAATAAATAATTATGTACAAAATAGGTGTAAAAAATGCATGAATAAATGAATAAATAAATGAGGTATTTATTGTGTTATTGGCCCTTATCTCCCCCTACTTTATTCCTTGTCGACCAATTCCATGCTGGCCTTGGTCTCGGGGTTAGGGTCATAAAATATTTGCAATATTTTATTCCTTTTTCTTTTCTTCTCTTTATTCTATAATTTTGGCATTAAAAACCTTATTTAATGTACAATAAATACAAGAAACAATGAATGCTATTATATACAAATTAATGCTATTTACATGCATTTGCTGGGGTTTTTAAGGCCAAAATGATAGAATAAAGGTGATAAAATGGAGATTCATCACCCACCTATACTTGCCTTTGCTAGTCCCTAGCAAACACTTATGCAATAAGTACAAAAGAACAAAGAATAAGAAGAAAAGAAAAAGCAAAAATAAAGACTTTTAAAGAATAAATTGAATTGATCATGATTATTAAACTAATATGTACAAAATCAAAGTTTGGAGCTCAGGTTAGACCTTGGTGTGAGAATGTATGTGGAACCTAGTCGGGAACCAGCTCTAAAACACAACAGCCTTTGATAGTCACAGAACTCGGTTCAACCCACCTCAATAGCCGGGTCAGAACTAGTCTACATCATACGCAAACCCTTATAACTATGAGGCTGACTTGTACGATGTAAGTGATAGTGGCTTTCCCCAACTGAAATGATAAGAGAACTGACTTCTCCAGAATGACAACCCAATGATTCCCCCAATCCAACAGCTCTTTCCTCGAGGAGCAGGGTATTCCCTTCTAAGTTCAAGTGGCAACCAGCTCAAGAGGAGGGGGTGAAGAGAAGAATGGACGGTAGCCAGTGTAGCTACCTATCCCGGGATGCAAGACCAGTGTAGTCAAGTCATCCAGCTGCAGGCTCACATATTTGACTTTGGAGCTCAAGCTTGCTTATTGACTTTACAACATATGTACATATTTTGCAGGCATTTTATTTTTTTGTACAGGCCTGACCATTCTTTTTTTTTCAAACATACTATTTACAACAGCATTTACATAAGGACTTTTTCCTCTTGAGCCAGAAGACTATCCCTCTTTTGAAGCTTTATTGCAACCCACAATCTCCTGTCTTTAGACCTCATGACTATTGGACCAGGTTGGGGTGCACTTCCCTCCCTAGACGAGGATGAATGTTTCCACCTGTGTGCGTCTCAGACTGGCAAATCCAACCCCCTCATTACTCCAACTGAGTTGAGCCAAGTGAAAGGTGCAAGTGTCCAAGTTAGGTCACGGTCGACAAGAGTCATACGTGCGTTTCGAAAAGTTCTAGTTAGTCCACTGAGGTGACTTGAACCCAGCCCTGATTTCTCAAAGAATTAATTCCGAATAGACCTGAAGTACCTTACACCTAGTTCCCGTAAGGTTCCAGTGCAGTTAGGTGCGGTAAGGTCCAACCAAGCTCCAATCTTCGACTTTATTAGACTAGTTCAATCATCAAGCTCACTGAAAGAATATGAATGCTATGCAAATACTATTTACAAATACGCAAAGAATAATGCAATTTTTCAAAGAGTTTTGAAATCAAAGAGATAAATTTTTACACAAAGAATTTTTGCAAATAATTTTGGCACTCAAAGTATAAAATATGTACAACTATTTACACGGGCGTGCCGCTTTATTTTAACGATTTTTAAAGAATTTAGTTTTTATTTAAAGGTATATATGTTCACTTATTAAAGAATCTTATTTATTTTTATTTAAAATAATAATATAGTATTATATGTGACTATTCCTCAAACTTATTTGGCACACATTTTTCAAATAATTTTTGAAAACTATAGTCCAAAATAATTTTTACAAACATTTTTACAAACATGTACACACATTTGAAAATCATTTTGCAAAGGTTTTTCAAAATAGTATATAGATTTTTAAGATATTTATTGCAACCATTTTTCAAACCATTTGCAAATCATTTTTCAAACATTTTATTTCACACAAAGAAAATAAGTTTTACAACCCACACATTTTTACACAGGTTGAAAACATGTAACAAAATATTTTCAAAATAGTTTTCAATAAATGCTCAACTGATTTTCAAACTATTTTTCACACATTTTGCAAAAAACATTTTCACCTGATTTATTAATCAGTGTATACAAAAAGAATTTGAGGAATAATCACATCTCTTTTTATTAAGGATTTTTAATGAATTTAAAGAATTATTAGCCATTTTTATACGAAAGTACGAGTTATGGCTAAAGTATATACATAGTATATATGACCCCCCTATACTTAGCTTGAGCTATGTCCTCATAGATCGGAAAGAAAAGAGAAGACAGAACTCGTACTGAGTATAGACAAGTCTAAAGAATATATGAATAAGAGATGAATGAATGAGAAGTCGACCGTCCCCCCTATACTTAGGATCAAGTAATCCTAAGTATAGCAGACTGTACACAAATCAGGGACGGTCAAGGGTGGGGGTAGACAGATGAACAAATCAGGGGTACACCCCCCCTATACTGAGGACAAAGCACGTCCTAAGTACAGAAAACTGACACAAAGGGGCGACACCCTTTATTGAGATACAAAATATAGAAAAGGAAAAGAAGAAAAGAAGAAAAGAAGAAAAGAGAGATATATATAGATTGATGAAAAGATCGTGGAGAATCTACACATCACTCCCCCTATACTTAGGGTGAGATATCCCTTAGTATAGGCGACAATAGAAGTGAAGAAAATGTGTAATGAAAGAACAACTCGGTGTGTGCCTCCCTATACTTAGGACAAGGTACGTCCTAGGTGTAGACACAAAGATGTGGTGATAGATCTAGGGTACACAGAACATACGGGAGAAAGAATGAAAAGGTACACATATATACAATCGGTGAAAAACGAGTGAAGTACAGGACGGTGTCTGGTAAGTGACTACCGTACTATCGTCGTCGTCTCCCTGTGAGAACGAGGACATAGCGAGAAGGTGAAAAGACACCCTGATATGCAGTCAGGTGGGTGTCGGAAACTGGAATCTTGAAGCAGTCAATCGGTTCATAGGGTCAGCATGAGGGAACAGAGCCGATACCGTAAGACCGGAAGGAAGAAAGAGCAGTACAGACTCGTCCTAGTCAATCATAGTCTCAGATAGATATGAAATAAAGCGTATGAGACTGGGTGATGCACGGTGATGATATAATCTGAAAGTCACAAGAATATACCGAGCAACACAATATGTGGCTCACTTCTGCGAGGGTCCTCAAGGTGAGCAAAATCAGAGCATGATCAGAAGACTCGGCTCCGTGCTCCAACAGAAAGGAGACACAACCAGGGAGGAAGCCGAATACACAATGCCGAAGACCCAGCTTCGTGCTCCAACAGATAGGAGACACCAGAAATGAAGCTGAGTACCTACAAGGTGATGTACCCTCCCGCAGATAACCCTCGGGGAGTAGTACATGCTTGTCAATGAATAAGCAGAACAGAAGCTCACCCTTCCGAGGGTCGTCAAGGAGAGCGGGCTCAAAGGAGCCTGATCCATCAGACAGATCATAGAAACGGTCTCGGTAGGCGACAGATCGGCTACCAACAGAAGAGACCGTGAAATCAAGAAAGTGTGGCAGCGTCCCGCAAATAACCCTCGGGGAGCGGGCTTCCAACTAGTCATGGTAATTAGCAGATACCAGAAGCTCAACCTTGCGAGGACCGTCAAGGCGAGCAGACTCAAAGGAGTCTAATCAGACAGGACCCATAATCCGCAGATCGGATACACAACTCAAGATGGGACCAAAAATCATGTATATCAGATGACTCGATTCCGTGCTCCACAGATCGGAGACACAGTCAGTAAGGGGAACCGAGCGTAAAGAGAGTGTCGCAGTCTCCCGTAGATAGTCCTCGGAGAGCACTGTGAACTAAGCAAAGAATAGTCAGAACGTATCTCTACCTTGCGAGTGTCGTCAAGGAGAGAAAGGGGCTCGAAGGAGCCGGATCCATCAGACGGATCCACATAGTGGTCTCAGTAGTCGACAAGGTGGCTACCAACAGAAGAGACCAATCAGATCTGAAATATGTCATAGTCTCCTGCAGATACCCTCGGGGAGCTATGAGCTAGGCATGGAATAATCAGAAAAGTGGAGCTCTGCCTTGCGAGGACCGTCAAGGAGAGCAGACTCAGATGAGTCTAATACATTGGCCTCGTGTACCGACAGGTCAGGCACACAATCACAGGGGGAAGCCAATTAAGCATATTATCTGACTCGGTTCCGGGTCCCATCACAATGGCGACCCAAACAGTGAATGAAACCGTAGTCCTAGAAATTGTCGCATTCTCCCGCAGATAGTCCTCGGGGAGGAATGCGAGCTAGATCAATGTAGGTCATGGGAATGCTGGCAAGTCATCTCAGGTCCTCAAAAGCAGTCAACCATTCAATCATCCGGAGGGCATAAGATCAAGCAAGGGAACAAATAATCATGTCAGTCACCAAACATCCCTCGGATCAATCCAATCTGCTGAGATGGCACGAAAAATAGTCGGGAATCCTCTAAGTGCCAGGGTGGACTTGAGAGTCAGGAGATCAAGGATGGGTCTAATAGGAAGATGAGAGATCATACAGGGTCCGCACACCTCTATCAGGCACTCCATATCAGAATAAACAGTCAATCCTCAAAATCTAGATGGTTGGAACCTCAAGAAAGATAGATCAAACAATACTCATGAAGTCTTCATCGAATTATCGCATCATAACACATCCTTAATCCGGTGTGCGAGAACTAAAATTCCTCAATAATGCATCACACCTATGCTCTATGCATCAGCAAAAATCCTCAAGAAGCCCTTATGCATGTATCAACGACAAATCCATCATATCAATCTCAGCAACCTCAACATCATAGGCCCGACTTACACAAATAATCTGTATAAATAATCTTCGATGCGGGCCTCATCATTATGCACAACATTCCCGGGTAAAGGGAAAGATGATACGGGGGACACGAGGAAGATGGATAAGAAGGGTACACAAGGGGAAGTGGAGAAGCTGATTGAGCAGGCGTGCCAATATCATGGGTGGTAGAAGAGTGATACAGAGGGTACGAGGAGGGCGGGTGAGAAGATCGGGACATACACAAAATTGGGTGTTCCACACAAGGCGGGAACACCGTCAAAATTGTGGTTCAAGGAGAGGACTCTCCCTGAACCAGGGAATAAGGATGGTACGGAGAATACGAGGAAAGATGGTGAAGAAGAGGGGAACAAAGGACTTGGCGAAGAATGATTGAGCTCAAGCGCCAATATCACGACTTGATGCAACATGAAGAGATATATGTATAAGAGAGGTAGAGAGACTCAAAGATAAAAAATGCATGACTCACACGGACGGGACCGACTACTCTAATAATGAATGAAAAGCATAATGGACTCCAAGTCACAATCAAGACACAAGGCAAACCCCCAATTCACCTACTCAGCATAGTGAAGACCATCAGGTGACGGTCATTTATCTTTTCGATTTTAGAGTTAGGTGAGAATCACAAAAAAAATTGTACAATCACATAGGAGGCTTGATAGGATCTGGGCTCTACTCCTTAGTGTGTACGTGAGCAATTTAAAACGCATGCAATGAGGGGGTTGCTCTCCCCAAGACAAGGAATCCATTACGTTTTATTTTTAAGTCCAATAGAGTTAGCAGTCCCGATTTTATTTAAGTTATCACTTTTTTGGGTATTTTCAATGCACGTGCCTATCGAGGTTCCAATTTCCATTAAGCATCCTAGGTTGGCAAAAACAGAGGGAGAAGATCGGAAAAGCCATGCAAGTCGGAAAACGATGATGCATGCTAAGTAAGAAGACTTACAGTGCCTCCCAGCTTTCTCCATGCAGGATGCAAAATAGAATTTAAAACCTATGCTATATGCTAATGCAAACCGAAGAAATCGCCCTAGGTAAATAAATTGCTATTATCGTGAAGCACCACAAGTCGCTCATTAATCTTTAGCCTCAAAAAGTCCAGTCTTGGCTCACCCCTCCTCTGTACTCAACACACTTGAGCTTAGGAGAAAGCGCTTTGCGGGGCTCGCTGTGGCACAAAGGCTGAAAGATAAATGAGCGGTTGTTTAGAGTTGATCTAGATCCAAAGTGAACTATAGGTACATGCAAATATTAGGATGTTTGGACCTAACTCTACGATCAAGCAACTCCTAATGCTAAGGCTCATTCACACAAAATAATAAAAATACAAGAAAAGCGTCAAAAATCATCGAGGCCCCCAAGGGAACAATCCCTCAGGCAATGGACCTCGGGAGTCGAAGTGTACCTGTGAGAGTCCTGTATTATTACATTTTTTTAAGCGTCACTCTCTCACATGAATATACAAAATAAAATAAAATGAAATGAAATGCATAAAAATAGAGACTGTCTTCAAAAATTCTCCTTCATGTGTCATGGATGCTCTCTCCTGTTGGCTTGGCATAGAAGAGCCAACTCTGCCTCGCTCGGGTGCATAGGTCCTCCTAAGAGGTCCTCCTTCGCTTGGCGGTCCCTCGCATCAAAGACAAAGGAAAAGAGAAGGTTAGAACAATCAATCAAATGATGTTAAATAAATAAATAAATAATAATAAAAATCACACAAATAAATAAATGAAGGACATGAGCAATGAATTAAATAAACGAACAACTATGCTCACAAAATCATACAAAATCCGTTGCCTCCCCGGCAACGGCGCCATTTGATGACTGGGAATTTGCCGAGATCGTATCTTTCCACAAGACGGAGAGACAGTCGCTGAATTAACCTCAGACAGACTCCCAAATCAATCAACAATTAACCCACGATAAATATATGCAATGAATATTCAAAAATGTGGAGTTAAAATTTATTATAAATCTACATGCAAATGTGTATAGCTGTAAGCACAGGTAGAGGTCGAACACTGGGAGGCGAATGGTTGTATGTGATGGATCATTCAATTATTCAATCAATTGTTCATGTCCTTTTATTGTTTTTGTGGGTTTTAGATTTTTATATATTTTTTTTATATTTTGTTTTTATAATTTTTATTTTGTTTTTATATTTTATATTTTTTAATATTTTTTATTTTTAGTAATATAAATATATATATAAGATATATAAGATATATATAAAGAGATGTATATATAAGAAGAGAGAGAAAGAAGTAATATGGTATATAGATATATATAGACATAAATACTTAATATATATATAATTTTTTTTAGCTTTTTAATATTTTTATAATTTAATTTTTTTGTTTTTCTGAAATATTTCTAATTTTTATGTATTTTTAATTTCAAAAATGTCCTTAATATAGGACTAAATAGGTAGCCGGATATAATTTGGGTTTAGAAATATAAAATAAACTCCAAAAATTCCCAAATTAATTTTAATATATTAATAATAATATGTAGATAATTATAAAAGAGAAAAATATATTTTGGGGTTTTTTAAGGATTTTTCTATTTTTTGTTAGATTTTGGAGCTTTCTGAATTTTTTTATTTTTCTTTTTCATATTTTTAGGGTTTTTCAATTTTTGGACTCAATTTATATATTAATATACTATATATAATTTTTTTGGAATTTTTCAAAAACATTTTATAATTTTTTTTTGTATTTTATAAATTAGACAGTGCAAAAATAGCTTCTATTTCATTTTTAATAATTAGGAAAAATGCGAAAAAATGCAAAATAAAATGTGGCGTGGAAGAGCATGGCATAAAACATCTACCCTAATTTTTTTTAATTTTTAGAAGCCACTTAGCTATTTTTAATAAATGGATAAAAGATACAAAAATAATTAAGCCTAGCAGGGGCATTTTTGCAATTAAAATAAGTTACAAGGGCACAGGTGCAAAAATCCTTACTGAAATAAAAATTTATTTTACGTTTTAGAACTATATCCCAATATACAAAAACTACCAGGGGGTACATGCAATTTTCTCGCGCCTCACGTGGGACTGCACGTGAGGCGCAGAAGGACCTAAATGTAATTATAAAAAGTTTAGGGTCCTACAGCAAAATTTACGTTTTATTTACAACGTGCTATATATTTTACAAGATTGAAAATTAAATACAAAAATGACAGGGGCTAGATGTGCAAATTACCCCCAACGTGGGCGCTGATGGACGGTTGGATGTGGGCCACTTGACACGCGTCACTCCCTCTGCGCCCGATACCGCTTCGCCGATGAGCGGTGAGGATTAGATCACCCAATGTGATCTGACGGTCAGAGCGATGCTTCATCGGACGGCTAGCAATCAATCTGGAACCTGCTCTTCATCCAACGGCGGAGACGGCGGCTGGAAGAACGGGGAAGAACGCTCGCTTGGGCGAGCTTCCTCCGGTGAGAACTCGTGTCTCCGTCGACCTTTGCTGCTCTGAAGTATCCCAAAAGCTTCCTGGCAGAGTCTTCTATTTGCTGGAGGTGGTAGATCGGCCGGAGATGCCCTGGAGCGCCGCCACGAGCTCGAAGAAGAAGCGGAGCTCCAGGTACCTCACCCGCGTTGGGAATCGTCTCCTGGTGCTCTTTGGGGCACCGAACCTGCACAGAAAGATAGAGGGGCTCGAGGCGGTGCTCCTCGACCCGGGGTTTGAAGCTGAAAGCACGTGGATGATGGTGGGCGGAGAAGCTCCGGCGAAGGGTGATGGAGGAGCTTCGGTTCGCGGAACCAAGGAGGCTCCGGTTGATAGGAGGTGGCTGGAAGGTGGAGAAGGCGAAGGGGAACGAAATGGAGGTGGAAGCGAGTCGGGGAACAGTCGGGAACATGGTGAAAAGCTCGCCGGAGCGGAGCTCCGGCGAACTACGAAGTCACTAAATTACGCTAAACTAATAAACGAAACAGAAAACTAATTGCAGGAATGAAATGCTGGAAGTAAAAACTACCTAGAAAGATAAAATGCGCATCTCTTATACCTGGGGGCCTCCAGGGAGCAGGGTGGCCGCCGGAGCGCCACCGCGACAAAATTTCCCGTCATCTCCGGCTGAACCGAGGTGCTGGGAAGCACCTCCTGTCACGAGGGCTCCACCAGGAGCTGATTCAAACTCAAAGAAGGGGATGAAATTGGCCAAATTCGGTCGAGGAAGAGGAAGGTGTCATTTATAAACATTCCTGAAGACCCCCAGTGACCGGCGATTATTAAAGAATCGGGGCTATGTACAATGGATCTAAATGATCGGCGGGGATCATGGATGAAGGGAGAGCAAATCTCGTGAAGTGATTGTTGTCGATGGAGCGATTAATCGAGCGGGGAAAAGGCATGAAATCGGGGGAATGGACAGGTCTGACGGGTCCGTCAGAGGCGCAGGGGGAGTTGACCGGAGGTCAACTTTCCCTGGCCCCTGATTGGTCCACATCAGACCGACCTTGACCTAATTATTTAACATATTAAATGAATTAAGTAGGTTTTCTTTATAAAATAAAAAATGTTTATAAATTAATGTAGTATTTATTTATGATTTTTATTTATTTTTTTGAAATATTTTATTACGGTTTTATTAAAATAATATATTTATAAGTATATTTATATATATTTATTTTTATTTTGTTTATTTTTATTTAATTATTTTATTTTCTTATTTTATAAATTTATAACTTATTTTTATGAGTCTAAATATATTTTTATTTAATTTTTATAAGTTTATTTACATTTTTAAATAAATGTGTTTATGTATATGCAGGTATACTTATAGGTAGTTTACCTATATATTATATACATTTTATTTATTTAATGAATTTTATTTGTTTTTATTTTGGATTTGTATTTTTAATAAGTTGTATATAATATATACATTATTATAAAAATATAAATGAACAAAGAATAAAAGAATAAAAATCCCTTTTATTTGTATACATATAGGTAGCATAGGTCTTTTGTCTATGATTTTTATAGGCTTGTTTTATTTATCAAATTCTTTTTGGTTTTCTTTTAATTTCAATATGTACATGTATTCTATACATTATTTACAAAATTCTAAAAATATAAATTTATAAAAATAATGAATATTAAATAAAAGGAATATTTTAATCAGGTATTATGTACAAGGTGGACCAAAAACCTAACTTCCACAGATGGACTCCAAAAATTATGAAACTAATTTTATAAAATAGTTCTTGAAATGCTATATACAATTAAAGGTGAGTTTGGGTGATTTGGAGTTTTTATTTGCAAGATATGGGTCTGTGAAGTTGAGATTTTTGGCTTCTTATTCTTAGTATAAAATGTACACTGTGTACTATTTTTGTACAAACTCAATTTTGTAATTTAATTTACATTATTATCTACAACTTTTATGAACAAAGTTTCTTTATTTGATGAATAAATAATTATGTACAAAATAGGTGTCAAAAATGCATGAATAAATGAATAAATAAATGAGGTATTTATTGTGTTATTGGCCCTTATCTCCCCCTACTTTATTCCTTGTCGACCAATTCCATGCTGGCCTTGGTCTCGGGGTTAGGGTCATAAAATATTTGCAATATTTTATTCCTTTTTCTTTTCTTCTCTTTATTCTATAATTTTGGCATTAAAAACCTTATTTAATGTACAATAAATACAAGAAACAATGAATGCTATTATATATAAATTAATGCTATTTACATGCATTTGCTGGGGTTTTTAAGGCCAAAATGATAGAATAAAGGTGATGAAATGGAGATTCATCACTTATTTAATTTTATTTTGTAGTTCAGACTTGATGGGTCTTTTATTTATTAGTTAAGTTCCTTTATTCTTCCATCATGTATGACACTCTGAATGTTATTTATGGATTATTGAGATTTTGTCTCGCTCCTAGACTTGAAAAAAATTCATTATTTTGGGATGCTTCCGTAACTTTCCTCATGTTTCGAAGTCGGGGACGTGACAATGCGTGTGCAGATGACATTGTGATCAATATGGTCGCCGGAGGTGAGGTGGTAACCCTCAAAAGTATGCCTCTTAATGGCAGATATGCCCATAAATGTTGAGCTTCAATAGAGCTCGATTCAGACTTTGTTTTCCGTGCTAATCTTAGTAAACTTATACGTACCTCCATGATGCAGATATCTGAGATTCTGTAGCGATGTCATGGTGGCAACAAGATGGAGCTTTTGCGAGATCTGGCTGCAACTAGAGTGCACTTAGATTCAGAGAAGATGACATTGTAGGGTTTGCCCTTTTGTTCCATCGATGAATTCCTGCTGAAATCACCTTCATATCTTAAATGATACAAACTGGTTGCTTCTAAAAGACTTGAATTTGGTTTTATCATCCCATACTTGTTTTATTAAAACAGGTCTCCAAAGCTGAATCCTTTCTGTGAGGCATGCGGTAGACAATCGAAGGAGAAAGAACGGAAGGGCGTGGAATGTAGCATGGTACTAGGAACACGTCGGAATAATTTCGAGAACTAGATGTGTAATTTACAAATGCAAATACGTTGAACTTTTTTGTTTAGCTACAGTACTTTTTAAAGCCAGATAATTTCTTCAGTGACGGTAAATGACGTGATAACTTTATTTACGGAAAACAATGCAGAACAGAGTGACTGGAGTTGTCATTTGTCATTGTAATTTATATGTTCCCAGTCGAAAATTTGAAAAAAAGTTTATGGTAATCCCTACATTAAAATTTTTACTTCAAATCCCGAATTCATCTGTATAAAATGTTTCATGTTTTGACATGATACTTTTACAATCTCCTTGAACTTGAAATGCATTTTCGATCCTCGTTAGTATCAGTGTTCGCTAAAATCGACAGTTTGGAACGGAGATATTATTTGCAATACAAAGGGGATTTGTTTGGATGAAATTCTTATTGGGTCGGAGTGTGATTCAACAATGCGGAAATCCATTATTCTTATCATAATCAGAATTTTAAAAAATATTACGTTATGTTAAATAGGCACACCAATATTCTTCTTTGATATCGAACAAGTGTGTCCTAGTCATATTCAACCTTGGCGAGCGATTTTTCTTGAATAGAAGTAATGATTTATATATATTAAAAAACATATTGCATAACAGCAACGAGCGCCTGTAGCTCAGTGGATAGAGCGTCTGTTTCCTAAGCAGAAAGTCGTAGGTTCGACCCCTACCTGGCGCGTATATTTTTAATTTGTTTTTATCAATTTGTTCTAGTGCCGTCTCATATTTCTAAATCAGGCTATTATTTCCCAAAAAAATTGATTTTCATTAAATTTCATCATATATTAATGGGGGAGTTGCAATGTAACCCATTTTTGCAAGTGTTTCAATGCAAACTAATGATGTGTTTGGATGATGGGTATATTGTTGAGATTGTTTGTTATGTTTGGAAAAATAATTAGATGTTGATTACTTTATAATTCTTAGGTAACTATATGGCATATTATAATTTTTTTTGTTTAAAGGGATGAAAAAAAGAGGGAGAGAAGGGATAGGAAGTATTGGATGTATTAACTAATAGAGAGGGGTTATCTGATGGGTCCCATTGGAGAGAGAGATGTGTAGGTGATGAGCCCCTTGGTATATAAAAAGCGTTCTTTTTTTGCGAAATACCCTCTTGAAAACCAGAGGGGTTTTTGCAAGGATTTTCTTACAAACGAACGATGCGTTTGGATGCAAGGTTAACATGGATTTCCACATTTTTCCCCTCGATGTATGGTTAAGATTGGGCAAGTGTCTTTTGTGTATTATTAATTAAGATAATGAAACTAACTTTGTTTCCTTTACTTGTCTGATGCTTGCTGCTTAACAAAAGCAATAAATTTATAGATATTATAAATATATCTGCTCTTCAATCAATTATTTATATAGTTAAATGTAAATGAACTAGACCTATTTGGCAAGCTTACATCTACTTTATTCGTTGTTTATTTCCATTCATATTGAATAGATTGTTATATGGTCCCTTTCGCCTTGAAGACTTTCATAGAAAGCATGCTTGTGCCCACACATTACATTTGTGACTTCTGTGTGAGAGCAAATCATGAGAGGATTATTCACCCGTTCTGTAGGTGCATATTTTTTACTTATGCTTTATTTCTGTCTAGTTTGCTTTAGTTGACAATGCACTTGTTATTTCTTTTAGTAGGCTTTCTTACTCGGTATTATTTGATGTGTGTGCATGTGTGTATGTATTCTGTGTAGGGATCAAAACAATCGGATACAGATACAAATATATGTATAATCATATCCTTATCCATGAATACGGATGCAAATACAAAAATATTGACGACTATAAAAAATGTGTTACAATATCCTTACAAAGGAATACAAATATAAAACGAATGGAAACTGGATATGAATAATAACAAATTTATTTAATAGATTAACTTATATATATAGGATGATTTACACATAAAGTAGATATACCAAATATATTCATTTCATAACAATTATATCAATAATGTTGAACGTAATCATAAAATGTGTTTGTTAGTGTGTGATATCTCTCATCTGGATTAGTAACTGAATTGCATAGTAGTCATTACATGACTATATCTTGGTTGATTGAGTGAAATCAGCTCAAAAAGAATATTTGAGAAGGATCCGGATCAACCTAACCAAGGTTGCAAAACCTCTAGAAGAGAAATCCTTGAAGACATGCATACATACCCCTCCCAAGGGTTGACCAATGATGTTACTAACCGAGGTAGACCTTCCGCGAAGCCCTTGGGGCATGTTTGGTAACTGAATTGGACTGGATTGGAGTAACCTCCTGTGAATAGTAATTGTTTGGATGGTTAGGAGGGCTGGAGAGGGTTAGAATGATAAATGTAATGTAATATGACATTGATTATGTCTTATATTAATTTTTTTAATGATTATAATATATTTTTATCTCATTTTTTTATTTAAACATGGTTAAAAATATTATAACAAGTTTTGTGTGATTCATACAACTAATTCCAACCCAAGAATACAGGGAAAGCGCATAGGGTATACCAGGTTACCCGATATAACCTAGCAACCAAACAAGTTCCTAAACTTCAGAAATTGAAGTGTGGGCTATCTCGCACTACAAAATGGGGGTGGACCTACATTCTTCTCAACAAGGACATGCCCCCCACTCTTGTTTGGGTGCTACATAACATTTATTTATTTCAAGATAAAAAAAGTTTATCTTAAGATAACTGATCGTATCATAATTCCATCATGTATATTAGATCTTTTCCTACATCTTTTATCTCCCCTCTCCTATGTTAAAAAGAGTGAAGTATAACATTTACAATGACAATCGGAAGAGGCAACAAACTTCTCTCCATCTTTGCTCACCAACAACCTCTCCATTGTGTTCTTGAACCCCGATCCATGTACGTAGAGGAATTCAGGTCTCTCCGAAATCGACAAAATTGTCTCCCAAAACGGATACCTCTTTCAAGATGGAACTTGGTAACTATGGATGCAGATGGATGGATACGAATACAGATGTAGATGTTACAATATCGTTATTTGTTTTTAAATACAAATATGAATGCGGACACATATATTGACGGATATTAAAACTATGCTACCATATCCTTAAAAAAAACAGATATTGATCGCATACGAGTAATATTCGAAATACTCTATAGATTAGCTTAAATATACATATATTGGATGGAATATACATGATATAAATACATTAAATGTGCTTATATCATAAAAATCATAACAAATATGGTGAAAGAAGGTATAAAATTATATTATACATGATTAAAAATAAATCTACAACTATATTTATATACGAAAAAAGATACAGAAATTTTTGGATATAAAAGTCATACCATTATCCGTATCCATTTTAAACAGATACGGAGAAGGATATAAGCATCCCTATTGTTAACTCTTTGGTGCTATGAAAGCTCTCACAATGCATTCTCACCAGCCCACTGTTCGTTAGATATAACTCAAATAAAAAATATTAGAAAGGTCATTTATAACATTATAAATTTTATATAATCCGCAACTGAATGGTCACTTGTTACGTTAGACGATATTACATGTCATTAAGATATGGACCAACCAAGTGAGCATAATGCAAAAGAGCGCCGAAATGACACATTTTTTGTGTATAGAACACCAATGAACACAACCAGATTTAAAGGAATCAGAAAGTCAACAGATTCTTAGAAAAAAATCAGATAAACGAGACAGTAATTTCCACAAAGATGATAAACATAAGTGTGCTTAAAATAGAAAAATGTAATATTTATAAAGAGAACAGGATATTGTTGTTTCGTGTCGTCGTTGATCATACGTCTCGGGATGTTCACACTCTCACTGGTTGTCGGAGTTTCCATCAAAGAAAAGATGAGCAGCAAAAACAGTTTGAAGAAAGGAAATCATTGGAACATGTAGAACCTCTACCTGCATTTTTCTGAAGCACTCTTTGAGCAGCTTAGACTGGTTACTAATAAAAAAGAAACTTTTAACATTTCTAAAACTTGAAAAAAAAATCCAACTGTTCACCTGTAGACAAAAACACTCTGATTTTGACATTTCTAACTCTTCAGTTGAACTATTTACCTTGGCGTAATCACTTGGCCTGACCTGCTGTATTAAAACTCACCTTTATAAAGCCAACTTTGGAACCTTCCAAGTTCTTGATCCTGCATGCCCGAACGATCAGGCCGGTTCCTCTGATAGATGTTGCGAGTAGCTCTTGCAGGTGGGATGAAAATCAAATATTCCCATCCTGAATTCTTGTCATTTATCTGCAGAAGAAGATGATCTTTAGAAAGTAACTCAGCATCATAGAACATTCTAGAGGATACAGAATCCTAATCAAATCTCCACTTTTTTCAAAACATCTTCCAAGCTTCCTACCTGTAGAAGGAATTGTACTGGCAACACTTGCCACATAAAACAAGGAGCAATGGATGTAAAACTAAGAGCTTAAAGGAAGCGGATACCATGACATTTTGAGAGATGCTGGTTCCTCGTCTAGATACCTTCATGAGTTCCCGTTCTCTGTCTTCCTGGAAAAACAAGAAGCTGTCTTACGGGATTTGAAAACCGTCTATTCAAAGTAAATCTAACTTATTTGATAGAGGTGATGGTAGACCTTTTGAAAATAAATGGGGCAATAGCGCCTACTTTTCTTCTTTACCACCAAGAGATCCGACTGAGAAATCGGAAATGTTAAATGGTCAGCATTAAAATCAAAAGGGCAACCAAATAATGTAAAGTACATAGAAGACAAAAAAATCCATTTGATAATTATTAGTTTGTAAAATCACACCCCTCGTAAATTTTACATCTCCATATCCCAAACAAATGACTCCGCTACTGATGGACAGCTTTCTTAAAAAAATCATGTTCAATGACAGCACAGGCTGATAATGGCTACTGGTTATTTTGAAGAGTGACATGATGAGAATTGGATGTCGAGAGGGGTTAGAATGCTGTTTTTCAAGTAAATTTCAGAACAGCAGGTTCATGAACATAAGGTGGCGCAGGGGAGGGTCAAAGGTGAATCAGGTGGTGGGAGAAGATATTATTTGGTATCACGCCATATATAATTGGGACATGCCTAATGACAATTGAGGAGCATATGGCAGTGACAGCAGGTCAAATGTAAACAGAGGATACAGAAGAGAGAAATATATAGCAGGGAGGGACGTAGGAAATATGGACCAAGCTGAAAGCATTGCAATCTGGATCCAAGAACAAGATCAAGTTATAAAGTTATAAATCAACTGAGTGAGCATAATATTCATCCACCTAGAAAGATGCAGTCACCTCACTGAAATACATGCTTACATGATGCAATAATTAGGAGTGACAATGCATGTGCCTCTTGTGCACCTCACTTTAGCACCGGTTGAATGTCTCTGTTGTGTTCTACAGACCCTGATGACCATTTCTCGAAAAAAAAATGCCAACGCCTAGAGACAAAGTATGATGGGATTCCCTTCTAGCTCCAGCAAAGAGTTGTTTTACGACTGCGTATCTCTACTTCTGTGGGTTCAACCATGCCATGTACCTTATAGTACATAACCCATTGAAGGGGGCCAATCATCATCCAACCGCTCTCATGGGTGTCACAAGAGCCGGAATCAAAATACTTGTATAAATGTTGCAAAAGTCCGTATCCATAAGTCAATCGGACATATCACTGAATAGATAATAAATGTTATTCGTGAAACTGAGAAATTATTCGATTGTGTTTTAAAATTATTTTAAATATAAAAATTAGGGGGTTCACAGTTGTTCCCTCTTAACTTCTGCAATATTAGTTATGTCCTCTCTTTTTTTTGAAAGGGATTGGGGAGCCTACACCCATGTGTAGGTAACTTTCCTACACCCACCTCTTATTCCCTCAATTTTTTGGAATTTTTTGAAAGGGATCTTTAGGGGATTTACTTAGAATATTAAATGAAATATGTGTTTCAAATTTCATGTAGAACCAATATTCCTAACAGCTCCATCGGAAGTGGTCGATTTCAGCAAATCTGAGACCGTTAAAATTTGACTATCATGATGGATAAGTTAGAAGTCTCGAAATAAGTTGAAATTTGAATGACAGCATGGTGGTAGATCGTGATCTAAATTCCCCAAGGAATTAATTCAAAAAAATAAAAAAATTGAGGGAAAATAGATGTGGGTGTAGGAAAGTTACCTACACATGGGTGTAGGCTCCCTTTTCCCTTTTTGAAATATCAATTATACCCCAACCTTCTTGCACCATTATCATTTGTGTCCTGTTAATTTGGTTGTGAATGAAGTGAACTAAACTATGATTTATTGAAACCAATGTATGGTTAAGAGGAACATAACTGTCAAATCTCTCATCCTCCTCCCTTAGCCCCTCCCACCCTGACCTCCTCCCCCAACCCCACTGCCTCTGACCTCCTCCCCCAGCCCCACCGCCGATGCCACCAACTTCCTCCCCCCAGTCCCTCCACCCCAACATCCTCCTCCACCCCAACCTCCTGCTCCCCACCCCACTGCCCTGACCTCCTGCTCCCCCATCCCATTGCCCCTCCCCACCACCTACCCTATCCCCATCCTCCTACACCCCCAAGTTCCCAACCCTAGCTCAAGGTCTACCTATGGAAAGGGCCTTACCGCGCCATGGAGGAGCCCAATTCCAGAGACAAGAAAACCATGAAGAAGAAGAAGAAGAATAGGGGCACGGGAGGTCAGAGTAATAAGATCAGGGGGAGCTTAATGTGGTCGAAGCTCCTAGAGTTATGTTCGTTCCAAAGGTCTTTAAGCTCGAGGAGGTTCGACTCCAATCAACAGAGAGAAGTTGCAGTGCAGGTACTTGTGGCCGATGAAGGAGGGCCTCCCACCTGGTAGTGTTGCTCTACTACTAGAAGATGCTCGAGACAATGGGAAGAGGATCGAGAACATTGCTGATGGGTTTTGCTTGGAAGGTGTTGCTTCATATACTAGGTCCTTATATTTATATGACTGCTTATTAGAATTTGAATTATGCCAATGTTCCAATATATGTATATAATAGATAATCCTACCCAGAAGGATGCATATTCCAAGTGTATATATATAGAAAAATTGGCTGTAATATCCTGGATATAATAATTGAACCTTTTACAAAGGAGTTCTTCAAAGGGAAGTACATGTAAAGCATAGTATTCGAAAGTAATGAAAAATAAGATTGTTTAGCCTTGAACTGGTGGTGTTCCCAGAACGTTTCAGGAAGAGGTCCATTCTTGAGCCTAGTCCTCACTCATTCTTTTATTCATGATGTTCAAGTTCCCTCGAATGCAAATGATATTGGTAGTCAAACTGGAATTAAAAAAAATCAAACTTGATTCAACTTCCATGGAATAAGTCCAACTTTACCATTCCAAGCATAATTCCTTGGTTGGAAACAGTCTTAGTCCAGAATCAGCCTCTTGCACAATATTTGATTCCTAAATTGGAACTGCTCATTTTTCCAGTAGATGCATCGCATGTGACAACCAAAATATTGTATATCAATGCAAAGCAAATTATTGTTGAAAAGGTTTAGCTAAAGAATAAAAATGGAAAATCTTATCTTTGTGTGCACATACTAAAGAGATATGAGCATTTCCACAACAAAATGCCAAGTCTATGATCCAGATAAGGCTTAAATTCCAGGGATCCATAAGTAATAGATGTAATTTTAGATCTTATGTGTAATTGTCTTTAATCTTAGTCATTAATGATGAATTTCCAAGAGAAGAAGTATCAAACACATTTCAAAAGATTGATATAAACCACATGCATGGCAGCAATAAGAGGGGGGAAGAGTTGCACATATTTGATCTCTCCAATTTGGAGAAAATCTTTGCATACAGCAACACATACAAGCTGCTGTAGCAGCTCTTGACAGGAGCTCCAGCACCTTTATTTTGGAGCAGAATGGCTGGAAGGGCTGCAAGAAATAGTAGCCACTTTTTGTTGAAAATGGAGCTTCAATGGAGTGAAATGGAAGGGAGAAGAGAAGGGGGATTTGGGAAATTAGGGAAAAGTAAGAGAGGGCTCTCGTTGGAATTGTGCTTATAAAACCAAGGAGAAAGGAGAGGGAGATAGAAAGTGGGAAGGTTCTTGGAACCTTCCTAAATTTCCTTTTTTTAGTTATATGACATCAGCGTTAGTGATGTCATTGATGACATCATCGGTGACATCACTAATGACATCATTATACAATATAAGATGAAATTTTCATATATATATATATATATATATATATGCTGGAAACAGTAACAATAGCAATCTGTTGCTGCTAGTGTTACCAGAATTTTTAAATTTTTATTTTTTATATTATTTTTTCATTTAATTAAGATGTTAAATTTTGTCCGTATGCGCACATCGAGCCTCCGATTTCGACGCGCAATATCTCGATTTGATCGTCTCTGAACTACGATCAATATGAGTATAAAATTGATAATTTTAGAACGGATTTGGATGCCTGAAATTTTCGAGATACGGTTTCGATCTATTGTTAAATTTCACAGTTTTAAAATACTAGTGATCTCCGATTGACGAATGATCGATTCCATTGGTCTTGTTTCAACGAACTGGATTTAATGACGGTCTCGGTTTGTTTTGCGATTTCCGATTTCGCGTTGCGGATTTTTCGTGGCACGTGTTACGGTGTGATCATCTTTTAGTCGGTTGCAACCAAAAGACTTTTGATTCTTGATCAATTAATCGATTTAGACTATTTAATATCAATTGACAACTTTATTGGTTTAATTGGACCCTAATCGGGTCAAGTTCGGGTTTAATTGGACCTGGATGTTACAAATATAAAAACCTCAAAGGGAGTCTCATCCTCGATACTTGAGTCAAAGTCACTATGTGCATGGAAGGTTGTATCCCGATATATCGGCGATATATCGGTATCGACAGGTCACCGATATATCGCCGATATGTCCGATATCGGGTATCGACAGGCAAAAAAGGCGAGATTCGGTCCGGTGTCGGCGATATGGCGTCGATATATCGCCGATACATCGGCGATATATCGGTATCGACATGGTATCGATATCGATACCGATATCGATATGTCCTTCCATGACTGTGTCTTGTCTGGGTTTCATCTGACCATAAAAACCTCAAAGGGTTTTGAACCCATAAAAACCTCAAAAGAAAAAAACAAGCCATATTTTTTAAACATGTATATAATGCTTGTTTTAATGATTACCTGAGAAAAGTTGTGGGTATCGTGCCCGCATGTCGACTTCATACTCCCACGCCGCCTCTTCGGCGTCGTATTGGTGCCACAACACCTTAACCAATGGAATCTCCTTGCAGCGAAGCTTCTTTTTTTTTTGACGCTCAAACAGCGAAGCTTCTTCACAACATTGTCTATGTAGATATATATTATTCACTTATGTTTCTCTTTTGTTATTTGTCTTTCTCGTTGGACTCTTTATGTAATTTACCCACAGGCTACTCTCCTATATAAGAGAGCCTAGGTCTTGTGGAATAAACAAGTTCTCTTATTTTCCCAACATGGTATCAGAGCGACGGTCCTAGACCGGAGTTCACGAGCCAAACCCTAACCCTAACCCTACCCTCAAGCATCCGCGTCTCCACACACGCCGCGCGCCTCCGCGCATCCGCCTGTGCATCACCGCGCATCTCCGCGCACCTGCTGCAGCATCGCCGCGCGCTTCCGCACACGTCTGTGCATCGCTGCGTGCCGCCGCGTGCCTCAGCGCACGACCTCCGCGCGCATCGGCGCGCCTCCGCGTGCGCCCGTGTGCCCCCGTGCGCCACCTGTGCCTCCGCGTGTGTCCGCATGCCCCCGTGCCTCCGCGTGCGCCCGCGTGCCCCCGTGCCTCCGCGTGCGCCCGCTTGCCCCCGTGATCACCGTGGGTGTCTCGCGCGGTGATCGTCAAAAGGACTTGACTCTCGTGCACGCAGAACCCTAAGTCAAGCGCGTGCGCCTCCAAAGTAATGGGTTTGGTTGCTTAAAGTCTACACATGCAACTAAATCCGTTTATGTCCGTGTAGACGATCATATCTTCAGTCTACCACTCCAGTCTTTTGTTATCAATATGTCAAAAAGCAAGGCAGATATTCCATCTATAGGCGCCTTCCGAGGTCCAGCGCCGATTGTGAAGATGGATGGTTCGAACTATGAATTGTAGGCTATGCAGTTCATGAGTATGATGAAGTCAACCAGTAAGAAACACATTCTTACTGAAGAAGAGTCTGCTGAGAAGACTGGAGTTAATGCCTCATGGGAGGCAGATGATGCATATGCCAAAGTATGGCTATCTGGAACTCTGGCAATCGAGATTGCCAATGATATTCTTCATCAACCCACAGCCAAAGCAATGTGGGATATTCTGGCTGCTACATATTCTCAAGCGAAGAATGAGACAGATTCTGCAATTCCAGCATGACATATTTACTATCAAGCAGAATGGGCGTCCTCTACACTCATTGTACACATCTCTACAAGGAATGTTTGAGAAGCTTTATAGCTTCATGCCCCTGACAGCCACACCAGAGCAACAGAAGACCTACCGGAATGCTACTATGGTAGGAGTTTTCCTCGCTGCCCTTGATCCTGAGTATGTGGCAGCACGTTCCCAGATCTTGGCGGATTCTACTATTCCTCCTATGGAGGAAGCTTTTCACATATTGAGCCGCATCATTGTCCCTTCTACGACTACTAATCAGACTGCTTTAGCCGTGGCAGCCAATCGAGGTCGTGGAGGTCACCATCATCAGGTTCGTGGTCGTGGCCCTCCTGGCAGAGGAGGTCGTGTTCGGCCAACGTGTACCTTTTGCCATCGCACTGGACATACCGAAGACACATGCCTCTAAGCATGGATTTCCTGCATCTGCACGAGTCGCTGAGCAGATCGAGCCTCCATCTGTTGCTTCTTTGGATCAGCGCTTTGATGATCTTGTCGCCCGTCTAAGGGGCATCATTCCTCCATCTGGCCCAGCACCCACTACTGAGAACCACTCTGATGTTGCCGCATCCGCCTCTGCATCTACCAGTGCATCAGGTAGCACATATGCATTTACTAGTAGTGGATCAGATACTTTAGCATGGATTATGGACTCTGGCGCCACACATCATCTATGTGGCGATCAAAGTTTACTTACAAGGTACAGACAGATCTCTCCAGGTCGAACAATGGTCATTGCTAATAGTACACATTCCCCGATTACTGGTCAGGGGGATATTAGACTGACGCCATCTATGCATCTCAAGGATGTGTTACATGCACCTGATTTTCCAATGAATTTGTTGTCTATCAGTCAAATTACAAAGGATTTACAGTGTCGGGTGATTTTTGATCTATCTTCTCTTGTTTTTCAGGACATCCTTACGGGCAACGTGATTGGGCGTGGCTATGAGCAAGGAGGCCTCTATCGCCTCAGTCAGACTCCTTTTGCTGGAACCTCATCTCTACCTGCTGGACCCATCTCTCCTCTACTATCGCACATGCGATTTGGACATCTACCGCTTCAGAAACAGCGTCGTGTGTTATCTCAGGTTTCACATCACACGTCTATTCAATGTGAGGCTTGTCAGTTGGGAAAGCATCATCAGTCTACCTTTCCCGGTCGTCAGTGTCAGAGTAGTACCTCCAAGTTTGAGTTGTTTCACGTCGATATCTGGGGTCCGAGTCGTGTTCCTGATCATCAGGGACACAGGTTTTATATAGTTATTGTGGATGATTTCTCTCGTGTCATGGGTATTTTTGTTAAAGAATAAATCTGAAGCAGGGAATATTATCATCAATTTTCTTAATGAGATTCGTAATGTCTTTTCTGCATCTGTTAAAATTGTGAGAAGTGATAATGCCCTGGAATTATGTACTCATGTCCTATCTAGTTACTTCTCATCCTAAGGGATCATCCACCAGACATCATGTGCCTATACCTCCCAACAAAATGGGGTTGCTGAAAGGAAACATCGCCATTTGCTGGATGTAACCAGGTCGCTCCTTATACAAAGTCATGCTCCTCACTCTTTCTGGGGTGATGTTGTACTTACAACATGTTACCTAATCAATCCTATGCCGTCATCTGTTATAGGTGAGAAGATTCCTCTCTCTTATCATCCTTGGAAAAGAATCGTTCTCCCTTACTCCTCGTGTGTTCGGTTCGATCGCTTTTATCCACCAGTTGTCTCCCGAGACTGACAAGCTCTCTCCTAGGGCTGTCAAGTGTGTCTTTATTGGATACTCCAAAACTCAGAAAGGGTTAAAGTGTTATGATCCATTGCGCAGGCAGTACCTTGTCAGTGCTGATGTTACATTTTTTGAATCTGTTATGTATTTCTCAGCCTCAGGTGATCAGCTGATACCCCCTGATAATACTGATGCCATTTACATGTCACCACCACAACACCACCATCAACACCACTACCACCACCACCTCCTCATGTTACTATACATGTTTCACCATTACCATTTCATTATACCCGTCGTCCTGCTTCAGCTCATGGTCATCGCTCATCGCCTAGCTCGCCTAAGGTATGTTCTGAAGATATTACTATTGATGGATCTGACGATTTTTCTGAGCAGGATGTGTTACAGAGGCCAGACGATGACACAAATGCTTTAGATGTTCCTATAGCTCTACGAAAGTCGAAGCGGAGCTGCGCGTCATATCCTTTAGCAGCTTCTGTGTCATTTGATCGTCTAACTGGAGATTGCAGGAATTTCATCGTCGCATTGTCAGCAGTGGCTATTCCACGGAATTACCAAGACGCACTGAAGGATAGCAGATGGCGTCTAGCCATGGAGGAAGAAATGGCAGCTCTTCAGTCTAGAGGAACTTGAAGTCTGGTTCCTGCACCTGCCGATGTGTCTCCAGTGAGCTGCAAATGGGTATTTACAGTCAAGCAGAATGCAGATGGCAGTATTGACAGATACAAGGCTCGTCTTGTTGCTCGTGTCTTTACACAGACATATGGGGTGGATTATATTGATACATTCTCGCCGATGGCCCGCCATTCCACTCTACAGATCCTGCTTTCTGTTGCGGTCACTCGTTATTGGCCATTATACCAGTTGGATGTGAAGAATGTGTTCTTATATGGTGACTTACAGGAGGAAGTCTACATGCAACAGCCACCTGGTTTTGTTGTTGAGGGGGAGTATCCTAAGGTGTACAGACTTCATAAGGCTATCTATGGCCTTAAGCAGAGCCCCAGAGCGTGGTTCCAGAAGCTCTCAGATCTCTTTGAGAAACAGGGATACAAACGTTCTAATGCTGATCATTCCTTGTTTGTACAAAGGACTTCCAGAAGCATCATTGCAATCATGGTCTATGTAGATGACATTCTGATTACAGGTGATGATGAACAGGGAATAAATGAGGCAAAAGAAATGTTGGGCCGTGAATTTGTTACTAAGGACCTTGGAGTACTTAGATATTTTCTGGGACTGGAGTTCGTCGGAAATCCTTATGGGTTGGTAATGTCTCAGAGGAAATATGTCACTGACCTGTTGAGCGAAACAGGAATGCTTGGTTGCCGACCTGCTACCACACCTATGGATCATAGTATGAAGCTATATGATGATGATACAGAGGAGGTGGATAGGAGAAGATACAGAGAATTGGTGGGCAAACTTCTTTATGTCACTATTACTAGGCCCGATATATCCTTTGTTGTGAGTCGAGTAAGCCAGTTCATGGAGCAACCACGTCAGGTACACATGGATGCCATACATATGATACTCAGCTACCTCAAGTCATCTCCAGGTGCGGAATTACTGTTTAAGAAAGGCAAGGTGATTACTATCCCAGCCTGTGCAGATGCAGATTACGCAGGGTGTCCTAAGGACAGGAAGTCCACCTCTGGGTTGGCTGTATATGTTGGAGATTCTCTAGTCTCATGGAGGAGCAAGAAATAAATTGTTGTGGCAAGGTTTAGTGTTGAATCTGAATATAGGGCTATGGCCCAGGTTAGCACAGAAATGATGTGGGTAAAGGTTGTGCTTACAGATTTACATATAAAAGTTCCACTTCCTATGGCTTTGGAATGTGACAATCAGGCGGCCTTGTTCATTGCAAATAATCCAGCATTTCATGAACGAACCAAGCACATTGAAGTTGACTGTCACTTTATACGTGACATGATTCAGAAGGGATTCATTGCTACATCCCATGTTAGTTCAGGGAATTAAACGGTAGACATTTTTACCAAGGCATTACTACGAGGCCCGTTTCAGAAGTGCGTGTCCAAGCTGAGCATGATTGATATCTATGCTCCATCTTGAGGGGGTGTAGATATGTATTATTCACTTATGTTTCTCTTTTGTTATTTGTCTTTCCCGTTGGACTCTTTTTGTAATTTACCCATAGGCTACTCTCCTATATAAGAGAGCCTAGGGCTTGTGGAATAAACAAGTTCTCTTATTTTCCCAACAGTCTAGTATATGCACAGGCCTCTTTTTATATGTCAAATCTGGCTCCACGTCAAGATTCTCGTAACTGATGATGTGTCGAGGGTCGTGCACATACTTCGTCAAGTTGGATACATGAAATACATCGTGGATGCCTGAAAGGTGTGGAGGAAGAGCTACTCGGTAAGACGCCTTTCCTACTCTAGCCAGAATCTCAAACGGACCAACATATCATGGCGCCAGCTTGCCACGAATCCCAAATCTTTGTATTCCCTTCATGGGAGATACTCAGAGAAATACCAAATCTCCCACCTGTATTTATAGGAATATCATTAGTATAAGAGATTAAGTTGAATATAAATAAATCATAATTGAATAGATGAAGAGAAAAGAATTGAATTACCTAAAACTCCAAGTCTTTTCTCTGACAGTCTGCATAGCTTTTCTGGCGGCTTTGTGCCGTCAGAAGCTTCCGCCTCACAAGATCAACAGCTATCGTAGTCTCCTCTAAGAAATCTAACGAATATAGAGCATGATCACCTACCTCACCCAACTGAGAGGTGTGAGGCATCTCCGCCCGTACAAGGCTTCGAATGGTGCCATGTTGATACTGGAATGATAATCGGTGTTGTACATGAATTCCACCAATGGCAGATGGTCCTTCCAGGACCCTTTCCATTCCAAAGTACATAGGCTTAGTAAATCCTCGAGCGTCTGTATGGTGCGCTCACTTTGTCCGCCGGTCTGCGGATGGTACGCGGAACTCATCTTCAGCTTTGTCTGTAGTGCTGACATGAACCGATGCCAATAGTGCGATGTAAACCTCGAGTCCCTGTCAGACACCACCTCGAGTGGTATACCATGAAGTCTGGTGATATTCTGCACATATAGCCTGGCTAATCTGGATGGAGTGTAGGTCATGCTGACAGGTATGAAATGGGTTGAGTTGATCAACCTGTCAACAACTCAAATAGAATCATGACCACCTGGTGTCTTTGGCAAACCGATGACAAAATCCATAGAGATACTCTCCCACTTCCACTCGGGAATGGGGAGAGACTGTAATAGCCTTGGTGGTCTCCTGTGTTCAGCCTTGACCATCTGACAGGTCATGCATTTGCTGACATGCTGAGGCACATCGCGCTTCACTCTGTCCCACCAGAAATGTCAACGCAGATCACGATACATCTTTGTACTGCCAGGATGAATCGATAATCGTGAGTTGAGTGCCTTATCGAGAATGTCAATGCGTAACTGCTCATCATTGGGTACAACGACCCGACCTGCCTTTCATAAAATGGATTCTGTAATGACAAAATCATCAACATCGTCTTTGACAGCATGCATGTATCTATCTCGAATCCAAGGATCCGTCTTCTGGCCTTCGACGATACGATCCCACAAACTGCTGAATCGTGGAGGCACAACAGTAGATGTGGATGCACTCTTCTGAGGACATGCCAATCAGTCAAAGCTGCGAGCATATCCCACGTGTATAGCCAGTTAGTCATACCCTCTGCACGAGCTCTCCTGCTAAGCGCATCTGCTACCATGTTTCCCTTACCGGGATGGTAAGAGATCGTGTAGTCGTAGTCCTTCAATAGCTCGAGCCATCTGTGTTGTCTCATGTTCAGCTCCTTCTGATCAAAGATATACTTCAGGTTCTTGTGGTCTGTGAAAATCTCGAAATTCATCCCATATAAATAGTGATGCCAGATCTAGCGAAGACAACTGCCGCCAACTCCAAGTCATGTGTGGGGTAATTATGCCTATGCGGTCTCAACTAACGTGATGCGTAAGCAATCACATGACCTCTCTGCATCAACACTGCTCCTAGACCTTCTCCAGATGCATCTGTGTAGACTGCATAGTCCTGAGTGCCTGAAGAAGAGCAAAAATGGGTGTTGTAGTCAATCTCTCCTTCAATGTCCTGAAGGTCTGCTCACATGAATCATCCCAAATGAATGGAACTCCCTTCTGTATCAATCGTGTCAGAGGGCGAACAACTCGAGAAAATCCGCTGACAAAGCGTCTGTAATAACCTGCTAATCCGAGGAAGCTCCGAATCTGAGTAAATGTCTTACGTTGCTCCCAAGACATGACTGCCTCAATCTTTGCAGGATCAACTGCGATGCCTGCTCCAGAAATGACATGCCCTAGAAATGAGACATGGGAAAACCAGAACTCGCACTTGCTTAGCTTGACATGTAACTTGTGCTTTCGCAATGTGTCCAAAACAATCCTTATATCATTCGTTTGATACCAATCATTCAGAGAATATATGAGCACATCATCAATGAACACCACCACAAACCGGTCCAAATATGGATGGAAAATCCTATTCATCATATCCATAAATGTTGCAGGTGCATTCGTGAGCTCAAACGGATTCACCATAAACTCATAGTGTCCATAGCGAGTCCTAAAAGCTGTCTTCGGAATGTCGGGCTCTCGAATCCTCAGCTGATGATAGCCTGATCAAAGGTCGATCTTCGAGAATACTAAAGATCCCTGAAGCTGAGCAAATAAATCATCGATGTGCGGCAAAGGATAACGGTTTTTCACCGTACTCTTGTTCAACTGATGATAATCAATGCATGATCTCATAGATCCATCCTTCTTCCCGACGAATAGCACTGGAGCACTCTAAGGTGAAGTGATCAGCCTCACGAATCCCAACTCTAGTAACTCTTGCAACTGCACCTTCAGCTCTCTCAACTCAGCTGGTGTCATGCGGTATGGTGCCATCAAGATCGGTTGTGTATCCGGTTACAATGTGATCTCGAACTCGATCTCTCTCTCTCTCTGGAGGTAATCATGGCAACTCGTCAGGAAAAACATCTGGGTAGTCTGATACTACTCTGATGTCTTGTGCAATTGGCTCATGATCGGATATCTCCTGAACAAATGCTAGATAAGAATCACATCCCTGATCAACAAGTCTCTGAGCTCTCAATACTGAGATGTACTCCATTTTGGAGTCATGTAATTTTACCCTCGAAAGTGAACTCAGGTAAATCCGGAATCCTAAAGACAACTGTCTTCCTAAAGCAATCAACAAGAGCATGATGAGCAGATAACCAATCCATGCCCAGAATCAAGTCAAACTCATCAAGTTGTAGTGGCAGACAATCTGCGATCATTTCGTGACAGCCAATCAGTACTGGCAAGTGTTTGACTATCAGTGAAATGACAAACTGGCCACCTGGCCCTCGGATGTGGTAAGGAGGATATAGGGCCCCAAAAACTCTACCCACTAAAGCTAGTAATCTTGAAGCAATAAAAGAGCATGCTCCTCGGTCACTGTGTGTAGCTGACCCCGCCTGGTTGGTGCGGTATTGGAACCTGTCACGCTCTGTGTCTGTCTCGACAAACCCCTGAAATTGGAGTTCCTACCATGGAAACTCCCTGAACGATGTGCTTGTGGTTGTGACGGCTGCAGTTGTGGTCGAGACTCATCAAAAGCCTGTGGGCACCGAGCTTGATCATGTCCCACTCATGGCATAAGTAACATCGGACTGGTTGGGTTGATGGAGTGGGTGTGTCCGTGCTCCGAGTCGGTCCTGTTGGGGGTTTGTCTGCTCGCTGCAACCCAGATGGTCGAACGGAAATCTGTGCCACGTCCGGTAAGTGCTCCTCCTAAGGTAGTCTATGGAGATGAGCGAGCACTGTCTGAGAATGACGAATCTGTAGGTCGGGACCGTCTGCTTACCTATGTTGCTGGAATGGTTGACGTATCGGCCTAAATGATCGTTATGGTCTAGCTGCCACTCCAGACGAGCTCCCAAAGCATCTCTAATGGATATCCTCAAACTTCTCCGCTGCATCAGTAACCTCAGAGATGGAAGTGGTGTGTAATTCATATAGCTTCTCTTTTACCTCCTCTTGTATACCTCTAATGAACTTTTCTATATTTTCATCTGGAAATGCAACGGTTGCTAGAGTGTGTCGAGACAGCTTGGTGTATCGGACGAAGTAATCTCTGACTATCATCTAGTCCCTGACGAAGCTCTGTAAAAAGTTGGCGCAACTCCTTCCACTTCATAGAAAAGAAGTGGGTTCTGAATCTTGTCTCAAAGTCATCCATGTAGGCTCACGGTCCAACTCAGAAACCACCGCCTCCCACCTTCTCTTGGCTGAGTCTGTTAGTGAATACTCCATGAAAGATAGTCATGTGTCTTGTGGCGCGCGAATCATCCTCAATACCTTCATGACCCTCTTGAGCCACTACTCTACCATATCTGACGTCTTAGTGCCCTCGAACAGGGGCACATTGGCCCGCACGTAGGAAGTGAAAACTGAATGGTGCTTGCGGATAGTTGAGTACTCAGGTGCATCTTCGTCTGCAAAGTCTACAGGGTCATGCTCCATGTTAGTCTCCATCCTCTACTCCATGCTCTAACATCTCCTCATGTGGATAATCGAAATGAGACTGTTGTATCTCAACAGACTAAGGCTGGTCCTATCTGGTCCCATCCTGAGATAGATGGTATGAGTAATCTGACATCTCCTCGAACTGCGTCTTCATGTATGTCTGTCGGTCTGCTATCTCAGTCTGCTATACCAGAATCTGGTCCTGTTGACCTCTCATAGCAGCTTGTTATTGTTGGAGGTCGGTGAGAGCGATCATGATGCGCTCCAAACGGTCAGTCATATCCTGAGCGGCGTTGGACTTCATGGCTCTGCATAAGAACCATTTTCCGTCATAAAAATTGTTGTCCGTGGATAATATGACTTGTTTTTTCTCTTCTTGGGATATAATATGAAAATAATGAAATCAGTGACATCTGTGGTTATTAAATTCGAATGTCATATTTCCCTTCTCGGACTCACGACAAGTTGGAAGATTGTCGCTATCCGATCATTTAGTGTGATCGGAACTGTAATACTGTGAATGCGTGTAGAGGGGTACCACGGCTCTGATACCAAATTGTGAACCCCCTCTGATCTGAATACCCGTTTACAATACATTTGTTGTATTACATTCACAAAAGATCGTACAAGATTTATGAAAATATAGGGAAAATTTTTACGTTTCTACCGTGGCATTCACAATTCAAGTAACAACCACATAACCAACAATAAAATGTGCTATCAAATTTCTATTCATTATTTTTCATATTTTTCTACACCATGTACAAAAGAGTTAATAGTACATACAAGTGTAGAAGTTTAGTTTGTTTCTGTATCTTTTATTTATTGTTTTTTTCGTTTGTCTACCATATATAATTCGCCCATAGACCTCTCCCTATATAAGAGAGTCTAGGGCTCAAGGAATAAACATAACTCTTATTTTTCCCAATATGGTATCAGAGCGGCGATCCTAGACCGGAGCTCTCGTACCGAATCCTAAACCTAGCTCTCCACCTTAAGCCTCCGCGCGTCGTCTCCTCCACGCGTGTCGCCGCCTCCACGCGCGCCGCCCCCTTGCGCGCCACCCCCTTGTGCACCGCCCTCCCACGCGCGGCTGTGTTTCGCATGCCGCCTATGCCTTACGCGCCTCATGCACGGCTGTGCCCTTGCGTCGGTCGTGTCCCTAGGGTTTCAGCAACCCTAGGGTTCGGTTGTCATCTTTATAAGAGGCTCTCCGCTCGCTTCCAGGTTGATGGGTTTGGTTGCAAAGAGGTCTACACGTGCAACTAAACCTAATCATGTCAGTGTAGACCAAGACTCATCTTGTCTACAACCCTAGTTTTCTCTAGTCAAAATGTCAGAAAGCAAGATCGAGATCCCCACTACATGCGCCTTCAAAGGTCATGCGCCCATTGTGAAGATGGATGGATCCAACTATGAGTTATGGGCCATGCAGTTCATGAGCCTAATGAAGTCAATGGGTAAGAAACATATTCTTACCGAGGATGAGCCCGAGGAGAAAACAGGGTTATATGCCTCATGGGAGGCTGATGACGCATATGCTCATGTCTAGTTGTCCGATACTCTGATTCCAAACATTGTTAATGATGTCTTGCATCAACCCACTGCCAAAGCCATGTGGGACATTCTTGCTACCACGAATTCACAAGCCAAGAATGAGACAAAAATCCTACAGCTCCAGCATGACATATTCACGATAAAGCAGAATGGTCGACCCCTGCATGCTCACTACACTGCATTGAGGGGAATGTTTGAGAGGCTTCACAGTTTCATGCCTCTCACAGCTACTCCAGAACAATTGAAGACATATCGGAATGCGACGATGGTGGAAGTCTTTCTAGCCTCTCTTGACTCACAGTATGAGGCAGTTTCCTCTCAGATTCTGCCATATGTTACCATTCCTCCCATGGAGGAGGCCTTTCAGCGATTGAGTCGAATCAACATCTCAAGCCCTACTATTGTGCCAAATGCTTCTGCTATGGCAGCCTCTAGATGAAGAGGCTATTCATCTCATTTTCGTGGACGAGGACCATGTGGTAGGGTTGGCCGTGGTCGTGGATTACAGTGCACTTATTGTCGTCGGATTGGTCATACAGAAGACACATACTACTCTAAGCATGGTTTCCCAGCATCTGCCCGTGCAGTAGAACAGATCCAGCATCACAGTGTTACGCCAGTGTCGGATCCACGATATGATGACCTAGTGTCTCGTCTACGTGATATCATGCCACCAGCCAGTACTCCTCCACCTGTTTCAGAGAGCAGCTTGGACGTTGCTACTACTGCATAAGCTAGTTCCTCAGGTAGTGCTCATACTTCTGCTTTTTACCAGGGTTCACGTACCTCAGAATGGATTGTAGATTCAGGTGCCACACATCATTTGTGTGGAGATAGACACCAACTCACATCCTACAAGAAAGTTTCCCCATGAAGGACCGTCGTCATAGCAGATGGGACTCATTCTCCCATCACAGGACAGGGACAGATCGCCTTAACACCTTCCATGCAGTTACAGAATGTGCTCAATGCTCCTAATTTCTCGATGAATTTGCTGTCAATTAGTCAGATTAATAAGGATCTACATTGTAGAGCAATATTTGACCCATCATCTCTTGTGTTTCAGGACATTCTCACGGGCAATGTGATTGGACATGACTGTGAGCAAGGCGGGCTGTATCGACCGGTCCATACACCTTACGCGAGAGCATCATCTCATTCCACCGGACCTGTCTCTCCTTACTTATGGCATCTGCGCTTTGGTCATCTCCCGTTTCAGAAACTGCGTCAAGTCCTTCCTCAGATCTCACCCCGCTTGTCGTTCGATTGTGAAGCTTGACAGTTAGGGAAGCATCATCAGTCTGTCTTCCCTAGTCGTCAGAGTCGGAGCAGTAGCTCTCCATTTGAGTTTTTTCATATTGATATTTGGGGTCCAAGTCGTGTTCCTGATCATCAGGGACACAGGTTCTATTTAGTTGGTGTGGATGATTTTAGTCGTTTGTCTTGGGTCTTTCTGTTAAAGAATAAATCTGAAGCATGCATCACTATTATGAATTTTATTAAAGAAGTGCAGAATGTGTTTTCTGTTTCTATCAAGATTGTGAGAACTGATAATGCCCTTGAATTCTGTACTCGAACATTATCTCAGTTTCTTTCATCCCATGGCATTCTTCATCAAACGTCTTGTGCCTACACGTCCCAACAGAATGGTATCGCAGAAAGAAAATACCGCCATCTTCTTGATGTCACTCCTACGCTTCTTATCCAGAGTTGTGCTCCGCACTCGTTCTGGGGCGATGCGGTTCTTACTGCATGTTATCTCATTAACCGCATACCCTCGTCTGTGTTGGGGGAAAAGATACCTTTCTCCCTCGTTTTTCCTAATAAAGAGTTGTTTTCTCTAACTCCACGTGTCTTTGGGTCCGTGACATTCGTTCACCAATTGTCTCCAGGGGTTGATAAGCTCTCTCCTAGGGCTGTCAAATGTGTTTTAATCGAGTATTCCAGGACTCAAAAGGGGTATCGTTGCTATGATCTGTTACGTTGAAGATATTATGTCAGTGCAGATGTCATGTTTTTTTGAGTCTGTCATGTTTTTCTCTCCTACAGGTGACTGGTTGGTGCCATCAGATATGAATAATGAAGTCTATATTCCTCCTCCACCCTTGTCCGTCCCACGGCAAGCTCCTACATCTCCACCACCGTCATCCCCATCACCACCACCATCTCCACCACTGCCACCACCTTTACCACCTCCCATATCTTTGGTTCCTCCTCTACCACGCCACTACAGTCGACGGCCAGCCCCTGCTCATGATCATAATCAATCGTCAAACATGCCCCAGATTTGTTCTGATAACATTCTTTCTAATGATGGGATTGACGGCATTTCTCAGCAGGAACATGCAGGGGATGAGACGGTGTTGGTACTGCTGATGCAGATCTTGATTTGCCGATTGCACTAAGGAAGCAGAAGAGGCCATGTGCTTCATATCTGATTGCTTCTCATGTTAACTTTAAGCGTCTAGCAGGAGATTTCAGGAGATTTGTAGGTGCTTTATCCGCTGTGAATATTCCAAGGACTCACCAGGAAGCATTAGCTGATAGTAGATGGCGCTTGGCTATGGAGGAAGAGATGGCCGCTCTTCAGTCGCGAGGTACTTGGAGTCTGGTTCCAGCTCCTACTGGGGCATCTATTGTGAGTTGCAAGTGGGTCTTTATGGTGAAGCATAATGCCGATGGCAGTATTGATAGGTACAAGGCTCGACTGGTTGCTCGGGGCTTTACTCAGACATATGGGGTAGATTATCTTGACACGTTTTCTCATGTTGCTCATCACTCTACCTTACAGATTTTTTTATCTGTTGATGTGATTCGAGATTAGCCCTTGTTCCAATTAGATGTCAAAAATGCATTTTTATATGGTGATCTTCAGGAAGAAGTTTATATGCAGCAGCCACCTGGGTTTATTGCTGAGGGGGGTGTGTACAGGTATGCAGGTTTCATAAGACGATCTATGGCCTAAAGCAGAGCCCAAGAGCTTGGTTCCAGAAGCTCTCAGATTTGTTTGAGAAGCAAGAATTTAAAAGGTCAAATGCAGACCATTCTCTCTTTGTACAGAGGACATCCAGAGGTATAACCGTCATTATGGTGTATGTTGACGATATACTCATTACAGGAGATGATATGCAGGAATAAAAATAGCAAAAAAATTCTTAGGCCGTGAATTCGTTACCGAAGATCTAGGTGTACTCAGATATTTCCTTGGATTGGAGTTTGCAAGAAATGAACAAGGACTCCTGATGACTCAGAGGAAATATGTCACTGACTTGCTAAGTGACACAGGCATGCTTGGATGTCGACTTGCTTCTACACCCATGGATCCAAGCATGAAGATGCATGATGACGACACTGAGGAGGTTGACAAAAAAAGGTACAAAGAACTGGTAGGAAGGCTTCTTTACGTTACTATTACCAAACCAGATATTACATTTGTAGTAAATAAAGTGAGCCAGATTATGGAGCAACCTCGCCAGGTACACATGGACGCCATACATATGATACTAAGGTATCTTAAGTCATCTCCAGGTGCAGTATTGATGTTTAGAAAGAAGGGCACTATTACTATCTCAGCATCTGCAGATGCAGACTATGCAGGGTGCCTGAAGGATAGGAAGTCTACATCAAGCTTTGCTATATTCGTTGGGGAGTCACTTGTCTCATGGAAGAGCAAGAAGCAAACATTAGTTGTGAGATCTAGTGCAGAATCGGAGTATAGAGCTATGGCCCAAGCATGTGCGGAAGTGATGTGGGTTCGCGTAGTTTTGACAGATCTACATATAGATGTTCCTCTTCCCATGTCACTAGAATGTGACAATCAGGCTGCATTATTCATTGCAAACAACCCTGCATTTCACGAGAGGACGAAGCACATTGAGGTGGATTGCCATTATATCCGTGATATGATCCAGAAAGGTTTCATTTCTACAACCGATATCAGCTCAGGAGATCAAACGGCAGGCATTCTTACCAAAGCTTTACTTCGGGTCTCCTTCCAGAAATGCTTATCCAAGATGAGCATGATAGATATCTATGCTCCATCTTAAGGGGGAGTGTAGAAGTTTAGTTTATGTTTCTGTATCTTTTATTTATTGTTCTTTTCGTTTGTCTACCATATGTAATTTGCCCATAGATCTCTCCCTATATAAGAGAGTCTAGGGCTCAAAGAATAAACATAACTCTTATTTTTCCCAAAAACATGTATTCCCAAAAATATTCAGAAGAGATAGAAAAGTATTTTACATCATAACTGAACAAAAACTGTGACAAAAGTAACGGTACCGTCTCAAATAGCAACGGATATCTGGAATCATCTGCCAGCTACTGAGCTGCAGGCTGCTTGCTTACCACACATGAAAGGTACAAGAGACGTCAACGAATGCTAGTACTTCCCGAAAACTTATTAAAACAAGCAGAAATTTAAGGTGATTGCAAAAAAAACTAGTAAAGCATAACCAACTAAAATTTTACAAGTACTTGTTATGAAAAAGGTTTCAAATTACGCTGCAAGAATGCTCCAAATTTTACCCATTACCTTTTATATGACATATTTTTATATCGTGGTTAATGACTCGCATATATATATTAATCTCTTGTTATTTAGAGATCTCAAATATGGATTTTTATAAAGGGAAAGATGAAGTTTTGAAATGATTCTTGATTTTATTTAATTTCTCAAGTTTAGTGGATAGTATGTGGTCTTGCTTTGTGTATGACCTCACACTATGACTCTAAGGTGTGAAGAGTGCCTTAGGGTTGGGTGCCTCCATAGGCATGCAAAGGATATGGTGCATCCTAATTAAGTTCCCAAGACATCCACTAACTTGCTAACTTGATTATAAACAACTCTAGTCAACAACTTATACTTGATTTCATCTTTTAACCAAGATCCATTATGCTTCATTCCGAGTTTAACCGTAACTCCTCCAATTTCAACTGTAACCGATTCAGATGTAGTCATAGAGGATTCACACATAGCATCGCCAAGCCTATTGGCAGAAAAATAACCAAAACTCAAGCGGTGAGAAAGTCTCCTAAGAGACTCTTTCGTCTCAACCTCTAATTGGAAGTGTGGTTCAATAGAGGGATAGGTCTACTCTAAAACTACACTACTAAACGGGTGAGAGATACTCTCCGGAAAAGTCACTCTAGATGGGCCCGACCGGTATGGACAGACGAGCTCGTACGAAAAACTAAAATTGAGGATCCCCGCATGGGTATCCTAAAACAGAAGGGTCGGCGGAGATGGTCATTGTTGGAGAAAATGAGCAACTTATTATTCCAGGGAACCTTAAGCTCTCTTATATAGGGAGAGACCTCACGGGTAAAATATAAAGTAGTCCAGAGAATAATAGGAAATTATGAAAAGGTACATAACATATAATAATATCGATCTCTACACTCCCCCTCAAGGTGGAGCATAGATGTCTATCATGCTCAGCTTGGAAGAACATCTCTAGAAGGGTCCTCTGAGCAACGGCTTGGTGAGTACGTCAGAAGTCTGATCCCTCGAGCTCACGTGAGATGTAGATATCAAGCCTCTCTGGATCAAGTCTCTAGTGTAGTGGCAGACAACTTCAATATGCTTTGTTCTTTCATGGAATGCTGGATTGTTGGCAATAAACAATGATGCTTGATTGTCGCACTGAAGCTGCATACGTAAAGGTACGGCTACATGTAAATCCTCTAGCACAGATCGAACCCACATCATTTCAGTGCTTGCTTGCGCCATGGCCCTATATTCAGATTCAGCACTGGACCTTGCCACAACAGTTTGTTTCTTGCTTTTCCAAGAAACCAGAGAGCTCCCAACAAAGACGGCAAATCCTGTGGTCGACTTTCGATCCTTAAGGCATCCTGCATAATCGGCATCTGCACATGCTGAAATAGATAAATATGTGCCTTTTCGAAATAGTAACCCTGAACCTGGAGAAGACTTTAGATACCTCAGTATCATGTATATGGCATCCATATGAACTTGTCTTGGCTGCTCCATAAATTGACTCACCGGCTTACTGCAAAGGCAGTGTCGGGTCGAGTTATGGTAATATAAAGGAGCTTACCCACCATTTCTCTATATCTCCTCTTGTCTACTTCAGCAGTGTCATCATCATACAGCTTCATGCTTGGATCCATGGGAATACTCGATGGTCTACATCCAACCATGCTTGTCTCAGTCAAAAAATCTATAATGTACTTCCTTTGGGTCATCATCAGACCCTGTGCATTCCTGGCAAATTCCAACCCCAGAAAGTATCTTAGGGTTCCAAGATCCTTCGTGACGAACTGACGTCCTAGAAATGCTTTTGCACTTTCTATTCCCTGAACATCATCTCCTGTAACCAGAATATCATCAACGTAGACCATGATGACAACCGTACCTGCAGAAGACTTCTGAATGAACAACGAGTGGTCTGCATTCGATCTTTTGAATCCATGTCGCTCAATCAGATGGGAAAGCTTCTGGAACCACGCCCTTGAGCTCTGTTTGTGACCATAAATTGCCTTGTGAAGTCTACACACCATATGCTTCTCCCCATCAGCAGTGAACCCTGGTGGCTGCTGCATGTAGACTTCCTCATGCAGATCTCCATACAAGAAGGCATTCTTGACATCAAGTTGAGATATAGTCCAGTCATGTACCACAGCAACTGATAAGAGAATGCGAAGAGTAGAATGACGGGCCACCGGAGAAAATGTATCCATATAGTCCACGCCATAGGTTTGTGTGAAACCTCGCGCGACCAGCCGTGCTTTGTATCGGTCTAGACTGCCATCAGCGTGGTATTTCACTGTGAATACCCATTTACAGCTAACAATGGATGCATCAGGAGGAGCAATAACCAAGCTCCATGTGCCACGAGACTGTAAGGCGCGCATCTCGTCTTCCATAGCCATTCGCCAACAATCAATCTTCATAGCTTCCTGATAGGTCCGTGGGATATCCACGGAAGACAAAGCTGCAGCAAACCTCTGAAAGTCGCCTGTGAGGCGATGAAAAGACACCTGAGAAGCAAAGGGATAAGATGCGCACGTCCGCTTTTGCTTCCTGATAGCAATGGGAATATCAAGGTCATCGTCCACTATACTGGATGGGGTAGTCTCCTCCTGCAATGAAGAATCCTGCACATGTACCATATCTGACCCGTCAGTAGTACTACCATCTGAACATACCTGAGCCGTGATGGATGGCTGACGTGTAGCCTGAGCAGGACCTGACCGACGCGTATAGAATTTTGGTAAAGGTAGAATAGGAGGTTGTGGAGGTGGTGGTGGTGGAGGTGGTGATGGTGGAGGTGGTGGTGAAGATGGTGTGGTAACTGGAGCTGGAGTGGACTCAGGTGAATTCCAACTAGGAGGCGGAGGGACATAGACATCATCATTGGTAGTGGATGGTACCAGAAGGTCACCTGTAGGGGAAAATACATAACAGACTCAAAGAACGTGACATCAGCACTGAAAAAGTATTTCTTGTTGACGGGGTCATAACAACGGTAGCCCTTCTGAGTCCGAGAGTAACCGACAAAGACACACTTGACAGCTCTAGGAGAGAGTTTGTCAAGTCCAGGAGTCAGGAGATGAACAAATGCAACAGTACCAAAGACACGAGGAGTAAGTGAGAATAAATCCTTATCAGGAAAAATGATAGAAAGAGGAATTTTCTCACCAAGGACAGATGATGGCATACGATTGACCAGATGACAAGCTGTAAGAACAGCATCCCCCCAGAAAGAGATAGGAGCACAACTCTGAATAAGGAGAGTTCGAGTGATGTTAAGAAGGTGACGGTGCTTTCTTTCTGCCACACCATTCTGCTGAGATGTGTAAGCGCAAGTAGTTTGGTGAATAATGCCCTTCGACGAGAGAAACTGAGAGAGAGACCATGTGCAGAATTCGAGAGCATTATCTGTGCGAACATATTTGACAGTAGAAAAAAAAACATTATGCACTTCATTAATCAAATTTTTAATCACATCTCCTGCTTCAGATTTATCCTTTAAAAGAAAGACCCAAGATACACGAGAGAAATCATCCACTACAACGAGATAGAACCTGTGTCCTGATGATCGGGTACACGACTTGGACCCCAAATGTCAATGTGAAATAACTCGAACGGGGAGCTACTACTCCGACTCTGACGACTAGGAAAGCTAGACCGATGATGCTTTCCCAACTGACAAGCTTCACAGCGAAAGGAAGACCTGGGAGAGATCTGAGGAAGAACATGTCGCATTTTCTGGAGTGGGAGATGACCAAAGCGAAGATGCCAGATGTACGGAGATACAGGTCCGGCGGAATGAGAAGAGACGCCAGCATAAGAATTCCGGACCAGCCGATACAGACCATTCTGCTCAGAGCCACAGCCAATCACCCTGCCCGTTAGTATGTCCTGAAAAATAAGAGAAGTGGGGTCAAATATAGCACGACAGTGCAAATCCTTCATAATCTGACTAATAGACAACAGATTCATGGAGAACTGAGGAGCATGTAGAACATTCTGTAGACTCATAGAAGGAGATAGGAAGACCTCCCCCTGTCCAACAAGGGGGGAATGAGTACCATCTGCGATCTGTATTAAACGGCCATGGGGAATGTCCCTGTAAGACTCAAGTCTGTCGCGATCTCGGCAGAGGTGATGTGTGGCACCAGAATCTATAATCCAATCAGATATATCATGAGAAGACGTAAATGCAGTAGCACTACTTGAGGTACTAGCAGCAGCAGAGGAACTGGCAGATGCTGTAGCAGCAACATCTGAAGGTCCACCAGATGATTGTGGCATAATATCACGTAGACGTGCCACAAGTTCCTCGAAACGATTGTCTGCAGTGGATGCTGATTGGGGGCAGAGCATGCTCGGCTACACGCGTCAATGCTGGGAACCCATGCTTAGAGTAGCATGTATCCTTCGAGTGGCATGGTGACAGTATGAACACGGCTGACGAAAGCGACCACCCCTACCACGGGGTCCACGTCCACGACCAGAAGACTGACCACCTCTCCCACGCGATACTGCCATCGCCGATGGGGGTGGAATAGATGAGCTGGAAGAAACTGATATGCGACTGAGCCTCCTGTAAACATCCTCCATTGGAGGAATAACTGCATCCGCCAAAATCTGAGAGCGGGCGGCCTCATACTCAGGATCTAGGGCTGCAAGTAGAACGCCCACCATGGTGGCATTCCGAAATGTCTTCTGCTGCTCAGGAGTCGCTGTGAGTGGAATGGTACTGTATAACTTCTCAAACATCCCTCTCTAGGACGTGTACAAGGAGTGAAGAGGTCTGTCGTTCTGCTTCATCGTGAATATATCATGCTGAAGCTGTAACATCTTGGTCTCATTCCGCACCCGGGAATACGTTGCAGCCAGAATATCCCACATTGCCTTGGCAGTTGGCTGATGGAGGACATCATTGGCAATCTCCATCGACAGTGTACCTGACAACTAGACCTTGGCATACGAATCATCAGCCTCCCACGAGGCATATATCCATGTCTTCTCTGTTGGCTCATCCTCGGTAAGAATGTGTTTGTTACCGTTCGACTTCATGAGACTCACGAACTGTATCGCCCAGAGCTCATAGTTCGACCTATCCATCTTTACTATTGGCGCGGGACCTTTGAACGCGCCTATGGAGTGCATATCAACCTTGGATTCTGACATATCGCCGCTGGAGAAGAACTAGGGTTTGTAGACAGAGTGACAGATGTCTACACAAACTGCATAGGATTCGAGTGCGTATGTAGACGTTACGCACCCAAATCCATAGATCTGGAGGAAGAGACGGATCAAGGCGACAGGAGGCGCCGTGGTGCCGGCTAGAGCAAAAGCCAGCTGACAGCGGGTGGCGGGGCCGGTTAGGGCGGGGACCGGGGGCCGGCTAAGGCACGGCTAGGGCACGGCGAGGCGGAAGCCCCTAGGCTGGCGGCGGAATCCCGGGGACGGGAGTGGGGGCCGAGACTAGGGGTCGGCAAGGGGCTGGGGACCGGCGACTGGGGGGCCGGGACTGGGGGCTGGCGTGCGAGCCCGGCGGAGAGGGGCCCGAGAGGAGGACGGCGGAGAGGAGCCCGAGAGGAGGGCGGCGACGGCGGCAGAAAGAGAGGAAGAAGAAGGGGGGAGGGGCGGCGGGTGGAAAGAGAGAGAGCCCTAGGGTTTAGGCTCTGATACCATATTGGAGAAAATGAGCAACTTATTATTCCAGGGAACCCTAGGCTCTCTTATATAGGGAGAGACCTCACGGGTAAAATACAAAGTAGTCCAGAGAACAATAGGAAATTATGAAAAGGTATATAACATATAATAATATCGGTCTCTACAGTCATAAGTCGGGATCCCAACGAGGCATAAAAACACTGCGAGCTCGCGTGAAAAACATGAAAAAGACTGGGATCCTAGACCCGCGCACTTGGCAATCGCTGCTTGAACTGGACTTCCATTCTTTCGCCCAGTTGAGGGTCACCGTGCCCTCGCACGGTCAGGTAAAGGTCACCATGACTGGCACTATCAATTTACATCACAGATTTACCATCTAGTGGATGCACTTGATTTCATCTTCCTTTCTCAATCTCTTATGTATATATCTTTTCCATTTTTGTGACGTGAAGAATTTGATACCTGCCTAAAACAGGAGATTTGTTGGAGTATTTGGTTGTGCGCAATATGTATGTGAGATGGGTAAATGGATCTCTCCAGGATCTATTTACCCCATCCAAGAGTTTAGTCCCACATCTACCAGTGGTGGGACTTGGAGGCTCTATGGAGGCAATATAAGGAGCCCCAGACCTCCTGCATCAGATGAGAAAAAGGAATGCAATATCCGCCCCTTTGAGGACTTCTCCCGTGGTTCCATCCCGCTCCTTAGGGAGTAGGGTTCCACGTAAAATCGAGTCTTCCATGTTTTATCTTTCTGTCATTATGCTATGTTTATCATTTCCACTTCCGCTTCCTATTTTCTAACATGGTATCAGAGCGGGTCGATTCTCGAGGATTTTACGTCCTTTTGTTATTTGTTCGAGATTTGTTTGTTGTTCTTGGAGATTATTATGTTCGTCATGTGTTCAAGATTAGTGTTTCATTGTGTTAGGTTTTTTTCTGGAAACCCTAAATCTGAAGGCATCAACGATTTCATCTCGAAGGCTGCTTGGAGGCTTTGCAGCAACAAGTCTCCATCTCTTGAATCTTGTGCAGGCGGCGTAAGATCGAAACCCCAGGTGGCGCCCTCCAGGCACGATCTCCTCATATTCTCGAGGCCTCCAGGTTTCTTCATCGACGCATCTGGAGCCTTCAAGTTCAGCATGCCATCCCTCCTAATCTGAAAATCGTGCGAACCCTCTGACCTCGCGCTGGCAGCCATCCAGACCCCGGCGGCGTTCTTTTCTCGGCAGCAAATCCTCGTGTATCCAGGCCTCATGCGCTCGACTCCCATCTTGCGCAACCTGTGCGCAAGTCAGGTCGCATCTCCCTCGCACCGACCTTCCTGGCGGCGAGCCCCGCCTACACTGCCCGATCTCCAGGCAGAGCCACAACACCTGGCAATGGATCTCTGCTCACGCAAGCCCAAGCCCATGCCGCTCGCGCACCCCAGCTGCTCTCTTGGCTCGTGTGGCGGCATCATCCATGGCGGCTCTGTACCTCGCGCCATCTCGCCTCCTGGCGGTTCCTGCGAGCACTCCAGTCGCACTTCTGATTCTCCTGGCAGGCGGCGCCATCCTCCAGCCAAAACCCACAGCAGCGTAGCAGAAGCCATCTCCCCCTTCAGACTCCTCCAGGCGGAAACCCTCCTCCAGCCGCATACCGCGCAGGCGGTGCAGGAGGCCTCCTCTGCTTCAAACTCCTCCGAGCGTTCCTCCCGACATGGCGCTCACGACGACCTCTCCATCCCCTTCGGCGTAAGCTCCAGATCTGGGTGTATCCCAGTGGCGGCGGCATCTGCTATTGGTTCCCCAGTCAGGAACCCTACTTATCGAGCAAAGGGGGGTTCACAAAGTGGGAACCCTAAGTAAAAGGCCAATGGGCCGTTAGTTTAAAAAAATACAGGGGGTCTGGAAAAAAAAAGGGGGCGCATACAATTAAAAAAAAGCCGTATGCAATTTCAAAAAAAGGGAGGGTCGCAAAGTTTTCAAAAAAAATGTGAAAGAGACGCGTACAATAAAAAGTCGTACGCAAAAGAATTTTGAAAAAAAAAGAGAGAGAGAAGTGAAAGGCCAAAAAAATGTCAACGACTATTTTTAAAAAAATGTCTAAAAAATGATTGAGAAGCCGGAAAAAATTGGCATTTGTGATGTTTTATCTTTTCTCCTCATTCTTTAATCTTCTCCCAACTTTGTCGATATTGATTTTCCGACAAGTATGGGAGAAAGGGAGAGTATAGGTAGAGTCATAGGTCTATTCAGATTCTCCATATCCTCAGTTTCGGATTGTTCAGACAGAGACTCTACAAAAGATCAGTTGTTCAGACTCGACGATTGATTCTGAGTCCTCAGTTTCAGACACGCACGAGTATGTGGTCTTCTTTCAGATGAGTAGATGTTTGCCATCTTTTGTAGTGGTCCCCATCTTTTCTTGTTGTTTCGGTCAGAGTTTTCATGTGAGCCATAGGGACTCCAGAGTAGATGATCATTCCCTATGCCATGTTGGCAAGGGTTTTCATGTGGTATCTATCATAGGTACTCCGGAGTAGGGTACTATTCTCTGTGCCAGATGGGAGAGACCTAGTTCTCCGACGAGGAGACTTTTCAGACTCCATTCTCCAGCGATCGTGGACTCCGACGAGGATTGCACTTCTACGACCTTTTCAGTTCGGCCCTTTTCAGAGATGGAGCAGTAGTCCACATGTTGTGGCAGGCCAGAGTACTCCGACGAGGAGACTCATTCCAGTTGTAGTGACTCTGACAGGCGCAGTACAGAGCATATGCTCTCCTACGAGGAGATTCAGCAGACTCACACTCCAGTCCGTTCATCCTCCTCACTTGCACGGCATGAGAAGCAACGTCCTCGACAACAGCCGACAGTTGTGCGCGTTGAGTCGATATTATCTGTAGTGTCATGTATTGTGAGTTGAGTTTCTTTCTGTTTGTCCAAGCTGAGCATTGCATGGTCCAGCTAGAGGGGGGTGTTGGAGTATTTGGTTGTGCGCAATATGTATGTGAGATAGGTAAATGGATCTCTCCAGGATCTATTTACCACATCCAAGAGTTTAGTCCCACATCTACCAGTGGTGGGACTTGGAGGCTCTGTGGAGGCTATATAAGGAGCCCCAGACCTCCTGTATCCATTGAGAAAAGTGCAATAGACACACTAGCCCTCTGAGGCATTCTCTCGTGGTTACATCCCGCTCCTTAGGGAGTAGGGTTCCACGTAAAACTTCTTGTTCGTTCATGTTTATCCTTCTCTATTATGCTTTGTTTATCATTTCCGCTTCCGCTTCCTATTTTTCTAACAGGAATTTTTTAATCATAGTAGATACCTCTATGAAGTCCATCAGGTTATGAGTTACATGCTGAGAATATAACATCTGAGGTATTCACTAGTTATGAGTCAGGAAAATCATCAAATTTCTCCATTGAGACAATTCATTCTCAAACTTGGAACATTCTGAACTACTACTTGATCCATATTATGGATTGGATAGTCAACGACAAAAAGTAAGGTGAAAACAGTGACAGTATTTTGCAACCCTCACCATTTTTTTACACAAAAGGATGAGGCGTCAAGTTAAGACCATGTGCATTGAGCCCATGCTTTTCAGACACATCTAGAGCATATAAATAAGTGCATGTTATGATCACTAAATATGTGTTTCTCCCATTCACTGTAGGTTGGATATATATATATATAGTTAGTTAGGTCTATATGTAATAATATATCTATCATATTTACAAGCATACAAATGTGCATTGTTTCTCCATACATTAGTTCCTTATATTTATATGACTGCTTATTAGAATTTGCATTATGTCAATGTTCCAATATATGTATAAAATAGGTAATCTTACCTAGAAGGATGTATATTCCAAATATATATATATATATATAAATAGAAAAAATGGTTGTGACATCCTGGATATAATAATTGAACCTTTTACAAAGGAGTTCTTCAAAGGGAAGTACATGTAAAACATAGTATTCCAAAGTAATGAAAAATAAGAATGTTTAGCCTTGAAATGGTGGTATTCCTGGAACGTTTCAAGAAGAGGTCCATTCTTGAGCCTAGTCCTCACTCATTCTTATTCATGATGTTCTCCAGCTGATGTAAAAAAATCAAACTTAATTCAACTTTCATGGAATAAGTCCAACTTTACCATTCCAAGCATAATTCCTTGGTTGGAAACAGTCTTAGTCCAGAATCAGCCTCTTGCACAATATTTAATTCCTAAATTGGAACTACTCATTTTTCCATAAGATGCATCGCATGTGACAACTATATAATCGATGCAAAGCAAATTATTGTTGAAAAGGTGAAGTCAAAGAATAAAAATGGGACATCTTATCTTTGTGTGCACATACTAAAGAGACATGAGCATTTCCACAATAAAATGTCAAGTCTATGATCCAGATAAGGCTTAAATTCCAAGAATCCATAGGTAATAGATGCAGTTTTAGGTCTTATGTGTAATTGTCTTTAATCTTAGTCATTAATGATGAAGTTCCAAGAGAAGAAGTATCAAACACATTTCAAAAGATTGACATAAAACCACATGCATGGCAGCAATAAGAGGGGAGAAGAATTGTGCCTATTTGATCTCTCCAATTTGGAGAAAATCTTTGCATACATCAGCACATACATGCTGTTGTAGCAGCTCTTGGCAGGAGCTCCGGCACCTTTATTGTGGAGCAGAATGGCAGGAAGGGCTGCAAGAAATAGAAGCCACTTTTGTAGAAAATCGAGCTTCAGTGGAGTGAAATGGAAGGGAAAAGAGCAGGGGGTTTGGGAAATTGGGAAATGCAAGAGAGGACTGTCGTTGGAATTGTGCTTATAAAACCAAGGAGAGAGGAGAGGGAGATGGAAAAGGAGAAGGTTCTTGGAACCTTCCCAAATTTCTTTTTGTTTGAGTTGACATCAGCATTAGTGATGTCATTGATGACATCATCATCAGTGACATCACTAATTATGACATCATTATACAATATAAGATGAAATTTTCATATATATATATATATATGCTGGAAACAGTAACAATAGCAGCTACTTACCAAAAAATTTTAAATTTATATTTTTTATATTATTTTTTTCATTTAATTAAGATGTTAAATTTTGTCTGTATGCGCACATCGAGCCTCCGATTTCGACGCGTACTATCTCGATTTGATCGTCTCTGAACTACGATCAATATGAGTATAATATTGATATATTTTAGATCCGGTTTGCATGCCCGAAATTTTCGAGATATGGTTCCGATTTATTGTTAAATTTCACGAAAATACTAAACGATCTCCGGTTGACGAACGGTCCGATTCCATTGGTCTTGTTTCGTCGAATCGGATTTAATGACAGTCACGATTTGTTTTGCGGTTTCCGATTTTGCGTTGCGGCTTTTTCGTGGCAGGCATTACGGTGTGATCATCTTTTAGTCGATTGCACCGAACGACTTTTGATTCTTGACAAATTAATCAATTTAGACTATTTCATATCGATTGACAACTTTATTGGTTTAATTGGACCTTAATCGGGTCAGGTTCGGGTTTAATTGGACCAGGATGTTACAGTTTTACTTCCTTGAGATGTTTGAATCAACTGAAAGTATAGATATTTAGGTTACCAAGGTAACAATTGGTCACGAGAGTTCAAAGAAAAGTGGCCACTAGGGCCAGGCACGGGTTGTCTGTTGTATTGCATGGCCTTGGAGGATGTTAAAAAAGGATGTCTAGCTGAAATTAGAGACACTAAAGAGGATATGCAACATCTAATGTAAGAATCAATTTCGTAATAAAGTGTAGGATGAGAGTGAATTATTATTATCAGACCCTAACCCCTCATAACAGAGAAGGGAAATCTATGATTTACGAAAAAGTTTACAAAAATACCATGAAGAAAGAATATAGCGTTTTAAAGAGATTACATATATATCCCAATAGGAAAATAAAAAGAAAGAACTAAATACAATAAAATCTCTGTATTCGCCTACCTACCGCACCACTAGCTCATCCCCCTCTCCTACATCCCCAAGCGGAGAAGTCATCAGGGCCATCGACGGGTTGCTGACGGTGATGTGAATGTCATTGACAGCCATGGCCTCAAATTTCAGCGAAGTTCAGTCGAATTTCTGTCGAATATCGATATCCTGTCAAAATCGAAATTCGATCGAAATGGTCGAAATGACCGAAATATGGGGTCCTAGTACAAAAAATGACCGAAATTCGACCGAAATTCTGTTTCGATCGGTCACCGAAATGGTGATCGAAACCGATATTTAGAGCCTTGTTGACAGCCACGATGGTGAGCAAGATGAAGAGGGTTCTTGGATCGAGGTCATTGTCAGCAATGTCTAAGAAGGGAAGCTCCAATGGAAAAGAGGGGAATTCCAAGAAAGTGAAGAGGACCACAACGACGGGGAGCTCATGAGGGTGCCAATGGGGGTGCCCGAGCAAATGGGTTCAAAGATTTGGAAGGAGATAGCATTGACCACCACATTCCCCTCTCATGATGCCCCTCCCTCCTCCTCCTGACACCTTCCCCTCCATTGTCCCTCCCTCCCACCACCTCCCCAATCATCCTCACCTCCTCCCCCAACACCTCCCTCCTTTTGTCACCCCTCCCCTCCCCCAAACACCTCCTCCTCTGTCGCCACTTCATCCTTTTCTCAATGCCTCCCACAACACCAATTGCTCCCCCTAAGCTCATCCTCCCCTTCAAGCTTGACCCTTGCAATAATTTTTTTGAAAGGAAAAAAGGTTTGATGTCGAGAAAAAGGTTTGATGTCGAGAAGATGTCAATCCAAATACTTTCGTATATTCAACCTTAACAATAATTGTCTAGTAATTGTCGAGGGGAAATGAGATGGTGGCAACGTTGGGGTTGTTAGGTGCTTATGTTAAAGAGAGGGGATAAAGAGAGGAAGAAAAATATCGCCATCTAGTGTAACTGAAAAGTGGGAAGGTTTATATAAACTCCAGGAGTGGATATTTTGTGAAGTAATGATACAATCTCAAATATTTTTTTCTTGTAATTTTACTATAATTTTTAAATTTTGTAAAAAACCCAAGGGTCACAACCTTTGGATGTGCCTTTTGGATTTGGATGTGTCTTCTAGGTGAAAGGTTGCATCTTCTAATGGGTTAAATCCCTATATAAAGCAACCTGGTCATTTGTAATAGAAACGTGAAATTAAGTAAAAGTTGATTAACAATTGGCTTTTATCCTCCCCCCCTTTGAGTTTCTTTCTCCTCTCAAATCCCCCAATCCAGTTCTCCTCCCTTCCAACGCGGATTGGCATGCTCCTCCCTATCCCTTTACCCCAATTTCTTCTCTTCTCACCCCTCAACAATTCTTCCATGAATTTAATCAGCGTCAGATAACGGCGAGGGTTATGGTGTAAGATGGAAAAACTATACGTCGTTTTATGCATACATACAAATTTTTTAAGGGAAAAAGGTGTGACGTCATAAAGATGGACATCCAAAAAAATATATTCACAAGTTAAAGAATAATAAGACTCATGGAGAATCTCGACGTAAAGTTGTGAACTAACACATTCTCTACATAAAAAATTTCCTCTGAAATTTTATTCCATTCCTTGCCAACTGCAACACCCGAATGATGACAACCCCAACCTCCGTAACCTCATCGGTACTAGAAGAACCAATTGTCTCCCAGGAGATGTGGTTGGGTGTAAAAACAAATTATAGAAGGGTCAACATAAAAATATAAAAATATACAGACATATGTGTAGAAATCCCATTACATAATTAGCCCAAAAAGAAACAAAGAATTACAATCACATAAATCTCTCGTACATAAAATATCGAGGAAACCCCAGTTTGAAGGGTGTATCATTTTGGTTAACACACCGTAAGAAACAGAATCAAGGTCGGAATTGCTAAACATGTTAACAGCACTCCTACTTATCATCTTCTACTTCTTTTATATAATTTTTGGAAAGAGTTCGATTGCATTGCTTTGATGTCCATTCATATGTTTGAAATCTTTAGACTAACTCAATGATTTTTTTGAGAGAAAATAGGGATTTCACCGTATAGGTGTACATCCAAAAACTTTACCATGTATCACCAAAAAATTATTACAAAACTACAAACCATATTCGTACAACACCGTACATGTTCCAACCGTCACTCAAGACGTTGGCGTGAGCCAAGACATCTTCAGCATAGAATCGATCTTGTCTGAAGACTACACCATTCATGGTCGTCCATATGACCCAGACCACGACCACAATTCTCGCTCTTTCTTTCTCGATACCCTTTCAACTCCTCCCGATATATTCCCAGAAAGTATCCATGTCTGTTGTAACCACATTGCCCCGGACTGGGTCCATACCTCCACGGAGTGCTCACATCCAAAGAACAGATGATCCGTGTCCTCCATCCTTGCACTCTGGGTCAGTCCCATGTACGAAATGAGCAAATCTAGGAAAAACCTTCACTTGGTTGGAATATTCCGACAAATCCTCCAACAGTCAACCCCGCATCCCCCAGGGTCATGAACCACGGGACCCTTTATTACCTTGTACGCCTTCCCAACCAAAAGCGATCCATCATATCATGACCAACAATCCCGACCCTCTGTTGGCACGTGCATCTCCTCCAGCTCTGCGAGCATCACCATAAATTCCTCCACTCGCTACTCAGACAGCTCAGATATGAAACATGGAAAGAAATTATGCCCATCCCACATGTCTGCCACTGAGCATGTCGAATCAACTACCAGTGCCTTCAGCCGAAGGAACCTCTCACCCAACATTCCCCTGTCGGTCCAATCATCTGTCCAAAAACGAAAATCGGACACATCCCCAACCATGGCCCTCATAAAAGGTCGCATATCCACTGCCACCTGGCAAATACCTCTCCAGAACAAGGACGAAGAGTTCCCCAGTATGCCAGGGCTATGAAACGTAAGCCCCGACGTATATCCTACGGACAATTCTGCTCATCAAGCTGTCACAATCCCCCAAATGCAACAAACCCGCTTGCCAATCAAAGCGTTATTCATTTCCTCCAAGTTGCATACAATGAGGCCTCTATCCTCCTTCGTACATGACACTGTATCCCAACCCACCAAGTGAAAGCCCTTAGATCGCATGGACGACGACCAGAAAAACCATCGCATAATGCACTCAAGCCTCCTCCGCAACCCGATAGGCATGATCGAGGCTGACATGTAAAAAATTGGAATCGTCGAGAGGACAGAACCCAACAACACCAGGTTGCCCCCTAACTCAATGATGAATTCCGTTAAATATATTTTTTAACAATTAAACATGACAGTTTAGTTTATAGCTACCCTTTTGTTAGCTGCTTCTAATCCATCACGATGTTGGTGCTTTTATGTAAATGACCAACAAACTGTCGTTCTTATGAGTAATTTCATGATATTGTTTCCAGTGGAAGTGGCATTCCTATGAAGTTTAGCATCCTTAAGCAAAGGAATGAATCAAGATAGGAATTACTAAATAGGGGAATAACACTCCTACCAAGTACCAAGCACCTTTTATATTTCTTGTATATCATTTTTCTTTTGCATCATTTTTGAATGACTTCAATTGTGTGTTTTCTTTTAGTGTTCCCTTCATGCGGTTTAAAGAAACTAGAGTGAGTCGAGGATAACCTCTTCAAAATATGATTTTCAAACTAGTTAATTGGACTCAAGGAGGATTTTAGGTTAGCTTATCACCGCTGCTTCTAATCCAACAAGATGATGGTACTTTAAAGCCACGATCAACAGAATGTCGCTCCTACGAGTAATTTAATAATATCATTTTCTTAAAGATATGACATCCCAATCAAGTTTAGCAACCTCAAATCGTGGTACTAAATATCGTGATATATTATCGATATATTGGTACCGACAAGGAAGAGGTTTAAATATTAGCTTACATATTTTTTTTATGAGATATCGACCGATACCTTGTCGCGTCGCATATCGATCAAAATTTGAAGATTTCAATACAAAATTTCCTAGATATGTAGAGATATTTCTATGTTTCTATGTACCTTTTTCGGTATTTTATTTCTTTATGCCTATCTTATGTAATTTACCCATAGGTCTCTCTTCTATATAAGAGAGCCCAGGTTCCTGGAATAAATATCTCTAGTATTTCTTTCAACATGGTATCAGATCGATGGCCTAGACCGGAGCTCGTGTATCCAAAACTCTAGACCCCACCATCCAGCCCCGCGCCCCCCGACCGGACCCCGTATGTCCCCGCACGCTCCCGCACCCCCAGCGCGCTAGCGTCGCCCGCGCTCCGCACTGCTCACACTTGCGCGCCTTGCCCCAACGCGCAGCGCACCCGTGCTGCCCGTGCGTGTAGCCTCCGTGCGCAGCCCGTGCGTGTAGCTACGTGTGTCATTACTTGCACGTCGATGTCGGTCCTCTCCTCTGGTTGATGGATTTGAGTGCATAAGTCTACATAGGCATTCAAATCCACATATATTTGTGTAGACATTCAATATTTGGTCTTCCCAAGCCCTAGTCTTCTACTTCTAGCATCATGTATGAGAACAAAGTAAATGTACCCGCCACAGGCGCTTTCAAAGGTTCAGCGCCAATTGTCAAAATGGATGGGACAATCTATGAGGTCTGGGCTATGCAGTTCATGAGCCTTATGAAGTCAAATGATAAGAAACATATTCTTACTGAGGAGGAGCCGGTGGAGAAGACTGGAGTAAATGCCTCATGGGAGGCAGACGACGCTTATGCCAAAGTATGGCTCTCTGGTACATTAATAAATTGAAATCGCCAATGACGTGCTACATCAGCCTGCTGCTAAGGCGATGTGGGATATCCTCGCAGCAACATATTTTCAGGAGAGGAATGAGACGGAGAACTCCAACTCCAGCATGATATATTCACTATCAAGCAGAATGGACGGCCCCTGCATTCGTTGTATACATCCTTGAGAGAGATGTTTGAGAAGCTACACAGTTGCATGCCTCTCATTGCCATCCCTGAGCAGCAGAAGACATATAGGAATGCTACCATGATTGGTGTATTTTTAGCTGCTCTTGATCCTGAATATGATGCTTCTCGCTCCCAGATCCCGGTAGACGCTACAATTCCTCCCATGGAGGAAGCCTTCCGCAGGATTAGCATGATTACTCTTCTGCATGCTATTAGTGGTCAGACTTCCTCAGCGATGGCAACCTCCCGAGGTAGAGGAGGCTCGCCTACTTTCCGTGGACATGGACCCTGTGGTAGAGGGGGTCGAATCCGTCAGCCCTGCACGTTTTGTCATCGTCCTGGCCATTCAAAGGATACATGTTATTCCAAGCATGGGTTTCTCTATTGGCCCGAGTAACGGAACAGGTTGAGTCTCCTGCAATTCATACTTCATATCAGTGGTTTGATGACCTCGTGGCCAGACTGATGGACATTATACCTCCTTCCACTTCATCATCCCCAGGAGGCCATTCAGATGTTGCAGCCTCTGCTCCTGCTAGTACCTCTGCTACAGCTAGCACCTCAAGTACTTATGCTTTTACATCTTGTCATGGATCTGAGATTACATAGTGGATTATGGACTCCAGTGCGACACATCATTTATGTGGAGACAGACAATAGTTTGTGTCATAGAGACAGGTTCCTCCAGGGAGAACAGTTGTGATAGCCAATGGGACTCATTCCCCACTCAAAGGACAGGGGGAGATCACTTTAACGTCCTCTATGCGTTTACAGAATGTGCTACGTGCTCATGATTTCTCTATGAACTTGCTTTCTATTAGTCAGATTACAAAGGATTTGCACTGCCAAGCTATTTTTGACCCATCATCTCTTGTTTTTCAGGACATTCTTACAGGCAGAGTGATTGGGTGTGGCCGTGAGCAGGGTGGCCCTTATCGCCTGGTTCGGACTCCCTATGCAGGCGTATCTTCTCATTCGTCTGGACCAGTCTCTCCATTCACTTGGCACCTTTGGTTTGGTCATCTACATCTTCAGAAGATATGTTACATGTTGCCACAGATTTCACCGGGTTATTCCTTCCAAAGCGAGGCATGTCAGTTGGGAAAGCATCATCAGTCTGCTTTTCCTAGTCATAAGAGTCGGAGCAGTAGCTCCCTTTTTAACTTATTTCATGTAGACATTTGGGGTCCGAGTCGTGTTCCTGATCACCACGGACACAGGTTTTATCTTGGGGCCGTGGATGATTGTTCTTGGTTGTCATGGGTGTTTCTTTTGAAAAATAAGTCTGAAGCAGGGGATGTGATCAAAACTTTTATTGATGAAGTGCAGAATTTCTTTTACCTCTGTGAATATTGTGCAAACTGGCAATGCTTTGGAATTCTGTACTCGTGCTTATCCCAGTTTTTTCATCTCGTGGGATTATTCATCAATCATCTTATACTTACACTTCTCAGCAAAATGATGTTGCTGAGAGAAAGCATCGTCATCTTCTCGATGTTACTCGGACTCTTCTCATTCAGAGTCGTGTGACTCGTGCCCCACATTAGTTTTGGGGTGATGCGGCTCTTACAACATGTTACTTGGTGAATCGTATGCCACCGTCTGTCTAGGGTGAGAAGATTCCTTTCTCTATAGCTTTCCCTGAGAAGGAGTTATTCTCACTCACTCCTCGTGTGTTCGGCTCTGTTGCATTTGTTCACCAGTTGATTCCATGTCTTGACAAGCTCTCTCCTAGGGGACTGGATCGTCTGTTGTGGGCCAAAATGCAGCAGAGTCTGTTGTGGCCATGGGAACGCTCGATCTTGATCGAGCGGTTCGTACAATTTTGTACTTTTAGCGGGCCCCTACCGTGCAAAATCGTGTGAACCGCTCAATCAAGATCAAGCGGTTCCCATGGTTACGGCAGGCACAGCACCACAACAGAGGATCCTCTCTGCTCTCCTAGAGTAGTCAAATGTGTGTTTGTTGGGCACTCCATGACCCAAAAGGGATACCGGTGTTATGATCCTTTGCGCAAAAAATACTATATCAGCGATGATGTCACATTTTTTGAGTCTGTGATGTATTTCTCTCCTACAGGTGACAAGTTGGCTTCATCAGACTCAAATGATGAAGTTTACATGCCACTCGCTCCTACGGGTTATTCACCACCTCCTCATGTGCTTGTGGTCCCACCACCGCCACCACCTCGACCACCACCTCCTCCTCCACCCCTTCCTACTACCCAGTCGAATGTGCTAATTGTTCCATCATTACCTAAATTCTATACCCGTTGGACTGATTCTGCTCATGGACACCGCCCGTCATCCAGTATACCCCAGGTCTATTTTGATAACATGTTAATGACGGGTTTGGAGATATATCTGTAAAGGAATCTTTGCAGGGGAATAGCCAACAGATTGAGGAGTTTCTCAATGACTTGGATATTCCTATTGCAGTTAGCAAGCAAAAGCGGTCTTATGCTTCTTACCCCCTTGCTTCTCAGGTTTCCTTTCATCGTCTGACAGGAAACATTCGGAGATTTGCAGTGGCTCTATCTGTCGCGGAAATTCCACGGAATTATCAGGAACCGTTGAAGGATAGTTGTTGGCGCTTGGCTATGGAGGAAGAGATGGTTGCGTTGCAGTCACGTGGTACATGGAGTTTGGTGTTTGCTCCTCCTGGGGCGTCTGTAGTCAGTTGCAAATGGATGTTTATGGTTAAACATCATGCAGATGGTAGCCTTGATCGATATAAGGCAAGGTTAGTGGCACGTAGCTTTACTCAGACCTACGGCGTGGATTACTTGGACACTTTTTCTCCAGTGGCTCGTCACTCTACACTACATATTCTACTTTCAGTAGCAGTGGTACGTGATTGGCATTTATTTCAGTTGGATGTTAATAATGCATTTATGTATGGAGATCTACAAGAAGAAGTTTACAAGCAGCAGCCTCCGGGGTTTGCTGCTGAGGGGGGGTGTCAGCAGGTCTGTAGACTCCATAAGGCGATATATGGCCTTAAGCAAAGTCCAAGGGCGTGGTTTTAGAAGCTCTCGAATTTGATTGAGAAACAGGGGTTTAAGACGTCTAATGCAGACCATTCACTTTTTGTGCGGAGGACACGTAGAGATATTTTTGTCATAATGGTCTATGTTGATGATATTCTTGTTACAGGAGATGATATGCAAGGGATAAAGATGGCAAAAGAGTTTCTAGGTCGTCAGTTTGTTACTAAGGATCTGGGCACTCTAAGGTATTTCTTAGGTTTGAAATTTGCTAGGAATGCGCAGGGTCTTGTGATGACCCAAAGAAAATATGTTACAGACATACTTGCTGAGATGGGCATGATTGGGTGTCGATCTTTTATTACTCCTATGGATCCTAGCATGAAATTATACGATGATGATACAGATGAAGTTGATAAGATGAGATATAGAGATATGGTGGGAAAGCTTCTGTATGTTACTATTACCAGACCGGATATCTCTTGCAGTGAGCCGAGTGAGTCAGTTCATGGAGCAACATCGACAAGTACATATGAACGATATATACATGATATTGAGATATCTAAAATCTTCTCCAGTTGCAGGATTACTTTTCAAGAAAGGAGCAACTCTCGTTGTATCTGCCTGTGCTGATGCTGACTATGCAGGGTGTCCTAAGGATAGGAAGTCCACTTCGGTATTTGCAGTATCTATTGGCAGTTCTCTTGTTTCTTGTAAAAGCAAGAAACAAACAGTTGTGGCCAGATCAAGTATCGAATCTGAATATAGGGCTATGGCACAAGCACGTACAGAAATGATGTGGGTTCGGGCAGTGTTAGCAGATTTGCATGTAGATGTTCCTCTGCCCATGCAATTACAATGTGATAATCAGGTTGCCTTATTCATTGCAAACAACCTCGCATTCCATGAGAGAACAAAACATATTGACGTAGACTGCCATTATACTAGAGATATGATCCAGAAGGGTTTGATTTCTACCTCTATGTTAGTTCAGGAGAGCAAACAGCAGATATCTTTACCAAGGCATTACTCAAGGGGCCATTTCAGAAGTCTCCGTCCAAGTTGATTGACATCTATGCTCCATCTTGAGGGGGGTGTAGAGATATTTCTATGTTTCTATGTACCTTTTCGATATTTTATTTCTTTATGTCTATCTTATGTAATTTACTCATAGGTCTCTCCTCTGTATAAGAGAGCCTAGGGTTCATGGAATAAACATCTCTATTATTTCTTCCAATAGATATCGATCGATATTGGGTCGATATTGTTCAATATCAACAACTTTTTAACTTTTGGTTAATTTGTTCGTGGTTTTACTTTTGTAACTACTTCTATTATTAAAAATGCATTATGATTTATATATTTTGTTTCGAGGTATGGGCGTTATCCACTACTCCCGCAGGGGGAACGCACATGTTCCACCTAAACACCCCTCAGGCTCATTGATCGGGTAACAAGATCATTGTTTTGAATGAGGGCTTTATACCCTTTGCGATGGAAATGAAATAACTCTATAGATGATAAAGGAAAGTATGCATATATATCGTGCATGTTACTATATTAATATTTAGCAATTGATATTTAGTAAGTATTGGTAATGCATTGATATAAAAATCACAAATCCACAACATACCCCAATCGGCATTGATTTTCTTTACAGTTAGAAAGTTTTATTTCTAATATATTATAATTCATCTTTTTCATTCAAAATTATGATAATTATAAATGGTGTTCTTTGAAAACCATATGTTGTCATGATCATTAAGTAATATTTGATATAGCTCAACAATTTATTTATATATAATATGCGATGTGATGTATAGCTAGTGTATTAAATGTACCTCCTCGATGTCTCCAAGTTGTTATTGTTTGAATTTCATCGATTCCTTTCCAATACCTATCAGTGTTAAGAAAATCAGTCGTACGGACCGCATATGCAACCACATATGCCCATGTGGCATGTAGACCGAATTGATATGGCACGGTGCTTTATGCGCCCTAATCGCATATGCGGCACACATATGCCCCAGCATACTGCTCCAACAACTTGGTGGCTCCACCTCCAACAGATCCAACTCCTCAATCCTCTCATTCAGGTGATCATCTCTGTAGCTCCATCTCTTCCTCCAATTGTAAGAATATGCAATTCTTTTGTATACATGTTAATGCATTATGACATTATGTATATGCATGTTTTATGATTAGCTCATGTATTGTTTTCATGAGTATATGCAATGGGATTGATGGGGTTGCCTCGCGCTATTTTTCCACAAATTTTTTTTATTTTTTTTTTTTTTGCAAAATATCACCATGTATATTCATCTATATATCCCTCCAATATGTCATCTGAATTTCACCAGAAACGGACTCCTATGCCCTCCATCTAGAATAGGTCAATTACAACAATGTTTAGACCGTTAAAATTACCTGTTTTAAATGGAGGACATAGGAGTCTCCGTTTCTGATAAAATTCGAATGGCATATTGGAGGGATATATAGATGAATATACATGGTGATATTTTGCAAAAAAAAAAAATTACGGAAAATGGCAAGGGGCAGAAAACGGGCAACCCCATTTTTTTCCATATGCAATGTATTATCTAATATTTTAATATATATATATATATATCAATTGAGGTTTCGCTCGGGTATTACAAATCTACATGTACGTGTATTGAGGTTTGGTTATTATGAATCATCTAATATGTAAAGTTCTTATGGCTAAGTGTTTTTTTATTAAATGTTAGGCAATTAATGGCATCTACTCTACTCAACTATCTAAAATAAATTATTTTTTCTTAGATCTTCTTTAACTCCACTTTATTACATAAATTCCGTAGTAATATTTATTAGAGATATTTATTTATTTTTAAATTAAAAATTAGAAAATCACACAAAACCACATATGCACATGCATACCGCTTGTTCAATATTCGGTAACATGTCCGAACACATACGCATACCGCTTTCCTGAATCTTGGTACCTATGAGCAGTCAGCATTCAACAGTCAACAATGACAGCAACGATATGTGCAATATAATATGTATTGGTGTGCTAAATACATTTCATTATTACATATAAGTGTGTATTTATATGTTATTTATTATTTTAAGAACTGTAATAATCTTAATTTATGAAAAAAATATTTTGTTTGTCATTTCTGAGATTTCCACCAATATTGTCAATATATCCATTTTAGGCTCTGGCTGATACAATATCAATATCAATATTTTGAACCTTACCTCAAATAAAGGAACAGATCATGATACGAATTACCGAACACGAGAACAACACTCCTATCAAGCACCTTTTTTACAAGAAAACCCAAATAAAGGGGATTGGATCCTGCCAAGCACCTTTCTACTTCTTTTGTACCATTTTTGACCTTGCTTCGATTTCATGTATTCCTTTATAAACGCTTCATGTGCTTAGGAACTTTAATAGTGATTCAAGGATGAATTTTACTACATATGATTTTGAAACAAATAAACATGAAAGTTTAGTCAATTAGACTCAAGCAGAGTTTATCGTACCTTATTTCTAGTTGTTTATAGTTGATCAGAAAGATGGCATTTTCATGTAAGGTCATGTCTAACAAACTTTCATTCTTATGAGTGATATCAAAAGATTATATTCATGTTAAGCAATAAGGTAGTGATTAGGGTGGAGCATTGGGTTGGGCCTAAATGAGCCCGACCGTGACCCGATCCAGAAAAGTCAAACCCGATGCAAAAGAGGGCCAAGCATGGGCCCTCATTCTGTTCATTTTTCACGCATGGGCCAGGCCCAGCCCAAACCCGAGGTAGGCCTTGATGGCCCAACCTGACCCATTGTACATGGAGATTTTCATCTTAATTTGCATGATTTTTGCATGTGTGGACCTTTCCTAAATTGAATCCCATGATTCCCACCAATGCCCTCTCCCCTCCCTCTCTCCCAATCCCATGTTTGTACCTTAACCATAGCCCTAACCCGTGAACCCCTCCCCAGCACCGCATTCCCACAACCATCACCAGGGCATTCGCTTCCCAACAGTAGTACACGACATCCCGTCCTCGGTCTCCCCTCTGCGACAAGTCGAGGGCCATGGACCCTATCCTCTTCCAAGGTTCAATCCTATTCATGTGATGTAACCGCACCCTCTCTCACATCCCTGGTGATCTCTCCACAATCGTCAATCCCGACACCTCATCCCTAGCCAACGGCTCATCCTACCAATGTGTGACCCTCATTGTCGACTCTTGAATCGGCGACACATCCACGCGAACCTCCATGGCCCGTCAACCACCATTGGTAAGTCTTTCAAATTTGTCTTAATATTGCTATTGGTAGATATGCCTCATCCAATTTCAATAATTTCAATACCCGCAAGACCGCAACAACGTACTCGATTTGACAATAACATTCTTAGGCTTTTTTTTAAGTCTAAAAGATAGGGGGAAACACTCGTTGGTGTCCGCCCCAAATTTATTTATTCAAAACAAGAGGAACATTCTTAGGCTTTTAGGTTTATGTCATACTTATTTAATCTGATAAAAAACATCTTATAAATCCTTCGGGTATGTATGTTTCAACACATCCGCTTTATGTTACACCATGTATAATCACTATTTTATGTATGTATATTCCATTTCAACTTAGTCTTAAATTGGATACATTAATATTCACACTGTATTTGTCAATGATGCAATTAATATTTGAGAGAGCATTTAAAACGATATTTGATTAAAAAGGGGTTATCATGTATTGTTTTATGATGCAGGCACATAATTTGGCAAACGAACAATGGGATTAGGTTGTTTTCATACTTTATTTTAAACAAATTCAATATCAATTCACTCTAAGATACAAATATGCACAACAAATATGGAGGACAATAATTACAAGCATGGATGAGGGCTAATAATTAGGAGCATGGATGTTATCCCATTTATACGAACACACATCTATGCAGATACATGTATGCACAACAGGTCAGCAGCCAGCATTCACCCTTTCTACAAGAGAAATGGGGGCGGACCAAGCCCGGCTAGGCAGCAACCCAGCCCAAGGCCTATCGCCTGAGAAAATTTGACGGGCCCAGGCCGGGTTTTCTTGGGTTGGGACGGGTCGAGACCAATGCCCCACCATGCTAGTGTCCAAGCGCGTACAACTTTTGGCAGCCCAGCAATGTCCTTTACAACCTTAGTATTAAGAAAAAAACTTTAAAAGATATGTCTTAGCAACAAACAAGTGATCAAGGGTATGCAACTTTTTTTAAGAAAGAGTGCAACTTTTGGCAGCAAGCTGATGCTTTCCACAACAATGCTATCGAGATGAAATAATTATTAAATACATTTCTTAGTAATTTATTGACATTACATAAACAAACATCTTCATATGTCTGATACATACTCAGATCATATTCAAATATCAGTGTCCGCAAGTTGAATCAGTGCTTAAAAACACACTTCGTTTACACCAGATTTGTTTCCTAAATGTTAACTAGAATAATACAAAGTCTAAGTGTGCTTGAAACAGTTGCAATTATTTAAAAAATGACCGAAATGTGACTAAATATCTTAGATAAGTAGAACTAGTCTAGAGGACCAACCTAAACATCAAATTTAAAAGTTGGACTTGGACAAATAAATTAACAATCAGACTTCCAATGCATTCTTTATTTGAAGAGGATCTGGCAAGAACCTAAACGCAATTCCCTCCACCTTTAACATGTATACCTGCAGTAACAGAGGTTAAGAACAGAAACTTACAACACTTCAAACTTTGAGAAAGGAGAGTAACAAGAACATTACAAGATTGAAATTGATTGACCCATCTATACATATCCAACAGTCTTGAACACACGGAAAAAATCGACTTCAGGTATCAATGGCACCGTTTGCGACAGAACTTTTTGGAAGCCTTCTAAGATTCAGAACCGCCACAACCATAAGAACGGCTTGTACGCCTACAAATCAACCAGGAAACCTATGGACCCCCATCTGAAAGGGATGTAAAACCCATAACCCTGAGTAGTTCCATAATTACCCCGGATACCCTCGATAATAACGAATTACATGAGAAACCCCGAGTAATTACTCCGTCTTACATCCATAACCTTCCGTTAGTTTCAGCCATTAACCCAACCATACAGTTGAGTTAATCTAACCTGGCCATCGATCCAATGGTTAAAATTAAGTCAAAAGAAGAAAAAAAAGAAGAATGACGCATGGACTGGAGGGGGTGGGTTTCTGATTGCAGACACCGGGGGAAGCTTGCAGGCGGTGGAGGGCAGGGGAGAGGGTATGCGATTGCAGGTGCGACCAGGGAAGGGGGGTGATTTCGGGTTGCAGGCGGGGGATGCGGTGGGGCTCGGGGCAGGAACTGGGCGCAAGGAGGAGGGCTCACGGTTGGAGCTGGGTGCAAGCCTCCTCGGGAGCAGAGGCAGGCGGGAAGAGGGAGGAGGGCTCGCATACGGTTGGAGCAGGCGGAGGGGCGCAGTGCCTGGACCTGCGGGCGGAGGGGTTGCGTCCTGCGGGCGGAGGAGGCGCGTCGGGTGGAGCTCCATCCCAATCGGGGGGGTGCGACCGACCTTGGGGTGGGGGCAGTGTCTGGACCTGCGGGCGGAGGAGTCGCGTCCTGCGGGCGGAGGAGGCACGTCGGCCGGGCGCGGGCTACCCTGGAGCCCCATCCCAGGCGGGGGGGGGAGGGGGGGGGGGGGGGGGGGGGGCAGGGCCTGGGCTTGCGGGAGGAGGAGGCGTGTCGGGGCGCGGGCGGGGCCTGGACCTGCGGGCAGGGGTTGCCCTGGAGCTTCATCCCTGGAGGCGCGAGCATGGACCTGGGTATGGCTCGATCCCAAGAGGAGGCGCGGGCGTGCGGTTACCCGGAGGGGAGGGGTGCAGGCGGAGTAGGGGGGGCTTGCTGGGGGACGTGGGGCGGCCGGCGGGAGACCTCGACTTGGGTGGGTGTGCTGGGAGGAGGAAGGGGAAGGAGGACGGAGGGGACATTATTTGTAAATAACTAAAAGTTTAAGGGTATAAAATATAAAATCTTTGACGGATACTGCCATAGTTGACGGAAAATTGAATGAAAATTAACACGGGGTTCTGGGTGTAAGAGTTAAGTATTACTCAAGGTCTTGTATGTAATTCGTGATTATCGAGGGTATCCGGGTAATTACGGAACTACTCAGGGTTATAGGTGTAAATATCCTTTACTGAAACTCAAAAGTTCCCAATTTGCTTTGTCATAATGAAACAAGACTCCCATAATGCGCCAACAACGACTGCTAAAATACAGAGGAGCAACCTAACATCGCATAAGAAACCCACATTTCCGATTACATCGATGCCGGTCGCATGCAATCAAATCACATCTTTTCATGGTCGTCAAGCGTGCCATTCGTATCATACCTGATCAAGCGTGATGGGCACAACCCTCGCCCCTCTCCCCAACACCGGCTGCTTCAGCTGAACCTGCAAAAAAAGTGAAATCTTTTTACCTCACAAAGATCCAATCTTTCAAGGCGCAAAGATGAATAGGAACCGAAACAGGGACTACCCGCCTGGGCGAGCAGAGACTGCGCGTCCTACTGGCGGAAGCAGAGCAGGCCGACCGACTTGGCAGCGTGGTTGGGTTCCGAAATCAGGACGAACTCTTGTTGGAGTTGCTGACGGTGTACACGGAAATGCCCTTGAGCGTCCTGGAGATGTGGTCTGCGCCTAGAGCGAGGTCAAAAACGTGTCCGGGGAGAGGGGAGGATGCGAAGAGGGACGGCACTTGGCGGTCAAAAGGGAATGCGCGGAAGGTGTTCGACGCAGTGCCGATGAGGGATTTGGCCAAGGAGTAGAGGTCGGAGGAGACGCGGGAGAGGTGCTGGAGTGGGGTGGCGGATAGTGGGAAGAGAGAGGCGGAGGGGATGGGGCGCGCTGCGTTCTGTAGTGGGCAGGGGAGGGGACGAAGGTGTTGTGCTGTGTTGGTGAAAAGGGAAGGGAAGGGTGAGGAGGAGTTGACGCTTTTCGGGATTTTTTTAAAGAAAAAGGGTGTACACCGTGTAGGTGAGGAAAATTTGACTCGGGGTGAGTCTCTAAACTTATTGCTCTATAACGGATGCAACTATTTTTTTGTGTTATCTACCATAGGTAAATTGAGAAGGTTTTGCCGTGTTTTGAAGAGGCGGTTCTGAATCAAAGTCATATTTTTAATAGGGGTGTTCAAAAGAATCCGGGTCAATGGGTATCCGGTTTGACCCGTTCATTTTGACCATAAACTCTCGGGTATCCGTTTAAAAAGATGGGTCGGGTACCCGCTATGCCATGACCCGTGCCCCATAGAAAAAATCCGACAGGTACCCGCGGGTGCCCAGTTGGAAGCTTCCATTACCAATTGATTCACAAAAATGTGAATGATTAGATACAAATACCAATAAAGATGTTACATTATTTTTATCTATTTTAAAAATATAGATATAGATGCGGATACAAATATCGGTGAATATGAAAAATATATTTCCAAATCATTAAAAATAAATGCCGGTATGAAATAGATGTAAATTAGATAGGAAAAATAATAGAATCGAAATTGTATAGATAAGATAAAATTTATATGTATGGGAAGGCTCATATATGTATCCATTTGAAATCAAAATATATATAATGTCAACATTTGAATTAAGATATATGATAATGAATCGGATACGATCCAAATCGATATACATACATCATGACATCCAAACATGATGGCAATGAATACAATTGAATGTGAATTGTATCCCACACGCACACGCTCATGCGCACCCACCCACCCACCCACCCACATGCGCACGTGCGCTCGTGCCCACGCCCATGCCCACGTGCGTGCGTGCATGCCAACACCCACGCGTACGCGCACCCACGCACACATGTGCACGCATACAAGCACACACACACGCACACACATTGCGATAACCAAATGTAGTGATAACTAATACAATTATTTACGAATAGGAATGTATACTTATATATCGTTTGTCATGTTGTCCTCCGATTATATATATTTACATCTTATTTATCCGTATTTGATTCGTTACGAGAATGAACCTACATGAATGTATCGTTATTGGATCCGTATTTGATTGTATTCTTCCAATTTCATATATTCATATAGTTTACATTATCCACATAGTTTTATATATCATCATTAATTAATTTATCTATGTTTATATATCCCTATCGGAATTCATTCCGTATCATTTAGATTTGCATGCCCCGGCGTTATCATTATGAATATGATATAGATATGGATATACATAGTTGGATATATCGTTTGCATTTTTATACTTCTCACCTTTAATTAGAAGCGTCTCTCTTTATCTCCACGGGTACCTGCGGGTACCCATGGGTAGCCAATATCCATTGGTATTAACCGGGTACCCGTTACAATTGGGTACCCGTTGGAATGAGACGGGTCGACCCGTGATCTAATACCAACGGGGCGGGGCGGGTCACGATCAAATGGGGCGGGTACCCGCCCCATGGACACCCCTAATTTTTAAGATGCGGCTCTTCTTAAAGCCGCCTCTTTAGCAGCAGCTCTACTGGAGAGCTGTCGTTTTCCTTTTTTTAAGAAGTGTAGATTTTATTGAACCAAGAACAATGATCCATATATGATATAATATAAGTTAATAACGTGTGGTTCATATATTAGTTGGACAAAAGGTTCATATACAATATGGAAATTAATAAAGGGTGACGAAGCACAAAACTCAAATCAACAACCCGTCAGAAAAGAGACACAGTGTTGTAAAAGTCATCCGACTGGCCCGACTAGTAGGTCCCACTAGTCTCGTCAGTGGGGTGGCCGATCGAGTACCAACTAATTCCGACTATGGACACTAGTGGACCAATTTTTGCTTGGAGATACCATATTTTTATGTTTTGCTTTTTTTATAAGCAAACTTATTATAATATGCTTAATGTTTTATTTAAATTCAATTACTTCATTTAATTTATTATGATAGTATAAAATGTACAAAATCTATGTAAATATATGTATAAAAATGAGTTATATATTTAAAATAATCATAAAATTCAAAGCCGATTAAAGTCCGACTATATCCGAATAGTCGCCCGGCTGCCGATTAACCCTTAGTCAGTGACCCAACCGATCGAGTACCGACTACCGATTTTTGCAACCTTGAAGAGACATGTAATACAAAGCTCATATAGAAGTGTCACACATATCTTATATTACAATAAAAATGTCACATATATAGATCTAGCCTTCACACTCCCTTCTCCGTTTATTTTACAATTTGGCTGATCTTTAATGCGTCGTCGATGTCTTAAGTGCGCATGGCTCAAATCCATGAAGTTGGATGTGTCGATCGATACAAGCAATGTGGTTCATATCTGTCTCTTTAGTTGCGCATAAGTCCGATGGAAGGAGTGAGTGACGCGAAGGTCGTGTATCTGTAACTACTCGATCTCTATGTGGTGCAGTTGGTGTGACGGGGCCCCCTAGATGAACCGCACTCAAGAATAGGACTCTCAAACTCTATTCCATATTATGGTGTTAGATGCGTCTCAATCGGGACATCTCTCTCGTCGGAAGTCTCATCTACCCTTCGTCGATGAGCTCGTCCCCATCTATGCCCTCGAACATGTGAACGACACTGAGATGTAGTTTCTAACTCGACATCTTCCTCGGCAACCTCCTCGTTCGGGTTATCCTTGAATTTCCCTGGATAGACTCACGTAGACGTAAGCTCGCTTCAGCGGCAAGCTCCCTCGTCCGTGGAGCATCATCACCTAAAAGACGCACAATCTCGTCGAAGTGGGACACATATAATTGGAACAACGCTTGTTAGAATAGCATAAATAGCCCAACATAATCGATATTTAAAGTAATTTTGTACTTAAGGTATAATCTAGAGTGCACCCATGTTGACCGATGAATCATCGGGTAACAGTACGATACCATGGCAAGAGTCATCGATCGTGTCAAGTCTTCCCAATGGTATGGGAGTCATCGGTACAATGTAGTCCATGTTGATGTTCCACAGTCTAACGTAGACTGCATGGAACTCCGTCCAATTGATGTTATTCTTTCCCCGTAAGTCAATGGAATGCAAATGAGATGAGACATCGCAAGGCGTCGATATCTCTTGAATCCCACCAAACCAATGAAGGACTCCGTCTGTGGTGTGCACCTCAACAATGCAAAAGTAAATCAATGGTACACAAGCCACGTGCAAGTCTTGATTGTCCAGACAATATGGAGGTAACTGAGACCACACATCCTTTATATAGGGTGTCCAGACTAGTTGCATACCATCAAATATGTTAACAAAATAAGTGATGCATCCGTAAATGGTTAACATTGTAATAAGTTCATACCTGCTCCACAAGATGGGGATCAAGTGCATCCCTATACGATCGAATGACATGCGTTGACTCCGATGCGATGTCAAACTACACATGTCATATTGCCCCCAAAGGCTTCCCATGCCAAACATGCCGGTGATGAACAATGGAGGCGATATGGGGGAAGAGTTCCCAAGCCCACACTTGTAATAGAATCAAGGATCCATCAATATCAACTGCATTTGCCCTCAATGCAACACATAAATGCATGTACAAGTACGTTAAGCAAGCTAACCCCAACTGCAAGTCCCGCAAGTCTCCAGATCTTTGAGAAACGGAAGGTAGATCAGGAAAACCTTATTTCCTGACTTATTGGGGAAAATCACACCTCCCATGAGCTATAGGATATATGCATGTGTGAACTACTGAATGGTATCGTTATTGGACATGCGAGCTCACTGCAAGCCATTATGCAATAAAATGTTATTGCAATTCATTCCTCGGCATAAATAGGTCCTTTAGTATAATCAAGGTTTTGTACCATAGTCATCTTAATAATGATATAGATGTGGATTCAAAATGATGAATAATAGAGGCTGGTGCTTGAATGATATCTAAAGCGTTAGATTGAGGACTCACCAAGCACCGTCAAATGATTGTTAAGAGAGGATCTCCAGTCTTAGAAAGAGATGGCAATGTTTTCTCTAAAGGTTGATATATAACCGGCCTCTTGATGCAGGTCCTCTGCATAGGAATAGAGATTCGGAGGTGTTAAACAAGTTAGCTCGAAGAGTTAACTTAACAATATCACGATAACTAAGACCGATGTCGTATACTGTCACGATATAGGCATGCATTCTCTGATCGGAGACAGATGTGTTACTATATGTTTGAGTATGTACATTTGGTAGCTCGATGTGTTGATGATCTAACTAAGGTCTATACACTGACAAGTTGGTGTGCATACAAGGCCATATGAGTAATACGATCTCTCAAAGGGATCATACAGGTTCATTGCCGAACCGGAAGACATGAGCTCACTCATGAGATATTGGGATCACATTCTGTGCACAGTCGTCTCATTTGGAAGCTTGACTGAAATTATGGATTTGATTTATACTTTTGGAAAGTATATGTTCAATATGCTTTTGGAATATATATAATCGATACCAACTCCCAGCGATCGAATGAGAAACTTAATGATAAAATCCTAAAGATGACATTGTAAAATTAATCTAAATCTTCGAGTTTATTCCAGGTCTTCCAGTATGCATGATGTATGGGTATTAGGAATATTCGAGGTTGATGTGATCATAAAAGAATGTATAATCATGACTTATATTCTAAGGGAGTGATGAAACAAGTTTGGATTTTAGTGAACGTCTCTCAATAGAGAAGTAATCTGATCTCGATATAAATAGTCATTGATCTGAATATGATTCAAATGCGATGAGAAGATTAGATTTACGGCTTTTATTTAATAAAACATCTTTGGGACGTCCCCTTGATCTGGATTTGAGACATGATCTCAATATCCAAGTCATTATACATGGAACATACAATCGTTGTGTCCTTATATCCAAGTATCCACGAAGAAAGCTCATTTTTCTTGAAGGAGTTCGAGAATAATTTCATTGTTGATAAAGTATCTAAGCATTGGAGGAAATTGGTAAGTAAATGTGATTTAATTATTACGAATAATATGATTGTGATTCATATTATTTAGACGTATGAGAACGGGCATCCAAGATAATTGAATATGATTTAATTATCAAGGATATAAATGATGTGGATATCACTATCTATATTAATCATAAATATTATAATTGTGATTTATAATATATTAAAGAGAGATAATTGTAATTGGTATTTCGAATTAAATGTTGATATGAATTGGATTTACATTAGATAATTAATTGTAAATGCAATTTCATTTTGTTTTGGATATGTGAATATGATTCACATTCTTCCAGTAACATGATTGAAACTGTCAAAAAATAATTTGAAACTGTTTTGGTGAATAATTATGCAATAAAATATTGCATATGTGGAATTATTATTAGATAATAATATCTCAACATTATATGGAATGAGGGATCTCTCTCTTTCAATTAATTCCATCTTTGTTGGTGTGATTTGAATTAAAATGTATTGATTAATTTCAATATATTCAATTTAAGTTAAAGCCAACAAATTTATTATTGGTTATTAAAACACAACAAGATCGTAGGCATTGATTGAAAGCACAAATCAATCTCAACCATTAGATTTGTGTGCACATGGATTGGGGTCCATGGACATCCAAAATATTATAAATAGAAGGGTAGCCCTAGCCTTTTATTTTGAACAACACAAGATACACCAATCTCTCTCTCATGGTCGTCCACTCTTCCTCAATAACATGGCCGTATGTATTATTGACCTAGAGATCCTCATATCTGTCGCCATCATTATGCTACTGAATTGTCTACTCGTGGATCTCTGTCTTCTTCAGTGCTCCTCGCTCATGAAGGAGACGCTAGATTTTATGAAATGAAATCAAGAGATTCGTTTCTCGGATCATCAATCTGGATTGTGGGAAGCACATGATTCATCCCCGTGCTCGTAAGTGCGATCTATGTCGGATCAAACTTGAGACAGAAGGTCTCTTCATTTGAAGACACAATCACGTGCACACTTCAAGAGGTAACCCTAATTCTTGTTTGTGACATTGATGAACCGATTAAAGAAGTGTTCTTGGATCATATGGCTTCATCATTTGAACTTTTTTCAAATATTGCTGCCCCGTGCAATTAATATGACTAGTCACTCCTGATCGCATATGATGCGATCACCACGCTTCTGTGATGCGCTTAAGGTTTTCTCCATAAAATTCAAGCGGTATCAGAGCTAGGTTGGAGGTTTCGGATATGATACATAAACCTAGGATGACATGGACATTTTTGGTTTTGCGAATTTTTGTTGCATTTTATTCCCGTAACCCTATTTTGTGTGATTTTTCACCCTATTTAAATACCTTAAAATGTGAGTTTATCACTTCTATTCTATTCCCCGTCTTATTAGCAAACTGTAGGACTTGAGTTTGCTTGATTTGAAATATCTTTGCTCAAGTTATGGTCGTTTTAGTGGGCATATATCCATTGTTACGGTGATAATGGTTTTGGACGTAATCAACAGATAGTCATGGTTTTAAAATGCTTTGAAATACATGTATATCTCTTCAATTCTATTGCATATCAAATTGGCAATCCAAAAAAAATAGTTTGCATAATTTGGAGTTTGTTTTCTCAAGATTTGTTAGATTTAGTAAACTTGTGTCACTGGTGGAAACTTAACAATTTGAATAAGAATCTTGTGATTATCATTCAATTAATTCATAGAAATTAATGGTTAATCTCTTGGAATAATTAGTCGTTAAATATTTATGAAATATTTAATAAAGTCAGTTATTTTAAATGACCATAACCAAGAAGATAAGATAATTGATCTTGATCGAATTGGTTACAATGACTCTTTCTAACAAACCTTGTTTCTTGAATATGATTAGGGATTTGTTTAGCAAGTCTCCTTATAATATTAATCATAATGATTTTGATAAATATTATATGGTATAACTTTGGTTGAAAGGTCATATATCATCTCAAATACAAAATGATCAGATCACATTATCCTGACCCGAGGCAGATATGTGTCTAGTTGAGGATCATTGGGGTAGCAGGTTGCTCCGTGAGCGGTCCATCCCGCGTCCTGTGCGTACTGGCCATGATAGAGAGTAAGGAAATGATAATGCATGAAATGATCATGATTATTTTTTCTAATTACTAATTTGAACAATAGATATTTTAAGATTATACCATCATTCAAGTAACAATTAAGATTGATTGCTGGACACCGATTATATCATTGATTTAATGTGATTAAATTAATTATCCAATAATTATCACAATATATAGTTATATATAAATTTGATTTTTCTTGGAAGAATTAATCATAAGAATATCATTCACTATGACTAATCAAAATTTGAATGGGATATGGAGGATCATATAAATGACATCCATGATCTCCCGTCAAGGCGAAGGGTTCCGTTGTCGTGGATTGTATGTTGGAGACGTCTGTTCGAAGTGACAACTCCTTCATATAAGCACACATGGATCGGGCTCTTTGCTTCTCGAAAGGGTAAGGTCGTATGCATAGTGACCCCAATATTGGTTCCTCGTATTATTGGGGTGATATTGGATTGTGTACAATGAGTTCTAATCCTATTGACGGTTGGTTCAATTAACGGCGGGTCAACATCGCTCTAAGGTGGTGGGCTTGGATGTTAAAGATCGAAATGCAAGTTGGACTTGCAAGACAGAATGAGTTCCCACTTCTTTTTATCCGAGTTACAGTTTCTCATAGTATTGGGATGTAACAAAGGTAAGAAATGAGATCTCAGATCTTGCTTGAGATATAATGGTAAGTATGTTTCTTACTTTGAAGTGAATAAGGGAATGAACTTTCAGAGTTGACAAGGCAAGACAACTTTGATATAAAAATCCTTAATCAAAGTAAAAATATACATTTATGCAAATATTTCTTATTTCAGATAACCTACATTAAGCTCACTATTATCATGGATTGGATCCATGATCAAGATATTGTACTTACAGTTGGACATGTAAGGTATGTGGTTGCAATATACAAGTTTCCTCGTAATAATGAGGAATAACAATTAAATAGGCAATAGCACAACAACCTTGGGTTTGTATGTCTCTATAGTCTTCATCTATCATCGAATGTACTTTGGAAGTATTATCCTGATGATGATCGTAATTATTGAAAGTCCTTATAGAACCTAAGAAGATGTTTTGGCATACATATGTACTCTCAACATTTAATCATGAATGACATGGTTCACTGCATTATGCATAATGGTGGCTCGATAATAGATGTTGTACTCAAAATATTTGAGTACATGCAAGAACCAAATCCTTTAAGAGTTAAGATGGATGTATCTATGATGAGTGTCATCATTCTGTTATATACACTCTAGTCTTCCATGAAGCTTCGTAATATTCATATTGTATGAATTAAGTGAAGCATGTATAAATGTTGAAATACTCTTATATTGAAATCTTTTGAGTTCAAGTCTTAAGCAATGATTGTTTATATACAAATGAAGCACAATGGAAGCATGGGTCTAACCCAAGTAAGAAGGAAAATCAAAGAGTTGATTGTAATTCCGAAACTTCCATACACATGACATCCAAAGAGTTGAATGAATGACAATACTGCAACAAGATGATGTATTAATAATATGACTATCTAGACTATCCAGGATCCTTAGAGAAGGACTCAGATATTGCATTGACATGTACATATAATTATTGAAATTGACTTGCTTATTGGATAAGATCAAAGTCTAATAATTTTATCTTGTTCTTCTAATAATACTTGCAGTTGGTTGCATATGTTTTAGAAGACTAGAAAAAATGATCTTAAAGATTAATAGTCATCTACATGGATGTTGATGAATTGTTGAAACAATTTTTATGGGATAGATAGACTACATATTTTAAGCGGGAAATCCCTTAGTCTTAGAGAATGTCTCTATGATCTAGATATTAGACTACATTCATTGTTTATTTCTAAATGTTGGAAATGAACATGCATTCTGGAATAGACCTATCATAAAGAGTTATGATGGATATATTTCAGATAGTAATCTAACATCCAGAGGACTCTACTAAATTAGAAAATTAATGAATGATTCATTAACATTTCTAGATACTGAAAATTAAACCTTAAAAAATCAGTAGGGGAATAAGACCATGTGATAGTGATCTGTCATCAAGCCTTGGACATATGTCTGTTGATGAGATCAATAGACTGATAAAAGATGAAACTTTAGAATGTCTGAAATTTCAAATCTTATATACTTGTGAATATTGTATTCAAAGTGAAATTTTCCAATGCACCCTTCTCTGGAAATGGTGTAAGATGCTATGGTATTCAAGATCTCATACATATTTATATATGTGGATCATATGTATCATAATAAACATTAATGATATGTAATGATTTTTGTGATATGAGATTTCTTCCTTTCCGTTAGAAACCTTTGAAGTTTTCAAATATTTTACAAGTTTGATTTAGAACCAAAGTTTGAAGGAAGATGAAATGAATTTGATCTAACCAAGGTCGCAAGTACCTATTAAATGAATTCAAGGAAAACCTTATGGGGAAATGAATATCATTCCTATCTCACTCCTCGTAATACACCTAAACTCAATAGAGTTGTAGGGAGATGCAATTGGATCATGTGTGACATGATTTGATCAATGATGACTCTTAGCACAATACCTCTTAGTTTCCAGCTATATATGTAGTAAAGACTACAATATATATCCTTACCAAGATTACCTGCATATCTAAACTCGAAAACCCTCATAAGCTATAGTTTGGAACCTAACATAGTGTTGGACATTTGAGGAATTAGGGTTACTTAGTCCATAACCATACCATGAATGCAAGAATGTTGAAATCTAGCACCAGAGAGTATTACTCTATTAGGAAAATAAAGGATGGTATTTGATACCTACTTTATGACCTTGAGATTCTTAAAGATTTCATCTCCAAGGATATGATTATTAGATTATGACTTTCTTGAGGATCAAGATAAAAATGAAGTAAAAAACTCATTGAATCTTGAAAAGATAACGTGGCCCCTGAAATCAGAAACTAATAGGACAATTAAAGATGAAACACTCATACCTCTTTAAATTAGTTTGAGGGTGGTGAGACCACGTAAAGGGTATGATTTCCATGTGTCAGATAAGTCTGACAATGATTTGACTTCATATGATGAAGCTTCCGAGGATTGTAATATGGAAAGTTGGATGTTAGCAATAAAGTCTAAAGTAGACTTTATATGCAAGTATTGTATATGAAGCCTCGAGGATCCACCTATAAGGGTAAAAAATGTTAGGTGTAAACGGATCTTCAAGAGTAAGAGGGAACCTGATGAGAAGGCAGAGACCTTTAGAGCATGGCTCATATCCACAAGATAGACACGAAGAGAAGACATCACTTTGTGATGAGACTTGCTCTTCAGTGACCATGCTTAGACCCATCAGAATATTCCTAACTATAGCTACACAACTTGATTATAACATCTACAAGATGGAAGTCAAGATTGCATTCCTCTATGAATTCCTCACCGAGGATATTCATATGAAGTGCCCCCATGGCTTCATGGATGAGGAATGCAAGGTGTGCAAGCTAAGGGACTCCATCAATGGACTCAAATAAGCTTATAGTAGTTGAAACATCATATTTGATGAAATTATAAAGATTATGACTTCAGATAGAATCTTGATGAACCACGCGAAGCTTAGTGGGAGTGTTGTTGTGTTCATCGTACTAAATGTAAATAAAATCCAAATCATTTGGAATGATATAAGGATGGTAATGAGTGTTTTATGATATATTGAGATATGATCTTAAGGATGCATCTTATATCTTAGTTCTGAATTTGTTCAGAAGCAGAAAAAAGAGGGCATTGTGACCATCACATTAGTACACTTTGGACATATTCTATTTTGAGAAAACTCCAAAGAAAGCTTCTTTCCCTTCAGATATGGTACTTACCTATCTAAAGGGATGGCATCTCAAAGAGTCTAGGATGTGAATACCAAAGCTACATACCTTAGGGCATCAGCTATGGGAAGCATAGTGCATGCTAAGTCAGATATCTGCCATGCAGTGGGAGTAGTAGAATGTTACTAATCCTACCGTGGAGACAAAATACTTATTTGCAGTAATAAAACACCTTCAAAGAGGACAAGACTTTTGAGATAGCGATCTCAAAGTTTAATCTCAAGAACTTAAGACTTTATAGATAGTGTTCTAAAAGGTCTTAATTGCAGATGCCTTATAAGACATAAGACTAGAACTTAGTCTTAAGAGATAGAGATCTTCGGGAATAAGGGCATTCTGATAAGGATAACAGAAATTACATACTAGTTATAATAATTATTTTGCTGTAGTGCCAAGGACACTATAACTGCTTTAACAAAACTGAGTATTGGTTGCATAAGATGCAACGTTTGCATTGGATGTGAGTACTGTTAATAGAGGATATGCAAGTACCGTAAAAGGACTTGGCATAGTCTCTCGAGAATATAGTGACTAGTCAGCTTACCTGTCTATTTTTCTAAATAGCTTATGATTAGCACATGAGTGTGGGTTTAAAGATTAGCCCATTAACGGCTCTCTGGGTGATGAATCTCCATTTCATCACCTTTATTCTATCATTTTGGCCTTAAAAACCCGAGTAAATGCATGTAAATACCTTTAATTTGCATAATTTAACATTCATGCATTGTTGTGTAAATATTGTATAAAATGTCGTTTTAATGCCAAAATTATAGAATAAAAAAAAGAAAAGAAAAAGAATAAAATATCAAAGATACTTTACGACCATAAACCCCGAGACCGGCATCTTGATGACTAGGTCGAAAAGGAATAAAGTAGGGGGAGATAAGTCCAATTATACAATAAAATTCCCTTTTATTTATTCATTTATTATTCATTTTTAGACCTATTTTATTTTACAATTTTATACCTTAAATAAGAAACTTTGTACATGAAAGTTGTAGATAATAAAATATATAAAAATACAAATTGATTTCATACAAAAATAATATATTGTGTAAAAGTTACAGCCTAAATAAGTTTCCAAAATCCCAACTTCTCAGACCCATATCTCTCAAATAAAAACTCAAAATATATCAAAATCACCTTTAATTGTATATAACTTTTCATAATCTATTTAATGAAGGTGGATTCATAATTGTTTGGAGTTAAGGTGTGAAAGTCAGGTTTTGGACCCCTATTGTATAATGTACCCGATTAAATAATCATTTTATTTATTCTTTATTATTTTTATATATTTTTATATTTTTATAATTTTGTAAATCTTATTTATATTATATGTGCATATTAAAATAAGAATAAAACAATAAAGAAAATATTAAAATAAAATAAGTAAATAACCTCTAACTATACTTATATAATTAATACACCTATTTATTTAAGTGTATATAACATATCATAAAAATATAATAAAAATATATTTAAGTATATAAAAATAAGTTATCATTCTATAAAATAATAAAATAGAATAAAATAAATACAAAATAAAAATAAAGTACATAAAAACATAGATAAATATACATGTATATTAACCCTAAAAAGTAACTTGTAACTATATACCTCTAAAAAATAAATGAAATTCATAATAAAATACTACAAAAAATAATAAATATTTTTTATTTTATAATCTAAAATCAATAAAATTACTAATTAATTAATAATGAATTTCCAATCCTTTTGGGGATGTTTTTTCCTGGTTGGTCCACATGGATCAACCAAATGGCGGGGAGTGTTGACTTCGGTCAACTCTCTGACTCGCTTGCAGCACTTGTCAGATCTGGTTTTTCACCTCATTTCTCGGGTTTTTGGGGCTCGCTCCTTGCACCATTTCGCGACGAGCCCTTCATGACTTTTCTTCCTCGTATATCGATGATTCACGCCCAAGCACCTCCTCGGGATGTGGATCGATGCATCGAGCAGTGTCCCTCGTTCTTTCCCCCTGCCCGGTCAACCTGTACAAAACCTCCGCCCAACCTTCTTCCCCATTTGAACCCTTTTTGCTCTAGTATTGGCCTCCTCTTGCTTGCTTTGGATAGACGCGGGTGACAAGTGCATCCCCAGCGACTCGTAGCAAGTCCAGGCGAATGAAAAGGAGCTCCCACCACCTCCGGCGGAGCACCACCTTCGAGGTCTTACTTCCCGATCTTGGCCAGTGAGGTACCCATTTTTTATTGCAGTCCTAGCTTAGTTATGTCCCTAGGTTCATTTCTCGACTTTTCTTTTTGCATTGCGTGCTCGCTTTTACCCTAGATCATTCACCCATAGTTCGTCGGAGCTGAGCTCCAATGAACTATCTACTGTGTGCCCCTCCTGTTATTCGACTTGCCAAACCACCCTACATCATTCCTCTCTGTCTTCTCGTCACTCCACCACCGTCCACACACCTAGATCTGTCACGGATATGGTTACCAACTCTTCCTTCTCTACTCTACACCGGAGAGCTTCACCCCATCGCTTCCCTCGCCCGTTCCCCCTTTTGATGCTCCCTAGAGCGTCCCCCGTCGTTTGGCTAACCCCTGTACAGGAATGAAGTCCTAGGAACAGCTGGAGGCGATTTTGAAGATCGCCCGAGGTTCCTGAAGCTCTCGACCTTCGTCGATCTCGTGGGCAACCTCTAACCATCGCCAGAGACTTTTGTGCCTTCCAACCATCAGAATACCTTCCAGGGATCTTTTGGGACCTTTTGTGGAGATTCAGTTCGCTGGAGGAGTGCGCATCACCCAGTCGAAGCAGCCCGGAGTCCTGTTCTTTGTCAGTTCATTTAAAGCTCCTCGCGACCGTTGGATCGACCCAGTTCTTCCAAATGAGAAGCCGCCGTCCGATCTCACAAGCCATCAATCATTCGATCCCGCTGGGCCATCTAATCCTGGCCGATCATCCGCGAAGGGGTATTAGGCGTCGTGGCGTAGACACTTGGCAAGTAACTCAATCTCAACCGTCCGCCAGTGCCCATTGTTGGGTATTTGCGCTTTACACCTGGTGTGTTTTTGTATTTGACATTTAAGACCTAAACCTTCCTCTACATTTTAAATATTTTTGTAATAATTGCAACTAGGCCCTCGAACTTCTAGTATTTGCAATTAAGTCCACGCCACGTCACCTCACGTGACCCACTTCCGGTAATTGCAACTAGCGATTTTGCAGGCATGCCCCTATGGGTTTTGGTGGTGCTTTTAGTACAGAAACATTGTAATTACATTTAATATTTGTGTGAAATTTACAATGAGACCCTTAGACTTATTTTTAATTACAAAAATGACCTGTCAGTAATGCAGTTTCTCTTTGTTTCTTGTATTTATTTAAAATAGCTATTTTGCTTGAAAATCTCAAAAAATATGTGTATGCTCCTGATTGCACACACTTTCACGCTGTTATTTTAGTTTGCAATTTTATGACTTTTTAATATTTATTAAAAATAAAAAACAACCTTATTTATCCCTGTCTACAGTAGAAAATACATAAAAATATGAAAAGTTTTTGAAAAATTCCAAAAAATAGTTTTATTATTTATTTAGTTATTTTACAACCAGACCAAAATTCCAAAAAATTACAAAAGAAAACCCTTAAAAAAGGACCTAAAAACACTTATAAAAATCCACAAAATTCCCAAAAATTCCAAAAATTGTGTTTTCAATTTTATATTTTCTCTATATTATTATCATTATATTAAAATTAATTTGGAGAAATTTTGATTCTGTTTGATATTTTTTATCTCCATTTTTAATTTAGGTTATTTATTTTATCCCTTAGGGTGTTTTTGACTTTAAAAATATATAAAAATTAGCAAAAATCTACGGTTTGAGATTCTCCTTTTTTTGAGTAGGGCTCAATCACCCTCAATAAAAGATTCAACTACGGCTCAATCATACCTCAACGGTTGTGTTCCTGCCTTGAGTAAAGCACCTCCCTCGATCAGTGGTACCTCGCAACAAAGTCAACGAAGAGAGGTTAGACAACTCAACAATTATATCAAACAAAAGTGAAAGTAAATAAAGTGGAAAGATAAACAAAATAATTCACAATCAAAATAATGTCAATCTAGGCGCAATTGTCCCCGTCAATGATGCCATTTGTGTCTTTTATTTTGTTTTCCGGTTTTGTTTTCTTTATTTTGTGTGATTGAATCCTAGTTGTAGGATTTGCTTGACGATAGATTAAGGCCAAACACATTAATCACCATTGCATATACATATAGATTCGTGCTTGAACTTAGTAAAATTTTGAATTACTATTTATCTGGATTTTAGACCGCGTACCGAGAGAGGTCGCATACAAGGCGTGTAGGACCTGTTGTGGCAGGCACCGAGTGGCATCAAAGACCAGATTTTGGTCTCTCATCTAAATAACTAGCATCTTCTTCATATTAATGTCAATTGTTCACCTAGGGCGATTTCATCAGTTGCATTTGCATATAGTGTATGTTTCAATTCTGTCTAGCATCCTTGCATGAAGAGAGCAGGATGCAAGGTGGACATTTCACTTTAACACCCATCATTGATTTTGCCTCGCATTGCTTTTCCGCCTCTCTCCCTCTGATTTTGACTACCTATTTGTAAACGGAATTGAATCCTCGATAGGTACGTGCATTTCTCATTAAAAATTCAAAAAAGATGATAACAATAAAATTGGGGTTGCTAACATTACTCGACCCTAAAATAAACCAAAAGAAAAATCTTGTCTTGGGCGAGTAATCCCCTCATTGTCTTTGTCTTAATTACCCGCGTACACACTAAGGGCTAGTGTCCGAATCCCATTCAACCGTCCTAAGTGTTTGTACAATTTTGGACTTCTCACCCAACTCTAAAACAAACAAGATAAAAAGACCGAGCTTTCACGGTCTTCACCGAGTTGAGTATCTGTGAATTGTTAGAATTTTTATAAGTTTCTTAGTTTTTCAATTTTTAGGAGTTTTTGATAATATTTTGCAAAACTAGTATGTCAAAAAATCAAATATATCTAAATGAACATACCTGATTTTTTTAGATTTTTTCAAATATTTTGTATTTTTATGGATTTTTAAATGCTAAATAAGACAAAATGAAATGTTTTTGTATTTTTATAAATAGGAAAATAATTTTAATTACTTTAAGAAAAATATATGTGATATAATATGGTTCCAAACACTTAAGATAATTTTGCTATAATTTAGATGCAAAATGTTATTTTTTATAATTAAAATACAAGCACAAAATTAAATCTGTAGTACATGAACCTAATGCAATTTCCTTAAATTTTTCGAGCATTTAATAATATATTTGAAAATCAAATGGCGTCTATGAAATTTAACCTCAATTTAAAACAATATCCACATGAGTAGGAGTATAAATTTAACTATACAGACCATCAAGGTCCAATATGCAAATTTACCAGAAAATAAAACATATATATTCAAAAATTTTGAACTAAAAGTAAATACATACACCTGCAAGGGTGTTCTAGTAAAATTTCCAGCCCCCTCATTCACACAGGCACCTGAGGTGATGTGGATTGGACTAAAATGCAAATAAAATAAGCCCATGGTTCTAAGTTCAAATATTACGAAATGATTACAACTTCAAATGAAAGTTTCTGGATTAAAAATAAAATGCGAAAGACAGAGGGGAGGTTCTACAAAATACCCCTCCGCACGCTGATGGATGGATACGGCGCTTCCATGTGGCTCATTTAAGTAGCAGATTGTCCAGATCTCATCCTACCCCTTCGTGGATCAATGACATGGATTAGATCCTGATAGGATCTGGCGATAATAACAAGCCTTGATCCAATAGCTAGAGGGATACCAGAAGCATACTCCTGATCGGATGACTGGGATAAAGGCTGGATGAACCGAGAAGAACATTTGGGAGCTGCTCCTTCGATCGTCAAAATCTCGAACCTCTGGTCGTCTTCTTCACTACTGAGGTGTTCAATGGCTTCCTAAAAGTGTCACGTAGCTAATGGTGCCTTCAAGAAAGTCTAGAACCCATCAATGGGGTCCCAGGGGTGATAACGGGCGGAGTTCCCCACGAGGGTCACCATAAAAAAAATAGAAGTGTTGTCGCCGAGGCGACCACTCATGGAAGACCGGTGTTAATCAGCAATTAACCCACAATCCAAAGAATACAACAATCAAGCTCAAAATAAATGTGAATTAATTTTTATTTACTCTACCAGAAAATGTATAGTGACAAATATGTAGAGGTCGAACCACAGAGAGCAACACAAAATGCAATAGCCTACGCGTCAATCCCAGTCATCCTTGTGTGGGTTTTTTTTTTATTATTTTTATTATTATTATTATTAACATAGAATACTTAAGCATTATGTATATAGATATATATATATTTATACAGTACAAATTTATTATATATATATAGGTGTATCTAAATATAATATATACATACATATATATCCCTCTTTTTTTTTATATCATATTAAGATTAAAGAGACTACATATTACTAGATATATATATATATAATATATATAATTTTTTTCTTTTTTTTTGGATATATAGATATAGGTATATATACATAAAAGGGGTGTTATAATTTTCACAAAAATACTAAAAAAGAGTCAAAAATTCAGGAAAAGGATCTTTTTGGGATTTTCATGGATTTTTACTGTTTTTTATAATTTTTGGGTATTTTTGCAAATATTTTTAGCATTTTAAAATAGCTACATGATAGCAAACAGTGGACTAGGTACTGGCCGTCACAAAAAATAGAGATTAAAAATAGCTAACAGCCTCAAAAATGTTCCCCTTTAATTTTCTAATAACAATAATAAAATATAGCATAAGTAGGGCCTGAGTTTATATTTTTCTGATTTTTCTTTGATTTTTTATATTCTTTTTTGAAGTTTTTGGGTATTTTTGAATTTTTAAGGTTTTCTTTTTGAGATTTTTAGGGATTTTTGGTCTGACACTAATATAGGACAAAATACACTACATATATTTTTTTTGGAATTTTTCAGGGCATTTTCATATTTTTTTTGGGATTTTATGAGTTAGACAGGGACTTAAAGACAAGTTTTTGATTTTTAATAAATGCAAAAAGGCAACAAAATGTAAAACTAAAAATATGGCGTTCAAGCATGACCAAACAGGAGCTTAAGTCTATTTTCTCAAGATTTTTAGATTAAGTATGAAGCACAAAATAAATAGACAAAGCCTTCAAAAATTAAATGGCCTGGCAGGGGTATTTTTGCAAATAAAATAGTTGGCAGGGGCATACATGCAAAAATTACAACAAAAATACACTTTAACTTTTATTTTCAGGACCATTTCCTAAATACAAGAACCCGGCAGGGGTTAGATGCAAAATGTCACGCGCCTCACGTGGTTGCCGCACGTGAGGCACAGAGGGACCAAAATGCAAATATGTAAACATCAGGGGGGTCCACTGCAATTTTTACGACTTATTTACAACGTAATACTTTATTTTTGGGTGTAAACTTCTAAATACAAAAAGTAAGGGGTAGGGTATGAAATTTACCCCTAAAGAAGGCCTTGCATCCTGCGGCGCTGGGAGCGCCACTTATACACGTGGCAATCATCTGACGGCGGACTTCGATTCGGCGATGAAGGGCTGGGATTAGAACGTCCCGGCTGATCTGACGGTGGGCGTGCTTCTTCATCGAACGGTTGGCGTGCAATCTGGGCCAGCCCTCTCGATCCAACGGTGCAGAAGGCACCTGGAAGAACTGGGAAGGAACTCGCCCTCTGCGAGCTTCGATCGGGTAGCTCGGGCTCCTCCGGGCACCTCCCGCACATCTGGAGCGTTCTGATCGTAGCTGGGAGGCTTCCGCGTCGTCTGACGGGGGTCTCATGGCTCCTGGGGGCCTGAGTCGGTGGAGCGAGGTCGGAGAAGAAAGGGGCCCCCAGGAACCTCTTCCTGGTCAAGGCAAGCCCAGAAGGGCTCGATTCCTCGTGGTACCTGCACAGAAAGAACCGCGGGCGAGAGGGCTATCTCCTCGACCCGGGGTTATGAAGCTGCGGTGCAAGATGGAGGTGGGCGGAAGGGCTCCGGCGAACGGCGGAGTTGGAACCCGGATTCGCCAAGACCAAGGGTCTTGGGTTGATCTGATGGGTGTGAGAGATGGAGAAGGCGACGAGGAACGAGATGGGATGATCGGGGCGATCGGATACAGTGAGGTTTACAATGAAGAAGTCGCCGGAGCGGAGCTCCGACGAACTTCGATTTTTGATTTTTACGCTAATGTGATCAACTAACAACTAAGCTAACTACTGAAATGAAATGCTAACATTGAAAACTAACTAAGAACGCATTAAAAGGACAGCTCTTATACCTGGGGGCCTCCAGGGAGCAGGGCGGACGCCGGAGCTCCGCCGCGTCAAAATTTTCCTCCCTCCGGCCGAGTCTCGATGCTGGGATACTCCCCCTGTCACGAGGAACAATCCAGGCACAAGATCTAGGCGTTAGGTTGGAATGAAAGTGGCCAAATTCGAGGAAGGAAGCGGAGCTTTTTATTTATAAACATTGGCGAGTAGCCTTATTGACCGGCGATTATTTCATGATCTAGAGAGCATTTGGTTGATCTGTGATTTTGACGGGCATCATGGAAGATTAGGGAACAAATCTTGTGAAGGAAGCGTTGTCGATTGATGGATGGTGTGCCCGAGAAAAAGGGAGGAAATCGGGGGAGTGGACTGTTCAGAGCTGCCAGGCGTGGGATGGGACAGTTGACCAGGGGGTCAACGTTGGCCGGCGTCTCATTGGGCCACGTAAGCCGCTACGAGACAAAATAGCAGGTCTGAAGGAAGATTGATTTATTTGACATCCGAAATGATTTTATTAATTTTTGCTTATAAAATAAAAAATGTGTATTATTTCATGTAGTATTTATTCCTGATTTTTATTGAATTTTTCGAGGTGTTTTGTTGTAGTTTTATTTTAGTAATGTGTATATGTATGTATTTACATGTATTTTTGGATATTTTATTTTTAATTTATTTTTTTCTTTTATTATTTTCTTGGCTTATTTTATAAATTTATAACTTATTTTTGTGAGTATAAAGGTATTTTTGTTTGATTTTTATACGTTTATTTGTATTTTTAAATAAATAGGTCTATGTATTTGTAAGTATATATATAGGTACTTCACCTATATATTATACACATTGTATTTATTTAATTAATTTTATGTGTTTTTATTAAGGATTTGTATTTTTAATAGGACACATATACTATATGCATTATTACAAAAATATAAGAGATTTGAATAATTAAAGAATGTTTTCCCCTTTTATTTGTGTGCATACTCCATATAGGTATCTTGCCCATATATATCACATAGTTTTATTTTATCTTCCGAATTGTTTTTGGTTTTATTCTAATGCCAATTTGTACAGGAATTATATACATTATCTACAAAATTCTAAAAATATGAGTTTATAAAAATAATGAATATTGAGTAAAATGAATATTTTAATCAGGTATTATGTACAAGAAGGGCCAAAAACCTAACTGCCACAGATGGACTCCAAAAATTATGAAACCAATTTTATAAAATAGTTTATGAAATGCTATATACAATTAAAGGTGAGTTTGGGTGATTTGGAGTTTTTATTTGCAAGATGTGGGTCTGTGAAGTTGAGATGTTGGCTTTTTATTGTGCGTATAAAATGTACACTGGGTATTATTTTTACACAAACTCAATTTTGTATTTTTATTTACATTATTATCTACAACTTTTATGAACAAAGTTTCTTTATTTGATGAATAAATAATTATGCATAAAATAGGTGTCAAAAATGCAAAAAGGGATGAATAAATAAATGGGGTATTTATTGTATATCAGCCCTTATCTCCCCCTACTTTATTCCTTGTCGACCAATACCATGCTGGCCTTGGTCTCGGGGTTAGGGTCATAAAATATTTACAAAATTTTATTCCTTTTTTTTTTCTTCTCTTTATTCTATAATTTTGGCATTAAAAACCTTATTTAATGTACAATTAATACAATGAGTAATGAATGCTATTATGTACAAATTAATGCTGTTTACATGCATTTGCCGGGGTTTTTGAGGCCAAAATGATAGAATAAAGGTGATGAAATGGAGATTCATCAAGGGGCTCGATGAAGTTCGGGAACCTAGGAGACCTTCTATTTGACAAAAATAGACCCAAACTGAGTCTTCAAGCTTTAGGACCTGCACGGTTAGCTTGCAAGCACAACAAGGAGGCTCCAGGCTGATTTGGAGTGAAATGGGGGTGAAGATGCATGGTGGTGGAGTAGCTCAGGAGATGGGTGGAGGGGAAGTGCTAATCTCTTAGATCTGAGCGAGATATGGTATGGAAATGAGTCGGGGCGAAAGAAGATGGAGGTGTAGAGGTGATCAAACAGGTCGGAGGACGGTTGATTCACGGTGAACAGAGGCCAGTGCCTAGAGCTCCGGTGAACTATCTTTTTGGATTTTAGGATTTAAACAATGAAATCAAATGAAATAAAATGCTAAGTTACTCTATTGCTACTGTTAGGAATCGAAAAGGCAAAATAAATAACATCTCACCTTCCTGATGTGGTCGGGAGCAGAGAACACACGAAGGAGCTCCAACGAAGGGTTGGATCAACTTCGATCCTCCTCCTCGTTGTGAATCGATGGGGATCACTCCATGTCACAAAGGATCACTCCAGGGTTCGATCCAAGGGGCAAAAAGTCGGTCAAGAGAGATTAATTTTTAAAAATGGGAGGAGATGATTATATATACAAGCTGCCTAAGAGGCTCCCTTTGCCTAGGGTTTTTGATCGCATCGAGGGTTGACTGGCACCAACTCTTGATTCGCGTGAAAGACTAGAGTTAGATGAAGGTTTCACAAGAATAAATTGAAGGCAAAAGGATTCCGGTTCATGAAAAATAGGCAAAAAATGGGAAAACACTACGAACGGACTGGTCCAAAGGGGTAGTGGTGAGTTGATCGAGCAGAATTAAAAAAGAAATAAAATGAAAATAAAATAGAAAATGGTTTTATTATTTTTTTCTAAAAATATGAAAGTTATTTCTTATTTTATGTGCTATTTTTAGGTGATTTTTATTTATTTATATCGACCTATTATCATATGTTAATTTTTATAATTATAATTTCAGGTATAAATACCTATATTTTATGTATTTTATTTTTATTTTATATTTCTAACTATATTATTTTATATACATGATTTATATATTTATAATTTATTTAAACATATATTTACATATTTTTATTTTATTTTCTGAGTTTATTTGTGTGTTTAAATAAATATGGGTATGTATACTATAGGTATAATGTACCTATGTATTCCATTACATTATTTATTTTAATGAATTTGTGATTCCTTTTATGTTTATATTTTAAATATAATGCAATTAATACTTACAAATATTTTAAAATATAAAAGAGTAAAAATACAAAGAATGAATTAAATGTATATAAACATATATATAGGTATAGTGTACTATGGGGCCCCAAAAGGCAAATTTTGCATCTTAACTCTAATTTTAATGAAATCACCTCGATTAGATCTATAATTTAAGTTAGATAACAATAAAGGTGAGTTTGGTCAATTTTGAGTTCATATGAGAAGATATGGATCTGTAAAGTATTGTTTGTGGCTTTTCAACTGTGTGTCCCAGTCACACTATACCTTGTTTTTGTGCAATTAATTTTATCTTTTATATACATGTTTGATGTTGAAAATATTTTTATTTGAAGTGTATATACATGTGTATAAATTAGCGTAAGTTTCAACTATATATACTATGCATGTCACCTATGGTCTGTTTGGATATTGGGATGGGGTGGGTTGGATAACCTCATGTGAATAGTAGTTGTTTAGATGGCAATGAGGGTTGGAATAAGGAATGTGATGTGATGTCACATTGGTTTCTGATGGAATTCCAATCTAGGGATGGGGGGGGGGGTAAAGTGGGTTACTCTAGGGTAACCCGGTAACCAAACGGACCCCTAGGGTTTATGGATGACAGTATTATTTTGTCTGTCTTATTTTCTCTTATCTCCCCCTACTTTATTCATTGTCGACCAAGTCAATATTGACTTAGTCTCAAAGTTTAGAGCACGCCACTATTTGCAATACTTCGTTTATTTTTCTTTTCTTTTCTTCATTCATTTATTTTCCATTTAAATACATATTCAAACACTATTTACAAATCAAGGTCAGAGTATTAATTTGTAAAAGTTAGCAATTTTACATGCATTTAAATAGGATTTTAAAGATAAAAGAGAGTAATAAAGGTGAATGAATGAGTATTCATCACCCTCTATACTTAACTTTGTTAGTCCCTAGCAAACACTTACTAGAAGAATAAGTTATGCAAAAAGAAAACAAAGAAAAGGAAAATAAAGAAGGTCGAATGGTCATGATTTTTAAACTTATATTTATAAAATCAAAGTTTGGAGCTCAGTTAAGATCTTTGGATTATTAATCTGTTCGGAACCACAATAGGGCTAGGATGTGTGACTCAACAGTCTTTATGTTCTATGCTCCTTTATTTTGTTCAATTCAACAGTTAGGTCAGAATCATCCTTTCAGACATATACTCTTGTAACCTTGAAATGACCAGTACCAAGTGCGTGAATCGTGCTAGCTCTTCCCAAAAAAGTATATGAACAATAGTTGTCTCCTCCTTTAGTAACTCGTCCTCAGTGGATGAATATTTCCATCTAAGTTCAGGTACATGCTAGTGCACGACAAATTAGGGAGAAACTAGAAGAAGGAGAAAAAATGTTGAAATGGACCAGTGTAGAACCATTTCCATGCGAAGGTTGGTCGGTGTAATCAAGGCTTTACCAAGAATCATTCCTTTTGTGAAGCTCAATATTTTTTGAATTTTCGGTATAGTCTTTTTTTGATATTTCTTTATTTGACATTGTACTGCATTCTTGTTTGCCCCGACAGATATAGAATCTTTTGTTCCATCCATTTTTTAGGATCTTAGAAAAATTGTGCAAGCATACCATTCCTCATCTGAAGCCTTATTTCAATCCAATATCCAGTCATTATATGCCCATGCTACCAGAGAAACAACAGATTGAAGTACCGATTTCGGCAATCCCCAAGAATGGTTCCAAAGCCACCTTTGACAAAGCCTGGTATTGTCTAGACTTAGACTTCTAGGTCTTTCAGCAGCCCATCTTCGTCGAGCTAGGTGCTGAATGTGAGGTCCTAAGTCAAACCATTATCTCAAGAATCGTCCGGAGGACATGAAAGGTTCTAATTAGCCACATTGTATTGATTCATGAACTTAGTCTCATAGAACCTAAAGAATTAAGTCAAGTGACCTGAAGATTCTTAACTACAATCCTTAACAAGTTCCTCTAAAATTAGGTAGATTAAGGTCTAGATCAAGCTCCAATATTCAAATTTTATTCAAACGTGTTCAATTGTCAAAATCATTCTGAAAAATGCAAATGCATATGTAAAGAAATATTTTTGTGAAAACATTTTTTGGCCTTTTGAACTTTTTATGGGATTCGTCAAAAAAGTTTTGCAAGATTTTGCGAGGTTTTGAAAATATTGTGCAAAATTTTAGATCTTTTAAGATTTTTCAATTTTTTTATAGGATTTTAAAAAATTTAAAAAGATCAGTGAAAAGGTAGAAGAGTTAGCATGTTAGTGATATGTGTGTGATGACACGCCTGGCAACTCGGGTAAAGGTAATCAAGGGTAATTGCGACCCAAGTCACCAAGCAGTGTCAATCGAGAAAAATATAAACCACCAAAATCAGATAAAAATCAAACAGAGCTCAAGTAGCGGTCTCGCTATTATATTAACCTGGTATAGCGACCAGGGTCGAACACAAGGAGCACGTAATGGCCTCGCAGCCTACAAAGTAGTCTAAAATAAAATAAAACAAAAGAAGAGTCTTTTTGGTGGATTTTTAAAATTTTTATATTTTTTTTGGATTTTTTTAATTAATTAAGAAAAATAGAAAGGCAATAAATCAAGCAACTACAAACAATTATTTAATCACTCAAAAATTCAAACAAAAATGTTTTTATGTTTTTTTATCTTTTTTACTATTTTTGGGTAATTTTTGGTATTTTTCTGATTTTTATTGAATTTTCTAAAAAAAACAAGGCAAAAAATAAAAGGTACTATCCAGTCAGGTTTCAAGGGCCAAATTAAAATGCAAATTGGCCTATTAAAACCTGAAGGTAATTATCCTGTAAAGATCAAAATACAAGGAAAAATTTGGCCACTGGAATTATTAATTTTTGGTTTTTCTTTTAATTATTAGAATTTTTATGGGTTTTTAGGGGTTTTGTATTTTTTATAGGTTTTATAAATCCAAAAATGACCAAAATTGGTCAGAAAATCAATCAAGGCAAAACAAGCACTATATAATTTTTTGTAATTTTTAAAGGTATTTTAATATTTTTTGTGAATTTTAAAATTAGACAGTAACAAAAATGCGTGTTTTTGAATTTTTAAAAATAACAAAAATAATAAAAAATGTCTCCAAAAATTAGAGAAAATTTTACACTATGGTAGGAGCCATGTATCCAATTTTCATCGAATTTGGAGTTAGTTTGCTATTTTATTAAAAATGAAAACAAGGGTATAGTGCATAGGGACCTGTACGCAAATAAGACAAGTTCCAGGGGGTCCGGTGCAATTTCTCCAAGGTTGCACGCGCGAGACGCGTGACCTGGGCACACAGGGACCTAATTGCAAGAAAACTTAGGTCCCTGGACTAATTAGTAACACGTGATAAAAGTCCAGGGGCGTAAGTGTAAATTACCCACTAAATAAAGCACATGCACAATAAAACCACGCACATGGGTATATCTGCAATTAATAAAAATTTTAATTCATTCATTAACACCCTGAAACATGAAGGCCATACATGCAATTAACCCACAAAAGCAAGCGTCGACGCACGTGTCCCACTACAGACAGGGGTATAAAAGTAAATACCAGAAACGACAGGGTCCTCTATGCAAATTACCAAACGCAAATAAAAGTTTTAAAATATTTACAGGACTACAAAGTAACACCTAAAAAGCTAAGGGCCTAAGAAGAAATTACCCTTTATTTAAGTCGAGGACCGGATGCTCGCCACGTGGAGATCGGACGGTGGAGAAGAGGCGCGGCTAAGCACTGGGGTCCTCGGCGCTCATCCAACGGCAGGGACCTCGCCACGTAGAAGATCTGATGGTCCAGATGCGCTGGGTCCTCTTTGCTGGATGGAGGGTTGAGAGGAGGCCACGTGGAGATCCAACGGTGGCTGCTGGCCTCCTCTTAACCCTTGATCGGACGGTCCGGGTATAATCTGGAGCTGGAAGGCAATCGGACGGTCGGGACGGATGGTCGAAGAACTAGACCCCGGCGAGGTTCGCCAGGCTCGTGTACGCGCTGAAGACCTCCTCGCGGGCTGCTGAAGATCGGAGGAGAATCGCCTTGGCCTCCCGCGTCTAATGGTTCCCTCTGATGGTGACGAGGAGCTCTGGAGAGCTCCAGCGGCACTGACGGAGGATGAGTGGCTGCTCGAATGGACGAAGCCCTCAGATGGGCTCCTCACGACCTGCAAAGCTGCGCAACACACTCCTGGGTCAAGGGCAAAGTGCCTCGACCCGGTTAGGGGTGGTGAAGATGGTCGGTGCGGCGGGGCGAAGGGGCTCCGGCGAGGTGACGGCGGAGGAGCCCCAATCCCAGCTCCTGTGCGAGCTGGGTTGAACGAGTGGGTGGAGAAGGTGCGCGGAGGGAAGGCGGAGATGATGGGAGATCCCGATGGTCGAACGGGTGGCTAGGGTGGTCGGAATCGGCGATGAAAGGCGACGGGAGAAATTGGGCGAAAAGCAAAATTAAAGAAATAGAGGAAGAACGGGGACTACCTACTGGATGCTGTCGACTGTGGACGAGCTGGGGGTGCTCCAGGTCCTTGCCTCGAGGACCGTCGGTGTCCGAGGCTCGAGCACCACCTTCGGGCGGCGCACGACGACGCGTAGCTGCCGGATCGATGGTCCTCCACTCCTTCCTCGCTGCGACACCACTGGAAGCGAGCTGTCACTCTCGCGGAGGCGATGAAGGTCCTTGGGTGGAGAATGGATAAGCTAAAGATGGATGAGATGGAGGCGGATCTCGGCTTATATCGAGTGCAGGTCCGAGAAGAGGGGATCGGGCAGGGTTCCACGAAGCGCGGATCCCCTCGCGGAAGATCGGCGAGGATCTCTGATGCACAAGGAAGAAGGAGAGACCAAGATTTGCGAGTATGGGCGTCGGATCGAGGGTAGAAAAATTCGAGAATTCGGGTCGCGGGCTCGGATCCGGGGCTCAGTGGTCCTGGGGGGGAGTTGACCGGGGGTCAACGTCCCCCATGGACCAATCAGGATCAACCATGTAATAAATATCTAGAAATTCAAAATAAAATAATAAATGGTCGAATTATTAAAAACTCAAAACATGAAAATTTTTGTTTTATTTTTTTCTATTTTTTGTGATTTTTAATTAATTTTTCGAAATAAAAATAGGGTATGTACACTATAGTGCTATACATAGGTATATTTACAATATAGGTTTTTAATTTTTGATTTTTAATTAGTTATTTTTGTGCATTTTTATCCCCATTTTATATTTTATTTATTTATAGCATAAAATTAGGAATAAAAAGGTATTTTTATTTTATTTTTATTATTTATATACAAGGGGTAAATAATTAGATATATACATATATACATGGTATATGTACAAAATTCTTTTTGGTTTTTAATTTTGTTCTTTTTATTTGATTTTTGTTTTTATGATTTTTATTTTATTTATTTACACCATAAAAGATAGAATATATACAAATTTTTAAGGATTTTAATTTATTTATTTACAAGGTAAAATAAATAGGGATAGGTGTTCTATGTGCAAGGTGAATATATACAAGTGAATATTTTTATTTTTTTAATTTTTCTATTTTTATTTTGATTTTGTATCTACAAATATTTACAAGCCCATTTTATTCTATTTTTAGAGGAAAGTATTTTTTATTATATTTACAGGTATATTTACACACATGAGCTCCCTATCTCCCTCTACTTTGGCTTTTATGCGGTCAGGCCCATGCTGAGCCCTCCCTTGGGATTAGGTTGCTCAATATTTATTCTAAATATTTCCCTCTTTTTCTTTTTAATTCTTTATTATTTTATTTTTGCATAAAAACATGTTAATTATTAGTTTTTTACACAATGCATGCTTTTGGTAATTATTTGTATTTAAAAACATATACATGCATTTGCAAATGTTTTTGTAGCTAAAATATAAGAATAAAGAGTGATGAATGAGTATTCATCACCCCCCTATACTTAACTTTGCTAGTCCCTTAGCAAACACTTATTTGAAAAAGAAGTGAAAAAGAGAAAGAAAAAGAAAAAGAGGAGAATGTACATGGATCAAGGTTGATTATTAAACTTGCCTTCATTAAAATGAATTATGGAGCTCGATCAGATCTTCAGATTATTAATGTGTCGGAACCTTATTTTGACTTAAGCTTAAAACTCAACAGCCTCTAAGTTCCACCAATCTATAATCAAGACTCCTCAACAATCCAGATCAGAACAAGTCACCAAACACAAACCCTGAAGACCATGAATCTTTCCTTGTACTGTGAATGTGAGGTATAAGCTCTCCACCTCAGAAATGGCAACTTGACAACCCTCCCCAACTAGGTAACTCTATGACCCCAATCTGGCCACTCTTTCCTCGAGGAGCGGGGTATTCCCTTCTAAGTTCAAGTTCAACCGGCTCAAGAAGAGGGGGAAGAAGAGAATGGACCATGGCCAGTGTAGCCATGTATCCTTGGGAGCTCGACCAGTGTAGCCAAGTCTCCCTGCTGCAAGCTACATAAGGTGGGACATGAATCTCAAGCTTTGCTTATTGCACTATATACATACTCCGGTGGGATTATCATTTTCTCTCAGACCCACCACTTTTTTGGAGTTATTTTTTTTTGCATTTTTTTTCAAGTGCATCTATACAACATATACATGTGAAGCATATATACACGGAGTTTTTCCTCTTGAGCCAGTAGACTATCCCTCTTTTAAGCATTATTGCAACCCACAACTCCTGTCTTTAGACCTCATGGCAACCGGACCAAGTTGAGACGCACTTCCTTCACTAAAAGAAGAAGAGAGGTTCCGCCTAGAAGTACTACCCTCATATGCTACCCCAAGTCAAGGAAGACTGCCTCCTCACCACCTCGTTCGCAGAGAGCTCGGTGCAAAGTGCTGGTCCAAGTAAAGCCATTGTCTATATGAGTCATGTGTGTGTTGTTAAGTGCTCTACTTAGGCTCATTGAGATGACATGTGATCATAGCCTAGTGGACTCAAAGAATTAAGTCACCATGAACCTGAAAAGCCTTAACCCTAAGCCTTATAAGGTTCCTCTTAGAAATTAGGTGGATTAAGATCTTAATCAAGCTCCATTTCCCAATTTGATTCCAGGCTAGTTTAAATGTCAACTATAATCCAGGAAAAACTATATACATATATACATAGATGCTATTTACACAATATTTACACACATGCAAAATTTTTGAAAAATGTTTTGAAATCATGAATGGATGAATGCATGAATGCAAGTTTTGCAAAAGTATTTACACAAATTTACACAAGATTTTTGCAAACTTTTGATTTTCAAAACATTTTGGAAAAATTCTGTACTATATACATAATTTTGATATGAAAATATTTACACAAACTTTATACAAAAAGATTTTTGAAAACATTTTTACAAAAATAATTTGTACACTAGCTATGTATGTGCAATAAAAGAATGTTTATTTACAGGGAAAAATTTTTAATTTTTGTGGTTTTTAAGGTTTTTAGCCAATTTTATTTATTAACACACTCACACAAAGTACGAGTTATGGCTAAAGTATATATGAAATATATACACACCCCTATACTTAGCTCGAACGATATCCTCAGAGTCAAGAGCGATGAAGAAGACATAACTCGTGCTATGTATAGGGAAGTGAAAAGGAAGGCTATATACAAAGATGAATAAATGAATAGAATATCAAGGAGATCTCGGCTTTTCCCCCTATACTTAGGATCAAATAATCCTAAGTATAGCAGGCTGTACACAAAAGAGAAAGCCGAGTGGAGAATGTACAGGGTCTACCCCCCTATACTTAGGGTAAAATATCCCTAAGTATAGGCAGCAAAAACAGGGGTAGAAAGAAACAAAAGAAATACCCAAAGGTCCTTCATCCCCCTATACTTAGGGTAAAGTACACCCTAAGTATAGCATAATCAAAGATGAAGAAAGGGATGTGGGACTAAAGAATGTAATGATATGGACATCTGGATCTATACAGGTCGGAAGAACAGTGATAATCAGGCGTGAGATGCAATAGATGTGAGTCAAAAGACCACATCTCACGCAAAATGAATCGGGGCAACAACAACGACCCGCGGCTCATGATCTAGAAATGGCTTGAGCCGTTGGCCGTTCACACGAAAGGTACTCTCAGAAGACAACTCGGATATGTCAATGCTACCGTTGTCGTGTACCTTTCTCACCAAGTAGGGTCCCTTCCATTTGCTCTGTAGCTTCCCTGGAAATAGGCGAAGCCTATCATCAAACAACCATACTCTCTGTCCAGGCTCAAAATGCTTGTGGCTGATATGAGAATCATGCCACTCCTTCACTCTCTCCTTATACTGTAGGCTGTTTGAGAAGGCGGTATCTCTAAGCTCCTCCAAGGCTGCTAACTCTGCCCTCCTCTGGTCTCCTACACTATCTGGATCAACAAGTATCTCAGTGACTGCCCAAAGTGACCTGTGTCTCAGCTCAACAGGTAAATGGCACGGCTTGCCATATACGAGGCGAAAGGGAGATGTGCCCAATGGTGTCTTGAAAGACGTCCTGTATGCCCACAAGACCGAGTCCAAAAGCTATGACCAATCCTTTCGGTCAGGGCGGACGACTTTCTGCAAAATAGTCTTGATCTCCCTGTTCGACACTTCGGCTAGACCATTCATCTGTGGATGGTATGGAGTGGCAACTCGATGGTCTATGCCGAACTCGCTAGCAAGGGCCTTCACCTGGTCGTTGATGTCATGAGACCCCCCGTCTGAAATTAATACTCGAGGTACCCCGAACCGCGTGATGATGTGCTTCCTCAAAAATCTGCAAATTGTCCTCGCATCAGCGGTTCGGGCGGGGATAGCCTCAACCCAACGACTCACATAATCAACGGCTAGCAGAATGTACTCAAATCCCTGACTCTTAGGGAATGGACCCATGAAATCGATGCCCCATGCGTCAAAAACCTCACAGAAGTGAATGGGCTGCATCGGCATCATATCACGCTGTCTACAAGTGCCCATCCTCTGACAGTCAGTACACCTCTTCACGAACTCATCAGAGTCCTTGAAGAGGGTAGGCCACCACAAGCCGGATTGGAGCACTTTCTGTGACGTTCTCCTCCCAGAGTGATGTCCTCATGCCTCAAGCTTGTGGCAGTAAGTGAGGACGCTATGGTGCTCCTCCTGAGGAATGCTCCTACGCCAGACGCTATCCCCTCCTTCGTGGTAAAGGATGGGATCCTCCCAGTGGTAGGACTTGGCCTTCACGAGGAAGGTCTCAAGCCTCTGCCTGGGCCAACCTTGTAGGACTTTCTTAGCAACAAGAAAGTTTACAATATCGGCATACCACGGGAGTGAGGTGATAGCAAGGATCGCCTCATCTGGGAAGGTCTCACAAATAGGATCAATCTGCTCAGACTCCTCAGGCTGCTCTAATCGGGAGAGATGATCCGCCACCACATTCTTGACTCCAGGCTTATCCTTGATCTCAATGTCGAACTCCTGGAGTAGAAGGATCCATCTAGTCAGTCTGTCCTTGGCATCCTTCTTTGCCATGAGGTATCGGATGGCGGTGTGATCAGTAAACAGGGTCACTCTAGATCCAATAATGTATGATCTGAACTTATCTAGGGCGAACACTACGGCTAGCATCTCCTTCTCTGTGACTGTGTAGTTCCGCTGAGCGGAATCCAATGTGCGGCTAGCGTAGTGGATAGCAAAGGGGACTCCATCCCTCCTCTGTCCTTGCACGACCCCCACGGCAAAATCGGAGGCATCCGTCATGATCTCGAATGGGAGAGACCAATTAGGCGGCTGGAGAACAGGAGCCTCTATAACTCACTGCTTGAGAGTCTCGAACGACGAAAGACACTTGTCATCGACAAGGAACTCGGTGTCTTTCGTCAGCAGGTCAGTCAACGGTTGGGCAATCCTGCTGAAATCATGAATGAATCGTCGGTAGAAACCGATGTTCCCTAGGAATGACCGTAACTGCCGCAAGTTGGACGGTGGTGCGAGTTTTCTAATGACATCAACCTTGGCCGGATCAACCTCCATGCCCCTGTTGGAGATGATATGGCCAAGCACCGTCCCTTGAGTCACCATGAAGTGACTCTTCTCCCAAGATAACACCAAGTGAACCTCTATACATTGCTGAAGTACTCGGTCTAGGCAGTCAAGACAGGAGTCGAATCCATCACCGTAAACCGAGAAATCATCCATGAAGACCTCCAAGCACTCCCCTACCATGTCCGAAAAGATCGACAACATGCATCTCTGAAAGGTCGCAGGGGCATTGCATAACCCAAATGGCATGCGTCGGAAGGCGTATGTGCCGAAGGGACAGGTAAAGGTGGTCTTTTCCTGGTCCTCGGGAGCGATGGCCACCTGGTTGTAGCCCGAGTACCCATCCAGAAAATAATAGTGGCTCTTCCCTGCCAGTCACTCAATGATCTGATCAATAAAGGGCAGGGGGAAATGATCCTTCTTGGTGGTCTGGTTGAGTCTCCTGTAGTCAACGCAGACCCGCCAAGAAGTGGGTACTCGTGTATCAATCTCCTCTCCAGACTCGCTAATCACTATAGTGATGCCCGTCTTCTTGGGCACCACATGCAAAGGGCTGACCCACTTGGAGTCGGAGATGGGGTAGATAAAATCGACGCTCCACCATTTCGATATCTCCTTCATGACAACCTCTCTCAGATTTGGGTTCAACCGCCGCTGGAACTCACGCGACGGCTTTGCCTCATCCTCAAGATAGATATGGTGGGAGCACAGGGCCGGACTTATCCCCTGGAGATCTGCTACGCTCCATCCTATCGCCTTGCGGTTCTTTTCAAGAACCCCCATCAGACGGGATTCTTGCTCTCCAGTCAAATCAACGGAGATAATGACTGGGTACATCTCAGGCTCACCTGCAAGGAATCTGTACTTCACGAAGTAGGGAGCGGCTTCAGCTCTGGACAGCTGGGTGCTGGTGGATCTGGCCTCTGAAAAGTCTGCGTAAACGTTGCCAAATCTGCATGGGAGAACTGAAACTCTCTGTCAATCTCAGAAACTGGAGAAAGCTGCCCTGATGGACTGTCTCTGCTCTGCTCGGCATCTACCTCCTCCTCCGCTGTAGGCTCAGTGGAAATCAGGTCTAGCATGTAATCCTCACAATCTTCCCAATCAGACTCTGACTCCGACGGATCTGTATCATCTAAGGTGGCATCAGTACCACCATCATCACAAAAATTAGTGTCGCGGTCGAGAACCGGCTCTGCTGCCTCAGAAGTATCCTGGACCAGGAATGTGCTCTCCAAGCTCTCCTCAGCTATCGTCTCTGCATCAGCGGAATCTGAAAATGAGAGGATGGCCTGTGCTGCTGGGTCTGCCCAAACTGCCTCATCGTCTGTGATCACAAAGTCACAGTCCTGGTGGATGTCTAGCCCGGCATCTGTCATCTGCTCTGTGTTTGAAGTGGTCTCTGAGCATGATCTCTCCTAGGCTCTGATGTCCTCGACCGTCTCTATTTGTACACTTTCGCCCTCGACGCGAAAGTATACCTTCCCGCTATCATGATCAGTCACCGCCTTGGCTGTGGCCAAGAACGGACGACCGAGAATGATGGGGGTATCGGTCACGGACTCAGGGATCTCCATGTCCAACACTACGAAGTCCACGGGGAATTGCAGGCCCTGAATCGTGACGACAACGTCTCGCAACAACCCCTTCGGCCTCTTGACAGATCGATCAACAAACTGAAGGACTGTCCTGCTCTGTCTAAGAGTGCCCAACTCGAAGCGGTCGAGAAGGGCTGCCGGAAGTAGGTTGATCGACGATCCGCTATCTAATAGAGTATGGTCGAACCTCTGCTCTCTAATGCGGCATCTGACATAAGGGGCTCCTGAATCTGGCCTCTTGGCCGACAGACGGTTCTGGATCGCAAAACACGTGGCTTTCGTCAGCACATGGATCTCTGAGTGGTGGTTCCTCCTCTTCCTCCTGACTGTGGTCCTGTCTCTAAGGGAACGCTGAAGAAGGGGGATGTGCTGCAAAGCCTCATGAAGAGTCAGCTGTATGTGAAACCGATCTATCATCTGCTGGCTGAACTCTTCCTTCTCTCTCTTTTTTGGATTTTCTTTTTTCTTCCCCTTCCCCATCTGAAGGGCTCTAGGGAAGGGGATCACAGGGTCCTTCTCAGATGAAGGACTAGGAAAGGGTCTAGACGGCTTGACGACCGGATCCACACATACATCATGCACCACAGTGGGACCAGAAAAAATCAAACCCTTTCCTTTATTCACAACAGAGTTCCGAGATACCTCAGAAGTAGGAAAAACAACAGGTCTCTCAACAAAAGCATGGGTGGCCTCAGCACCACCATCGGCTGGATCTGCTGGATGACTCGCGGCCTCAGTACCGCGCTCTGGCTCGGCATCAGGGGTGGCCTCAGTACCACCTCCTCCAACTGGTGAAACGGCGGCCTCAGCACCACCTGTGGAGTCAGCATCCTTGGTGGCCTTAGTACCACCGTCATCGTCTCTAGCGGCCTCAGTACCGCTCTCCTCCTCCTTGTCAAGCGCTCTGGGTGTATCCTCATGATGTAGCTCAGGCGAGGCGCCGCCTGCTGGCATCCTACCGCTCCTAAGTGTGACAAAGTCAGTATCAAAAAGATATCCAGTCATATCACCAAATGCATCACTAGGAGTGGTATACTCAGTACAAGCTACCTGCTCAGATTTCCTCTTCAGGCTGTTGGGGTTCGGCTCAATCTGGGCAGGGATGGCGGCCTTCCCTCTCACAATGTCCCGCATCTCCTGGCGGAACTCGTCCATCTCCCATCGAAAGGTAGCCTGCTGATCTGTGAGAAGGCGGGCTATGTCATCCAAGGCGGGGCTCTCATGAGAGCCCGACGGGTAATTTCTCTGGTAGTGAGGCTGCTGGAACTGCTGCTGTGGCTGAGAGGGGTACGGGTGATGCTGCTGTTGCTGCTGATGAGGTTGATCTTGCCTCCAAGATTGTCCCTGCTTATAGGGACGAGGACCATACGACGACTGCTGCTGTGGTGGGTACATTGGGGGCTGCTGCTGCTGCTGCGGCTGGTGATCTCTCTGATGGCTGTACTGGCCACCCTGTCCTGACGGTTGCTGCTGGGGCTGGGTACCTCCGGTCCCCCAACGGAATCCGGGATGGTTTCGTCGGATACCAGACTGGGGGCGGTCATACCAAATCCCGTTGACATCCATCAACGGCTCTGCATCGTACTGGGGTGGCGGAAGCACTGCCAGAGGCTGATCCGGCTGGTATACCACCATCTGCAAGTCTGGAGATGGTGGTGACTGGTAGGTGGGCTGCGACTGCTGGTACGACTCCGCCTGTACAAGGTGAACCTGTCTAGGCTGCTGGTGGGAGTTGGAGCGCTGGGACGAGCTGTTGCTGCTGCCGTGATCGCCTCGTGACTGAAGACGGGACTGAGAAGCCATCTGTGCCTCTTGGAGACACATGAGCTGGGTCTTCAAGTCACTCAAAGTCTGTGCCATCTGCTCCATCTGAGTGATGCCCTGGCACTGCTTCTTCTCTATAATCTCCATCCAGTCCAGCTTCTCGCTGATGATCCCCATGTCCGCGGCGGATGACTCGGCCTGTGCTGTTGCTATCGTGGATGAACTGGAAGGACCGGCGTCGACCCGTGCTATCCTCTAGTACTGCACGGTCTGTGGCTGTTGGGGTCTGCCCTGAGTATACAACTGGGTCTGGGACATCACCATGCAGTTCTCGGCCATCTCCTCGTAGATGGCCCAGACCTGGTCGTGATCCTTGGCGAAGTAAGACCCGCCACAAGAAGCATTCACCAAGCCCTGAAGCTCTGGTGTCAGCCCGCTGAAAAAGTTCTGCACGAGGTTCGGCTTGGAAATGTCGTGGTGCGGGCATCTGTCAGTCAGCTCTCTTAACCTCTCCCATGCCTCATGGAACTGCTCGTTGGGGAGCATGGAGAAGTTGCTGATCAGGGCTCTCGTGGCATTGGTCCACCCGAGTGGATAGTACTGATGCAAGTACTCAGTGCAGAGCTGCTCCCAAGTGTAGACAAACTTCCCCAGATGTTTCAACCAGGTGGCTGCTCTGTCTGCCAAAGAGAAAGGGAAGGCAATCATCCATATTGTGTCCTGGTCCACCTGATGGTCGTGGACAGTACTGCAAATCATGAGAAACTCCTGGAGGTGGAGATGGGGCTCCTCGGTGGCGAGCCCATGGAAATGGGGGAGGAGCTGCAAGGTGTTCAGGGGGAACTTGAAGTCCCCCACGATGGCTGGTAAAACGACCCAGTGATGCATCAGGGTCAATCCGGGGTTGTGCAACTCCTGCATCGGTCTCGGTGGGTTTCCTGCTCCTACCGCGGTGGCTGCCGCTGCGGCTGCTGCTGCTGCATCATCTGGAACTCTCGGCCCGTCTCTACGTTGCTGTCGCTCTGCTCTCATCTGCTCCATCTCTCTCCTCATATCCAACATAAAAGCTCCCTGATCCCTCAACTGCTGCTGCACTGTCTCGAGGGAGGCGATCAGGGTGGAGTTGATCGCACCCTGGTCCAGAACAAAATGCTCGGGCTGTGGACCTCTACTGCGATCATCAGAACTACCGGCCATGGTCTCTGCAAAATCAAACGATCCATACTCAGGTGCCGATAAATCTGAAAGTCTCTTCTCCGGCACTGGCCTCTCGGAACAGAAAGAAAGGGGGTCGAGGGGGAACATGGTAGAATCATACTCAGGTTCGAAGAGCTGGTCTCGGCTCTCGCGAACCAACCTAGATGAACGGGTAGACGCGCCCGAAAGCGGTGCAGCCAGAGGTTGCCTAAGAGATCGTCTGCCCATCATCTTGATGTGGCGAGTAAGGCGGATGAGATCTGGAGAAACTATGATCACAAGCAAACCCCCAGTTCACCAACGCAACGCGAGCTGAAGACCATAAAGGCCCGGTCAACTTATCTTGTCAATTTTATTTTGGTGAACAATCAAGATATCAGAGCGATTACGTGACCTGCTGGGATACCCGATACTTTCCCAACCGACTGTCCCGCACAGAAGTAGTCGGTAATCAGTCGAGAATAGTACCGGAGGGCTCTACCTAGTGTTCGGGTCACTCTCTCGCACAATCAAACCAACCAATGAGGGGGTTGCTCTCCCCAAGACAAGTTTTTAAATGAGATGTCTTTTAGGGTCAATAGTTTTTAGCAGTCCCAATTTTATTGTTTTTCTTTTTAGATATTTTTCAATAAAAACAAAAACGCCTAACGAATTTTTCGATTCTCCTGGTTATTAAGTCAAAAATAGGGGGAGAAGACGAAAAAGCCGATGCGCGATGAAATCAATGATGCATGTAGAGTAAGAAATGCGTACTTGTCTCCAGCACTCTACGTGCAATATGATCCGCGCAGAATTGAAAGACAGAAAGTAAACTACTTATATGGTGCGACGGAAAAAGCCGAGTCCCTAAGCAGGCAACTTCTACTCGAAAGAACCGTCTAGCTGGTCACCGGCCTCCGATCCAAAGAGTCCGGTCTCGGTCTACCCCTCCTTCTCCCGACAAATCGGGTTAGGAGCAGCGCTTGGCAGGGCAGGCTGCGGCACGTAGGCTCGAAGAAAGTGAGTCAGCTATTTTTATGAATCTTTTATTAGTAGGTCCAATTAAACGAACTATAGGCACAAGCAGTCTATTAGGTGTTTGGATCCTACTGAGTACGGCACAGTCAAACAGAAATTCCTAAAGCTAGGGGCTCGAGAAAAACCGCGTGAAACCGGAAAAGGCAGCGAAAAACAAAAACTGCGAAGAAAGCCGTGAAAAAGCCGACTAACTAATGGGTCCCCCGAGCACACCGGTGCTCGACAAAACAGACCCGAGAAAGTGCAAGTCCACGTCTACTGTCCCTGTGTTATTACAACAAATCAAATGAATAAAAATCTAAGCTAATCTAAACCTCTCCCACTCAGCTACTCTCTCACTCTCTCTTGCGGCTCCGTGCAGAAGGGAGCTGCCTCCAAATCCCGCGGTTGCACCGGCTTCTCGAGAGTCGCCACCTCGATCCTCGGGCCCTCACAAGAAAGAAACAGAGTGTCACAGATCAAAATAAAATAATCAAATAAAGGCAGGAAACTAAACATGGGTATATGTGCAAAAATGGCAAAGAAAATAAACAAGCAAAATCAAACAAAAACAAAAATAAAAGAAAAGAAAAGAAAATAAAATAAAACAAAAATAAAGGAAAAACAAAAAAGTTGCGAAAAGCCGCTAACTCAGAAAAAGCCACGGAAAGCCGCAAAAAAGAAAAAGAAAAGAAAAGAAAAATGAAAAATAAGACGACTACTAAGCCGTGCTCCCCGGCAACGGCGCCATTTTGATGACACGCCTGGCAACTCGGGTAAAGGTAATCAAGGGTCGTTGCGACCCAAGTCACCAAGCGGTGTCAATCGAGAAAAATATAGACCACCAAAATCAGATAAAAATCAAACAGAGCTCAAGTAGCGGTCTCGCTATTATATTAACCTGGTATAGCGACCAGGGTCGAACACAAGGAGCACGTAATGGCCTCGCGGCCTACGAAGTAGTCTAAAATAAAATAAAATAAAAGAAGAGTCTTTTTGATGGATTTTTATTTTTTTTTATATTTTTTTTGGTTTTTTTAATTAATTAAGAAAATAGAAAGGCAATAAATCAAGCAACTACAAACAATTATTTAATCACTCAAAAATACTCAAAAACTCAAACAAAAATGTTTTTATGTTTTTTTATCTTTTTTACTGTTTTTGGTTAATTTTTGGTATTTTTCTGATTTTTATTGAATTTTCTAAAAATCAAACAAGGCGAAAAATAAAAGGTACTGTCCAGTCAGGTTTCAAGGGCCAAATTAAAATGCAAATTGGCCTATTAAAACCTGAAGGTAATTTTCCTGTAAAGATCAAAATACAAGGAAAATTTGGCCACTGGAATTATTAATTTTTGATTTTTCATTTAATTATTAGAATTTTTACGGGTTTTTAGGGGTTTTGTAATTTTTATAGGTTTTATAAATCCAAAAATGACCAAAATTGGTCAGAAAATCAAACAAGGCAAAACAAGCACTATATAATTTTTTGTAATTTTTAGAGGTATTTTAATATCTTTTTGTGAATTTTAAAGTTGGACAATAACAAAAATGCATGTTTTTGAATTTTTAAAAATAACAAAAATAATCAAAAATGTCTCCAAAAAATTAGAGAAAATTTTACACTATGGCAGGAGCCATGTGTCCAATTTTCATCGAATTTGGAGTTAGTTTGTTATTTTATTAAAAATGAAAACAAGGGTACAGTGCATAGGGACTTGTACGCAAATAACACAAGTTCCAGGGGGTCCGGTGCAATTTCTCCAAGGTTGCACGCACGAGGCACGTGACCTGGGCACACAGGGACCTAATTGCAAGAAAACTTAGGTCCCTGGACTAATCAGTAACACGTACTAAAAGTCCAAGGGCGTAAGTGTAAACTACCCACTAAATAAAGCACATGCACAATAAAACCACGCACAGGGGTATATCTGCAATTAATAAAAACTTTAATTCAATCATTAACACCCTGAAACATGAAGGCCATACATGCAATTAACCCACAAAAGCACGTGTCGACGCACGTGTCCCACTACAGACAGGGGTATAAAAGTAAATACCAGAAACGACAGGGTCCTCTATGCAAATTACCAAACGCAAATAAAAGTTTTAAAATATTTACAGGACTACAAAGTAACACCTAAAAAGCTAAGGGCCTAAGAAGAAATTACCCTTTATTTAAGTCGAGGGCCGGATGCTCGCCATGTGGAGATCGGACAGTGGAGAAGAGGCGCGGCTAAGCACTGGGGTCCTCGGCGCTCATCCAACGGCAGGGACCTCGCCATGTAGAAGATCTGATGGTCCAGATGCGCTGGGTCCTCTTTGCTGGATGGAGGGCTGAGAGGAGGCCACGTGGAAATCCAACGATGGCTGCTGGCCTCCTCTTAACCCCTGATCGGACGGTCCGGGTATAATCTGGAGCTGGAAGGCAATCGGACGGTCGGAGCGGATGGTCGAAGAACTAGACCCCGGTGAGGTTCGCCGGGCTCGTGTACGCGCTGAAGACCTCCTCACGGGCTACTGAAGATTGGAGGAGAATCACCTTGGCCTCCCGCATCTAATGGTTCCCTCCGATGGTGACGAGGAGCTCTGGAGAGCTCCGGCGGCACTGGCAGAGGATGAGTGGCTACTCGAATGGACGAAGCCCTCAGATGGGCTCCTCACGACCTGCAAAGTTGCGCAACACACTCCTGGGTCGAGGGCAAAGTGCCTCGACCCGGTTAGGGGTGGTGAAGATGGTCGGTGCGGCGGGGCGAAGGGGCTCCGGCGAGGTGACGGCGGAGGAGCCCCAATCCCAGCTCCTGTGCGAGCTGGGTTGAACGAGTGGCTGGAGAAGGTGCGCAGAGGGAAGGCGGAGATGATGGGAGATCCCGATGGTCGAACGGGTGGCTAGGGTGGTCGGAATCGACGATGAACGGCGACGGGAGAAATTGGGCGAAAAGCAAAATTAAAGAAATAGAGGAAGAACGGGGACTACCTACTGGATGCTGTCGACTGTGGAGGAGCTAGGGGTGCTCCAGGTCCTTGCCTCGAGGACCGTCGGTGTCCGAGGCTCGAGCACCACCTTCGGGCGGCGCACGACGGCGCGTAGCTGCCGGATCGATGGTCCTCCACTCCTTCCTCGCTGCGACACCACTGGAAGTGAGTTGTCACTCTCGCGGAGGCGATGGAGGTCCTTGGGTGGAGAATGGATGAGCCAAAGATGGATAAGATGGAGGCGGAGCTTGGCTTATATGCGAGTGCAGGTCCGAGAAGAGGGGATCGGGCAGAGTTCCACGAAGCGCGGATCCCCACGCGGAAGATCGGGCGAGGATCTCGGATGCACAAGGAAGAAGGAGAGCCCGGGATTTGCGGGTATGGGCGTCGGATCGAGCGTAGAAAAATTCGAGAAGTCAGGTCGCGGGCTTGGATCCGGGGCTCAGTGGTCCTGGGGGGGAGTTGACCGGGGGTCAACGTCCCCCGTGGACCAATCAGGATCAGCCATGTAATAAATATTTAGAAATTCAAAATAAAGTAATAAATGGCCGAATTATTAAAAACTCAAAACATGAAAAATGTTTGTTTTATTTTTTTCTATTTTTTGTGATTTTTATTTAATTTTTCGAAATAAAAATAGGGTATGTACACTATAGTGCTATACATAGGTATATTTACAATATAGGTTTTTAATTTTTGATTTTTAATTAGTTATTTTTGTGCATTTTTATCCCCATTTTATATTTTGTTTATTTATAGCATAAAATTAGTAATAAAAAGGTATTTTTATTTTATTTTTATTATTTATATACAAGGGGTAAATAATTAGATATATACATATATATATATACATGGTATATGTACAAAATTCGTTTTGGTTTTTAATTTTGTTCTTTTTATTTGATTTTTGTTTTTATGATTTTTATTTTATTTATTTACACCATAAAAGATAGAATATATACAAATTTTTAAGGATTTTAATTTATTTATTTACAAGGTAAAATAAATAGGGATAGGTGTTCTATGTGCAAGGTGAAAATATACAAGTGAATATTTTTATTTTTTTAATTTTTCTATTTTTATTTTGATTTTGTATTTATAAATATTTACAAACCCATTTTATTCTATTTTTAGAGGAAAGTATTTTTATTATATTTACAGGTATATTTACACACATGAGCTCCCTATCTCCCTCTACTTTGGCTTTTATGCGGTCAGGCCCATGCTGAGCCCTCCCTTGGAATTAGGTTGCTCAATATTTATTCTAAATATTTCCCTCTTTTTCTTTTTAATTCTTTATTCTTTTATTTTTGCACAAAAACATGCTAATTATTAGGTTTTTACACTATGCATGCTTTTGGTAATTCTTTGTATTTACAAACATATATATGCATTTGCAAAGGTTTTTGTAGCTAAAATATAAGAATAAAGAGTGATGAATGAGTATTCATCAGTGTGTTATTCTTTACAGATGATTTTTTATTTTCCCGTACCATGTGTATGTACGGGCCTCCTATATTTAGCTTTAACTATGTTTTCAAAGTGATCAAGGGGAAAAAGGAAGGCATAACTTGTGTTGAGTATGGGAAAAGTCTATACTATAATGACTCGATGAAAGAATGAGAAATCGGTCCTTCCCTCTATACTTAGGATTAACTAATCTTAAGTACACCAGACTATAGAAAAAGTGGGGATGAAAGGGTTAGAATGTAGGAAATTATCGGCTTGGCCTATATCCCCCTATACTTAGGGTAAAATATCCCTAAGTATAGACATAATATCAACAAGTTGGAAGACATGTGAAGGATAAAAAGAATGAACACACATGTCAGTCTCCCCCATATACTTAGGGTGAAGCATATCCTAAGTATAGCGATGCTGAAAGGGATGATTGAGTACATGAAAGAAGAGAGAAAGAAATGAAACGAAGAAAAGAAGACACGAAGAAAAAGAAACGATATTTTTGGTATATTCTAATTGTTTGGTCCATCTGCATATGGAAGCTCTTCTTGATATAAAACTAAACTGAATCAACAGCAGACGAAAAAGTGTTGTGCTCTAGATATGATTTTAGTAGATGTCCATTGACTATAAAAGGTTGTGTGTCAAATGACAAGACATATATGATAATGCTTCTGTTGTCATGCACATTTTTAACTATGAAAGCCCTGGACCACTTGCCCTTCAACTTGCCTGGAAACAACTTTACCATTGTGTCTAATGATGAGCAACAAACTGACTAGGGTTAAGCGTCAAAGTAAATCAAGGTCGTTGTGACCCCAATCAGCGAATCAGACTCAACAAGAAAAATCAAGACCACACAAATCAAACAATCAAAGCACAAAATCAATGTAAGCGGTCTCCGCTATTTATTTAACATGGTATAGCGACCCGTGTCGAACTCAAGGAACACGGAAATGTATGAAGTAGCCGATAATCAGATCAGAACATGCTTGTTTTTATAATTTTTATTTTTGCAAATTTTTATATTTTAAAATTAAGGAAAAGGCAAATAAGAGAATAAAGGAGTCAACACACAAGCAAGCCTTCACAACTTTTATTAAGGTCAAAAAATGCTCAAAATTCAGAAATAAAAATATTTTTATTTCAAATATTCAGATGTTATTGATGATTTTATGGGATTTTTTTCCAATTTTATATGATTTTATAAAAATCAAACAAAGGTAAAAAGAGGAAACTGTGTACAACCTCGACTAGAAGGTAAATTTAAAATATTAAATTTACCCTAATGTCCTGGTTGTGATTTTTATGAATAAATAAATAAAAATACCTATCAACAGAAACTAAAATCCTATTTTTTTAAATTTTCTAGAATTTTTAATGATTTTTATAATTTTTTAGAGTTTTTAGATTTTTAGGGTGTTTTACAATGATTTTTAAAACAAAATGCTACTGGAATTAAAGCACACAAAGACAAGCACATACTAATTTTTTTTGAAATTTTTAAAACAAATTTTCTAATTTTTAGGTATCTTAGAAAATAGACAGAATAATTTTTACATTTTTTTATTTTTAGAAAATATCAAATAAAAGCAAATTAATTCACAAAAATTACCATAATATTACGCGTTAACAGGAGCTAACAATAATTTTGTGGAAATTTTGGAGTTGATTAGGTATTTATTTGATTAAAACAACACGCACAACAAGCAGGGACACAAATGCAAATATATAAAAGTTTCCATATCAATAGATAACATGTCTAAAAAGCTCAGGGTCTCGATTGCAAAATGTCCAAGATATTCATGTACATGCTTAAAAACTCACGCACAAGGGCATATTTGCAATTATAAAAAAAGTTCACTCCAAAACATAACATTCATAAAGTTCCGGAAAAAGCATGCAAATAACCATAAATTCATGTGAACATGTACATGTCTTAAGTTTGGAAGGACTAAAATGCAAATACTGAAACTATAAGGTCCAAACTGCAAAATCTTTAAACTACCACTTTATTTACAGAACTATATAATAAAACATAAAAGTGCTGGGGGTAAAAGAGCAATATACCCCAAGGACGCATGTGGCACACGTGGGAGGCGTCGTGGGCGTATGACTCTGATTAGCTGGTGGATGCATATTTGGCAGTCCAGATGATGTCGGGGATGTGCAGCCTGATGGGTCAGGTGGAGTCAGATCCAATAACCAAAAAGGTTGTTGTTGTCGGCGGCTGTGATGTGATCTGGCAGGTGGAGGCCGATCCGATGGTAGACGAGGATGCTGGAAGAACATCTCATGAGCGAGCTTCAATCGGCCACTGGAGGCAATCCATTGTTCCGATGAGCCCACCAAAGGGGTCTGTATCGCCATGAAGGTGTTCTGTGTCTGATGGAATGCTTCGATGGAGGCGGTAATGGCTAGATGGTCGTGACAGTGAAGTGCCACCTGGGGGAGCTCCTCATGAGCAGGTAGAGGCTTAAGGGCTACCTTCGAGTGAACCGAGACCTATAATGGGTAGAGGAGACTCGGGGCGTGGCTCTGGTCTAGGTTATTGAAGCTAGAAGTGAAAGAAGCGAGCGCGAATGGAAGTCGATCTCCAGGAAGGTGGTGGGAGGAGATCTCGGCCTTAACCTCAACCTCAGGGTCGAGTCCAAGGATGATCATGTCATGGTACAAGGTGGAGCGGTCGTTGAGGTTTCGATCGATAAGGACATGAAGGTGAAATGGGGTTCCGATCAGGGTGGTCATAGCAGGTGGGTATGCGATAGAGCAAGATGGTTAGATGGAATCGAAAGCGAGAATGGGGGGATATGATAGGTACATGAAGGGTCAAAGAAGCTCCTAAGCTTCAGGCAGAGGCGAGCGTCGAGGTGATGGCCTCAACCGAGCTGCGGAAGGTCGGGAGGCTAGACGCGGTGGAGCACTCCGGCCACGTAGCTGAGCTGCGTGATTACGCTACCAAACTCCAATCCAAAGACGCTCTTCGACAGTTGTCACTCAACCAAAGGTGTCTAGGGGTGGACAAAAGAGTGAGGCACGAGCTGCATGATTGGGGAGGCGGAGGAGATAATTTATAGGATTCCTAGGAGGTTGGAAAGATCAGGCGAGAGTGCACAACCCTAGGAAGATCAGTGCCTTCCTAGGGATCCGCGAAGGTGATGGATCCTCGGAGAAGGCTTGGACGAAGAATCAGATCAAGAGGAGGCATGACCTTACTGGGAAAAATGGGAGAAAACGCTCCGGTGAAAGGAATCGGGTCAGGCCAGCCTTGGAAGAAGGCGTTGACTGGAGGTCAACATCCGGCTAGACCAATCAAGAAATTGGAATTTACAAATTATTTATAAAATTAATGAAAAATAACGACTTAATTTAAAATAAGAAGTATATAAAATAATAATATTATTATTTTTCACACTTTTTTTCTATAATTTTTATTTATTTTTATAAAAAATAAATTAGTGTCTATACAATATATAGGATTATATACATGTATAATATACTTATGTATTATGTACAATAATTTTTATTTCATTATTTTTACACAAATATCCCAAATTTTATATTTTATTTCTTTTCAACATATTTTTAGGAGTACAAAATAATTTTTATTTTATTTTTATTCTTTTATTTACAGGTACATAATAAATAAGGAATGCGATGAATGTTCATGTATTTTGTACAAGTGAGGAGGATTTTATTCTTCTTTTCGATTAATTGTTCTTATTTTTATTTTATTTTTTATATTATTTATACAACGAGGTAAAATATTAATTTAATTTAATTTTGGTTAAAAATACTTATTTACAAATATAGGTACTATGTACAACATAGAGTAGGCCCTATCTCTCTCTACTTATTTTATTTGACGACCAGGTCAAGGCTTGACCTTTTCTTAGGGTTCAGGTCACTCTATATTTATTCTAAATACCTCCTTCCTTTTTCTTTTCCTTTATTCTTTTATTTTTGCACAGATGCATGCTAATTATGTTGTATTAACAGATGCATGCATAATGCAATGTTATTGTATTTATACCTATTTACATGCTGATTTGCCAAGATAAATAGCTAAAATAAAAGAATAAAGAGTGAGAATCAGGGATTCATCATCTAACAACCAAACCTTCTGATTCAACTCGAAGGTCTTTCATCTGATATGTTTATCGTGCCATCTCTTGGCCTTTTCTTTTGACATCAGATTGTTGTTGTACGCATAGTCTCTGAATTCCAATAAACGATCCAAGTCCAATTTCCTGCTCTTACCGACTTTCTCTCTATCCATATTGCACACACTGATTGCCACAAGAATTTATGAATTAGTTCCACGAGTAAATGGCAAGGCTTACTATAAACAAGGTAGTAGGGAGACATGCCAAGAGGGGACTTGTACGCTGTCCAGTAATCCCAAAGAACTGAGTTAAGCAAATGAGACTAGTTCTTGCGATCAAGATGTACAAGTTCCCGCAATTTTGATTTGATCTCCCTGTTTGAACACTAAGCCAAGCCATTAGTCTGCTATGGAGAAGCGACACGGTGTTCTATACCGTACTCCTTAGTCAGCTTCTTGTCCTCTTTATTTCTGAAGTGACCTCCCCTATCTGATATCAGTATTTTGGAATCTCGAACCATATAATGATGTTATCTTTGAGGAATCGACAGACGGTACAACTGTCTGCGACTCGAGCAGGGAAAACCTTCACCCATAGACTAACATAATCAACAACTAGCAAGATGTACTCATAGCCTTGACTGTTCAGAAATAGACCCATAAAATTGCCCCCCCCATGTGTCAAAGACATATGAAATCTGAATATACTTGAGTGGCATGGCATCTCGAGAATTGATGGTGCCACCCGTCTTCTGGTAGTCAGTACTTCCCTCGACATAATCAGTAATATCTTTGAAAAGAGTCGGCCACCAAAGGCCGCATTAAAGAACTTTGGCAGTTGTTTGTTTTTCAGAATGGTGTCCACCAGATTTTAGCTTGTAGCAGTGGTTCAAGACACTCATATGCTCCTCCTCAAGAATGCATCTTCTTCAAATGTAATCTACACCTTCATGAAACAAGTAAGGATCCTCCCATTGGTAGGAATGGATATCAGACAAGAATTTTTCCACTTTCAGTTTAGGCCAATATGATGAATCTCCATTTCATCACCTTTATTCTATCATTTTGGCCTTAAAAACCCCTGCAAATGCATGTAAATAGCATCAATTTGTCCATAATAACATCTATTATTTATTGTATTTATTGTACATAAAATAAGGTTTTTAATGCCAAAATTATAGAATAAAGAGAAGAAAAGAAAAAAGAATAAAATATTGCAAACATTTTATGACCCTAACCCCGAGACCAAATCCAGAATGGAATTGGTCGACAAGGAATAAAGTAGGGGGAGATAAGGGTCAATAATACAATAATACCTCATTTATTTATTCATTTATTTATGCATTTTGACACCTATTTTGTATATAATTATTCATTCATCAAATAGAGAAACTTTGTACATGAAAGTTGTAGATAATAATGTGAATAAAATTACAAAATTGAGTTTGTACAAAAATGATACACACTGTACATTTTATACATAGAATAAAAAGCCAGAATCTCAACTTCACAGACCCATATCTTGTAAATAAAACTCAAAATCCACCAAAATCACCTTTAATTATATATAGCTTTTCAAGAACTATTTAATAAAATTGGTTTCATAATTTTTGGAGTCCATCTGTGAAAGTTAGGTTTTTGGCCTTCATTGTACATGATACCGATTAAAATATTCAATTCATTCATTATTCATCGTTTTTATAAATTTATATTTTTAGAATTTTGTAAATAACACACATAATGCATATACATATTGAAATTAGAATAAAACCAAAAGAGTTTGTCAAATAAAATGAGTCTATGTAATACATAGGCAAAATACCTATGCTATATATGTATATAAATAAAAGGGGAATACATTATTTAATTATTTTATTCTTTCATATTTTTTTTAAATATTACCTAAAATTTATTAAAAATACAAATCCAAAATAAAAAACAAATAAAATTAATTAAATAAATAAAATGCATATAAAATATAGGTAAAATACCTATAAGTATACCTACCTAGTATACATACCTATTTATTTAAAAATGTAAATAAACTTATAAAAATTAAATAAAAATATATTTATACTCATAAAAATAATTTATAAATTTATAAAATAAGAAGATAAAATAATAAAATAAAATATACAAAATAAAATAAATTATACAAAATACATGTAAATATACTTATAAATACATTATTAAAATAAATCCATAATAAAATACATCAATAAATTAAATAAAAATCATAAATAAATACTACATTAATTACTAAACATTTTTTATTTTATAAGCAGATTCTAATAAAATCATTTATTATGTTAAATAAATTATTTTCGAATAAATTTCCTTGTTTTGTCCTGTAGTGTCCTAGGTGGACCAATCAGGGCGCGGCCCGAGTTGACCCCTGATCAACTGTCCCATCTGGGACCTGGCGCATCAAAACCATCTCATCCCCGATTTTCTTGCAATTATCATGGGCGTCTCGTCCATCTTTCGGTGCTGCTTCCTTCAGACAAAATGCTCTCTGATCATTGTACATCCACACCCTTATGTTTAATCCCTTGTACATAGGCCCTATTCTTCATTATCGGCCGGGTAATAAGGGGGCACCACCATGTTTATAAATAACCCATCTCCTTCCTCTGAACTTTTTTGGCCATTTCCCTAACCCTAGAGCTCCCTTCTTCGGTCTAGCGTGCATCCAGGTGACAGCTGGAGGTCCCCTGAAGGTCGTGGGACCTCGCGGAGGAAGGAGATGCGCCCAAGGCAGTGCTCCGGCGACCGTCCTGCTCCTTGGTCCAATCGCCAAGTTTGAGTTGCGTCATTTCGATTTCTAGGTAGGTTTCCTTCCCAGCTTTTCATTTCTGCATTTAGTTTAATCATTAGTCTTTAAGTTTAACGTAGATAAGCCGATTCGTAGTTCGCCGGAGCTCCGCTCCGGCGAACCCATTCACGGTAGCCCCGACCTTTTCTGACTCACTTTCCACCTTCATCATGTTCCCCGTCGCTTTCTCCACCTCTATGTCACCTAAATCCAACCAGATCTTCATTAGATCTGTGAATCGATGCTCACCTCCTCCACTTCGCCGAAGCATCGCCGCCACCCTTCATTTTTATGCTAACAACTTCACTTTTCTGGCCGAGGAGCATCGCCTCGAGCCGTGCTTTCTTCCTGAGCAGGTTAGGTGCGCTACCAAGCACCAGAGGACGCATTTAGAAGCCGGCGGATGCACTTGGACCCACGAACTCCTCCGACCTCACGGAGGACCTCCAATGCGTCTCTGCCCGATCCAAGACCTCCAGCAGATAGAGCCACCTGCCAGGAACCTTTTGGGATACTTGGGAGCAGCAAAAGCCGACGGAGAAGCGCGACCTCACCGGACGAAGCTCGCCCAGGCGAGCGTTCTTCCCAGTTCTTCCAGATGTCTTCCTCGCTGTTGGATGAAGAACAAGATCCCAGGTCGAAGATCCACTGTCCAATGGAACGAGACCTTCACCGTCAGATCATCTGGCATGATCTAATCTCCAGCGCTCATCGGCGAAGCGGTATCGGCCGCTGGATGAGTGACGCGTGGCTAGTGAAGCGATCCGAGCCGTCCGCCAGCGTAAGGTAGAGACACATTCGAGCCTTCTCTCTCCTTGACAGCCCTCGCAAGGTAGAGACACATTCTGACTATTCCTTGCCTAGATTGCATTTCTCCCCAAGGACTAGCTGCGGGAGAATGCGACACTCTCTTTACGCTCGGTTCCCCCTGCTGACCGTGTCTCCGATCTGCGGAGCACAGAACCAAGTCGTTTGATATATATGATTTTGGTCCCATCCTGAGTTGCATATCCGATCTGAAGATCATGGGACCCATCTGATTAGACTCCTTTGAGTCCGCTCACGCTACCGGTCCTCGCAAGGTTGAGCTCCTGATATCTGCTATTTCCACGCTTAGTTGGCAGCACGTTCCCTGAGGGTTGTCTGTGGGACGCTGCCACATTCTCTTGATTCTCCGGTCTCTTCTGCTGGTAGCCGATGTGTCGCCTACCAAGACTGTACCTGATGATCCGTCTGATGGATCACTGACGCCTTTGCGTCCGCTCACCTTGATGACCCTCGCAAGGTCGAGTCTCTTTCTGATTATTCGACGATTAGCATGTACTACTCGCCGAGGGTTATTGCGGGAGGGTACATCATTTTCTAGGTACTCGGTTTCATTTCTGGTGTCTCCTATCTGTTGGAGCACGAAGCCGAGTCTTCTGATACGTGTACTTGGTCCCCTCTCTGATTGTGTATCCGATATGCAGATCACGGGACCAAGTTTTCTGATTATGGTATGATTTCCGGCTCCTTTGAGCCTGCTCACCTTGACGACCCTCGCGGGGTTGAGCCATGACTTGCGGTATTCGGTGTGTCTCCTATGATCTTCCGACCTCATGACCACCGAATGCCACGATGTCTCTTGTTCCTTACCTTTCCATATCTTATCGAGACTCTGATTGACCGGAGGAATCTGTACTGTTCCTTCTTCCTTCCGGTCTTATAGTATCGGCTCTGTTCCCTCATGCTGACCCTACGAGCCGATTGACTGCTTCACGCTACCGGTCCCCGCTTTACTTTCTGATCTGTTTGTCCCCGGTAGTCAACACCCACATGACTGCATATCCGGGTGTCTTACACTATCTGACTGCATCCTCGTTCTCACAGGGAGACGACGACGAGAGTATGGTATTCACTTCTCAGACACCGTCCTGGATTCCACCAGTTCTTCACCACTTGTATATATGTGTGCCTTGTTCATTCTTTCTCCCGCATGTTGTGTGTGCCCCAGATCTATCGCCATATCCTTGTGTCTACACTTAGGACGTACCTTGTCCTAAGTATAGGGGGGTACACACCGCGTTGTTCTTTCATCGTTCAGTTTCGTCACTCCTGTTGTTGCCTATACTTAGGGATATCTCACACTAAGTATAGGAGGATTAACGCGTATATTCTCCACGATCTTTTCGTCTATCTGTATATATCTCTCTTTTCTTCTTTTCTTCTTTTCTTCTTTTCCTTTTCTATCTTCTTTATCTAAATAAAAGGTGTCGCCCCTTTGTGTCAGTTTTCTGCACTTAGGACGTACTTTGTCCTAAGCATAGAGGGGTGCACCCATGATTTGTTAATTCTGTGATCTGTTTATTCCCACCCTTGACCCTCTCTGCTCTGTATACAGTCTGCTATACTTCGGATTAATTGATCCTAAGTATAGGGGGGACGGTCAACTTCTATTTCCTTCATCTCTTATTCCTATATTCTTTAGACTTTTCTATACTCAGTACGAGTTATGTCTTCTTTTCTCTTCGATTTATGAGGACATAGCTCAAGCTAAGTATAGGGGGGTCGTATATACTCTGTATATACTTTAGCCATAACTCACACTTTCATATAATTATTAATAAATATGGCTAAAAATATGATATAATTCCTTGAAATTTAATTAATAATGCTTCTTATTCCTCATATTCTTTTTGTATATACTGATTAATAAATCAGGTGAAAATGTTTTTGCAAAATGTTTGAAAAATAGTTTGAAAATCTTTGTGAAAATCTTTTGAAAACTATTTTAAAAATGTTTTGTTACATGTTTTCAACCTTTGTAAAAACATTTTGGTTTGTAAAGTTTATTTTCGTTGTGTGAAATAAAATGTTTGAAAAAATGAATTGCAAATGGTTTGAAAAATGGTTGCAAAAATATGTGAAAAATCTATATATATGTTGTTTGGAAAACCTTTGCAAAATGATTTTCAAATGTGTGTACATATTTGTAAAATGTTTGTAAAAATTATGTTGTACTATAGTTTTCAAATAAATTTGAGGAATAAAAGCATCATAATAAATAAAATAAATTAATTAAATCATAAATAAAATACATAAAATTCTTTATCAATTGTATATACACATGAATAAACCACTTTGTTAAAACCTGTAAATTCCTTAAGTCTTGTAAAATAAAGCGGCACACCTGTGTAAATAGATGAACATATTTTCAGTGCTAAAATTCTTTTTGTAAAATTCTTTGAAAATTTTCTCTTTGTTCTCAAATTCTTTGCAAAATTGTATTATTCTTTGCATGTTTGTAAATAGCATTTGCATAGCATTCATATTCTTCATATTGAGCTTGATGATTGAACTAGTCCAATAAAGTCGAAGATTGGAGCTTGGTTGGACCTTACCGCACCTAACTGCACTGGAACTTTAAGGGAACTATGTTTATGGTACTTCATGTCTATTCAAACTTAATTCTTTGAGAAATCAGGGCTGGGTTCAAGTCACCTCAACTGACTAACTAGAAATTTTCAAGACACACGCATGACTCTTGTCGGCCGTGACCTAACTTGGACACTTGCACCTTTCACTTGGCTCAACTCAGTTGGATTGGTGAGAGGGTTGGATTTGCCATTCTGAGATGCACACGAGTGGAAACTTTCGTCCTCGTCTAGGGAGGGAAGTGCACCCCAACCTGGTCCAGTTTCAATGAAGTCGAATGACAGGAGAGTGTGGGTTGCAATAAAGCTTCAAAAGAGGGATAGTCTTCTGGCTCAAGAGGAAAAAGTCCTTATGTAAATGTTGCTGTAAATAGTATGTTGAAAAATAAAACTCCAAAAAAGTGGGCAGGCTTGTAAATAAATAAAAAAATGCATGCCGGAGTATGTATATATGTTGTATAGAAAATACGGAAGCTTGAGCATCAATGTTATACCATGTGAGCCTGCAACTGGATGACTTAACTACACTGGTCTTGCATCCCAGGATAGGTAGCTACACTGGCTACCGTCCATTCTTTTCTCCACCCTCTCCTCTTGAGTTGGATGCCACTTGAACTTAGAAGGGAATACCCCGCTCCTCGACGGTAGAGGGCTGGATTGGGGAATCATTGGGTTGTCATTCTGGAGAAGTCAGTTCCTTTGTCATTTCAGTTGGGAAGAGCCACTATCACTTACACTGTACAGGTCAGCTTCATAGTCATAAGGGTTTGCGTATGATGTAGGCTAGTTCTGACCTGGCTATTGAGGTGACTTGAACCGAGTTTTGTGACTCTCGGAGGCTGTTGTGTTTTAAATTTGGTTCCCGACCAGGTTCCACACACATTTTCACACCAAGGTCTAACCTGAGCTCCAAAATTTGATTTTGTACAGATGAGTTCAATAATCATGATCAATTCAATTTATTCTTAATTCTTTATTTTTGCTTTTTCTTTTCTTCTTATTCTTTCTTCTTTTTGTACTTATTGCATAAGTATTTGCTAGAGACTAGCAAAGGCAAGTATAGGGGGGTGATGAATCTCCATTTCATCACCTTTATTCTATCATTTTGGCCTTAAAAACCCCTGCAAATGCATGTAAATAGCATCAATTTGTCCATAATAACATCTATTATTTATTGTACATAAAATAAGGTTTTTAATGTCAAAATTATAGAATAAAGAGAAGAAAAGAAAAAGGAATAAAATATTGCAAATATTTTATGACCCTAACCCCGAGACCAAGTCCAGAATGGAATTGGTCGACAAGGAATAAAGTAGGGGGAGATAAGGGTCAATAATACAATAAATACCTCATTTATTTATTCATTTATTTATGCATTTTTGACACCTATTTTGTATATAATTATTCATTCATCAAATAGAGAAACTTTGTACATGAAAGTTGTAGATAATAATGTGAATAAAATTACAAAATTGAGTTTGTACAAAAATGATACACAGTGTACATTTTATACACAGAATAAAAAGCCAGAATCTCAACTTCACAGACCCATATCTTGCAAATAAAACTCAAAATCCACCAAAATCACCTTTAATTGTATATAACTTTTCAAGAACTATTTAATAAAATTGGTTCATAATTTTTGGAGTCCATCTGTGAAAGTTAGGTTTTTGGCCTTCATTGTACATGATACCGATTAAAATATTCAATTTATTCATTATTCATCATTTTTATAAATTTATATTTTTAGAATTTTGTAAATAACACACATAATGCATATACATATTGAAATTAGAATAAAACCAAAAAGAGTTTGTCAAATAAAATGAGTCTATGTAATACATAGGCAAAATACCTATGCTATATATGTATATAAATAAAAGGGGAATACATTCTTTAATTATTTTATTCTTTCATATTTTTTTGTAAATATTACCTAACATGTATTAAAAATACAAATCCAAAATAAAAAAAACAAATAAAATTAAATAAATAAATAAAATACATATAAAATATAGGTAAAATACCTATAGGTATACCTACCTAGTATACATACCTATTTATTTAAAAATGTAAATAAACTTATAAAAATTAAAGTAAAAATATATTTATACTCACAAAAATAATTTATAAATTTATAAAATAAGAAGATAAAATAATAAAATAAAATATACAAAATAAAATAAATTATACAAAATACATGTAAATATACTTATAAATACATTATTAAAATAAATCCATAATAAAATACATCAAAAAATAAAATAAAAATCATAAATAAATACTACATTAATTAATAAACATTTTTTATTTATAAGCAAATTCTAATAAAATCATTTATTATGTTAAATAAATTATTTTCGAATAAATTTCCCTGTTTTGTCCTGTAGTGTCCTAGGTAGACCAATCAGGGCGTGGCCCGAGTTGACCCCTGGTCAACTGTCCCATCTGGGACCTGGCACGTCAGAACCATCTCATCCCCGATTTTCTTGCAATTTTCATGGGCGTCTCGTCCATCTTTCGATGCTGCTTCCTTCAAACAAAATGCTCTCTGATCATTGTATATCCACGCCCTTTTGTTTAATCCCTTGTACATAGCCCCTATTCTTCATTATCGGCCGGGTAATAAGAGCGCACCATCATGTTTATAAATAACCCATCTCCTTCCTCTGAACTTTTTTGGCCATTTCCCTAACCCTAGAGCTCCCATCTTCGGTCTAGCGTGCATCCAGGTGACAACTGGAGGTCCCCTGAAGGTCGTGGACGCTCACAGAGGAAGGAGATGCGCCCAAGGCGGCACTCCAGCGACCGTCCTGCTCCTTGGCCCAATCGCCAAGTTTGAGTTGTGCCATTTTGATTTCTAGGTAGATTTCCTTCCCAGCTTTTCATTTCTGCATTTAGTTTAATCATTAGTCCTTAGGTTTAACGTAGATAAGCCGATTCGTAGTTCGCCGGAGCTCCGCTCCGGGAACCCATTCACGGTAGCCCCAACCTTTTCCGACTCACTTTCCACCTTCATCCCGTTCCCCGTCGCTTTCTCCACCTCTATGTCACCTAAAACCAACCAGATCTTCATTAGATATGTGAATCGATGCTCACCTCCTCCACTTCGCCGGAGCATCGCCACCACCCTTCATTTCTATGCTAACAGCTTCACTTTTCTGGCCGAGGAGCATCGCCTCGAGCCATGCTTTCTTCCCGAGCAGGTTAGGTGCGCTACCAAGAACCAGAGGATGCATTTAGAAGACGACGGAGGCACCTGGAGCCCACGACCTCCTCCGACCTCGCGGAGGACCTCCAGTGCGTCTCTGCCTGATCCAAGACCTCCAGCAGATAGAGCCACCTGCCATGAACCTTTTGGGATACTTGGGAGCAGCAAAAGCCAGTGGAGAAGCGAGATCTCACCGGACGAAGCTCGCCCAGGCGAGCGTTCTTCCCAGTTCTTCCAGATGTCTTCCTCGCTGTTGGATGAAGAACAAGATCCCAGGTCAAAGATCCACCGTCCGATGGAATGAGGCCTTCACCGTCAGATCATCTGGCATGATCTAATCTCCAACGCTCATCAGCGAAGCGGTATCGGCTGGTGGACGAGTGACGCATGGCAAGTGAAGCGATCCGAGCCGTCCACCAGCGCGCCTTTGGGGGTAATTTTCACATATACCCCCGCCTTTTGTTGTATTTAATATTTAATGCTGTAAAATAAATTTTCACGTTATAAAATAATTGTAAATTTTGAGAAAGGACCCCTGTACTTCTCTAAATTGCGTTTAGGTCCTTTCGCGCCTCACGTGCAGTCCCACGTGAGGCGCGTGAAAATTGCATGTAAACACAGGTGCATTTTGTTAATTGTAAATTAGTTCTAAAAATTTAAATAAATGTTTAATTATGTTGGTATTTTTGCACTGTGCCCCCTGCAAGTTATTTGTATTGCATTTATGCCCCTGCTAGGCTGTTTAATTTTTATGTCTTTTATGTATTTATTAAAATACCTATGTAGCTCCTAAAAATCCATAAAAATTAGGTTAGATGCTTCATGTAGTGTACTTTCACGCCCACATTTTGTTTTGCATTTTTTGCATTTAACCTAATTATTAAAAATGAAAAGGAGCCATTTTTGTACTGTCTATTTTATAAAATACCAAAAAAATATAAAAACATTTGGGAAAATTACAAAAAATTATATATGGTATATTTATATATATATTGAGTCCAGAAATTGAAAAAAACTAAAAATCAGAAAAAGAAAAATAAAAAAATCAGAAAGCTCCAAAAACCAACAAAAAATAGAAAAACCCTAAAATAAATCCCAACAATATATTTTTCTCTTTTATAATTATCTATATATTAATATTTACATATTAAAATTAATTTAGGTAATTTTTAAAACTATTTTATATTTTTAAAACCCAAATTAGTTTCGGCCTATTTAATTAGTCCATATTAGGGACATTTTTTTGAAATTGAAAATACATAAAAATAGAAAAATTCCATAAAAATAACAAAAAATTTAAAAATATAAAAAGACAAAAAATACCATATGTAATATATTTTGAGTATTTATGTATATATATTCATATATTATATTACTTCTCTCTCTTCTCTTTTATTTCTCTCTCTCTCTATATATATATCTCTATGATATAACTAAATATATATATATATCTATCTGATATAATTAAAAATATAAAAAGAAAATAAAAAATATAAAATATAAAAACAAAATAAAAATTATAAAAACAAAAAGAAAATTATATATATATATATAATTAAAAACCCACAAAACAATAAGGATTGGACATGATCTTAGAATTGGATAATTGCACAACCAATTTCACCACAACCATTCGCCTCCCAGTGTTCGACCTCTACTCATGCTTACACCTATACACATTTGCACGTAGAGTTATAATAAATTTTAACTCCACATTTTTTATATTCCTTGCATATATTTTATTGTGGGTTAATTGTTGACTGATTCAGGGATCTTTAAGTGGTCAATTCAGCGACTGGATCTCTCGCCTTGTGAGATATCTAGACCCTTGATTTCTCTCGCTCATCACAATCTCATGGAACTTCCTTGGAGACAAGGTAGTTGATGATATTGGCATACTAGGGGAGTGAGGTGACTGATAATATAGCTTCATCTGGGAAGGTCTCTATAGTAGGAATAAGATCCTGCTCCAGAGCCTCAATTTTTCGTTACTCTAAAAAAATTGCATATCACCACGTTTTTGATTCTATGTTTATCACGCTTCTTGAGGTCAAACTCCTGGAGTAGAAGGATCCAATGAAGTAACCATGACTTTGCATCCTTCTTGCTTTGTAGATACCATATGGCAGAGTGGTCTTTGCATCAAATCACTTTGGAGCCAAGAAGAAACGACTTAAATTTTTCCAATGCAAAGACTATGACTAGAAACCAAGGTTTTAAAAACCGGACCGGACATTGAAATGGCCAGTCTTCGGTTTGGTCCAACCGGGTCGAACCGTCGATCGAAACCGGTCGGACCGGTGATGACGTCAGCATGACATCATCATTCTTATCGACTCGAAAAAAACCGGATTGTGCTTAATTTATTGATCATAACCGGTTTTTTGAACTAATAAAACCATATACATATATGTAATTATCTATTTATATATCAATGAAATAATCGTTAGAAATTTCATATCTTTAAATAGAATAACATGATTGTCTATTTCGAGTAAAACTCTACAAAGTTAGTGTATTTTCTAGATTTATATATGAATATAATATTGTAATCATTTATTTATAGTTGTTTTAAGAAAATTACTCTAAGAAAGTATTGACATAACTTATATTCCAAAAAAGAGAGGGACATACCTTATATCGCGGAAGTTAAGAAGGGCATACATGATAAAAACCCCATTATTTCATTATTTAAACCTTTATTTTTTGAAAATTACCAAACCATCAAAACTGGTTCAATCCGGGTCAACCCGGTCCGACCATCCGGGTCAATCCGGTCCGACCACTAGTCAGACCCGGTTTTTTATTTTTTTTGAAATTAATTACAAAGAACCGGCCGAACCGATCGGATCGGGGCCGGCTCCCAGTCCAACCGTTCCGACCGGCCGGTCCGGTCTGATTTTTTAAACCTTGCTAGAAACTCTTTTCTTGTCACTGTGTAGTTCCTCTGGACTTCATCCAGAGTTCTGCTATCATAGTGAATTGCAAATGGCCTTCCATCCCATCATTGTCCCAACACATCCCTCAATAACATAATTTGATGCCTCCGTCATGATCTAAAAGGGAAGAGACCAATCCGGCAGTTGTAGGATAGGAGCCTGGGTGATTACTTTTTTCAACTGAGAAAAGGCAGAGAGCACTCTATCATCTACAATAAAATCAGTATCTTTCTCGACAATCTATGTCAACGGTCAGACAATCTGCTGAAATCTTTGATGAACCTTCGGTAAAAATAGTCATGCTCCAAAAATGACCGGACTTGTTTCGTAGAAGTAAGTGGCTCAAGTTTAGAAATAACTTCCACATTGATTGGGTCAACTTCGATGGCTCGCTTGGAGATGACATGATCCAACATGATTCTTTCACCATAAAGTGACTCTTCTCCCATGAGAGCACAAGATTCACATCGCAAATCGTTGAAGTACTTGGTTTAAATAGTTTAAATAGTTCAGGAACTGATCAAAGTTGTCACCATAAACCGAAAAGTCATCCATGAAACATGTCTGCAAATACGACCAACATACATCGCTGAAATGTAATGGGGTCGTTGCATAGTCTGAACGACATGCGTCTAAAAGCGTACGCTCCAAATGGACATGTAAAGGTGGTCTTCTCCTGATCTTCAGGACCAACAACAACCTACTTGTATCCAGAATACCCATCCAAGAAATAGAAATATTCCTTTACCGCAAGTCTTTCAACCATCTGATCAATAAAAGGCAAAGGAAAGTGATTTTTCTTGGTTACTAAGTTCTGGTGTCTGTAATCTACACAGATGTGCCAAGAAGTGCATACTCTGGTCGGGATCTCCTTTCCCTTATCATTCATTACATCATGATCCCCGATTTCTTAGGAACCACGTACAACAGACTTACCCATTTTGAATCAGAGATGGGATAGATAAATCTTACATCGCACCATTTTGTGATTTCTTTCATCATGACCTCCCAAAGGTTTGGGTTCAACCGACGTTGAAATTCATGGCAAGGCCTATAGTCATCTTCCAAATAAATGTGGTGCGAGCATAATGAAGGTTTATCCCATGGAGATCCGAGATTTTCTAGCCAATAGCCTTGCGGTTTTCCTCTAGAACCTCAAGTAAACAAGATTCTTGATCCACGGTCAACTGAGAATTGCTGATGACCGAAAACGTGTTTTCCTCACTTACAAGAAAGTCGTACTTCATTGATGAAGGTAATGTTTTAGCTCTGGGAGAATCAAAGTCAACTATATGGAGATTTCATCAACTGTGATTGGTGTAAACTCTCTCTGCAGTGTGTTGTCCACCTAAAGCAGTTTTGGCTCTGAGTACAAGACCTATGAAAGATCTTCAAGAAATTCATCTTGCTCAGTCGGGGATGGATCATTCTCAATTGGTTCAGGCAACTCAGATAGTACATCAGCGAGGATAGAAGGGAATTCGATTGTGCTTTCTAGGAGTTCCTCCTTGGAGGGGAATTCCGGTGTTTTAATATCATTCAAGAACAAAGATGTGTTTCTGATTTCAGTTAAGAAGTCATGATATTTTGTTTCTTTCTGCATATGCTTGCTCTCATCAGGCATAGATTCTGCAAGTTCAGAGATCTGGAGTACCTTATCACTACTTGAGCGAAAGGTGATCTTCCTAGTGCCATAGTTAACCATTGCTTCGATCGTTCAAAGGAAAGATCGTCCCCAATATAATTAGGGTATGAAGAAGGGGTGTTGAGGTATCCATATCAAGCAAAATGAAATCCACAGGAATTTGCATCCTTTGTATAATAACAATGACATCCTCCAAAATTCCTCTTGGCAGCTTCATGGAAGTATATGCAGACTCCAGAATCATTCTTGTGGCTTTCATCGGTCCTAGCCCAAACTCTTTCATCAGTAATGTAGGAATCTGATTTATCGATGATCCAATATTAATGAATATTCTCCGAAACTCCTAATTAAAAATCATAATTCTGATGAGAGGTTTGCAATCATCAAAACCCTCATTTTCATCCAAAATATTGTTCTTATTTATAGACGGATGGTTCGACATACTGCTACCATAACAAACAAAAGGTGAAATAAATACATGAAATTCAGCTATGTTGGCTTGCAGGGATCGATTGCTATTGCTGGCTTTTCCTTGGCTGCATGAACATGGCCTTGGTTGTTATTGTTTTGCGCTTCTTGATTTTCTTAATTTCATGTATTTTCTGTGGGTATGGTGGTGGTGCTCTTCTATGCTCCTCATTAGATCTAGATTCCAATGTGGGCTCGATTGCATGTGATGAAGACTTGCTTGTAGAAGTTTGACTCTTCCCTTTTGCTGAAGCAGACAACTGTAGTGTTCTACCGATATTGAGATGAACAACATTAGATAACATAAACGAATTTACCTGTCTCAGGAGGTAGTATTTGATGACAGGGGATATTCCAAAAGGGTCGCCATGAAAAATATCAAAAGTGTTGTCGCGGAGGCGACCGCTCATGGAACACCCGGGTTGATCATCAATTAACCCACAACCAAAGAATGCAACAATCAAGCTCAAAAATAAATGTGAATTAATCATTATTTACTCTACCATAAAATGTACAGTGACAAGTATGTAGAGGTTGAACCACAGAGAGCAATACAAAATGTCATAGCCTACATGTATCTCAGAGTCATCCTTGTGTGTGAAGTGGGTTTTGAATTTTTAGATGTTATTATTATTTTTTCTTCTCCTTTTTTAAATATAATAATTAATTAATATATATAAATATATATAATATAAATATATTAATTATGTATACCCATAGAGGGTAAGTATATAGCTTATAATACATATAATATATAGGTATCTATAAGTATAATAAAAGATATACATATATGTTAATATATATATATATATTAGGGTTAATAAATAGATATATAAATACACTTAATTAGATATATATATATTATATTTTTTTGTTTGAAATATAGATATATATATACACAAAGGGGTATTATAATATTTATAGAAATACTAAAAAATAGTCAAAAATTTAGGAAAAGGGTCTTTTTGGAATTTTCATGGTTTTTTACTGTTTTTGTGATTTTTGGGCATTTTTGAAAATATTTTTAGTATTTTTAACTAGCTAAATAATAGCAAACAGTGGAATAGAGTCTGGCTGTGATAAAAATACACACTAAAAATATCTAACAGCCTCAAAAATTTTCCACACCAATTTTCTAATAACGATAATAAAATATAGCATAAATAGGGCCTGAGTTTATATTTTTCTGATTTTTCTTTGGTTTTTAATATTTTTTTGAAGTTTTTGGGTACTTTTGAATTTTTAAGGTTTTCCTTTTGAGATTTTTAGGGATTTTTGGACGACACTAAAATAGGTCAAAATACACCATAGGGAATTCTTTTGGAATTTTTCACGGCATTTTTATATTTTTTTGGGGTTTTATAAGTTAGACAGGGAATAAAAGACATGTTTTTGATTTTAATAAATGCAAAAATGAAACAAAATGCAAAACTAAAAATACGGCGTGCAAGGGTACACTAACAGGAGCTTAAGTCTATTTTTGCAAGATTTTTCGATTTAATATGGAGCACAAAATAAATAGACAAAGCATTCAAAAATTAAATGGCCTAGCAGGGGTATTTTTGCAAATAAAATAGTTCACAGGGGCATACATGCAAAAATCATAATAAAAATACACTTTAACTTTTATTTTCAGGACCATTTAATAAATACAGGGACCCGGCGGGGCTTAAATGCAAAATTTCACGCGCCTCACGTGGTTGCTGCACGTGAGGCGCGGAAGGACTAAAGTGCAAATCTTAAAACATTGGGGGTTCCTCTGCAAAATATACATTTTATTTACAACTGAGACTTTTATTTTTGGCATTAAATAATAAATACAAAAAGTAGAGGGGCTTGATATGAAATTTACCCCTAAACAAAGCTTTTCACCCTGCGGCGCTGGAGGCGCCACTTATCCACGTGGCAGCCATCGGACGGTCGACGCCGATTCGTCGATGAAGGGTGTAGATTAGAAGCTTCTGGTTGATCTGACGGTCGAGGCTGATCTTCATCGAACGACTCTCCTTTGATCTGGGGCTCGCCTCCTGATCCGACGGTGCTGAAGCCCCCTGGAAGAACGGGGAAGAAGCTCGGGGCTGGCGAGCTTTGATCGAGGAGCTTGGGCTCCTCCAGGGTTCTCCGGCGTGTCTGAGGTGTTCTGAAGGTGGCTGGAAGCGTCCCGCATCGACTGATGGTGGTCTCATGGCTCCTGGGGGTCTGAAACGTCCGATCGAGGTCGATGAAGCAAATGACCCCCAGGGACCTCTTCCTGGTTCAATGCAAGCCCAGATGGGCTCTATTCTTCGAGATACCTGCACAAGATGAACCGCGGGCGAGAGAGCTTTCTCCTCGACCTGGGGTTTGGAGGCTGCAACGCAAAAATGAGGTGGGCGGAGGGGCTCCGGCGAACGGCGGAGGAGGAGCCCCGATTCGCCAGGACCTAGAGTCCTGGGTTGGACAAATGTACGCAATAGATGGAGAAAGCGTCGAGGAACGAGATGGGATGCTTGGGGCGGTCGGATACAGTCGGGGATACGGTGGAGAAGTCGCCGGAGCTGAGCTCCGGCGAACTTCGAATTTCGATTTTTAAACTACAGGAGTTAACTAAGACCTAATCTAATGACTGGAATAAAAAACTAACATCTAAGACTAACTAAAAATGCATAAAAGGTCAGCTCTTATACCTGGGGGCCTCCAGGGAGCAGGGCGGACGCTGGAGCTCCGCCACGACAAAAATCTCCTTCCTCCGGCCGAGTCAAGGTGCTGGGCTACTCCCCCTGTCACGAGGAACAATCCAGGAGCAAGATCTCGGCTTTAGGTTGGAATAAAAGTGGCCAAATTCGAGGAAGGAGGCGGAGCTTGTTATTTATAAACATTGGCGAGTAGCCTTATTGACCGACGATTATTGCATGATCTAAAGAGTATTAGGTTGATCCAAAGAATCGGCGGGCTTCAGTGATGATTAGAGAACAATTCTTGTGCAGGAAGCTTCTTCGATTGATGGATGGTATGCCCGGGAAAAATGGGAGAAGATGGCAAAGAGACACGCAAAGTCACATCGGGCGGCTGGGGGAGCAGTTGACCGGAGGTCAACGAAGGTCGGCACGCGATTGGTCCACGCCAGCCGCTAGAAGACAAAACAGGGGATCTGAGTAGAAATTGAATTATTTGACCCTTTAAATGATTTTATTAATTTTTTCTTATAAAATAAAAAATGTGTATTATTTCGTCTAGTATTTATTTACGATTTTTATTGAATTTTTCGAGGTGTTTTATTATCGTTTTATTTGAATAATGTGTATTTGTATGTATTTACATGTATTTTTATGTATTTTTATTTTTAATTTGTTTATTTTCTTTTATTATTTCATTGGCTTATTTTATAAATTTATAATTTATTTTTGTGAGTATAAAGATATTTTTGTTTGATTTTTATGAGTTTATGTATATTTTTAAATAAATAGGTATAGATGTATGTAGGTATACTTATAGGTGTTTTATCTATGTATTTTATACACTTAATTTATTTAATATATTTTCTTGATTTTTATTTTGGTTTTGTATTTTTAATGAGTTATGTATAATGTATACATTATTATAAAAATATAAAAGAGCAAAGGAATCAAGGATTAAAACCCTTTTTATTTATATATAGGTATATAGCATGGGTATTTTGTCTATGAATTTGTAGACTTATTTTATTTTACAAATTAATTTTGGTTTTCTTTAACTTCTCTTATGTGTATGCATTATGTACATTATTTTCAAAATTCTTAAAGTATGAATTTATACAAATAATGAATATTTGAATAAAATGCATATTTTAATCAGTCATATATACAAGGAGGGCCAAAAACCTAACTTCTGCATATGGACTCCAAAAATTATGAAACCAATTTTATAAAATAGTTTATGGAATGCTATATACAATTAAAGGTGAGTTTGGGTGATTTGGAGTTTTTATTTGCAAGATATGGGTCTGTGAAGTTGAGATTTTGGCTTTTTATTCTGTGTATAAAATGTACACTTGGGATTATTTTTGTACAAACTCAATTTTGCATTTTTATTCATATTATTATCTACAACTTTCATGTACAAAGTTTCTTTATTTGATGAATAAATAATTATGTACAAAATAGGTATCAAAAATGCATAAATAAATGCATGAATAAATGAGGTATTTATTGTACACTGGCCCTTATCTCCCCCTACTTTATTCCTTGTCGACCAATACCATGCTGGCCTTGGTCTCGGGGTTTGGGTCATAAAATATTTACAATATTTTATTCCTTTTTCTTTTCTCCTCTTTATTCTATAATTTTGGCAGTAAAACCTTATTTAATGTAAAATAAGTACAATGAATAATGAATGCTATTATGTACAATTTGATGCTATTTACATGCATTTGCTGGGGTTTTTGAGGCCAAAATGATAGAATAAAGGTGATGAAATGGAGATTCATCAGTATTGCACTACGATTCTCATGAGGTGGTATTGCACTACTGTCTACCTGCTCCTTTCTCTTAAAGTTATTTGGATTTGCCGCCACCTGCATAAGAAAGAATGTCTTGGCAATGGTGAGGTCATCAATCTTCTGGCTCATATCCTTCATATTTTGTATCTGCTGAGCCAAGCAGTCCAAGGCATGATTCACCGAACCAGCCTTTTCAGATTTTGCAATTAGGGGAAGTTGTAGCTGGTGGTATTGCGATTGCTGCTGATAGTACTGAGTTGATGATGAGGGAAGGATTATTGCTGATAACGAGGAGGAAAAATGGTTCTGATATCGAGCAGCTGGCTACTGCTGGTAGTATGGTTGGTGATATGCCAGTTGCTGGTGCTGTTATTGTCTCCAATTGTTGGTTTGATGTGGAGACTGATGATGTTGTTGCTGCTGGAAATTCCATCCACCCTGTTGTGGAAGAAAAGGCCGAATAACTATGCATGGACCATGGGGTTATCCTCTAGGACAGGTCTAAGATTGATCGTTGCCCCAAACGACATTCACTTCGTGGATTTGTAGTGGTGGTGGGTAAAAAAGGCCTAGTATAAGCCCATGGCTCTGGATGGTACAATACCATATGTTGTTGTGATGGTGAAGTTCCCTAGCCGGGTGCCTGCACGTAGTACACATGATGAACTGACTGTGTTGTCCCTTTACTCTAATGATGGGATGTCTCCTTTGGCTCGATAGAGTGTTTGACTGTTCCTATACAGTCTAGCAAATGTGGATAATGCTCCCAGAAGCTCAAGTTGTTTGAAAATTTGATCGAGCTTGTCCGACAACTTTGTTCTCTATTCGATCACATTAAGTTTTTCGAGGTCTTGTGATCATTTCTCTATGATATCCATCTTAGAGAGATGGTCCCGATGATGCTGAGGTTGGAACTCATCTCTCTCTTATTCATGGTACGATGCCGCTTTGATGGACTTATGCGGGATCAGAGACTTTTGGAATACATGGGACGGAGATAGGGCTGCAGAGCCCTCGACCATTTCTTCAAAGATTTGCCACACAACATCTTCATCATTTTTAAAATGTGATCCTCCGCACGTGGCATTGATGGTACATTAGCTTTATTGATGCAAACCCCTAAAGAAGTTTTGAACTAGACTAATCTTCACCAATTCATGATGGGGGCGCTTCTCCATCATATCTTTGAATCTTTCCCATGCCTCATGAAATGACTGTGGGGCATTTGGAAGAAGTTGGAGATCAACCCTCACATTTTATTAAGATGACCCAGGGGATAGTACTTGTGTAGGAAGGCTGATTTCAACTCATCCCAGTCATCACCACCTTCCCAAGGTGATTGATCCATTAAAGAGCCTTATCCTGAAGGCTAAAATGGAAGGCGGTCACCTTTACTACCTCCAAAAGAATGTTGGGGTAGTGCATGGTGCTGCAGATCCTATTGAATTGCTACATGTGGATGTGGGGTTCTTTATTTGTCTTTCCATGGAAGATCAACAATAGAGGGAGTAATGATGGCTTCAGCTCAAAATGTCCGTGGATCGTTGGGATTTGGATTCACTCAGTCACTTGACCAATACTAGGGTCGTATGTCTCCTTCAGGGTTCTCTTGGGTTGAACTCCCTGCTTTACCCCTCCTCCATGTCCTTCTGCAGTCTTATCGTCATCATTTCCACTATGGTGTTCTTCCTCCTCTCCTCGGCTTTTACAATCCCTCCTCATCTCCATAAGCAAATCTCTGAACGCAACCTGGGTGAGAGCTTGGTTTGTCAACTGTTGCTAGATGGCTTGAATGGATGCTAGAAACTAGGTGTTGACCTCGTTGTGATTCACAATCTCTTCCGAAGTCAATCATTTGCCTCGCCTCTAAGGAGCCATCTCTGGTTCACTGTTAGAGGAGCTGATTTCTAGATCGGACTCTTGGTCTGCAATAGGAAATATGCCATGATTAGTCTGGAAGCATGCACCTGATGAAGAACAGAGTTCAAAATCATGGTTGATCATGAACTTTATTAGGGATTGAGATGAATATGGGGCAAAGTCAGTCTCCATCCAAAAAGGAGCAAATTCAGGACACGAGTGATCCTGGTTTATTTGAGGATGAAGCGTGGAGTATTGAGAGTAGATCTCAAGGTCCGATCCGAGCTTCTGCCCTGAATTATTAGAGATGTCAATCTCAGGGAATCGATGTGGGTGTCCACGGTAGTATGGACTCTGGGGTCATCATCTCAATAAACAAAAGGGAGATAGACGAGGAATAGAGGCTACATAAAGAATAATTTAAGAGGGTATGGGAAGAGAAGGCTTAGAAGTGAGAATGACAAAAGAAATGGAAAAGGAAGTATGAAATACAAGGTGCAAAGGTGTAATATTTTTGATCTTGACATGTTAAAACTGATAAATCAAACCACAAAATAAGGGTTGATTCACCAACTCAACACAATAAGCCACAAGGGTTCGTCAATTATCTTTTTAATTTTATTTTTTGTATCAGGCAATCTTGTCAATTAGTCCTTAGCGACTAATCCTATAGGCGAGTGAGTATTGCCCAGAAATTATCTCGTACTTCCCACTTCCTTTGTAAGAAGTAGCTTGTACTTTTTGAATGTCCTTGTTACTGGATCTGGACCACTGCTCAACCAAAGAAGTAGAGAGAGGAAGTGAAAACCAAGCCCGAGGACCCCGTTAGGGTCTAAGAGAAGTCAAAAGTGTCGCTGGGGCGACCACTCACGAAATCCCGGACTGTCTCAACAATCAACCCGCAATTGGATATCAAATAATAAAAGCAGTGTGGATTAAAATTTATTATAAACCCTACCATAAAATGCGATAGTGACAAGTGGAGTAGCGCGTCGAACACGGGGAACACACGATGTAGCACTATATATTATTTATAAATAAATAATATAAGCATATGAGTATGTATAACTATGCTCAATATTTACCAAATAAAGTGGGTTTCCGGATTTTTTGATTTTTTATTTCTTTAATTTTTACATTATCCTTTTTTTTAATCTTTATATCTTCTTGTTCTTTTATTTATATATATATAGAAGATATATATACAATATAGGCTAGGATAAATATAAGGAATAATAAAAATAAGCAAAATAAAGGAAATAAAATATTTTTGGGTTTTAAAGTATTTTTTACCATTTTTATGTTTTTTTGGAATTTTTGCTCATTTTTATATATATTAAAGTAAAAAATACCCTAAAATAGGGTTTAATTATTTGTCTAAAATTAGAATGGAGATTAAAAATATAAAACAGAATCAAAATTTCTCTAAATTAATTTTAAAATAAAGATAATACTATAAAAAAATTTAGAGACAGAAAATATATTTTTGGGATTTTTCTAGAATTTTTATATCTTTATAAAGGTTTCAGGGGTTTTTCAATTTTTTAGAGTTTTCTTTTGTATTTTTTATGATTTTTGGTCTGAATGTTAGAAATACATAAACACACAAAATATATTTTTTGGGGGAATTTTTAAAAGCTTTTTTTGTAATTTTTATAGGTTTTATATTGCAAACAGGAGCTGATCGTGCACTATTCTATTTTTAGAAAATAGGAAGGGCATAAAATGCAAAAAATAAAATTATAGCGTGATCAAGCATGCATCTAGGTACCTATCCATATTTTCGGTGATTTTTAGAGTACAACAACTTTTTTTAATAAATAGAAACATCACGCAAAAATGTTCGGCCTGATAAGGGTATGATTATAATTAAAATATCATGCGAGGGCTAACATGCAATTTTTCCTGAAAGATAACACTGATTTTAAAACTTTATATATTAAACAATAATTACAGAAACATACAAGGGGTTCGGTGCAAATTTTACAACATAAGCATGCACCTGTACGTGACTATGGTGGGGACTAAATTGCAATATGCAAAAAATCCAAGGGGGTACAAGCAATTTATCCAATAGTTTTTAAACTAGATAAAATATTTATAGGACCTTTACATAGATACAAAAAGGTGGAGGGTATCAGTGAAATTATACCACTTAAGCACCCAGATCGGAGCGTACAGACGTTGCGATGTGTCCTCTCGAGCGACTCTAATTGCGTACCTCTTCCTTTAGAAGCAACGGTCCAGATTAGATCTGGACTGTTGTTCTTGATCGAACTGCAACGAAGGGGCTTTGAAGAACACTCAAGAACTCGCCGCCGGCGAACTTTACTTCTTCGATCCTCGCTCCTCCGGCGACCAATGCCTTCTCCGATGGGCCCAGCAGGTAGTTGGGCATCCTCCACGTGCTCCTGCACGGTCCGATGGCGATGATGGAGCACAACGTGCTCCGACGAAGGTGAACCACCTGGAGCAGCTCCAGGTGGTGGCTGAGGTTCCATGTGTGCCAAATGACCTGTAAAATGCCACCAAAATATCGTTGGGTGCGAGAGTTATCTTCTCGACCCGGGGTTTACCTAAAACCAAGGGGGGAACGAGATGGAGGGGGAGCTCCGACGAGGTAGCGGCGGAGGGAGCTTGACTCCCAGATCTACGATGGATCTGGGTTGGACAAGGAGGGGATTCGATGTCGAACACAGAGGGGAATGGAATGGCGATGAAAGCGGGGCGAATCGATGGTTGGATTACAATGAATCAGACATGGAGCTCAAGCTCCAAGAATTGGGGGTTCCTAAGCTACTCGCTAATCGCTTGATTAAACTAAAGATTAAAGATGTGAAATTGAAATTGGCATAGAAGACTACCTAGGAATGCAAAGAAATGAGGCTCAACCAGCTTGAGACGGCCAAAAGCGAGACCTGCCAGTGGAGCTCCGACAGTGGATGGATGCACCTCCTCCAAGGGCTCTTCTCGCTGCAAATCAAAGGCCAAACCACGTTGTCACCATGGGGAGGCCAATAGAACTTATCTGAGGGGCTAAAGCTCGAAGAAGAGGGACCAAAATCCAAAATGGTTCAGGGGGTCATATTTATAAGTGGATTTTGGATGATTTTCGAGGAGATCTTGCGTGCTATCCAGTGAGGGTAGATAGAGATTCTAGGAGGGGCGCGTATGAAGGAAGAAGTGGCTACGAGATGGTGGTGGTTTCGAGAGAAATGAGTGAATGGAGAGATGTGGAGAAATGGGAGAAGAAGGCAACCTTGTGACTTCTGACAAGCGTCAGAAGGGAGACCGGACAGTTGACCAAGGTCAACAAAGAAATGAGCCTGGTTGGTCCACGTGGACCAACCAGGAAATTCCAAGGCAAAAATACCTTGGAAATTGAATAATAAATAGAATACAATTTTATTATTTTTACGTTGTAAAATAAAAAATGTTCTTAATTTTTTGAAAGTATTTTATGGATATTTTTATTTATTTTTAGGGGTGTTTATTCACAAGTTAATTTTTAGGGTACCTATATAGGTATATTTACTTATGCTTTAGGTATTTTATTTTTATTTTGTATTTTCGTTTTATTATTTTAGTTTATTATTTTAAAAATTTATAACTATTTTTTATATGATTCAATATATTTTTATTATATTTTTCTGATGTAATATATACACTTAAATAAATAGGTGTATTATTTATATAGGTGTTGACATAGGTATTTCATCTATGAACTGTATATACCCATTTTATTTCAATGCCTTCTTTATTATTTTATGCTTATTTTTAATATGTAAATATATTATAAATAATATCTACAAAATTATAAAAAATATAAATTTATAAAAATAATGAATAATAAATAAAATGATTATTTTAATTGAGTATACTATACTATAGGGGTCCAAAACCTAACTTTCACTCCTCAACTCCAAAAAAATACAAAACCACCTTCATTAAATAGTTTATTATAAGTTATATACAATTAAAAGTGATTTTGATACAATTTAATTTTTATATGGGTATGTGAAATTTGGTTGTTGGAATTTTATTTTGTGTATAGCATGCACAATGCATATTATTTTCGTGTGAAATAAATTTTATATTTTTTTATGTATTATTATATACAACTTTCATATACAAAGTTCTATTATTTGAGGTATCAATAATAAAGAATAAAATATGTCCCAAAAAGCAATTATTGGCATATTTTAATAAAGTAATTACTCTGTATTTTCTGTACAATTAGCCGCTCTATCTCCCCCTGCATTATTCCTTGTCGACTAAGTCATCATGATGACTGAGTCTTGGGAGATAGGGTCACTTCAGTGTCCTTGACACTTCACTCCTTTTCTTTTCTTTCCTTTATTCTTTTATTTTGGCAATAAATACAATACATGTACAATATTTTATACAGTATTCTGTGTGATTTAATGAGTGTTTATTTTGACCAATTAATGATATATACATGCATTCAGCTAGGGTTTGAAGGCCAAAATGAAAGAATAAAGATGATGAAATGGAGATTCATCAGGAAGCCGATAGGCAAAGCCGATACTTCAAACCAAGTCCGCAAGCGAACAAGGACCTACTCAGATGCGGAACGATGAGACAAACACTCCCATGTGGGAATAGCCTGATCTCAATACTTCAGACTAAGTCTGCAAGCAGACAAAGCCATACTTACCCACATACAATAGAAGCGCAAATACTTCGTGCATCCAAGCAATATGCAAGGCAGTGCCCATGCTAGGATTTTGGCTCTATTCCTTAAGGATCGTGCCTTATTCTGTCTGGAAGGTACCTAAATACAATGAGAGTGTTGTGAATCCAAAATAATAAATCAATTAATAAATTTTAATTAGGCCAAAGTTTTCTTAGCAGACCTTTTTTTTAGTTTTTTATGGGTTTTCACTTGTTTTGATTAAAATTCATGTAAAGGCCTAACAATTTGATCAATTCTTTGCTTGGCCTATGTGGTCAAAATCAGAGGGAGAAGGCGAGAAAGCAATGCAAGTTGAAAATTCAATGATGTAATGCTTAGTAAAGGACTTACCGTGCTTCCCAACTCTCTCAATGTGGGAGGCAAACCATAATTTGTAAACCTATTCCATATGCAATGCAATGCGGAAATAACCATAGAGCATGAGATTCTATTAGCGTGAAGAGCCTTGTTCAATTTGATTAAGTCCAAGCAAGAGAATCTATAGGTATAGAAATTCTATTAGGGATTTGGACCTAAGTTTAGCAAACAGTCACTCCTCATGATCTAAGGGCTCATTCCACAAGATGTAAATAGAAAATAAGGTGAAAAGCACAAAATGTGAAAAATAAATAAAAACAAAGGGGAAATAGGGAGAAATAAAATTTAGAAGGCGACGAAAATGCGCAAAACCGATCAAGTCCACCAAATGAACAATCACTTGGTGAAATAAACTTCTGAAGAGTTCAAGTGTCCAAGATTTTGTGTCATGTATTATTATAATTTATTTATAAATCACTCTCTCACAGAAATTAGACTAAATTTATGTTAAAAATAAACTGCCCGGCTTCTTGTCTTCTTTGCTACTCTCTCCTATCGGTGGGCAGTGAACTACCGATCTCCACAGTTCTTCGGCGCGCCAAATATCCAAGGAAATCCTCCCTGGATAAGCGAGCCCTCGCAGTAAATTCAAATAAGAAAGTGATTTGGAATATTCTCAGATAAATATAGAATAAAAAGAGGAATGCAAAATGAAATCAATAATGGTAAAAGCAAGCTAAGTATCTATTCTACTCTACAAACCCATGCTCCCGGCAACGACATCATTTGATGACTTGCTTTCCTAAGGTTCCTAACGCCTAGTCTTGGAGGTCCTGTGATGTCTAACAAGTCGGATCCGATAATTATTGTATCAGCACCTCTCATTGTTTTCAGAACTCAACTCAAGTGATTCAATAAACAATTAACCTAGAACAATAATTAAGCAATAAATATAGGTGAACTAAAATTTATTATACCCTACAAAGAATGTGTATAGTACTCAAGTAGTAGAGGTCGAACCACAAAGGAGCACATGAGGCAGAGCAACAAAATGAATAGACAACTTAGAAATTTTTACGTGTTTTTAATTTTTGAATGTTTTTTAGGTTTTAATTTTTATACATATTTTTAAAGTTCTTAATTATGAAAATTTTAACTTTGAACTTAGAAAAGAAAATACGAAATTGATATAGATAATATATATTATATATAAAAGAAATATAAAGGAGATATTTTTTGATTTTTTAGATATAATAAATAAATAATTAAATTCAAAAATTCCCATGATTGATAAAATTTTCTCTATTTTAGTGATTTTTGGATATTTTTTGAGATTTTTAAAGGATTTTTAAATAAAGAAATACACAAAATAAATACAATAGTAAATCAGGGAATTTAAAATGGGCCTATTAAATATCTATCTAATCAGATTGAGCCTAAAATCAATTTTCCTGAAATTAGATATTCTAAAGAAAATTTAAAAAATTAGAAATTATTTTTGTGAATTTTTAGAATTTTTATAAAGTTTCATGTATTGTTCAAATTTTAGGAGTTTTTACAATATTTTGCAAAACTAATAAGTTAGAAAATCAAATATATCTAAATGAACATACATGATTTTTTTAAAATTTTTCAAAACATTTTGTATTTTTATAGATTTCTAAATGCTAAAAAATAGAAAATGTAATGTTTTTGTATTTTTATAAATAGGAAGTCATTTTAATTACCTTAAGAAAAATATATGTGATATAATATGGTTCCAGACACTTAAGATAATTTTCCTATAACTTTTATATGCAAAATGCTATTTTTTATAATTAAAATACACACATAAAATTAAATCTACAGTATAGGAACCTAAATGCAATTTCCTTAATAACATATTCGAGAAGTCCCGGGGCATCTATGAAACTTAACCACAATTTAAAACATTATTTGCATGGGTAGGGGTATAAGTGTAATTATCTAGATCATCAAGGCCTAATATGCAAATTTACCAGAAAATATAACATCGATATTTGAAATATTTATACTAAAAATAAATACATAAACCCGTAATGGTGTTCTCACAAAATTTCCAGCTCCTCACATGCACATGTACGTGAAGTGACATGGATTGGACTGAAATGCAAATAAAATAAGCCTAGGGTTCTAAGTGTAAATATTACAGAAAGATAACTACTTCGAATGGAAGTTTCTAGAATAAAAATAAAATGCAAAATGCAGAGGGAAGGTTCTGCAAAATACCCCTCCACGTGCTGATGGACGGTGACGATGATTCCACATGGCTCACTTATGTAGCAGACGGTCCAGATCCTGCTCTACCCCTTCATGGATAAACAACAGGGATTAGATCCTGATAGGATCTGACGGCAACAACGGGACATGATCCAACGGTTAGAGGGAGACTTGGAACGGACTCCTAATCGGATGACTAGGATGAAGGATGGACGAACTGGGAAGAAGAACTGGGAGCCTCTCCTTCGATTGTCAAAATCTCAAGCCTCCGACCATCTTCTTCGTTGCTAAGGTGTTTAATGGCTTCCTGGAAATTGTCAGTAGCTAATGGTGCCTTCAAGAAAGTCCAGAACCCATTGATGGGGTCCTAGGGGCTCGATGAAGTTCGGGCACCTGAGAGACCTTCTGCTAGAAAAAAATCAACCCAATCTGGGTCTTCAAGCTTCAGGATCTGCATGGTTAGCTTGCAAGCACAACAAGGAGGGTCCTAGGCTGATTTGAGGCGAAATAGGGTGAAGGTGCACGGTGGCGGAGCCGCTCAGGTGATGGGCGGAGGAGGAGTGCCGATCTCCCAGATATTAGCAAGATCTATGGTGGAAATGAGTCGGGGAGAAAGAAGATGAGAAGATGAAGGTGTTGGGGTGATCAGGCGGGTCGGAGTACGGTTGATGACGGTGAATAGAGGCCGGAGCCTAGAGCTTCGACAAACTATGTTTTTGAGATTTTAGAATTTAAACAACAAAATCAAACAAAATAAAATGCTAAGTTACTCTAATGCTACTGCTAGGAATAGAAAAGGCAAAAGAAATAGCAACCTACCTGCTTGCTGTGGCCTAGAGAAGAGATCGCACAGATGAGCTCCGACGAAGGGTTGAATCAACTTCGATCTACCTCCTCCTCTCTATGAATCGATGGGGATCACTCACTATCATAGAGGATCACTCCAGGGTTCTATCCAAGGGGTCAAAAGTCGACCAAGATGGATTATTTTCAAAAATGGGAGGAGGTGATTATATATACAAGCTTCCCGAGAAGCTCCCTTTGCCTAGGGTTTTTGATCGCACTGAGGCTTGACGATGCCAATGCTTGATCCGTGTGAAAGATCAGAGTTAGGTGAAGGTTTCACAAGAACAAATTAAAGGTAGAAGGAGTCTGGATTTATAATGAATCCGTGATTCATCCCCTTTATTCTTTCATTTTGGCAAAAATCCTTGGTAAAATACATGTAAATATCCACTAATTCCCACTCATTATCATTCTAATCATATTTATTAATATTATATAATTAACACTTATTTATAAAAATAAAAATAAAAATAAAAGAAAAGAAGGCTGGATATACAAAATATATACATACTGATCCTAACCCCGAGACCAGGTCAATATTGACTTGGTTGATAAAATAAAAAAGTAGGGGGAGATAAGGATCCTAACTTATAAAAATATTAGGAAAATCAAGATCAAAATATAAATTACCCATTTATCACATTGTAAATATTTCACCTATTTTATTTATCAGCAAGACAACTTCAAACCAAAACACTTCTTTTGTAAAAGTTGTTCATAAAAATATATATTATTTTATAAAAATATCAGAAAAATAATCTGCCAACAAAAAATTCGCAATGAACCGAAAAAGCTGCAAAAGCCGACTTCCAAGGTTCATAACTATTTATAGAAAACTCCAAACGGACTCACTTTCAAAATCCGTTTTGTACATAGTACTATTTATTAAAAATATCAAAAAAATATTCGGATAAAACCGGTGAGTTTTGACGTTTTGGACCCGTTGTCTATATGTACTATATGTAGAATCTTCCCGGATTTTTAATTAAATAACCGTAAATCCGATTAACTTAATTTCTTTTCCTAAAATCTTCTATATATATAAAACTAAGTTAAAATACCAAGAAAACCTGAAGCCTCGAAGCCGCTACCTAAATTTTCCGGACTTCATAACTCGACCGTATGAACTCCGAATTAAGCAAACTCGGTTCAAAAAATTATATTGTTCAATTATCTACAAAATGACACTAGTTTCGCTAAAATCGGAGTTAATGCGAAAAATGCGGTTTTCAGGTCCGTATTGGTATATTGTACAATGAACCGTAATTTATATTATTATTTTATATAGGTTAAGTTATAATTATATACTTTATTAAATAAAAAAATTTAATTTAATTAATTACATATATATCTTTTAATTATTTAATTATTTATTAATTATTTAATTGTTTATTGATTATTTAATTATATATTTATTTATTTAATTGATACTTAGTTACATAATTATATACTTAATTATTTATTTTATTACTTAAATAAATTTATTAATTATATTTAATTATTAATTAATTAATTAAAAATTTATTATATAATTAATTAATTTAATTTAGTTAATGATATTAATTTTATTTTTTCCTACTTTTCTCCCTCTTCTTTTTCTCTCTCTAATGACCGGTTGTTATTCCAACCAACGCGCTCCTATCACTAGTGGTGGTGACTCGATTCTTCTCTCTCTATATATATACCCGTCGTTCCCCCCTCTGGCTCACGATCCACCATTAGCACCATCTTCCTCCAGTGAGCTCCGAGAAAGGTGTGAGAGAGTGATATCTGCATCCGATCGTCGTTGCAGCAAGGAGAAGGAAGCGTGGCGAGATCGTCGCTGGTGTCGAGTCCGTTCCACCATGTCTGAGCCTTCGCCTCTGTCGGGTATTGAGGCGACGGCCCCTTGAGCATCGAGCTCCATTCACAGGCGACTTCGTCCATCCTTTTACCAAGTATCCTCTTTACTCCTCATTCTCTTTCCTATTTTCCTTCATCCCGCATTCTCTTCCTATGTTCACCACTTCTTCTTTCACTCCCCTGTTTTTCACCCAATCCTCTGCTTCACTTATCGCACCACCACTCCTACGCTATCCTCACCTTCCGTCGTGCCCCTCGTCAACACTGCAAGCCGTGCGCCGCCCTTAGACTGCAGTCCACCTACGACACTAATGAGCGAGCCCAACGGACTAAGGTAAAGGTGTCACTAAGGTCGTTGTGACCTCAGTCACTCAGGACTCAGAGATCAATCAAGAAAAAAATTAGACCACCAAATAAAGATAAAAATCGATGAAAATCAAGATAGCGGTCTCGCTATGATATTAACCTGGTATAGCACCCAGGGTCGGACTCAGGGAGCACGGATTGGCCTTGCGACCTACGAAGTAGTCTAAAATAAAGAAAAGATAAAAACAAGGAATTTTTGGTGGATTTTTAATATTTTTATATTTTTTTTGAATTTTTAAATATGAAGGAAAATAATAAAACAATGAAAACACACAACTTTCACCAATTATTTAATTACTCTAAAATGGTCCAAAAAATTCAAACAAAAATATTTCTAGAATTTTTATATTTTTTACTGTTTTTGATGAATTTTTGAGAATTTTCTGATTTTTAGGGAATTTTCTAAAAATAAAATAAGGCTGAAACCAATGAACACTGTCCAGTCAGGCTTCAAGGGCCAAAATAAAATATAAAATGGCCCTATCAAAGCCTGGAGATATTTTTCATGGAAAATAGAAACAAAAAGGAAAAATCAGGAAGAGGGTTTATTAATTTTTAGTTTTTCTATGAATTTTTAGAATTTTATGGGTTTTTCAATTTTTATAATTTTTATAAATCCAAAAATGGCCAAAATTGGCCAGAAAATCAAACACACAAAAATACACAAAGCCTAATTTTTTTATAATTTTTAAAGAGTTTTTTATATTTTTTTTGGATTTTATAATCTGGATAGAGACAAAATTAAGGGTTTTTGAATTTTTAAAAATAATAAAAGCGCTAAAAATTTTTCCAAAAAATTGGTAAAATTCTACACAGTGGCAGGAGCCACGTGTCCAATTTTCACTCAATTTGGATGAAATTTGATATTTTATTTAGAACAAACAAGAGCCCACAGTACACAGGTACCTGTTTGTAATAAAAATATCTTCTGGGGGCCTAAAAGCAACAAAAACAGAAACTCAAGGGGTTCTCGTGCAAAAACACCAGATTCCCACGTGCGCAGCACGTGTCTTGGGCATTGAGGGACGCAAATGAAAGAAAACTTAAGTCCCCAGACTTATTAGCAACAGGTGCTAAAAGTCCATGGGCTAAGTTGTAAAAAGCCCAACGATATTCAGCACATGTTCAATAAAAACACTCACAGGGGCATAAGTGCAAATATCCAAAAATATATTTCATTCCATAACATGTAAAAACTACAGGCCCATATCATACAATTTCACCAAAAATTCATGTGACAAAGCACGTGTCCACCATATACAGGGGTAGAAATGCAATTAAAATAAGCAACATGGTCCTATGTGCAAATGTTCCAAAATAAAATGAACTACGGAAAATATTTACAGGACTAAATGCTAAAACAAAACAAAAGGGGGCCTAAGTGATATTTACCCCTATTATTTATCCGAGGGCTGGGATGGCGCCACGTGGCTGATCTGACGGCTGCGGGTAGCGGGCGCCTCCTCGAGTAAACCTCGCTCGAATCTGACGATGGAGGGCTCGCCACGTGGAGGATCAAACGGCTTCTGAAGGGGCTCGCCTCTCCTCTGCGACAAACGATGAAGATAGCGCCACTTGTAGATCGGACTGTGCTGGTAGTGGGGCGCCTCTTCGTATAAATGAACGGTCCAGATCAAATCTGGGCCTCCGGGGTCGAACGAACGGTGAAGGAGGATCCAGGAAGAACTCCTTGCCGGCGAGCTTCGCCGGAGGAATGCTGGTGCACTGGACCTCCTCGGGGGCTGCTGATGGGTGGAAAAGGTTTGCCAAAGCCTCCCGCGGATGAAGAACCCCTCCGATGGCGCCAAGGAGCTCCAAAGAGCCCGAGCAACGACGACAGAGCTGGACTCCTGTGCCTGGAAGTTGAGGTCCTCAGATGGACCTCCTCAGACCTGAAAAGCTACACAGAAAGACTCCTGGGTCGAGGGCAAAGTGCCTCGACCTGGTTAGAGGCGAAGTGGGTGGCTGATGCGTCGGGGTGGAGGATCTCCGGCGATGCGACAACGAAGGAGATCGACTCCAAATTTCGGGGCGAACTGGGTTGAATGGCTAGGTGAAGAACATACAGGGGAGAAGGGTGGAGGTGATGATCGGGTCGATCGATGAAATGGGTGAACGATATGGCCGGAATCGATGGTCGACGACGAGAGAGGAATTTGGGCGTAACTGGAAATTAGCGAAAGATAGAAAGAATCAAGCTTACCAGATGGCCGAGGTCGGCTGTGGAAGAGCTCCTGAAGCTCCTGGTCTTTGCCTCGAGGGTCGTCGATGCCCGAGGCTCGAGCGCTGCTCTTGGGCGGCGCACAGCGGCGATGAGCGGCCGGATCAGTGGCTGGGACACCTCCTCCTCACTGCGACACCACCCGCGGCTAGCTGTCACTCTAGGGAAGGTAGTGGAGGTCCTGGGATGGAAAGGCGGAGCCAAAAATAGATGGAATCGTGCAGCGGAGCTGAGACTAAATAGTCCTAGGGGTCCGAGAAGATGGGGTCGGGCATGGATATCGGAGCTCGGACCCCGAGGAGAAACCACCAGGCGTGGATCTCGGATGATCAGGGAAGGATTAGGACCCGGGGTTTGCGGATTTGGTGTTCGTATCAAGGCGCAATAATTGGGAGAAAAGGCGGGTCGGGCGCAGATCTGCGGGTTTGTGGTCCGGGGGGGGGGGGAGTTGACCGGGGGTCAACATTCCCCCGTGGACCAATGGGATGCGGCCACGTCATAAATATTTGGAAATTCAATATAAAATAGCAAATGACCGATTTTGGAAAAAGTTAAAACATGGAAAATGTTTATTTATTTATAAAATATTTTTTGGTGATTTTTATTTATTTTTTTGAAATAAAAATTAGGTATTTACAATATAGTATTAATATATAGGTATATACAACATATATTTTTAATTTTTTATTTTTAATTATTTATTTTTGTACCAATTATTCCAATTTTATATTTTATTTATTTATAGAATAGAATTTGGAATATTATGACATTTTTATTTATTTTTATTAATTATTTACATAGGGTAAATAAATACTTTTATTTATATACATATATGATATATATACAACGAAGGCTTTGATTTTTATTTTTATTTCTTTTTATTTTATTCTTATTTTTATGGTTTTTATTTTATTTATTTACATTATGAAATAAGGAATATGTACAAATTTTTGTGGAATTTTATTGATTTATTTACAAGGTGAAATAAATATATAAGGTGGTTCTATGTACATGGTGAATATACCAGGGTAAAGGGATTTTTATTTCTTTTTAATTTTCTCATTTTTATTTTGATTTTATATTTACCACTATATACATATAAATACACACCCATTTTTATTTTTATTTAGAGGAAAATATTTTTATTTATTTACAGATATATATGTACACCCATGAGCTTCCTTATCTCTCTCTACTTGCATTTTTATGCGGTCAGGCCCATGCTGAGCCCTCCCTTGGGATTAGGTCGCTCAATACTTATTCTAAATATCTCCCTCTTTTTCTTTTATTTCTTTATTCTTTTATTTATGCACAAAAACATGCTAATTATTTATTTTTACGCAATGCATGCCAAATGCTAATTATTATTATTTAAATATATCTACATGTGTTTGGCAAAGGTTTTGTAGCTAAAATAAAAGAATAAAGAGTGATGAATGGGTATTCATCACCCCCTATACTTAACTTTGCTAGTCCCTTAGCAAACACTTATTTGAAAAAGAAGTGAAAAAGAAAAAGAAAAAGAAAAAGAGGAGAAAATGCATGGATTAATGATGAATATTAAACTTGCCTTTATTAAATTGAAGTATGGAGCTCGATCAGATCTTTGGATTATTAATGTGTCGGAACCTTATTCAGACTTAAATTTAAAACTTAACAGCCTCTAAGATCCACTAATCTATAATCAAGACTCCTCAATAATCCAGATCAGAACAAGCCTACATGCACAAACCCTGAAGACTATGAATCTTTCCTTGTACTGTGTAAGTGAGGTAAGCTCTCCACCTCAGACGTAGTAACTTGACAACCTTCCCCAACAAGGTAACTCTATGTCCCTAGTCTGTCCACTCTTTCCTCGAGGAGCGGGGTATTCCCTTCTAAGTTCAAGTTCAACCGGCTCAAGAAGAGGGGGAAGAAGAGAATGGACCATGGCCAGTGTAGCCATGTATCCTTGGGAGCTCAACCAGTGTAGCTAAGTCTCCCTGCTACAAGCTACATAAGGTGGGACATAAATCTCAAGCTTTGCTTATTTGCACTATATACAAACTCTGGTGGGATTATCATTTTCTATCAGACCCATCACTTTTTTGGAGTTATTTTCTTTTTGCATTTTTTCAAGTGCATCTATACAACATATACAATGTGCAGCATATATACATAAGGAGTTTTTCCTCTTGAGCCAGTAGACTATCCCTCTTTTGAAGCATTATTGCAACCCACAACTCCTGTCGTTAGACCTCATAGCAACCAGACCAAGTTGAGACGCACTTCCTTCACTAAAAGAAGAAGAGAGGTTCCGCCTAGAAGTACTACCCTCATATGCTACCCCAAGTCAAGGAAGACTGCCTCCTCACCACCTCATCCGTAGAGAGCTCGGTGTAAAGTGCGGGTCCAAGTCAAGCCATTGTCTATATGAGTCATGTGTGTGTTGTTAAGTGCTCTACATAGGCTCATTGAGATGACATGTGATCATAGCCTAGTGGGCTCAAAGAATTAAGTCACCATGGACCTGAAAAGCCTTAACCCTAAGCCCTATAAGGTTCCTCTTATAATTAGGTGGATTAAGATCTTAATCAAGCTCCATTTCCCAATTTAATTCCAGGCTAGTTTAAATGTCAACTATAATCCAGGAAAAACTATACAAGTATATACAAAGATGCTATTTACACAATATTTACACAAATGCAAAATTTTTGAAAAATGTTTTGAAATCATGAATGTATGCATGAATGCAAGTTTTGCAAAATATTTACACAAATTTACATAAGGTTTTTGCAAACTTTTGATTTTCAAAGCATTTTGGAAAAATTTTGTATTATATACATAATTTTGATATGCACATATTTACACACTATTCTTTACACCAAAAAGTTTTTGAAAACATTTTTACAAAAATAATTTGTACAATAGCTATATATGTGCAAATAAAAGAATGTTTATTTACAGGGAAAATTTTTTAATTTTTTTATGGATTTTGGGTTTTTAGCCATTTTTATTTATTTACACACTCACACAAAGTACGAGTTATATCTAAAGTATATATGAAATATATACACACCCCCCTATACTTAGCTCGAATGATGTCCTCAGAGTCAAGAGCGATGAAGAAGACATAACTCGTGCTTAGTATAGGGAAGTGAAAAGGAAGGCTATATACAAAGACGAATCAAAGAATAGAAAATCAAGAGAACCTCGGCTTTTCCCCCTATACTTAGGATCAAATAATCCTAAGTATAGCAGGCTGTACACGAAGGGAAAACCGAGTGAAGAATGTACAGGGTCTACCCCCCCCATACTTAGGGTAAAATACCCCTAAGTATAGGCAGCGAAAACATGGGTAAAATGAATCAAAAGAATACCCGAGAGTCCAACATCCCCCCTATATTTAGGGTAAAGTACACCCTAAGTATAGCATAATCAAAAGATGAAGAAAGGGATGTGAGACTAAAGAATAGAGTGATATGGACACTGGATCTATACAAGTCGGGAGAACAGTGATAATCAGACGTGAGATGCAATAGATGTGAGTCAAGAGACCACATCTCACGTAAAGTGAATAGGGGCAACATCAACGACCCGCGGCTCATGATCAAGATATGGCTTAAGTCGCTGGCCGTTCACTCGAAAGGTACTCTCAGAAGACAACTCAGATATGTCGATACTCCCATTGTCGTGTACCTTTCTCACTAGATACGATCCCTTCCATTTGCTCTGTAGCTTCCCTGGAAATAAATGAAGCCTAGCATCAAACAACCATACTCTCTGTCCAGGCTCAAAATGCTTGTGGCTGATATGAGAATCATGCCACTCCTTCACTCTCTCCTTGTAATGTAGGCTGTTTGAGAAGGCGGTATCACGAAGCTCCTCCAAGGCTGCTAACTCTGCCCTCCGTTGGTCTCCTACACTATCTGGATCCAAAAGTATATCTGTGACTGCCCAAAGTGACCTGTGTCTCAACTCAACAGGCAAATGGCACGGCTTGCCATAAACGAGATGAAAGGGAGATGTGCCCAATGGTGTCTTGAAAGACATCCTATATGCCCACAAGACCGAGTCCAAAAGCTGTGACCAATCCTTTCGGTCAGGGCGGACGTCCTTCTGCAATATAGTCTTGATCTCCCTATTCGACACTTCGGCTAGACCATTCGTCTGAGGGTGGTATGGAGTGGCAACTCGATGGTCTATGCTGAACTTGCCAGCAAGGGCCTTCACCTGGTCGTTGATGAAATGAGACCCCCCGTCAGATATCAGCGCTCGAGGTACCCCGAACCATGTAATGGTATGCTTCCTCAAAAGTCTGCAAACAGTCCTAGCAGGCGGGGATGGCCTCAACCCAACGACTCACATAATCCACGGCCAACAGAATGTACTCGAGTCCCTGACTCTTAGGGAATGGTCCCATGAAATCGATGCCCCATGCGTCAAAAACCTCACAGAAGTGAATGGGCTGCATCGGCATCATATCATGCTGTCCACAAGTGCCCATCCTCTGACAGTCAATACACCTATTCACGAACTCATCAGAGTCCTTGAAGAGGGTAGGCCACCATAGGCCGGATTGGAGCACTTTCTGTGTCGTTCTCCTCCCAGAGTGATGTCCTCCTGCCTCAAACTTGTGGCAGTAAGTGAGGACGCTATGGTGCTCCTCCTGAGGAATGCACCTACGCCAGACGCTATCCCCTCCTTCGTGGTAAAGGATGGGATCCTCCTAGTGGTAAGACTTGGCCTTCGTGAGGAAGGCCTCAAGCCTCTGCCTGGGCCAATCTTGTGGAACTTTCTTAGCAACAAGAAAGTTCACAATATTGGCGTACCACGGGAGAGAGGCGATAACAAGGATCGCCTCATCTGGGAAGGTCTCACATATAGGCTCAGTCTGCTCAAAATCCTCAAGATGCTCTAATCGGGAGAGATGATCCGCCACCACATTCTTGACTCCAGGCTTATCCTTGATCTCTATGTCGAACTCCTGGAGTAGAAGGATCCATCTAGTCAATCTAGCATTGGCATCCTTCTTTGCCATGAGGTACCTGATGACGGTCTGATCTGTATACAAGGTCACTCTAGATCCAATAATGTACGATCTGAACTTATCTAGGACAAACACTACGGCTAGCATCTCCTTCTCAGTGACTATGTAGTTCCGCTGCGCGGAATCCAATGTCCAGCTAGCGTAGTGAATAGAAAATGGAACTCCATCCCTCCTCTGTCTCAACACGGCCCCCACGGCAAAATCGGAGGCATCCGTCATGATCTCGAATGGGAGAGACCAATCAGACGGCTGGAGAATAGGAGCCTCAACAACACATCGCTTGAGAGTCTCAAACAATGAAAGACACTTGTCATAGACAAGGAACTCGGTGTCTTTCATCAGCAGGTCAGTCAACGGTCGGGCAATCCTACTGAAATCCTGAATGAAGCGCCAGTAGAAACCGACGTGCCCAAGGAAAGACCGTAACTGCCGCAAGTTGGACGGTGGTGCGAGTTTTCTAATGACATCCACCTTGGCCAGATCAACCTCCATGCCCCTGTTGGAGATGATATGGACAAGCACCGTCCCTTGAGTCACCATGAAATGACTCTTCTCCTAAGACAGCAAAAGGTGAACCTCTATACATCGCTGAAGGACTCGGTCTAGGCAGTCAAGATAGGAGTCGAATCCGTCGCCGTAGACCGAGAAATCATCCATGAATACCTCCAAGCACTCCCCCACCATGTCCGAAAAGATCGACAACATACATCTCTGAAAAGTCGCAGGGGCGTTGCATAGCCCAAATGGCATGCGTCTGAAGGCGTATGTGCCGAAGGGACAGGTGAAGGTGGTCTTGTCCTGGTCCTCGGGAGCGATGGCCACCTGGTTGTAGCCGGAGTACCCATCCAGAAAACAAAAATGGCTCTTCCCTGCCAGTCTCTCAATGATCTGATCTATAAAGGGCAGGGGGAAATGATCCTTCTTGGTGGCCTGGTTGAGTCGTATGTAATCTACGCAGACCCGCCAAGAAGTGGGTACCCGGGTAACAATCTCCTCTCCAGACTCGCTGACTACTGTAGTGATGCACGTCTTCTTGGGCACCACATGCAAAGGGCTGACTAACTTGGAGTCGGAGATGGGGTAGATAAAATCGGCGCTCCACCATTTCGAAATCTCCTTCATGACAACCTCTCTCAGATTCGGGTTCAGCCGCCGCTGGAACTCACGCGACGGCTTCGCCTCATCCTCGAGATAGATATGGTGGGAGCACAGGGACGGACTTATCCCCTGGAGATCGGCTACGCTCCATCCTATTGCCTTGCGGTTCTTTTCAAGAACCCCCATCAGACGGGATTCCTGCTCTCCAGTCAAATCAGCGGAGACAATGACTGGGTACATCTCATGCTCACCCGCAAGGAACCTATACTTCAGCGATGCATGAAGTGGCTTCAGCTCTGGACAACTGGGTGCTGGTGGATCTGGCCTCTGAAAACTTTGAGTGAACGCTGCCAAATCCGCATGGGAGAACTGAAACTCTCTATCACACTCTGAATATGGAAAAGGCTGCCCTGCTGGACTGTCTCTGCTCTGCTCGGCATCTACCTCCTCCCTGGCTGTAAGCTCAGTGAAAATCAGATCTGGTATGTAATCATCAAACTCTGCCCAGTCAAAATCTGACTCTGAGGGATCTGTATCATCCAAGGTGGCCTCAGTACCACCGTCATCACAAAACAAATCAGTCTCACGGTCGAGAACCGGCTCTGCCGACTGAACGGTATCCTGGACCAGGAATGCGCTCTCCAAGCTCTCCTCTGCTGGCGTCTCTGCATCAGCGGACTCTGAAGGTGAGAGGATGGCCTGTGCATCTGGGTCTGCCCAAACTGCCTCGTCATCTGTGATCACAAAGTCGCAGTCCTGGTGGATGTCTGGCCCTGCATCTGTCATCTGCTCTTTATCGGATGTAGTCTCTGAGCATGTTGTATCTCTAGCTCTGCTGTCCTCGACCGTCTCTATTTGTACACTTTCGCCCTCGACGTGAAAGTATACCTTCCCGCTATTATGGTCGGTCACTGCCTTGGTTGTGGCTAAGAACGGGCGACCTAGAATGATGGGGGTATCGGTCACTGACTCAGAGATCTCCATGTCCAACACTACGAAGTCCACGTGGAATTGCAGGCCCTAAATCGTGACCACAATGTCCCTCAGCAACCCCTTCGGCCTCTTGACAGATCGATCAACAAACTGAAGGACTGTCCTGCTCTGTCGAAGAGTGCCCAACTCGAAGCGATCGAGAAGGGCTGCCGGAAGTAGGTTGATCGATGAACTGCTGTCTAATAGAGTACGGTCGAACCTCTGCTCTCTGATGTGGCATCTGACATACGGGGCTCCTAAGTCTTGCCTCTTGGCCGGCAGACGGTTCTGGATCACGAAACAAGTAGCTCTGGTCAGCACATGGATCTCGGACTGGTGGTTCCTCCTCTTCCTCCTAATAGTAGTCCTGTCTCTAAGCGAACGCTAGAGGAGAGGGATGTGCTGCAAAGCCTCCTGAAGAGTCAGTTGTATGTGAAAACGGTCTATCATCTGCTGGTTGAACTCTTCCTGCTGCCTCTTTTTTGGATTTTCTATTTTCTTCCCCTTTCCCATATGAAGAGCTATAGGGAAGGGGATCACAGGGTCTTCCTCAGATGAAGGACTAGGAGAGGGTCTACACTGCTCGACGGCAGAGTCCACACATACATCAAGCACCACAGGTGGACCAGAAGAAAATAAATCCTTTCCTTTATTTCCAGAAATGTCCCGAGATACATCAACAGAAGGAAAAACTACAGGAGTCTCAGAATTAAAATTGTGGCATCAGCACCACCATCGGCTGGTAGATGTACGGCCTCAGTATCGCGCTCTGGCTCGACAACATGGGTGGCCTCAGTACCACCTCCTCCTACTAGTGAAACGGCGGCCTCAGTACCGCTGGTGGGATCAGCATCCGTGGTGGCATCAGTACCACCGTCATCATCTCTAGCGGTCTCAGTACCGCTCTCCTCCTCGTCGGACGCTCTGGAAGTGGCCTCGAGGTGTCGCTCAGACGAGGCGCCGCCTGCTGGCATCCTACCGCTCCTAAGTGTGACAAAATCAGTATCAAAAAGATATGCAGACATATCACCAAAAGCATCACTCGGAGTGGCATACTCAGTACAAACTACCTGCTCAGACTTCCTCTTGAGGTTGTTCGGATTGGGCTCTATCTGGGCAGGGATGGCTGCCTTCCCTCTCACTATGTCCCGCATCTCCTGGCGGAACTCATCCATCTCCCATCGGAAAGTAGCCTGCTGATCGGTAAGGAGGCGGGCTATGCCATCCAAGGCGGGGTTCTCATAGGATGGCCCATGAGAACCTGACGGGTAGCCTCTCTAGTAGTGAGGTTGTTGTTGCTGCTGCTGTGGGTGAGAGGGGTATGACTGTGGATGATGCTGCGGCTGATGAGGCTGATCACGCCTCCAAGAATGTCCCTTCTGATAGGGACGAGGACCATACTGCTGTGACTGCTGCTGCTGCTGGGTGTACGCTGGGGGCTGCTGCTGCTGGTGATCCCTCTGATGGTTGTACTGGCCACCCTGTCCTGATGGCTGCTGCTGGGAGCTGGAACCTCCGGCCGACCAACGGAATCCGGGATGGTCTCGTCGGATACCGGGCTGGGGTCGGTCGTACCAAATCCCGTTGACATCCATCAACGACTCTGACTCGTACGGGGGTGGCGGGAGCACTACCAGAGGCTGATCCGGCTGGTATACCATCATCTGTGTGTCTAGGGATGGTGGTGCCTGGTAAGAAAGCTGCGGCTGCTGGTACAGCTCCGCCTGTACAAGATGGACCTGTCTAGGCTGCTGGTGGCTAGAGCGCTGGGACGAGCTGCTGCTGCTACTCGGATCACCTCGTGCTTGAAGACGGGGTTGGGAAGCCGTCTGTGCCTCCTGGAGACACATGAGCTGTGTCTTCAGGTCACTCAGAGTCTGTGCCATCTGCTTCATCTACGTGATGCCCTGACACTGCTTCTTCTCAATGATCTCCATCCGGTCCAGCTTCTCGCTGATGATACCCATGTCGACGGCTGTGGACTCAGCCTGTGCTGCTGCCGCTGACGAAGTGGATGGACCGACGTCAACCCGTGCTATCCTCTAGTACTGCACGGTCTGTGGCTGGGGTCGTCCCTGTGTGTAGAGTCGGGTCTGGGACATCACCATATAGTTCTCTGCCATCTCCTCGTGGATGACCCAGACCTGATCATGGTCCTTGGCGAAATAGGACCCGCCACAAGAAGCGTTCACCAAGCCCTGAAGCTCTGGTGTCAGCCCACAGAAAAAACTCTGAACAAGATTCAGCTTGGATATCTCATGGTGCAGGCATCTATCAGTCAGCTCACGGAACCTCTCCCATGCCTCGTGAAACTACTCGTTGGGGAGCATGGAGAAGTTACTGATCAGGGATCTAGCGGCGTTCGTCCGCCCGAGTGGATAGTACTTGTTCAAGTACTCGGTGCGGAGCTTCTCCCAGGTGTAGACAAACTTCCCCAAGTGCTTCAGCCAGGTGGCTGCTCTGTCTGCTAAGGAGAAGGGGAAGGCAATCATCCGTATGGTATCCTCGTCCACCTGTCTGTCATGGACGGTGCTGCAGATCATCAAGAACTCCTGTAGGTGGAGATGGGGCTCCTCAGTGGCGAGCCCGTGGAACCGGGGGAGAAGCTGCAAAGTGTTTGGGGGGAACTTGAAGTCCCCCATGATGGCTGGAAGCACAACCCAACGGTGCGTCAGTTTCGATCCGGGGTTGTGTAACTCCCGCATCGGTCACGGCTGGTCCGGTACTGCTCCTGCTGCGAAGGCTGCTGCTGCGGCTGCGGCCGTGGCTGCTGCGGCTGCTGCTACCTCATCGAGTCTCCTCGGCCTGTCTCCGGGCTCGTGCTGGTCGCGAGCGGCTCTCAACTGCTCCATATCACGCCTCATCTCTATCATGAATGCTCCCTGATCCCTTAACTGCTGTTGAACTGTCTCGAGGGAGGTGATCAGGGTGGAGTTGATCGCACCCTGGTCCAAAATGAATGTATGCTCAGGCTGGGGACCTCTGGTGTGATCACCACTGCTGCCGGCCATGGTCTCTGCAAAACCAAAAGATCTAAACTCAGGTGCCGATAAATCATCTGACGATCTCTCCTCTGGCACCGGTATCTCGGAACTGAAAGAAGGGGGGTCGAGGGGGAACAGGGTGGAGTCGAACTCGGGTTCGGAGAGCTGTTCTCGGCTCTCGCGAACCAACCTAGATGAGCGGGCAGAAGTGCTGGGAAGCGGTGCAGCCAGAGGCTGCCTAAGAGACCTTCTACCCATCATCTTGATCTGGCGAGTCAGGCGGATGAGATCTGGTAACAACAATGATCAGCAAGCAATACCCCAAGTTCACCTACTCAACGCGAGCTGAAGACCGTAAAGGCTCGGTCAATTATCTTTTCAATTTTATTAGGTGATAAGTCAGGATAGCAGAGCGATTAACGTGACCTGTTGGGAATCCGATATTTTCTCAACCGACTGTCCCGTACAGAAAAGCCGGTAATCAGTCGAGAAAAATCGGATATGGCTCTAGCCTAGGGTGCGGGTCACTCTCTCGCGCAAGCAAACCAGACAAGGAGGGGGTTGCTCTCTCCAAGACAAATTTTTCGGTGAGTGTCTTTTAGGGTCAATAGAGTTAACCAGTCCCAATTTTATGGTTCAAATTTTAAGGTATTTTTCAATAAAAAGCAAACGCCTAACGAATTTTTCGGTTCTCCTGGTTATTAAGTCCAAAAATCAGGGGGAGAAGTCGAAATAGCCGATGCGCGAGAAAATCAATGATGCATGCAGAGTAAGAGATGCGTACCTGACTCCAGCAGTCTACATGCAAAATGATCCGCGCAAAATTTAAAGACTGAAATAAAACTACCTAAATGGTGCAAGCGGAAATCCAAGCCCCAAGCAACAGTTCTACTCGAAAGAACGTCTAGTCGACCACCAGCCTCCAATCCAAGAGTCCGGTCTCGGTCCACCCCTTCTCCTCTCGACAAATCGAGTTCAAGAGCAGTGCTTGGCAGGGTGGGCTGTGGCGCATAGGCTCGAAGGTAGTGGATCGACTATTTTATTAACTTTTTATTTTTGGTCCAATTATTGATCTATAGGTACAGGCATATTTATTAGGGTTTTTGGATCCTATTTATTACGTCACAGTCAAGCAAAAATCCTAAGGCCAGGGGCTCAAAACCATGAGAAACTGAATATGCAGAAAAGAAATCAAAACAACGAAGAAAGCCGCGTAAAAAGTCGAGGGGTCCCCCGAGCACACCGGTGCTCGGCGAAACAGACCTCGAGAGTCTAAGTCTGAGAGAGAGAGAGAGTCCTGCTGTCCTGTATTATTACAACACTTCAAATAATGCTGAAAATAAAGTCTAAACTAAAGCTAATCTAAGCTCCCGCACTCGGCTGTCTTCTCGTGCTCTCCTGCAGCTCCGTGCAGAAGGGAGCCGCCTCCGATAGCCGTGGTTGCGCTGGCTCCTCGAAAGTCACCGCCTCGGTCCTCGGGCCCTCGTAAGAAGACAAAAGAGTGTCACAGACCAGATAAAAATAAAGCAAATACAATAAGAAAAAGAAAACAGGGTATATATGCAAAAATAAAAATAAAAATAAAAATAAACAAGAAAAAACAAACAAAAACAAAAATAAAAGAAAAGAAATAAAAATAAAATAAAACAAAAATAAAAGAAAATTAAAAAGCTGCGGAAAGTTGCGAAAAAGAAAACAAAATAAAAAGAAAAAGAAACCGACTACTAAGTCGTGCTCCCCGGCAACGGCGCCATTCTGATGAGCGAGCCCAACAGACTAAGGTAAAGGTGTCACTAACGTCGTTGTGACCTCAGTCACTCGGGACTTAGAGCTCAATCAAGAAAAATAATTAGACCACCAAATAAAGATAAAAATCGATGAAAATCAAGATAGCGGTCTGACGAATCCGAGAATGTCGCTTTTAAAAAGTTGTTTTTATCGTGTCGTGCGTTGTAGGCGGCAATCGGAAACAATCAAGAAAATACCACAAATAAGTTATTCAATTTTTAATCTCGTGGCTTTATGTTTATTTTACTTGGGCAAGTCCCAAGGTCGATCACAAGGAGGCAAAGGAACAACCTAGAAAGATGTCTATCAAAGTTTATGTTCGGTTTTCGAAGCGGTCTTTTTTTTGGAATTTTTAATGCAATATAGGGTGCACTATGTAAATTCAGCCTATTTTAGGACTAAAATGTGAATTACATTTAAATGATGTCAAAAAAAATGAAACTTGGCCGAGATGTAAAATATGATGAAATGTATGCACTGTAATTTTTTTGGAATTTTTGGATGCAATATGAATTTTTTTATGGATTTTTAAATGCAAACAGAATGATTTTCAATATTTATTATAATAAATATTAAACCTACTTATTTTCAAGAAATAAAATTATCTAAGATCTATCACTAGGTGATGGATCTCAGAAAAATCCTAAACCTCGAAAATGTGGGGTTTAATACTATTAAAAATTAAATACTAAAAGATGCAAAATGATTTTTACAGGACAAAATATGTATGCAAATTCAATTCTTTTTGGGCATGATGTTAATAATAATTAACTCTACAAGATATGATTTTTCGGGGATTTTTAGAGCAATGATTAATTAGCTATGAATTTCCAAGCAAGAAATGGGCAAAATATGCAAATTTTCACAAAACAATTATTTATTAATTAACCATTAATCACAAAAATGCCCACAATATGTCAAAGTGTAGAGAATTAATTAACAAACATCATGCTATTTTTAGATTGATAAAATAATGTAGGGAAAATGTTCAAAACTGAGGGGGAACACATGGGTACGAGTGCAATATAAATAATTAAATAAAACTAGAAATACACTGAAAGGGCCTAATTGTAATTACCGATAATTCTGGGGGGGATTTCTGCAAAATTCTCAAGGGAGCACGTGCGGTGCACGTGCTCCTTGAGTCTCTGGACTGAAGTGCAATGTAGTTATCTCCCGAGGGCGCAGCTGCAATTTACCCAGGTCACGTGCAAAGCACGTGACCCGGGTGGGTGACGTTTGGTGCTGACGTCCCCCCGCGCGCGTGCCTCGCACGTGAGGGGGGGTCTCGGGCGACGTACCCGGCCGCTGGCGGTCTGGCGAGGCGGAGTAGGTGCCTTGGTCCGACCAAGGCTGAGAGGGACTCCGGTCCAGATTGCCGCTGGTGGCGGAGGTGGAAGACGGCGACCGGTGGCTGCTGCTGTTGTAGGCGGTAGCGTCGTGGCTCGACGAAGATGAACGGCGATGGCGGAGTCGCGGAGGCGTAGAGGGGACGTCGAGGAGTTCCGGTTGGTGTAGCGTTGGCGATGGCTTGACGCCAAGGCGGAGACGGAGGTGGTGATGGGTCGTAGTTGGAGATGGCGTTGGTGGTGAACGAGGTCGAAGGTAGCGTTGGCTCGACGAACGGAGTCGGAGCTTGGCAAGACGACAGAGGAGAAGCTCGGCCGTGGGTTGCAACGAGGTCCAAGACCTCGGATCTCGCCGCGCGAAGAAGTCGATGGGGCGCTGTCACCGCCGCGGTGACCCTTGCGATGCAATCGACGGATGTCCTTCTCCGGGGCGGTGGCTTGCATTTAAATAGGAGGTGGGTCAGCTGGTGAAGGAAGGTGGCTGACGACATGATCGTGATGGAGTTGCAATCGGAGATGGGCGAAATCGAAGGGATTTGGGAGGATATCAGCGAGGATCGGAGATTGGATCGTGATCGGGGTGATTGTCGAGAGGATCTGAAAGAGGATTCGGCCGGCGAGATTCACGGGGTGCGGCGGCGTTCCCGATTTGGAAAAAGAGGCGTCTGGAGACGGGAGGTGGACGACGAGCGGGGGCCGTCCGATCGGGTTTGATCGGATGGCGCCCGTCGCGCCACGTGGCGGCGAGAGGAGGAGAGGGGACGCGCGTGCGGAGCGCGTGCCTTGAAGGCACGTGCGATGCACGTGCGTCTATAATTAATTTTTTTATTATTTTTAAAAACGATTTATAAAAAGGCTGAAAAAGACTGACACGTGGCGGCACCAGGTGCTGCCACGTGTCAGCACCAGAAAATTCCGAAAATAAATATTTTATAAAATCGAGAAAAAATAATAAACGACCTCGGATCGAAAAAGTTTCTTCACGAAAGTTGCTTGTCTCGATGAGATCTACAACTTTCATTAAGACTTCAAAATCAAAATCGATCATTTGCACAAAGTGATATTTTTGGGGTATCCCATGTACATAGAATACCTTAATTGTGGAGTTTTGTAATTTTTTTGTTATTTTTAAAACAGATAAAAATCCGGAAAAATTACGGTAAAATCAAAGATAAATGAAGACACATTAATCTAATTTTTTTGGATTTTTATTAATCAACCAAATATGTACAGAAAATATTAGGTCAAAAAATAGCTAAAATATACAATATACAAAAGAGGCCCAAAACCCAACTTTCACATATGAGCTCCGATTCACTTGAACTTGGTCTCGTTTTGAAGGTAATTGAATGTAAATTAGTTCAAAAGTGAGTAGGATTAAAACGGACACTAGATGGGGGAGATATGTGGCTTTTAGTCCGAAAATCCTGAAATTAGGGTTTGGGTTTTTGGTCCACTTCTTTGGTTAGTTATTTTTTTGTATTTTTCCTTTATTCTTGTTAGTGATATGTACACAGTGGAAGTGGTTTTGAGTTATTCGGAGTTAGCATGAATGAGTTAAAAATCCGGGAAGTTAGGCTATTTACAGGTCATTTTGGCTTGGATTTTTGGCTTCTTATTTTATGCAGATTTTTGTGCTAAAATGCCATTCTTATGGAAACATGCATGAATGCTAATTATGCAAAATAGATGCAAGAATGCTGTTGATTTTGAGGGTTTTGAGCTTAATAAATGAGATTTAGAATGATGAATACGAGATTCATCACGGTCTCGCTATGATATTAACCTAGTATAGCACCCAGGGTCGGACTCAGGGAGCGCGGATTGGCCTTGCGGCCTACGAAGTAGTCTAAAATAAAGAAAAAATAAAAACAAGGAATTTTTGGTGGATTTTTAATATTTTTATATTTTTTGGATTTTTAAATATGAAGGAAAATAATAAAACAATGAAAACACACAACTTTCACCACTTATTTAATTACTCTAAAATGGTCCAAAAATTCAAACAAAAATATTTCTAGAATTTTTATATTTTTTAATGTTTTGGTGAATTTTTGAGAATTTTCTGATTTTTAGGGAATTTTCTAAAAATAAAATAAGGCTGAAACCAATGAACACTGTCTAGCCAGGCTTCAAGGGCCAAAATAAAATATAAAATGGCCCTATCAAAGCCTGGAGGTATTTTTCATGGAAAATAGAAACAAAAAGGAAAAATCAAGAAGAGGGTTTATTAATTTTTGGTTTCTCTATGAATTTTTAGAATTTTATGGGTTTTTAGGGTTTTTTCAATTTTTTTTATGGCCAAAATTGGCTAGAAAATCAAACACACAAAAATACACAAAGTCTAATTTTTTTATAAATTTTAAAGAGGTTTTTATAATTTTTTTGAATTTTATAATCTGGACAGAGACAAAATTAAGGGTTTTTGAATTTTTAAAAATAATAAAAGGGCTCAAAATTTTTCTCAAAAATTGGTGAAACTTCTACACAGTGGCAGGAGCCACGTATCCAATTTTCACTCAATTTGGATTAAATTTGATATTTTATTTAGAACAAACAAGAGCCCACAGTACACAGGGACCTGTTTGTAATAAAAATATCTGCTGGGGGCCTAAAAGCAACAAAAACAGAAACTCAGGGGGTCCTCGTGCAAAAACACCAGATTCCCACGTGCGCAGAACGTGTCCTGGGCACTGAGGGACCCAAATGAAAGAAAACTTAAGTCCCCGGACTTATTAGCAACATGTGCTAAAAGTCTAGGGGCTAAGTTGTAAAAAGCCCAACGATATTCAACACATGTTCAATAAAAACACTCACAAGGGCATAAGTGCAAATATCCAAAAATATATTTCATTCCATAACATGTAAAAACTACAGGCCCATATCATGCAATTTCACCAAAAAATCACGTGACGAAGCACGTGTCCACCATATACAGGGGTAGAAATGCAATTAAAATAAGCAACAGGGTCCTATATGCAAATATTCCAAACTAAAATAAACTACGGAAAATATTTACAGGACTAAATGCTAAAACAAAACAGAAGGGGGGATAAGTGATATTTACCCCTATTATTTATCCGAGGGCTGGGATGGCGCCACGTGGCTGATCTGACGGCTGCGGGTAGCGGGCGCCTCCTCGAGTAAACCTCGCTTGGATCTGACGGTGGAGGGCTCGCCACGTGGAGGATCAAACGGCTTCTGAAGGGGCTCGCCTCTCCTCTGCAACGTGTAGATCGGACGGTGCTGGTAGCGGAGCGTCTCTTTGTATAAATGAACGGTCCAGATCAAATCTAGGCCTCCGGGGTCGAACGAACGTCGAATGAGGATCCTGGAAGAACTCCTCGCCGGCGAGCTTCGCCGGAGGAATGCTGGTGCATTGGACCTCCCAGGGGGCTGCTGATGGGTGGAAAAGGTTTGCCAAAGCCTCCCGCGGATGAAGAACCCCTCCGATGGCGCCAAGGAGCTCCAAGGAGCCCGGGCGACGACGTCGGAGCAGGGCTCCTGTGCCTGGAAGTTGAGGTCCTCAGATGGACCTCCTCAGACCTGAAAAGCTGCACAGAAAGACTCCTGGGTCGAGGGCAAAGTGCCTCGACCCGGTTAGAGGCGAAGTGGGTGGCTGATGCGTCAGGGCGAAGGATCTCTGGCGATGCGACGACGAAGGAGATCGACTCCCAGTTCCGGGGCGAACTGGGTTGAATGGCTAGGTGAAGAACGTGCAGGGGAGAAGGGTGGAGGTGATGATCAGGTCGATCGATGAAATGGGTGAACGATATGGCCGGAATCGATGGTCGACAGCGAGAGAGGAATTTGGGCGTAACTGGAAATTAGCAAAAGATAGAAAGAATCAAGCTTACCGGATGGCCGAGTCGAATGTGGAAGAGCTCCTGAAGCTCCTGGTCTTTGCCTCGAGGGCCGTCGATGCCCGAGGCTCGAGCGCTGCTCCTGGGCGACGCACGACGGCGATGAGCGGCCGGATCAGTGGCTGAGACACCTCCTCCTCACTGCGACACCACCCGCGGCTAGCTGTCACTCTAGGGAAGGCAGTGGAGGTCCTGGGATGGAAAGGAGGAGACAAAGATAGATGGAATCGTGCGGCAGAGCTGAGACTAAATAGTCCTAGGGGTCCGAGAAGATGGGATCGTGCATGGATATCGGAGCTCGGACCCCGAGGGGAAACCACCGGGCGTGGATCTCGGATGATCAGGGAAGGATTAGGACTTGGGGTTTGCGGATTTGGTGTTCGGATCAAGGAGCAATAATTGGGAGAAAAGGCGGGTCGGGCGCAGATCCGCGGGTTTGTGGTCCAGGGGGGGGTTGACCGGGGGTCAACATTCCCCCGTGGACCAATGGGAATCGGCCACGTCATAAATATTTGAAAATTCAATATAAAATAGCAAATGGCCAATTTTGGAAAAGTTAAAACATGGAAAATGTTTATTTATTTATTTATAAACTATTTTTTTGTGATTTTTATTTATTTTTTTGAAATAAAAATTAGGTATTTACAATATAGTATTAATATATAGGTATATACAACATATATTTTTAATTTTTAATTTTTAATTATTTATTTTTGTATCAATTATTCCAATTTTATATTTTATTTATTTATAGAATAAAATTTGGAATATTATGACATTTTTATTTTATTTTTATTAATTATTTACATAGGGTAAATAAATACTTTTATTTATATACATATATGATATATATACAATAAAGGCTTTGATTTTTATTTTTATTTCTTTTATTTTATTCTTATTTTTATGGTTTTTATTTTATTTATTTACATTATGAAATAAGGAATATGTACAAATTTTTGTGGAATTTTATTGATTTATTTACTAGGTGAAATAAATGTATAAGGTGGTTCTATGTACATGGTGAATATACCAGGGTGAAGGGATTTTTATTTCTTTTTAATTTTCTCATTTTTATTTTGATTTTATATTTACAACTATATACATATAAATACACACCCATTTTTATTTTTATTTAGAGGAAAATATTTTTATTTATTTACAGATATATATGTACACCCATGAGCTTCCTTATCTCTCTCTACTTGGATTTTTATGCGGTCAGGCCCATGCTGAGCCCTCCCTTGGGATTAGGTCGCTCAATATTTATTCTAAATATCTCCCTCTTTTTCTTTTATTTCTTTATTCTTTTATTTATGCACAAAAACATGCTAATTATTTATTTTTGCACAATGCATGCCAAATGCTAATTATTATTATTTACATATATCTACATGTGTTTGGCAAAGGTTTTGTAGCTAAAATAAAAGAATAAAGAGTGACGAATGGGTATTCATCAGGCACCCTCGGCGGCCCTCCAGTTGCACTCCCTTGCCTCCGCGCTTGCGCCGCCAGACGTGCATCGACTACAGTCATTACCTACAACCACGCCACCGCACACCTCCAACGACGTCCCAAAGCTCCACTGCACCTGCTGCGCAAGTCCGTTGTGCCAACCATGCACCTGTCCGCACACACAGGAGCTTCCTCGCTGCGGCCAACTGCCGCACAAGCCAGATGCCACCGCGCGACCGCCTGCTTCGCCTACATTTGACCTCGCCACGCTCATGCCCTTGCCTTCTCGCCACCGCCATGCCCGCCCCAGGTGCGTGCGCACCTCCGCCGCGCGACCAGAAGCCCCGGCGCCCTCCATCGTTCCTGGAAAATGGAAAAAGGAGAAAACTCCCTCACTAAGGCGCATGTGAGTGAAGGGTAAATTCCCGAAAAGCCCATGAAGATTTCTGAATTTCGCCCAGGTCCAAATACACAGGGATCACGTGCTACGCACGTGACCACTTGGGAAAATTGCAATAAAAGCCTCTGGAGATCTATCTAATCACAATCACACCCCTACCATGTATATAATCCATCTACTTCATACTATAACAAACAAATAATAAATAAAATTAAAAAAATAAATAAATAATACAATAAAAATACGTATTAATGCCCATAAATACCATATATACAATATTAAATAAATTTTGAAAAAGGAAAAATACTTTTTAGCATTAAATAAATCATTAAGACACTAAAAAATATAACAAACTTTAAAATCACATAAAAAATATAAAGACCTACCTAAAAATCTGATAAAAATTACCATTAGTGTATTTTACTGTATTTTTCATAATATAGAAAAAACAAAACAAAAATTAAATAGAAATTACAATTCATTTTATAAAAGAATAAAAATCACAAAATTCATTAAAATGTGCAAAATCAATATAAAATTCGTAAAAATTAAATAAAAATCCAGAAAAATCCCTAAAAATAGGAAACCATTTACCTTAGGTATTCTATAGTTTAACCCTAGTCTCCAATAGTTTGCCTCCCTAAGGTCGATACTCCCCTGCTTAACCGCTATACACTTAAGCTTAGGAGTATAAAGAATAAAATAAGAAGATTAACCAAAAATTAATCTTTTCTGATAAAACTCACCTGGTCGATAGTCGATACAACGACAGTGAAATTATTTTCTGTCTCTTTTGCAGGAATAAAGAAGTGATCAAGTGGTGTTTTTCAATTTACCAGGAAAAATAGAAAAAAATTAGGAAAACACTATGACGGACCGGTCCAAAGGGGGAGCTGGGAGTTTACTGATGTCAACCAGGGCCGCTCCTTGATTGGTCCACGTCATCTGCAAAGAGACAAAACAAAAATAAAAGGAAAATAAAATAGCAAATGATTTTATTAATTTTTTCTCAAAATACAAAATTTGTTTCTTTTTTATGTACTATTTTAGGTGATTTTTATTTATTTTTGTCGACATATTTTTATATATTAATTTTTACAAGTATAATTACATGTATAAATACATATATTTTGTGTGTTTTATTTTTATTTTTTATTTTTGATTTATTATTTTATATACATAATTTATATATTTATAATATATTTAAACATATATTTACATATTTTTTTATTTTCAAAGTTTATTTGTGTGTTTAAATAAATATAAGAGTATGCGTAATGTAATTATAGGCTACGTATGTATTCTATTACATTATTTATTTTAATGAATTTTCAGTGATTCCTTTTGTGTTTATATTTTAAATATAATTCAATTAATATTTACAAACATTTAAAAAATGTAAAAAGAGTAAAATTAAAAGAATCAATAAATGTATATAAAGATATACAAGTATAGTGTACTATGGTGCTCCAAAAGCCAAATTTTGCATCTTAACTCCAATTTTAATGAAATCACCTTCAATAGATAGATATTTTAAATTAAAGTACAACAAAGGTGAGTTTGGTCAATTTTGAGTTCATATGGAGAACATAACATGATCTGTAAAGTTTTGTTTTCGGCTTTTTCAACTGTGTGTCCTAGTCGATGTACGTGTTTGGTGTTGAAAATATATTATTTGAAGTGTATATGAGTGTGCATAAATTAATGTAAGTTTTAGTTATATATTGTATACATGTCACCTAGGGTTTCTGGGTGTAATTGTTATTTTGTCTGTATTTTATTGCCCTTATCTCTCCCTACTTTATTTCTTGTCAATCAAGTCAATATTGACTTAGTCTCGGGGTTTAGGGTCAGTCAGTATTTATAATACTTCCTTTATTTTTCTTTTCTTTTTTTATTCTTTTATTTTGTATTTAAATAAATGTATTTAAGCATTATTTATAAACGAAGGCCAAAGTATTAATTTGTACAAGCTAGTTATTTTTACATGCATTTAACTAGGGTTTTAAAGATAAAAAATAAAGGTGAATGAATGAGTATTCATCACTTGGGGACCTGTCAGTTTTTATCATGTTTTCTTGCCTTCTTTATTTTATTCTCCATATTTTCTTCGTATTTTATTTTGTTTCCCACGATTTATGTTTTCACCTTTTTTATATTTCACATATTTGTTAATTGAGCCTTTAGATAATCAGGATTGCATGCTCGCTAAATTAAGTCCCAAGTCCTAATATCTGCATGTTCCTATTGAGACGCTCAGATCAAGGTATCAAGGTCTGGTCTTGGAGGGCCTGCGATGTTCGGCAAATCAGATCCGAAAATTGTTGTATCGGCTGCTCTCGCGGTGTGCGGCACTCAACACAAGCGAATCGACAACAATCAACCCACAAATAAATAAGAAATAAATGTAAAGTATGAGAAAAATTATTATAATTCTATAAAAATGTGTATAGAAGCAAGTATTCGAGTGTCGAACCACTAAGAGCACACATAGTGGAGAAAAATTGATTAGACTACTTAGAGATTTTTTGTTTTTGTTTTTTGAAATATTTTTGTATGTTTTAATTTATATTTTTTAATATTTTTATGTTTTTAGTTATGCAATTTTTTACTTTTTAATTTTAAAATAAAATATATAGTAGAGATAGTAAATATAATATATAGATAATGTATATAAAAAAATAAACTTGGATTTTTAAAATATAACAAATAAAAATAAAAATTGACAAAATATAATATTTTTAGGTTTTATAAAATTTTCTATGTTTTTGGTGATTTTTGGGTAATTTTTATAATTTTTGTGTATTTTCAATTATTGAAATGAGCCAAAACAGGAAATATATAAAATTAGTGACCTTATTTAGGGTTTAATAAATGCATATAAGTTCAAAATAAACCTAAAATAATTTACTATAAAGTATATTTATCAAAGAAAATTCAAAAATAGAAAACTATTTTTTTATTTTTCTACATTTTTTGCAAAATTTTCTATGGTTTTTAGAAATTTTCAATTTTTAGGAGTTTTGCTTAATGTTTTTCAAAAAATGTGAAGATTTGAACATATTTTTATTGATTTATACGAATGAGATGAATTCTGATATGGATTATTTAGAATGAAACTTAAAATAATTTTGAAATGGGGAGCCAAATAGTGTTCCGCATAAAATGTAAAACAATGCATGTCTTTGTAAAATATGACATCGAAATCCAAACTAAAAACAAACAATGTAATTTATTTATTTTATAAGAAAATTATTGGTGACACTTGTAGCCGACTGAATGAGTCATTATACTTGAAAATGTAACTAATTGGAATAGGATGTATTATATTTAATTTAATTACGAGTTAGAGAAAAAAAAAGTTGACTTCTTTAAATATACAATCAATTACCAACAAAAATGTATGTATGCTTTTAAAGGTATGAAAATCGAGTTAGAGAAATAAAAAAGAAGATCAAACCCATCATTTATAATTAGATAAATAAGTTTTTAAATGCAAATGAATTAAGAGATGTTATAGTTGAAATGTATTCCTAAAAAAGTGTGAAATACAAGACATTTAATTTTGGAATATACATATTGTTAAGGCTAATTTTTATTGAAGTGTATGAATAATAAAACTTTAGGTAACTATTATTTGAAGTTTAATTAATCCAAAACCAACTACGATTTTCGATAAATTAAATGAAGTATTTTTTAGAATAAATTAGATGAAGTATGATGGATATTCAAATTAAATAATAAAATGTCGATCATTTTTGTAAAAAAATGAACTAGAGTAGTGAACTATATACATTATTTGTAATTGGAATAAAATATATCTAAATTAATTTATTTATGATAGGGAGAATTACACAAAAAATCAACTTATTCATTCCAACATTCCTTTATAAATCATTATGGATGAATCCATGTGAGGGTATCGATAAATGCAAGATATAAAAAAATGTATGAAATGAAGCTTGAAGAGCAAAAATATTAGAACTAATTCATAACATAAAATTCCGAATAATATTGATAAAAATAAATTCTTTGAGTTTATACAAATATATTGTGAACAATTATGATGGAAAATAAAAATTTACAAAAGATCTGGCTAACCATATCAAAAAACAATAACAAACAATGCATAACAATGTTTTTTAAGAGGGCATCTAGATATGTTTGAGCACAATCCAAAGATGTTTGGAAAACCATGAGAAGTCGTCATCCTGCGACATTGAAAATATGTATGTGACTAATAAATAGAAGATACGAAAAAATATGCCAAAGGTAAGAAATGTGCAATGAAATTGTAATCACACAAACAAATATTGTTGTATATTCACCTGAATGGGGCTGACATGGAATTGCGAATGTTATATGGAAATCTGTAGATGTTTAGAACAAAAATTTTGTAAATTATTTGAAAATTAAAAATCTTACGACATGGAAAATATTTTAAAGGATAATTGAGGGGCATGCACAATGGTATTTTTGTTGAGTGGAGATGTTGAAACTACTAATACAGTAAAAAAGGTCATATCATTTTACATACTGCGACTGTAAAGATCACAGTGTCAAATGAAAATGATAATGTAAAATGTATTTAATGATTGTAAATGGCTACGAATTGTATGTAAAGTAAATATTTACAATATATTCTGACTAAAAACACATAGAAATACAAAAAGAGTTACATGTTTGTTTGGATGGATAGGAATGCAAATTAAAGAATGCTAATGTAAAATAAAGTAGAACAACATAAATTACTGTCAAAATAACAATGATGCTATAAATTCTGACATGCTTAGAGAGCAAAGAATGGACAAAATATGATTCTTACCTTGTTGAAACGATTGTAAAACATAAATTAAAAGACGTTATATAAATTAAATGAGAATGTAAAATGTAACATTCACTATGACATTCAATATGATTTTTTGGCATCTTAGTAGCAAAAGAATGACTTGAACTTAATGATTTTTTCCTTACTGACATTGCCTTTACCAACCCTAAAGATACATTTTCTAACATTAAACCCTATACTAGTTGCATATGTCTCATAAAAGTTATATGCATCTTGAATTGAACCAAAGGTTTGGCCTAATTCAGGGGCAAACATAGTGGAATTTTGTTGAGTGGAGATGTTGAACCCGCTAATAGTAAAAAAAGGTCGTATCATTTTACATACTCCAATTGTAAAGATCATATTGTAAATTAAAAAATGATAATATAAAATGCATTTAGTGATTGTAAATGGCTACGACATGTATGTAAAGTATATATTTACAAAATATTTTGACTAAAAACACACATAAACACACAAAGGGTTGCACGCATGTTTGGATGGATAGAAATGTAAATTAAAGAATACCAACGTAAAATAAAGTAGAACAGCGTATATTATTGCCAAACAACAAATGACAATAATGTTATAATTTTTTACATGCTTAGAAAACAAAGAATGAGAAAAATATGATTCTTACCGTGTTGAAATGACTGTAAAACATAAATTAAAAGATGTTATACAAATTAAATGAGAATGTAAAATGTGGCACTCAATATGGGATTTTCATCACAAAGATATAAAATATCAAACCGATAGGTTTTGCCTAATTAATGGGCATGCACCATTGGATTTTCGTGAGTGGATGTGTTGAACCTGTATAATGCGTTGAATGACGTAAAGGATAAGAAATGTATGTAAAGTATACATTTACAATAGTTTCTGACTAAAAAATTCACATAAACACACACAAGAGTTTGTGCATGCTTATGTTTGGAGGGACATGAATGTAAATTAAAGAATCCCACCGTAAAATAATGTAGGACAACGTAGAATATTGTCAAACATTAAAGAACACTAATGTTATAATTTTTTGGACATGCTTAGAGAGCAAATAAGGGACAAAATATGATTCTGACCATGTTGAAACGATTGCAAAACAGAATTTAAAAAGGCGATATACAAATTAAATGAACCTAAAATGTAAGACAGATTTGTGATATGAAAATTTTAAACAGGAGGTAGTGGTTTATATTACGCTGAAACATAATGTAAAATATATCGAGAAATCGTAAAATACATTATCTGATAGTAACAAAATTGCTACAGGATGTAAGATTTACGGGAATAATGTAAATGAATTTCGTATGGGAAGTTTGAATTGGTTCGGTGAAGTTTTTAGATGACTAAGAATAACAGAATGAAAACTATTGTCAAATGAATATATTAAAATAGACACAAATCTGGATCGTGTGAAGCTGTATCGATTTCTTTCATACATCCATCAACGCCGTTGGATATCTGACAAAAAAAAATAAAATAAAAAGAATAAATGCAAAACTTATATAATGTGTTACCTGAAACATGTCGATTTAATAAGAAAACAAATCATTTCCGATGGAGATTCTTGGAGAGCATAAGGGAGAATCCATGAGAAATGAATGTTTCCGTAAGTACTTGCTACTATGAGAGATTGATTTTCAGTAAATGAAAATGAAAATGAGAAGTTTCTTTTGATATGTCAGCTGGAAACGAGGATTAACTCGATATGAGATAGAGAAGATTAACTCGATAATGTGAGAGAAGTTTCAAAAATATAGGCTTAGAACGTTATCTCGAAGAGTGGTTTTGATGTCCATCATAAATGAACATCAAACGATGACTGAGAGGGGTTGCACGATGATTGTAGAAAGGTGCCATCTATTTCAAGTTTTCCTATATATATATATATATATATATATATATATATATATATAGGGAAAACTTGAAATGAGGTGGCACCTTACCATACTTTTAAAAAGACATGCTTAATTGGCCATTCGACCTCTTATTTAATGTAAAATTATTAATCCTGAAATCACGGGATTTGTTTTGATGAACGTGATAGTTGTTGTACATTTTCATTTTGACGAACATGTTGGGATTTTCCAATTAAGTGATCGGCGATGCACGGAGGTCGATGGATTCCGTCGATGAGAGGGCAGCCATGAATGGACATCAACGACCTTCTTTGGAGCCAGAAAATCAGATAAGGTAATTTAAAAATAAAAACAAGCAATATCTTTTTGTTTCCACGATTTTTTCGGATGCCAACGTCGTAAATTTTTTCCAGGACTTGTCGATTGAAGGCAGATTGACAAAGAAATCTTATTCCAAACTGTGAGTGAGATCATCTCTGAGATCGTGAGGTTGGGTTGTTCTTTCTCTATGCATTTGTTGCCATTTCTCGTGATCAATGCATCGGGATAGTAATATTAAATTAAATATGTTGTGTAATCGCATATTCGTATGATTCTGATGGACAAGACCAAGTTTATTCCAAAGGCAACAATGAAGAATAGTGAAGAAATTAAATGTGTTGTGAATTGCACCAGTGGTACAACAACGGAGACATTAATTCAACTGTGTTGTGTAATCGTTCAAAGCAAGAAGTTTTGTATCTAATCTTCCACCTGTCTAAGACATCAACAACAATTCAACTTCAACCCGCCAAATTTTATTATTATTCACATGCATTCTATATTAGTTTAGGAGTCTTATGTATACATTTTTATTTTACCATCAGGTTTATCATTGTCACTCAAAGGTACATTTTGATTCATTGATTTTATAATTCAGTAAGAAATTTTTATATGTTATAGTTTTTTCGCAGAATAAATGATAAATTCCTAATTAATTTTTTATTTTGCATAGTGCATACCAACACATATATTTTACAATGAGAGAGTGGATTTGACAATGGTAATTATTCATAACTCAAAAACATTAATTGCCTTTTTTGTTCATTGCGGTTGAATCATTTACAAGTTTATTTTAGTTTTTCTCTACTTTTGTTAGCTATATTCATCATTTGAAAGGCAATACTTCATAATTGCATTCAACACTTTGGATTTCCAGGTTTCCATTTTATGTTTAATCATAGTATATGATTTTTTTTCTTCATATTATCAATGCATTCAATAATTTCAAAGATAAAATTTTTAAAATATTATATAATTCAAATATCACCGTGAGAGCATCATCGTCAGCATTTACCACGTATATCTTCCCATTTTATTTGTAGAATCGAGAATATCAAACCAAGAGAAATTTCAAATTGTAGAATAGAAGACGAAGCTGTAAAGTATATCATGATTTTGTAAAATATAGACTAATAATGTAAAATAGGGGCAACAATGTCAATTACTTAATGCAAAATGTCAGCATACTCAGTAAAATACCCTCAATTCTTGTAAAATAAATTGTACATTTGTAATATATTACTATACAATTGTAATTATATGTGATATCAAGATTCTGAGAAAATAAATATACATTCGTATACGTAACGTACATATATTAATGGAGATATACATTAACATAATAGAGTAGCCTTTTGTAAAATATACAATTTATACGTAAAATATGATAAGTGTTGGTAAGCTTGTTTAAAAGTTTGTAAAAAATATTCTACAGTTATCATAATATCATTGTAAAATATGTTCTAAATTTGTAATTGTCGTTTGTATTGTGTAAATTATAGATATATAACGTAATTCATTGTTTCATTTCCTTATGTCCAAATTTCTCATTTTGTATATGCGTATAGGAGAGTTTGCAATGTCTTTATCAATTTCGTATTTTATTACGTAACCGAATGTAATTTTTTTTACTTAATATGTGTAAAATTCATTTGAATAAACGCAATATGTCATCGTCTTTTAGGATTTTTTCTGTATAAGCGGTAGATTATATGTTGTAAAATATGACATAAAGATGTAAAATAGCACAATATTTTGTATTATCATAACAGATTAATTCAAAATACGTTGCTTTTAATCAACCAAGATTTTGACAAAATGTTGTGTTCTTAAAAATGCTTATTTGCTAAATATAGAATGTTTAGTGACGTGTAATATTTTATTTAACATTAATTTAACCATCCCTCATTATAGGAATGTTAGTTGTCACGAAAACCACATAGTGGTTTCAATCTCCTTCGTTCACTCTTCATCCCACGGCCTAAGATGAAACCTTTCCTTAATCAAGGAAAGGTGCCACCTCAATTCAAGTGCACCCTATATATATATATAGGGGTTGGGGAGCATGCACCCAGGTGCATGTAATTTTACATGCACCGGGGTCTATATCTTGCATATCTTTTTTGTTTTTTGAAAAACGTCACCATGTATATTCATCTATATATCCCTCCTATATGCCATTCGGATTTCGTCAGAAACAGAGACTCCTATGCCCTCCATCTAGAATGGGCCAATTACAGCAATTCTAAGACCGTTAAAATTACCCATTCTAGATGGAGGGTATAGGAGTCTCTGTTTCTGACGAAATTTGAATGACATATAGGAGGGATATATAGATGAATATACATGGTGACGTTTTCCAAAAAACTAAACAATGTGCAAGATATAGACCCCGGTGCATGTAAAATTACATGCACCTGAGTGCATGCTCCCCAACCCCATATATATATATATACATACATATATATATATATATATATATATGGGTAAAATGGGGTTGTCCCCATGGGGGCAGCTAACTTGGCTCCCCTCGTCCCATTTCGTCCGGTTTTTTTGAAAATTTCTTCCGTGGATTTTCATCAATATATCCCTATATTATGTCATTACAATTTCATGCGAAACAGAGACTCCTACGGCCTCCATCCAGACGGGGTCGTTTTTAGCAAATCTATTACTGTTAAAAAATGACTGTATGGATGGAGGCCGTAGGAGTCTCTGTTTCGCACGAAATTTTAATGACATAATATAGGAATATAGTGATGAAATTTCACGGAAGAAATTTTTGAAAAAAAATTAAAAAATCGGACGAAATGGGGCTGGGGGAGCCAAGTTAGCTCCCCCCCAGGGGGCAACCCCATTTAACCCTATATATATATGAGGAAAATGGGGCTGCCCCCTAGGGGGAGCTAACTTAGCTCCCCCCGCCCTATTTTCTTCAAATTTTTTATTTTTTTTAAATTTTTTTCCGTGAATATTCATCACTATATCCCTATATTATGCCATAAAAATTTCGTGTGAAACAAAGACTCCTACGGCCTCCATCCAGACAATCATTTTTTAACGGTCTCAGGATTTTTTAAATCGACCCGTCTGGATGGAGGTCGTAGGAATATATCTATTTTGCATGAAATTTGAATGACATAATATAGGGATATAATAATGAATTTACATATTTTTTATTTTCAAAAAAATAAAATAAAATAACATGCAAAAAATGGGGTGTGGGGGGGGGGAGCTAAGTTAGCTCCCCCTTAGGGGGCATACATATTTTACCCTATATATATAGATAGATAGATAGATTGATAGATAGAGAGAGAGATGGGGTTGCTCCCACCTCATTTTTTGACTATTTTTTATTTTTTTAAATACCGTCATATATTTCATCACCATATCACTCTAATATGTCATTCCAATTTCGTCAGTATGCCCTCCATATAGAACAAGTAATTTTAACGGTCTTAGAATTGATGTAATCGACATGTTCTGGATGTAGGGCTTATGAGTCTCTGTTTCTTACGAAATTAGAATGACATACTAGAGTGATATAGTGATGAAAATATATGATGATATTTTTTTCAAAAAATAAAATAAAAAAATTAGCCGAAAAATAGGGGGGGGGGCAACCAACGACAACCTCATTTCTCTTATATATAAGGGAAAATGGAGCTGGCCCTAAGTCGAGCCAACTTGACTCCACCTGCCCCATTTTTCCTATTTTTTATTTTTTTGAAAAATGAATCCGTTAAATTATCACTATACTCCTATATTATGTCATTCAAGTTTCATGCGAAATAGAGACTCCTACAATCTCCATCTAGACAGTCATTTTTGAACGGTCGCATAATTGTTGATTTCGACCCCATTTGGATGGAGTTGTAGGAGTCTCTTTTTCGCACGAGATTCAAATAACATAATGTAGGGATACATCTATAAAAATCCACAGAAATATTAAAAAAAACAATAAAAATAGGCGTGCGTGGGTGCGCGCGCGCACGCGCGCGTGCACATATAATTTTTATCCAGTGGGAATGAGATGAGCCCACTTCATCTCCAGTATCTTCAATAATAAAAACACAAGCTTCAATAAGTAATATATATTCAAGCTTCAGTAACATATATCGAAGCCTCAGCAAGTAATATCACACCTCTAGTAACTTATATAAAGTTACAAGTAAGTGCGAACCAAAGTTACTAATTAAATTACTTTCTTCACTTACAATTGATTCAAAGTTATTGATGACAATACAGAAGTTACTGATGTGTTTAGTATTACTTATACAAAGTGTGACTGATGACAATACAAAATTAGTGATGCGTTCAGTATTACTGATATAAAATGTTACTGATGGCAATACTGAAGTTATTGATGCGTTCAGTTACTGATGGAAATACGAAAGTTACCGATCGTCAAATTAAGATCTAACAAATGAGATTATAGACTCATCTCATCACTAATAGGTACATGACTCATTGGATAGGCCCTTTTTGTATGTGTGTTTAATGGGGATGTCTCCTGACTGCTGATGAATCCGTGATTCATCGCCTTTATTCTTTCATTTTGGCTAAAATCCTTGGGGAAAATACATGTAAATATCTACTAATTCCAACTAATTATCATTCTAACTACAAATATTAATATTATATATTTAACACTTTTTATATCCAAAATAAAAGAATAAAGAGAAATAAAAATAAAAGAAAAAGAAGGCTGTAGATATGTAATATATATAGATTGATCCTAACCCTGAGACCAGATCAATATTGATCGGGTCGACAAAATAAATAAGTAGGGGGAGATAAGGATCCTAACCTATAAAAAATCAAGAAACAAAGATCAAAAATATAAATTACCTATTTTTCACATTGTAAATACTTCACCTATTTTACTTATCATCAAGACAATGTCAAACCAACACACTCCTTTGTAAAAGTTATTCACAAAAATATATATTATTTTATAAAAATATTAGAAAAATATTTCGGCAAAAAATAATTAACTGCAATAAACCGTAAAAGCCGCAAAAGCCGACTTCCAAGGTTCATAACTATTTATAAAAAACTCCAAACGGACCAAACTCACTTTTAATATCCGTTTTCTACTTAGTATTATTTATTAAAAATATGAAAAAAATCAAATAAAACCGGTGAATTTTGGCGTTTTGGACCGTTGTCTATATGTACTATACGTAGAATCTTCCCGTATTTTTAATTAAATAATCGTAAACCCGATTCACTTAATTCTTTTTCCTAAAATCTTCTAAAATTGTATATAAAAATATAAAAATATCAATAAGGTAGAATACCACTAAAACCCGAAGCCTCGAAGCCGCTACCTAAATTTTCCGGACCTTATAACTCGACCGTATGAACTCTGAATTGAGCAAACTCAGTTCTGAAAATCATATTTTTCAATTATCTACAAAATGACACTAGTTTTGCTAAAATCGAAGTCAATGCGAAAAATGCGGTTTTCGAGCTCGTATTAGTATATTATACATTGTACCGTAATATATTTTATATAGGTTAATTTATAATTATATACAATATTTATATTTAAATTAAATAAAATTTTTTAATTTAATTAATTATTTATGTTTCTTATAATAATTTAATTACTAATTATTTTATTTTAATAATATACTTATTATTTATTTAATTAATACTTAATTACTTGATTATGTACTTAATTATGTAATTAATTACTTAAAAAATTATTAATCATATTTAATTATTAATTATTTATTTAATTACGAAATTAATATATAAATATTTAAATTAATATAATTATTAATTAATATTTTATTTTATTTTATTTTTGTATCTTTTTCTCTCTCTCTCTATCTAACTTTCCCAAATGTCCTCTTCTTCCTCAATGAAACCCTCCCAAACGCCCCTTCTTCCTCCATTCTTCAACCACCCAACGGCTTGTCGTCGGCCGGCCGTTGCTCCAACCGCCCTCGCTCTCGTCACCGTCGTGGTGATCGGACTCCTCTCCGCCTATATATAGGTCCGAGCTCCCTCAAAATCGGCATCCGTCATTGTTGTTCCTCCTTCAATCCATGAGCTCCGATAGACGTGAGAGAGGTGACAGCTCCTTCGCTCCGACGTTGCGTGAGATCAAGGTCGAGGTTCGGCGTGATCGTCCGCTGGCGTCGTGGTTTCTTCTCTGCCGTCGCGCGAGCCTCCGTCTCCGCCGGGCGTGGAGGCGATCATCCGCTAGAGTTCCTGGAGTTCCAGCTTCACAGGCGAAGACATTCATTCTTTATCTTTTATTTCCAGGTACGAACATTAATCTTCGTCATTCATCCTCTCCCTATTCATGTTTCCGATTTCATTCCTCCTTCTTAATCTCTTCAATTTTTCTAATCTCTCTCTGGACTTCTCGATTCATATATTTGTTAGCAACGTGAGCCCGAGGCAAACCATTCCTGCAATAAATGTTATTGTAATAAATGATTTATCAATAAAAGTTATTGATTTTTTTCACTCCCTTTCTGAGATTGAATGTATGAATGCACTATAAGGTCCCTCTGTACAATAAGGGTTATGTACCATGGCCAACTTGATAATCATACAGCTGTTGATTCATTGATTGAATCATAGAGGTTGATGCTTGGATGAATATCTAAGGAGTTAGATAGAGGACTCATCAAGCATCATCAAATGATTGTCAAGTGATGATCTCCAGCCTGAGTAGGAGATGACAATCCTTTCTCATTAGGATGATATCTGATCGACCTCTTGATGCAGGTCCTCTGCATGGGAATAGTGATTCGGAGGTATCAGATTAGTTGAGTCAGTGAGTTGACTTAACGAGATCGAGATAACAAAGACCTATGTTGAATACTGACACAGCATAGGCACACATCCTCTGACCAGAGACAGATGTGTTACTATATGTCTGAGTATGTACATTTGGTAGACCAATAAGTTGATGATCTAACCAAGGTCTATACACCGGCGAGCTGGTGTGCATATAAGGACATATGAGTAATACGATCTCTAAAAGGGATCATACAGGTTCACTTGTGAACCAGGAGACATGAGCTCACTTATGAGCTATTGGGACAGATCAAAATCCATGCATGGTCGTCATGCTTTGGAAGCATGACATGAATTTGAAGGTAAGATATATGCTTTGTGAAAGCATATGATTTATACCAAATCCCAAAAGACCAAGATTGAGAAACTTAGTGACCAAACCCTGAAGATGACATTATAAAAGTGATATATATCTTCAGGATGATCATAGGTCTTCCATTATGCATGATGTACATGTGTTGGGAATCACTGAGAGTGATGTGATCATAAACAATTGTATAACCATGACGCTTCCATTCCGAGGGAGTGATGAAACAGGTTTGGATTTTAGTGACCCCTCTCAGTAGAAAATTGACCTAATCTTAGTCCAAGGATTGGACATTGATCTGAATGAGATTCAGATGCAATGAGAAGATTAGGTTTACGGTCTTGATTTAATCAAGCGCCTATGGGAGGTCAATGAGATCTGGATTTGAGATGTAATCTCAATATCCAAGTCACTATACGTGGAACAATACAATCGTCATGTCCTTATCTCCAAGTATCTGCAGAGAAATTCCATTATTCTTGAAAGGATTCAAGAATGATTCCATAGTTGAAATATATCTAAGCATTAAGAGAATGATAATTAAATGTGATTTAATTATCTTGATGTATGTAGAAATTATCCAATATAATTAAATGTGATTTAATTATTGTGGATAAGAATAATATGGATAGCAATATCCAATTATTCATAATATATTATAAATGTGATTTATAATGTATTAGAGAGAGATAATTATAATTTATATTTGTCAATTAATTATTGGTGTGTATTGGATACACATTGTGTAATTAATTGAAAATATAAATTATATTTTGTTTTGGGTTGTGAATGAGATTCACAAAATTCTAATGGTAAGATTGCAATATTCTCAAAATTAATTATGAATTATTTTTGAAGAATAAATCACAACAAAAGTTGTTGGGAAAAATAATGGAGATTTCCATGGAGATATGCAATCTCATGAGATTTCATGAGATTGCCTCCACATGGAAACATGTGGACGGCTATTTAGTCCTATATGGAATTGGTGGCCGTCCACCATGTTGACATGGGAGATGTTATCTCCATGTTGATTGTCTCCTTATTTGATTGATTTAATTTAGGATTGATTTGTATTTCATTTATCAAATATATTTGATCTAAATTAAATCATAAGTTGTTGGCTTTTACCAACACCAATCTCGACCATTGGATTAAACATAAATCAATCTCATCCATTGATTTTATGTGTCCCATGGATTGAGATCCATGGATCCCAAAACCCTATAAATAGAGAGGCATACCATGCTCTCCAAGGCCATGCTTTTGAAGCACATCTCTCTCTCTCTCTCTCATTCTACACGTCAGCCCTCTCCCACTCTATTTGATGGCCGACCACCAAAACCCTATAGGAGAGCATTGTCGTTGCCTTCGCCACTGCAAAGCCACTTCGACGTTCTTCGGTTCTACGTCTTCTTGGAGTGCTATGCTAGTGAAGAAGGTGTTTGATCTCATACTACGAGATCAGGAGTTCACCATGCTTGGATCAACTCGTTGGATTGCGAGGATTACGCGACTCATCCCCGCGCTTGCAAGCTTCTTCTCCGACGATCAGACTTGAGACAGGAGGTCTCTTTTCGTAGAGACTCTATCAACCATGCTTCAAGAGGTATTCCTTTATACTTGTTGTGATTCTAGATGAAACGATCCGAGAATCATTCTTGGATCATGTGGTTTCATCGCATGAAAAATTTTTTAAATTCCGCTGCATAGAACAACTAGTTCGACTAGTCGTTCTTCGTCGTATTCGATACGACGCTCACGCTTCCATGATGTGCTTTAGGATTAAATCATATCCTACAAGTAGTATCAGAGCCTTAGGTCGAAGGTTTTGGATACGATCCACAAACCTAGGACGACTTGGGTTCGTTGAGGTCGCGAAAGTTTTTGTCGCATTTGATTTTCGTACATCTATTTAGTGAATAAATTCGGCCCTGTTTAAAATGTTTAAACATGAATTAATCACTTGGATTTTGTTCCCCATTACATAAGGAAACCATAGGATCTGAGTTTAATTTGTTCGAGATATGATTGTTTTAATGAACATGTATTCACTGTTGCGGGAACTGCAAATCTTAACATGATTAATGAGTTAATTACTGTTTTGATCTGCCTCGAAATGCGTGAAATTTCACTTGGGTTCTGTCCTAAATCAAATTAGCAATCTTTGAAATTCGATTTTATCTAATTTGGATTTAAATTGATTGAGATATGTTAATTTTAGTAAGTAGGGATCACTGCTGAAATTACAGTCCTAATCAAGAACCATGTGATTGTCAATTAGTGAAATTAATTGTTAATTCCATGAAATAATTATGGAAAATATTTGAGAAATATTTAATGATGATTATTTCCTTAATTGACTTGGCCTCAACCAATAAATTGATTATATTTGATCTAGATCATAATTGGAAACTCAATCATCAAACTCCTTGCTTGAATATGATTGGGAATTTGTCTAGCAAATTTCCTTATAATAAAAAATATTTTGATTATTACTATATGGTATAATTTCGGTTGAAGAACCGATGATTATCTCAAGTACAAAGTGATTGACTCGGCATTATTTTTTCCCAAGGTGGATATGGTGTCTAGTCGGGGATCGCAAGGGTAGCGGGTCGCACCGATTGCGGTCCGTCCCACTCCCGCCGGTACTGACCATGATAGCGGGTAGGGAACGAATGATGCCTGAGAGATCATTATGTATTTTTTAATTATTAAAATTCGAATTAATATGTATTTTGAGATAATACCATATATATATATATTCAAGTAAAAACAATCAAGTTTGTTGATTGAATTATATTGATAATTAATTTAATATGATTGAATTAATTATGTCCAATTGAAATACTCTATTATGAATAGAGTCATTATTTCCCTTGGAAGAATTAATTATTTGAATATGATTCATGATAATTGATTAAAATTTGAATAAGAGGTGGAGGATCACATAAGTGACATCCATGATCTCCCATTAAGGCGAAGGATTTCCGTCACCAGGGATAGCATATAGAAGACGCATGTACGAAGTGACAGCTCCTATATACAAGCGCATCTGGATCGGGCTCTTTGCTTCTCGAAAGAGTAAGGCCGTATGCGTAGTGACCCCAATATTAGATCCTCATATTATTGGGGTGATATTGGATTACACATAGCGAGCACTATTCCTGTTGACGGTTGGTTCAATTAACGACGGGTCAACATCACCTTAGGGGTGGTGGGCCCGGGTGTTAAAGACTGAATTGGAAAATGCAAGTTGGACTTGCAAGGCGGAATGTGTTCCCGCTTCTCTTTATTGGAGTCGCAGATTATCATATTATTGGGATGTGACAAAGATAAAGAGGAGATCCCAGTTCTTGGTAGAGATATATCGGTAAGTATATCTCTTGCTTTGAAAGTAATTAAGGGAATGAACTTTCAAAGTTGACAATGTGAGAATAATTTGATTTAAAATACCTTAATCATATCATAAATTTGAATATATGATTATATGTTCTAATATAGTGCATTCTTAATTTCAGAAAATGAAGTCCATGAACCCACTAAACATGCTTCTGGAGGTCAACCAGATGAGCGGACCAAATTACTCGGATTGAATCCGTAATTTGGAGCTTGTTCTCTCAGCTGAGCGCATAAGTTGTGTGCTCTCAGAAGACAAGCATGAAAGCCCTAAAACAAAGGAAGAAAAGGCATACAATGACAAGTATGATGAAGATCATGTCTTGGCTAGATGTTATATCCTAGGTTCTCTCTCCAATGTTCTTCAGAAGCAACATGTGGAGATGAGTACATGCCAGGAAATAATGCAGAATCTGAAAGATATGTTTGGTGACATTAACCGCACCCAGCATTACAACATTATGAAAGAACTCGTTCGCTGCAAGATGCAGGAAGTGACTTCAATCCGAGAACACGTACTCAAAATGTTTGGGTACTTGTCTGAGCTGGAGACTCTTGGGGCAAATATGAATGCAGATATGCAAACTGACTTCATTCTGCTGTCTTTGCCTAAGTCTTTCAATAATTTTGTGGTTCATTCCACATGAACAAGTCGGAATTGACGAACGCTGGACTTCTTGCTGCATTAAAGTCTGCAGAAGACGTAATGAAGAGAGATAGTCCCACTGGCAGTGCAATGGTTGCACAGGTCAGAGGGAAGCGCGATCGGAAGCAAGGTTCTCGGAAGGACCCGATCCAGAAGAGAAAGAAGAAGGGTCAATGTGTTGGTTCGTCTTCCAATGCACCTACTCTTATAGCATCAAAGAAAACCAACGTCTGTCACCACTGCAAGAAGCCGGGGCACTGAAGGCGTAATTGCTCGGAATACCTGAAGTCGGTTGACAAAGGTAAAGCCCCAGCAGGTATGAAATCTACTTTTATAATTGAAACCAGTTTTCTCGTTGGATGAGAAGGAAGTTGGGTTGTTGATTCTGGTGCTTCTGTTCATGTATGCAATTTATTGCATTTGTTTCAAGAAACTAGAAATCTGGAAGAAGGGGAGATAGTCATCCAGATGGGATTTGATGCAAGTGTTGCAGCAGTTGTCGTCGGAACCCGTCGACTATCATTATCTAGTGGTAGAGAGTGTCTTTATGTACCCGAAGTCGGAAGGAATTTGATATCCGTATCTAAATTAGTTAGAAGTAGATATTCATTCCTATTCTGTAATAAATTAGTCATAAATCGTAATGATAACTATATTGAGGATGGTATTTTGACTTCTGGTGGACTCTATGAATTATGCATTGACAAATGTATTATGAATGTTACAATCACTAATAAAAACCCTAAAATATCTAGGGAGGATGAAAATCTTTCGAATGAGATTTAGCATCAAAGGCTTGATCATCTATCTGTTGATAAGATCAATAGATTGATAAAGGATGGACCTTTGGATTTTCTACAGGTTCAACCTTTGCCTACCTGCAAGCATTGCATTCAAGGTAAAATGACTAGGATGCCTTTCCGTAACAAGGTTACAAGATGCGAAGGTATTATTGACCTAATACATACCAATGTATGTGGTCCCTTCAGTACCGCGACTCGAAATGGATATCAATATTATTTGACGTTTATTGATGACCATTCGTGATACAGGTTTGTCTTCCTATTACGTCATAAATCTGAAACCTTTGAAAAGTTCAAAGAATTCAAGGCTTTGATTGATAACCAAACCGATAGGAAGATTAATTGGATTCAATCTGATCGAGGTGGCGAGTACCTCTCAGATGAATTCAAGGAATATCTTAAAGAGAATGGAATTGTCTCCAATCTCACTCCTCCTGGAACTCCCCAACTTAATGGTGTTGCTGAAAGACGCAACAGGACCATCATGGATATGGTCCGTTCAATGATGAGCAAAGCACATTTACTACTTAGTTTCTGGGGATATGCAGTAGAGACTGCAATATATATCCTGAATAAGATTCCTAACAAATCTGTACCTAAGACTCCTCATGAGCTCTGGTATGGAACCAAACCTAGTGTTAATCACTTGAGGGTTTGGGGTTGCTCGGTTCATGCGGAGAACGTGGACGCAAGTAAGCTGGAATCTCGCTCTCGTGAGTGTTACTTCATTGTTATGTTAGAGATGGTATTGGATATCAACTCTATGACCCTGAGACCCAAAAGGGTTTTGTTTCTAGAGATGTGAAATTTCTGGAGAATGATTTCCTTAAAGGTCAAGACAAAAATGAAGTAAAGGAACTCATTGAATCCTCTGAGGATTCTGACTTCCCGAGCCAGAAACTGAAGAGATAAATAAAGATGAAACACTCATACCTCTTTGAAGGAGTTCGAGGGTCGTTGCACCACCTGGAAGGTATGGATTCCATGTGTCAAGTGAGATTAACAATGATCCTACTTCATTTGATGAAGCACTCGCGGATCATGACATGGATAGATGGATGCTAGCAATGAAGTCAGAATTTGACTCCATGCATAAGAATGGTGTATGGACCCTAGAGGATCCACCTAAAGGGGTAAAATCCATTGGGTGTAAATGGATCTTTAAGAGAAAGAGGGGACCTGATAGGAAAGTAGAGACTTTCAAGGTACAGCTCGTAGCCAAGGGCTACACACAGAGAGAAGGCATCAACTACGATGAGACATTCTCTCCCATGGCTATGCTTAAATCCATCAGGACACTGCTAACTATAGCTGCATATCTTGACTACGACATCTGGCAGATGGACGTCAAGACGGCTTTCCTCAATGATACCTCGAGGAGGATATCTATATGGAGCATCCCCAGGGCTTCGTAACTGAGGATGGCAAAGTATGCAAGCTGAAGAAATCCATCTATGGGCTCAAACAAGCTTCTCGTAGCTGGAACATCAGATTTGACGAAACCATAAAGAGTTATGATTTTGTGCAGAATCCTGATGAATCTTGTGTGTACAAGAAGCTTAGTGGGAGCGCCATTGTGTTCATCGTTCTTTACGTAGATGACATCCTTATCATTGAGAATGGTACATGGATGATGACCAGTGTGAAAATTTGGCTATCCCATACCTTTGAGATGAAAGATCTTCGAGAAGCCTCTTACATCTTAGGCCTGAAGTTGTTCAGAAACCGAGAAAAGAGGATATTGGGATTGTCACAACATGGGTACATTAAGAAGATTCTTGAACGATTCCGTATGGATAGTTCTAAGAAAGGATTCCTACCCTTAAGACATGGTATCCACCTGTCTAAAGGGATGGCTCCTCAAACTGTTGAGGAAAAGAAAGCCATGGCTGGATGCCCTTACGTGTCAGCTGTAGGAAGCTTAATGTATGCCATGATGTATACTAGGCCAGATATCTGCCATACAGTGGGAGTGGTAAGTCGTTACCAATCCTGCTATGGAGAGCAACACTGGAATGCAGTAAAGAACATATTCAAATATCTAAGACGGACGCAAGATTATATCTTGGTCTATGGAGATGGTGATCTCCAAATCTTGGGATATACAGATTCTGACTTCCAATCGGATGTTGATGATCAAAAGTCGACATCGGGGTTTGTATTCCCGTTGAACGGTGGTGCTGTGAGCTGGAGAAGCAAGAAGCATGACACTACAACAGATTCAACAACAGAAGCCGAGTACATTGCCGCATTGGATGCTGCAAAGGAGGCGATGTGGTTGCGCAAGTTCATCCTGGAGCTTGACGTAGTTTCCTATGATACTCCCATCCCGCTACTCTGCGATAACACGAGAGCCGTTGCCCAGGTAAAGGAACCCAGATGGCATCAAAAGAGCAAGCACATAGAAAGGAAATACCACATCATTCGGGAGATTCAAAAGCGTGGTGATATCATCATCACCAAGGTGGCCTATGCTGACAACGTTGCTGATCCTCTTACCAAACCTCTGACACAGAAGGTTTTCGACCGTAATGTAATGAGTATGGGTTTAAGGATTGTTCCTGAATGGTTCTGAGGGCTAGTGGGAGATTGTTAGCAATGTGAGCCTGAGGCGAACCATTCCTGCAATAAATGTTATTGTAATAAATGATTTATCAATAAAAGTTATTGATTGTTTGTCACTCCCTTTCTGAGATTGAATGTATGAATGCACTATAAGTTCCCTCTGTACAACAAGGGTTATGTACCATGACCAACTTGATAATCATACAGCTGTTGATTCATTGATTGAATCATAGAGGCTGATGCTTGGATGAATATCTAAGGAGTTAGATAGAGGACTCATCAAGCATCATCAAATGATTATCAAGTGATGTTCTCCAGCCTGAGTAGGAGATGGAAATCCTTTCTCATTAGGATGATATCTGATCGACCTCTTGATGTAGGTCCTCTGCATGGGAATAGTGATTCGGAGGTATCAGATTAGTTGAGTCAATGGGTTGACTTAACGAGATCGAGATAACCAAAGACTTATGTTGAATACTGTCACAGCATAGGCACACATCCTCTGACCAGAGACAGATGTGTTACTATATGTCTGAGTATGTACATTTGGCAGACCAATAGGTTGATGACCTAACCAAGATCTATACACCGGCGAGTTGGTGTGCATGTAAGGACATATGAGTAATACGATCTCTCAAAGGGATCATACAGGTTCACTTGTGAACCGGGAGACATGAGCTCACTCATGAGGTATTGGGACTGATCAAATTCTATGCATGGTCGTCATGCTTTGGAAGCATGACATGAATTTGAAGGTAAGATATATGCTTTGTGAAAGCATATGATCTATACCAAATCCCAAAAGACCAAGATTGAGAAACTTAGTGATCAAACCCTGAAGATGGCAGTATAAAAGTGATCTATATCTTCAGGATGATCATAGGTCTTCCAGTATGCAGGATGTATAGGTGTTGGGAATACCTGAGGGTGATGTGATCATAAACGATTGTATAACCATGACACTTCCATTCCGAGGGAGTGATGAAACATGTTTGGATTTTAGTGACTCCTCTCAGTAGAGAAGTGACCTAATCTTAGTCCAAGGATTGGACATTGATCTGAATGAGATTCAGATGCAATGAGAAGATTAGGTTTACGGTCTTGATTTAATCAAGCATCTATGGGAGGTCCATGAGATCTGGATTTGAGATGTGATCTCAATATCCAAGTCACTATACGTGGAACAATACAATCGCCCTGTCCTTATATCCAAGTATCAACGGAGAAATTGCATTATTCTTGAAAGGGCTCAAGAATGATTCCATAGTTGAAATATATCTAAGCATTAAGAGAATGATAATTAAATGTGATTTAATTATCTTGATGTATGTAGAAATTATCCAATATAATTAAATGTGATTTAATTATTGTGGATAAGAATAATGTGGATAGCAATATCCAATTATTCATAATATATTATAAATGTGATTTATAATGTATTAGAGAGAGCTAATTATAATTTATATTTGTCAATTAATTATTGATGTGTATTGGATACACATTGTTTAATTAATTGAAAATGTAAATTATATTTTGTTTTGGGTTGTGAATGAGATTCACAAAATTCCAATGGTAAGATTGCAATATTCTCAAAATTAATTATGAATTATTTTTGAAGAATAAATCACAACAAAAGTTGTTGGAAAAAATAATGGAGATTTCCATGGAGATATGCAATCTCATGAGATTTCATGAGATTGCCTCCACATGGAAACATGTGGACGGCTACCAAGTCCTATATGGAATTGGTGGCCGTCCACCATGTTGACATGGGAGATGTTATCTCCATGTTGATTGTCTTCTTATTTAATTGATTTAATTTAGGATTGATTTGTATTTGATTTATCAAATATATTTGATCTAAATTAAATCATAAGTTGTTGGCTTTTACCAACAACAATCTCGACCATTGGATTAAACATAAATCAATCTCATCCATTGATTTTATGTGTCCCATGGATTGAGATCCATGGATCCCAAAATCCTATAAATAGAGAGGCATACCATGCTCTCCAAAGCCATGCTTTTGAAGCACATCTCTCTCTCTCATTCTACACGCCAGCCCTCTCCCTCTCCATTTGGTGGCCGGCCACCAAAATCCTAGAGGAGAGCATTGTCATTGCCTTCGCCACCGCAAAGCCGCTTCGACGTTCTTCGATTCTCCATCTTCTTGGAGTGATCGTGAAGAAGGCATTTGATCTCGTACGACGAGATCAGGAGTTCACCGTGCTTGGATTAACTCATTGGATTGCGAGGATCACACGACTCATCCCCGCACTCGCAAGCTTCTTCTCCGACGATCGGACTTGAGACAGGAGGTTTCTTTTCATAGAGACTCGATCAACCACGCTTCAAGAGGTATTCCTTTATACTTGTTGTGGTTCTAAATGAAACGATCCGAGAATCGTTTTTGGATCATGTGGTTTAATCGAATGAAAAAAATTTTAAATTCCGCTGCATAGAACAACTAGTTCGACTAGTCGTTCTTCATCATATTCTTCATCGTATTCGATACGACACTTACGCTTCCGTGATGCGCTTGAGGATTAAACCATATCCTGCAATATTCTCTCATTTCCAACCTTGAAATCCGCCCCATTGTCATCTAATTTTGCATCTTCATATTCCTTCGTCCACTACTGCACATCCATCCGATTTGAGTATTCGAACCTCATAATCCGAGCTTCACCCCCAAATGAGTTAAACCAACCTCTATTTCTAATCTCGATGCGAAGTTTTATCTGGGAGTTTCCTGTCAATTCCGCTCCACATCACCTGGAGAGTTGTTTGAATCAAAGCGAAATACGCAAGCAGTAGCCGCAGGTCATCGCACGTCCGCACAAAGCACGACCACTCGAGGAACCTTCGAAAATATTGGTAGATCGAGCATCACGTGTACGCCTCCACCGTCGTCGCCGATCGATCACCACAATCGCCGCCTTGTTCAAGCCAACAGACTGAGAGCTCTTCCTACATCGAGTTGTCAACTGAATTTCCCAGAACCTACAAATTGAGATCTGATCAGAGAACTACTGGCATCTATCGCCGTCGGCTATGACCTCCAGCTAACCAATGCATGGAGTCGACGTCACCGTGATCAATACTGTAAGAACAAGACCGCTGCCCTGCAGCCGTCACCTCCGCCTGAATTGGGGCTTTTCATAGCATCCGCATGATCGGGTCCTGTCCATCCAAGTCAAAACCCACGCATCGTTGGATATCAGGTATGCTTCGAATTAATTCCTAGTAATATGTCTAATTAGATTTGAAATTGTTCATAGGAATCCGTTGATTATTTGCAACTGAGACTTGGAAATTGGAAGCGTAAACACCATCAGGAGCTACAGGAAAACGCATAAACAACGAGATCCTGGAAGAAATCCGTAGCTTGGAGAAAAAGTCTCAAACCGTGAACTGTTGAGAAACCGCTGCCGCTTATTAGAAAAGGGGAAGAACGAAGATCATTTTCTAGATCGAACAGGAGCCCTACTGTTGGGCTTTGATCGGACGACAGAGAACATCACATCCCCACCGCTCCACCGCTTCAGCGAGGCACATGCGCCTCACGCGGACGGGCAACATTTTTTTGGGCATTTTGCGTGAAGCGCCCGGATTCTTTTGTTATTTACGTACAGGTCATTCCAGGTGGCATACTCGTGCCTAGCATGTGCTCTATGTGGAAATTACGCCTATACCCTCAGCACCTCTTGATTTCGTATCTAGGTCCAGTTCAAGAGTAGACCACGTTCAAGCGCATGCATGACGTAGACATTTTGCACATCTGTCCCAAATTCCTCCTATATTACACATGCACTCCAACGTTTTCTAATAATTACGTCTATACCCCTATATCTTGTATATAATACTATTTGTATTCCGATACTTAATAAATAAAACTACAAAGTATAAAAACATCATAAAATATATAAAAATAAAAATATTATATTCTCTACAATATTAAATAAAGTTTTGAAAAATAAAAAAATATTTTCTGTCATTAAATAAATCATTAAAACATTAAAAAATCTAACAAACTCTAAAATATATAAAATCATCTCTAAAAACCATATAAAAATTAGATATTGTATATTTTACTATATTTTACACATTAGATAAAAAAACTAAAAAAATGAATATTAAAACCAATAAAAATACAAAAAACATAAAAACTTGAAAAATTCATAACTACAACAACAACAACAAAGCCTTTTCCCACAATTAAGTAGGGTCGGCTAAAAATGCATAACATATCATGTTAAAGGTAATTTCATCTACTTTTAATAAAAATAAAATAAAAATATTTTCTCACTATTTTGGATTTTAAAAATAAAAAACACGAATCTATTTTCATTACTTATATTATTTTCAACATTAAAAATACAATAAAATCTATAAAAATAATAATTACCATTTAAAAATCCATAAAAAGGAAAACAAAATAAACATAAAAATAACAAAATAAAAATTTAAAAAGTTATCAAAATATTTTTAAATAATAAAATACCTTAAAATTCACAAAAAAACATTATAAAATTCCCTAAAAACAAAATAAAAATTAGGAAATCGTTTGCCTTAATTTGTTTATAGTTTAACCCTAGTTTAAACAGTTTACCTCCCTGAGTTCGACACTCACGTGCTTAACCGCTATGCACTTAAGTTTAGGAGTATAAATAAAATAAAGAAGATTAAACCGAAAATTTAATCTTTTTTGAAAAAATTCACTCGATCGATTCAACGACACTATTCTTCTTTTAGAGTAGTAGATTGGGTAGTTTTTTTCAGATGGCACCATTGCCGGTGAGACAGCGCTAGGGTAGCCGTAGACCTAGGTTTAGGTTTTTCTCTATTCGCCATTCTATTTTCCTAACTTTACGGCTTTTGTTTCTGATTTGTGCAGCACAAGTTGAGCAGCGAAAAATCGATTTTTGTACTTTCCTGTAATAAAAAAATTATCGTAGAAAGGGGCCCCTTCAGGGTATCCCAACTTGTACCTCTCCCTCCTTCTTTCTCGGGGTCTAATTCACCAAGGTTGTACTCTTGGGGTAGCAGGGCACCCACCGTGGCTTTTTTGCTCGTGATTTTTCTCGACGGTTTTCTGCGGCTTTCTGAGATAGATGCTTGTTAGGATTTCTTGATTTCCCCCTTCTTTGCACACCGTAGCTTAGACTCTTGCTTAGGTTACGACACCTAGTTGCTTGTATCTAGGGCCATACCCAAAAAGATAAAAATACGTTAGACGATTTTTCTCTGAAAATATCCAAAAAAGTGAAAACCGAAAATTAAAACAGGGAATGTTAATTTCTATCAGACTTTATAAGGACTCCACTTGTCTTGGGGAGAGCAACCCGTGAAATTGCATCGCAGGTACATTCTCTAGACTTTTGCGAATGAGAGACGACCCATAAGGTAGAGCCAGAGTCTGGGCTTCTATCGAAGTACTACTTAGCTCACGCCTTTAATCACCTTATCTTCAGTGGGTACTCTCAGGTAGCCGGAAATGGTCCGGATGTACTTAGCAGAGTGGGAGGTTTAGAGGACACTGCGTAAGGCTCTATCCTCAAGTAACACGGGTAGCCGGAAACAGTCCGTACTTACTGCCATACTGGTTGAGACTAAGTGATTTCTGATGAGAACACGGGACAGTATGTCGTAGAAGTTTTGGGCACCTATCTAATCTTGCTAATATGCGAGAAGATTGTCTGCCAAATAACCCTAAAATTGAAAGATAAACGACCGAACTCTTACGGTCATCACCAGGGTTGCATTGGTGAACCTAGGGTTTGCTTGCATTTGCTTTGTGGTGTGAGTCCTTTATCTTCCAGATCTTAATCAATATCATCTATCAGCTATCATATTACTCTCAAGATGATGGGTAGGCGATCACTTCGACCGACTCTTACGGTACCGCTTGCACGCACTTCTACCCATATATCTAAGTTGGTTCAAGAGAACCCTCTCTTCGAACCTGAGATCTATCAATCTTCCTCTTTAATCTCGTCTCCTGGCTCGGTTCACGAGAACATCTTATTTGAGCCGGATTCGGGACATCTTCCCTCTTCTATGTATGACCTTGACCCTAGAAACTTCTCTTGATCACTCTATTCTTCTCCACCTCCGATGATCACTTCACATCTATATATAGACTTATCAGAGCCAAACATGGATACTTTCTCCTTTCCGAAAACAGATCAGAATAGGAATGGAGTCCAGTCATAACACGCTTCGGAGACGCCAGATCAATCAACAATCAACGCCAGTTTTCTTGCTTCCCTTGAGACTATGCAGACTCAGATTAGGGAGCAAAACCTTCTAATGACCGAGATACGAGCTAAGTTAAGTCAGTTTAGAGAGAAGAGACATCTTTTAGAGGATAATGAGCCAGATAGAGAGGAGACAGTACCTACAGAGCCTGTCCGCACGATGAGACAGCTTCACACACCCGAAGCTTCTTCTATTAATGGATGGATTAGACTTCCCCCTATTTGCAGATCATTCATTCTCCCACCTGATATTATTCATACTTTATCGATTTTTCATGGGAAATTCACTGAGGAGCCACATTCACACCTTCGAGAGTTTGATCTGATTTGTAGTACAGTATATGACTCTCAAGTTGATGAGGATACAATTCGGATGATAGCATTTCCGTTCTCCCTAGCTGATAAGGCCGCGTATTGGTTGCGGCATTTAGGGAGAATAATTACTACATGGGAGCAACTTCGTACTGAATTCCTGAGCAGATTCTACACTATCAGGTGTACGAATGTTGCAAAGTCTCTCATTACTAATTTCACCATATTAGGGAATGAGTCGTTCTACGGAGCATGGGATCATTTTCGAGACTTGATTGATAGGTGTCCCCTCTATGATATTTCTAAGGCAAGATTGGTTCAGAACTTCTTTAGTGGGTTGACATCTGACCTGCAATGTTTGGTGAACACAACTTGTGGTGGCTCATACTTTTCAAAGCATGAGAATGTTGTCTGGCATATTTTCGAGGAAATGGTATCTCATCATGCCACTTTAGCTCAGACAGACTCTTATACTCAGATGGAGTTACCTGCATCTCTTCACCAGTCCACCGTGGCACAAATTGAGGAGGATCCATTGATACTGACATCTTTAGAATCTTCGTCAGCTGAAATGAGGATTATTAACCAGAGACTGTATTACCTAGAGCATATTGAGATAAGATGCCACCAGTCACACAAGATCGATAAGATCGACGGGCTTGTGAGGAGCATCAGTGACCTGAAGAACCAAATTGAACATATGTCATCTACCATATCTTCAAGGTTACCAGCTGTCTCATCCAATCCACAGTCTCCAATGCAGCAAATACATCACCTTCAGTTGGAGCCTGCGGTCGAACCTCCTCAAATTCAGACTTGCACTCAGTGGATGCCAGGATCTCTTTCTCAGTAGTTACCTCAGCAATTTTCAGATTACTCATCCAGTTCTCTAGAGCATTCCTATGAGAACTTGGCTTTAGATGAACTTTCCTATTCGATCACCAGTCAGTATGAGAAGAATAGGCGAGATATGGATGAGTTCAAACAACAGATAATGGAACTCGTGTTAGATCAAACCACTATGCAAACTTAGCATGTAGACTCTACTACTCAAACATATCCATCACCTGATGATGAGAATCGTGTTGACTTCATTTCCCTAAGGAGTGGTAGAGTTCCAGCTGGCGGTAGCTCAGCTATGCCTGATATAGATGCATCGGTAGATGATGTTTTTGAACCAGTTGAGCATGAGGTAGAGAGCGGTACCGATGCCACTAGAATCCATAATGATCTAGATGGTGGTGCTGATGCCACCAAATCTAACGATTGCGATGAAGAGATAGCTTACCAGTGTTCATACCTAGCGATGAAGAGATAAGAATGCAAAGAAATGTGAAGAGGAGGAGATCTAGAAAAAGAAATAAAGGTAAGACAATTGATTCGCCTACTTCTGGTGATCAACATATAGGTAGTCCTCGTTTTACAAAAAGACTAAATTCTTCTTCTTCATCTGATCCTTCTATTGTATATACTGACAAGGAGGATGTAAAGATTCCTTTTCATCAAGCACTATGCTTAGGAAATGGTGATAAAAAAGAAAATACCAAAAAGACCCAAATGTTGGATCTGACAAAAGAGATGCTCGATAAATTCACCATTCAGTTGACTCTTTCGGAAGCCTTGGCATACATCCCTCTTCTGTAGAAAAGTCTCAAGGAGCGAACCACTGTTCGCAGAAAGAAGAGGCAGCGTAATCACTATTCTAAAATCCATGTGTTGACCAAGGAGACTTGTCATGCCATCCAGAATCGTTTCCCAGCCAAAAGATCAGACACAGGAGCACCGTATGTCAGATGTGAAATCCTCGATCAGACTTTTGATCATACTCTTTTAGATAGCAGATCATCGATTAATCTCCTTCCCTCTTCCTTACTCAACAAGTTCGAGTTCGGACCTCTTAGACCAAGTAGAACGATCTTGCAGTTTGCTGATAGACCGGTCAAGAGGCCGAAGGGATTAATCGAAGATGTTATCGTCACCATTGAGGGTTTGAAATTCCCCGTGGACTTCGTTGTGTTGGACATGACGGTCCCTGAATGTGTGATTGATACCCTGATCATATTAGGATGACCTTTTCTAACCACAATGAAGTCCGTTTCTGATTATGGTACAGAGAAGGTGTACTTTCACGTTCAAGGTGAGAGTATACATAGAGATGATCCAAGACCTCAATGCCAAATCAGAAGAGTCAGAGAGAGCATCTGATGACGAACCCGATAGTCATCAGGACTGTGACTTCGTGCAAACAGACGATGAAGCCGTTTGGGCAGAACCGAGCATACATTCTTTCACCACGCCCTCATGAGAGTCTGAGTTGTAGATACTAGATGAAGACAGATTCAATGGTACAGTCTTGGAGTAGACACAGTCACAGGTCGAGGCCGACGATTCTGATGATGATCCTTCTGATTTTCGATCTTGTTGTTCCGAATCTGATCCCTCCGATATAGACATGGACTTTGATTGGCAGAGTTTGGATGAGTATGTGCCGCGTCTAATTTCATAAGAGCCTATAACCAGCCTGGAGATCGAGCTAGTACAACAGAGTCAGCAATCAAAAAAGCAGTCTTCGGATCTTTCTGAGTCAGAGAACAGGATAAGCATTCGCATATCGATCTAGTAGCCTATACCCAGGACCTTGTCAAACCATCTCTTCATGTTCCTTCTCCCCATGAGCTTAAACCGTTACCTCGGTCAATGAAATACCGATTCCTTGATGGCGAATCTAAAATGTTTCTAGTCATCATCTCTTCCAATCTGACCGAAGATCAGGAATCCCGTTTGATGGAGATTCTTGAGAAGAATCGCAAGGCAATCGGGTGGACCGTAGCGGATCTCCATGGGATTAGTCCGGCTCTGTGCTCCCACCACATCTTTCTCGAGGATGACGCCAAACCATCTCGTGAGTTTCAACACAGGCTGAACCCGAATCTTCGAGAGGTGGTTATGAAGGATATATCCAAGTGGTGGAGCACCGATTTTATCTATCCCATCTCCGACTCGAAATGGGTTAGTCCTTTACATATGGTACCCAAGAAGATGGGTATCACTACAATGATCAATGAGGACAGAGAGGAGATCGCTACCCGAGTACCGACTTCTTGATGTGTTTGTGTGGACTATAGACGTTTGAATCAGACGACCAAGAAGGATCACTTCCTGCTACCGTTTATCAATCATATTATCTAGAGGTTAGCAGGGAAGAGCCATTATTGCTTTCTTGATGGATACTTGGGATATAACCAGGTGGCTATCGCACCTGAAGACCAGGAAAAGACAATGTTTACCTGTCCGTTCGGAACATACACTTTCCGACGAATGCCCTTTGGATTATGTAATGTTCCGGCTACATTCCAGAGGTGCATGCTCTCGATTTTCGCGAACATGGTAGGTAACTTTTTAGAGGTCCTCATGGACGATTTTTTCGATCTACAACGACGATTTCGACTCCTGTCTTTCTAGCCTAGACCGAGTGCTTCATAGGTACACTGGGGTAAACCTCGTTCTTTCTTGGGAGAAGACTCATTTCATGATGACTCAGGGGACGATCCTTGGTCACATCATCTCCAGCAGGGGCATGGAGGTCGACCCGATCAAGGTGGGCATCATCAAGAAGCTCAATCCATCATCCAACATGAAGCAGTTACGGTTTTTTCTAGGGCATGTCGGTTTCTACCGACGATTCATTCAAGACTTTAGTAAAATTGCCCGACCGTTGTCTGATCTTCTCACGAAAGATACCGAGTTTATTGTCGATGATAAGTATCTTTCAACGTTCAACACTCTCAAGAGTATGGTTGTAGAGGCTCCTGTCCTTCAGCCACCCGATTGGTCTCTCCCATTTGAGATCATGGTGGATGCCCCCGATTTTGCCATTGGGGTTGTATTAGGATAGAGAAGGGATGGCCTCCCTTATGCCATATACTACGCTAGCAAGACTTTGGATTCCGTGCAGCAGAATTACACTATTACAGAGAAAGAAATGCTAGTTGTAGTATTTGTCTTAGATAAATTTAGATCCCACATCTTAGGCTCTAAAGTTACGATTTTCACTGATCATACCACCATCCGATATCTAATGGACAAGAAGGATTCGAAGCCGCGTCTGACCAGATGGATCCTTCTACTTCAGGAGTTCGACATCGAAATAAAGGATAACCCTGGAGTCAAGAATGTGGTGGCAGATCACCTCTCCTGATTAGAACTCCCCGAGACTTCTGAGTTTGATGCAACCATCACAGAGATCTTCCTCGACGAGGCGATTCTTGCTATCGCCTCGCTGCCATGGTATGCTAACATTGTAAGCTTTCTTGTTGCTAAGAAAGTTCCATAGAGTTGGTCCAGACAGAGACTTGAGACTTTGCTCGCGAAAGCCAGGTCTTACCATTGGAAGGATCCGATCCTTTATCATGAAGGAACGGATTCTGTCTGGCGTCGGTGTATTCCTCAGGAGGAATACCAGAGTGTCCTCACTTATTTTCATAAATTCGAAGCTGGAGGACACCATTCAGGGAAGAGGACAACGCAGAAGGTGCTTCGATCCGGTCTTTGGTGGCCTACTCTCGTCGTGGATGCCCACGCATTCGTAAGGAGATGTACTAACTGTCAGAAAATGGGCACTTGCGGACATAGAGATATGATGCCGATGCAACCGATTTACTTTTGTGAGGTTTTCGACGCATGGGGCATCGACTTTATGGGTCTGTTTCCTAAGAGTCAGGGATTCGAGTATATTCTTCTGGTTGTAGATTATGTGAATCGTTGGGTAGAGGCTATTCCTGCCCGAAACGCGAATGCAAACACGGTTTACAAGTTTCTAAGGAAACACATAATTACGCGGTTCGGGGTCCCTCGAGTTCTGATCTCAGACGAGGGTAGCCATTTCATCAACGACAAGGTAAGGGATATTGCTAACGATTTCGGCATAGATCATCGGATTGCTACTCCATATCATCCTCAGACGAATGGTCTAGCCGAAGTTTCGAATAGGGAGGTTATGACGATCTTGCAGAAGGTTGTTCGCCCAGACCGAAAGGATTGGTCACAGCCGTTGGACTCGGTTCTTTGGACGTATAGGACATCCTTCAAAACTCCATTGGGTACATCTCCCTTTCGACTCGTTTATGGCAAGCCATGCCACTTACCTGTGGAAATCAAGCATTGATCTTTATGGGTAATGAAAGAAGTGATTTTTGGACTAGATGATATAGGAGATCAAAGGCAGACTGAATTGGCAGCCCTGGAAGAACTGAGAGACGAAGCTTTCACGAGTAGCCTGCATTACAAGGAGCGGATGAAAGAGTGGCATGATTCTCACATTAGCCACAACCAGTTTGAGCCTAATCAGAAAGTATGGCTATTCGATGCGAGACTGAAATTATTCTCAGGGAAACTTCAGAGTAAATGGAAAGGGGCCCTTATATTGTCAGAAAGATGTACGACAACGGTAGCATCGACATATCTGAGTTGTATTCTGAGTCCACCTTTCGAGTCAATGGTCAGCGATTGAAATCCTTCTCGATCATGATCTGCTAACCATTGTAGTCGTCCCGATACATTTTGTATGAGATGTGATCTTCATTCTTACATTATGCATCTCATACCCGATTTTCACGATCTATTCTGTACATATGAGTTTTCGATTTTATTCTTTCCTCCTTCAATTTGTCTTACATCCTTAGGTTTATCTAGATTTTTGTTATACTTAGGATGTGCTTTATCCTAAGTATAGGGGGGTGTAGACACCGTGTTGTTCATTCGTCCTGTTCGATTGCCCCTGTTGTTGCTTATACTTAGGGTGTGCTTTACGCTAAGTATAAGGGGGGTAATCTCTCTCATTTTCCCTTTTGATCGTTTTTGATTTTTGTATCGTCTGCTCCCTCGCATGTCCCTCACCTTTTGATTTTTGTCTTTATACTTAGGGATATTTTACCTTAAGTATAAGGAGGACAAGCCGAGCTGTTGAGTTTGTACATTCTCTTGACCTCGATTATCTTCGGTTTTGAGTCTGCTATTCTTAGGATTACTTGATCCTATATAGAGGAGATGATCGACTTCTATTCTTTTATTCGATATTCTTTTGAGTCATTGTAGTATAGATTCTTTTCACCGATCTATACTTATCCTGAGTTATGTCTTCCTTTGCCGCTTCTTTGGTCACTATGAGGACATAGTTCATGCTAAGTATGGGGAGGGTGTCATATATATTATATATACTTTAGAAGCTATAACTCGTACTTTATTGTATTTTTAATAATATGGATCTCTAAAAGTATGGGTGTATATTTTGGATTTTTAAAAGCCACAAGAAAACCATAAATATGACTTATTAAATAAATGTCTTAAAAATTATGCTAAAAAATGTTGTAAAATACTTTGATAAAATCCTTAAAAATTTGAAAATAAAATAATTGTAGAATCATGTATAAAAGCCATATAAACTTGTATATAAAATGTGTATAAAATCCTTTGTAAAATATACCAAAATCTACGTAAAATTTGTGTAAATCGAAATAATCTACTAACTTTTTCAAAAAGACCCCTAAAAATTGAAAAGTTTTAAAATTCAATAAAAATTTGCAAAAATCTTTGAAAATCACTTAAAGCATTTAATCAAAAAATTCACCTCATAAAAAACTATTGCATTCATTCGTATTTTTCAGAAGAAGTTTGTTCTTGAATTGAATGGATCTAAATCCAAGAGATGGAGCTTGGTTTAGATCTTAATCCACTTAATTCTAAAGGGACTTTATTAGGAACTAGAATTGAGACTCTTCAGGTCTTTTATACTTTATTCTTTGAGTTCCATGAGACCGTATTCAGAATTCAACTTGAAATTACCTAAGTAGGACATCTGGTGTCATCCATTGAACTCTTCTCCATTTGAACCAATTTTGAACTCATTCACTCTACACTTAGCTCGACTTTCATGGAGCTGCGAAGAGCAATCCATTTAAGTGATGTGTTTCCATCCTTGTCTAGCAGTGATGATGTCTAAAGATGGGAGAGATTGGGGTTGAAATAAAGCTTCGGATGAGGGAAGCTGGCACAATTTTTTCTAAGACCCCAAAAAATGGGCGAAATGAAAAGATTCTATATCTGTCGGGGCATAAAAGATCGATGCAGTGCAACAATGATCTCTACCAAAAAGAAGCAGAATACACCAAATATCAAAATGACCACAATGGTCCGAGCTTCAGAAAAGTCTGCATGTCTTCGTGGAGACTTGGCTAAACTGGCAAGGCTTCAGAGGAGATGTGATTACACCGATCACACTCCGGTTCTCTTCCAATTCTTCTATCTTCTCTCTTACTCGATTGTGGACACAATACGACCTGACCTCAGAAGGAAATACCTCCCTCCTCGAGGACTGGGCTGCTAGATAAAGGCCCAATGGGAGTGTATAACTGGATGGGCGGTTTCTTCGCTTCTCTAAAGTGGGAAGAGCTAACCTTTCACACATAGTACAAATGGCTTTTAAAGCCGAGAAGTTTGCGTGATGGATATGTGTATCTGAGCTGGCTGTTAAGGTGAACATAGATAAGTATTTGTGGAACTTGAGAGTTGTCGAGGCTTAAATCCTAATTCTAATAGAGTCCCGACACACTAGTAGTCCAAAGGTCTGAATCCAAGCTCCAGATTTTGGGTGAAGTGAAATTCAATTTAAAGAAACAAGCATGTTCGAAGTTCTTTTCTTTTTCTTTTTTCTTTTTACTTGCACTTATTTATAGAATAAGTAATCGTTAAGGGACTAGCAAAGGTAAAGTATAGGGGAATAATGAATTCGTGATTCATCGCCTTTATTCTTTCATTTTGACTAAAATCCTTGGTAAAATACATGTAAATATCTACTAATTCCAACTAATTATCATTCTAACCACAATTTAATATTATATATTTAACACTTTTTATATCCAAAATAAAAGAATAAAGAGAAAAATAAAAATAAAAGAAAAAGAAGGCTATAGAAATGTAATATATACAAACGGATCCTAACCCCGAGACCAAGTCAATATTGACGGGGTCGACAAAATAAATAAGTAGGGGAAGATAAGGATCCTAAGCTATAAAAGAAATCAAGAAAATAAAGACCAAAAATATAAATTACCCATTTTTCACATTGTAAATACTTCACTATTTTATTTATCATCAAGACAACTTCAAACCAACACACTCCTTTTGTAAAAGTTGTTCACAAATATATATATATATTATTTTATAAAAATATCAGAAAAATATTTCAATAAAAAAAATTAACCACAATGAACCGTAAAAGCCGACTTCCAAGGTTCATAAATATTTATAGAAAACTCCAAACAAACCAAACTCACTTTTAAAATCCGTTTTATACTTAGTATTATTTATTAAAAATATTAAAAAAATTCAAATAAAACCGGTGAGTTTTAACGTTTTGGACCTGTTGTTTATATGTACTATATATAGAATTTTCCTGTATTTTTAATTAAATAACTGTAAACTCGATTCACTTAATTCTTTTTTCTTAAAATCTTCTAAAATTGTATATAAAAATATAAAAATATCAATAAGGTAGAATACCAATAAAACCGAAGCCGCTACCTAAATTTTCCGGACCTCATAACTCGGCCGTATGAACTCCGAATTGGGCAAACTCAGTTATGAAAATCATATTTTTCAATTATCTATAAATGACATTAGTTTAGCTCAAATCAGAGTTAATGTGAAAAATGCGATTTTCAGGTCTGTATTAATATATTGTACATTATACCGTAATATATTTTATATAGGTTAAATGTATAATTATATACATTATTTATATTTAAATTGAATAAAATTTTTATTTAATTAATTATTTATATATCTTTTAATTATTTATTATTTTATTTAATTACATTCTATTTATTTATTTATTTATTTAATAAACTACTCAATTATATACTTAATTATTTAATTAATTACTTAAAAATTCATTAATCATATTTAATTATTAATTATTTATTTAACCACGAAATTAATATATAAATATTTAATTTAATATAATTATTAATTAATAATTTAAATTAAATATTTTATTTTATTTTGTTTTATTATCCTTTTCTCTCTCTTCTCTTTTTCTCTCTCTAACTTTCCCAAATGTCCTCTTCCTTCGTGACGAAACCCTCCCGTACGCCCCTTCTTCCTCGAGGAAAATTCGTGTGGGGGGTAAGTTGTTAATCAAATTCACCCTATGCGGTCTGAATTATTTTTTTTATTAACTACCGTAGATAAGCCGCCTCTTGAAGAGGCGGCTTTGGTTAAGTAAGAGCCGCCTCTTGAAGAGGCGGCTTTAGACCAAAGCCGCCTCTTGAAGAGGCGGCTTTAGACCAAAGCCGCCTCTTGAAGAGGCGGCTTTGTCGGGCAATAAACCCCAGCGGCTCGCCAATGCCTCCCCACGCGAACAGAACCATTCCCACCGCTCGCCCTTCCTCCGCCCAAGCCCCCCTGCGATCTCCAAGCGGCCTCGGGCTCCCCCTCCCGCCGCCGTACGCTCTCCGGTCATTTTGCCAACGTCCGTTGGCCGCATTTCCGCTATTCATCTCCTTCTCCACCTCAAGGAAGGTATGATTTGTCTATGGTTTACGGTTTTGGCACATGTTTAGGGTTTAAATAATTGTTTGAAATATTTTCTTCACTCTAATACATTGATGTCGACGTAATGGTATGTAGGATGTCTCGAGAAGTTCGTTGTTTCTGTCACTGTGGGGGTACAATATCGAAGTCTAGTAAGGACGTGACCTACGTAGGAGGTCGTATGAAAACCATCAAAATCGGTCACGAAATGTCATATTTGGGACTGATTGAGCACATTAAGTCCGTATTCAGGTTGGATTTAGCTCAAGGACTTGAGTTACATGTCTTTCATAAAATGTCCCAAGATGGAGCAAGTTTTTATATTGGCTGTGTCGAGTATGATGATGATGTCCGAGAGATTGTTGAATATGCTGAGGAGATGGGTGCTACATATCGGCCCGTGATATTTACTGCCGCTGTCTCTATACCCGGATCTGCACCTCCAGTTTCTGTACCACAATGTGGATCCGCACCTCCAGTTTCTGTACCACAATGTGGATCCGTACCTCCAGTTTCTGTACCACAATGTGGATCCGTACCTCCAGTGGTAGACATGGATCCATTTAATGATCCGGAACTGGACAGGTTAATGGAACCCTCACCACAGAATACGGATGATGAGATGGAAAATGATGACAATGAGGAGGAGGATCATCATGTTGGAACCCGTATTGTTTCTGATATTCCATTTTTGAACATGAGAGGTGGTGATGGCTATATTCTGAATGGTGAAGATTGCATGAATACTGATGATGGGATCAGTCTGTCTAACGAGTTGAAAAATGGCATGCTTTTCAAATGCAAAGCCGATTTGGTGTTCGCCGTGAAAGTTTTCCACATTAAACGTCATTACAACTTCACGGTACTGGAATCTGATAAGAAGGTGTGGGATATACACTGCAGCGAACGAGCTAGAGGTTGTTCTTGGAGATTGCGTGGTCATCGTAGACCAATAGATGGACAGTTTGTTGTCTCAATGGTTGAGAAGCCGCATACTTGCTTGAACCGTGCTGTTAATCAAGACCATCCTCAGTTGGATTGCAACTTCATGGCTGTAAGATTCTTGAATCAAATTAAGATTTCTCCTTCAGTCAAGGTTTCTTATCTTCAGACATCTATTCAAGATGATTTTGGCTTCCATGTGAGTAGAAGAAGGGTCTGGGACGCAAGAAGGAAAGGCATTGAGATGGTATACGACGATTGGAAGAAATCTTACAATGAACTTCCCTATCTTTTTAGGGCCTTTGAGCAGGTTATTCCTGGTTCGGTTACAGATATTGACACAACAACAGTTGACCAAGGGGAGCTATTTGAGAGGGCCTTCTGGGCATTTGGTCCTTGTATTGAGGCTTTCAGGCACTGCAGGCCTATTGTTAGTGTTGATGGTACACACATGTATGGAAGGTATAAACAAAAGATCCTTATTGCTTGCTCAAGCGATGCAGCTAACCACATTTTACCATTGGCTTTTGCTTTTGTCAACGAGGAGGATGGCCCTAGTTGGGCGTGGTTTCTGGAGAGGCTACGTTTGCATGTTTTCTGTGATCGTGCTGGACCAATATGTTTGTTATCTGACGTGCTCCTGGGTTACGTGCTGCACTCAGATACCCAGAGGTTCAATTTTTTCCACCATACGTACACTGGCGCTTCTGTCTCCGGCATGTGGGTAGTAATTTCAATGATGCCCACAAAAATCAAACTCTGAAGCGTATGGTCATGAGAGCGGGAAAAGTCTATTCCCAAGCAAAATGACAATCTTACATGGACAAGCTGGATGACAAACTGTCTTGGTTAGTGATGCATCGTGTACATGTCAAAAATGGCAAACTCACAGAATTCCTTGTTCTCATGCATGTGCCGTTCTATCTCACTTGAACACAGATGTAGAAGAATATGTTGGACCGTGGTATACTTGGCAAGCGCAGTCGAACATTTATGAGGGGTTGTTTTACCCCATTGGTGACAGAGACAAGTGGCCCAGTTTCGACCATCCATTAGTTATTCCAGATGATAGCAGGATAAGGCAAAAGGGTCGACCAAAGAGTAAGAGGATTCACAATGAGATGGACATGAGGGAGAATACCGTGCAATCTCAATGCGGCACTTGTGGTGTTGAAGGTCATAATAGGCGGAACGTTACGCATGGTAGGACGCAAAATAAATGTGGCATTTGTGGGGGCTTGGGTCATAACAAAAGAAGATGTCCCAACAGAGCTAGTATGTGAATGATTCATTTCAATTTTTGTAATGTCGTTGTTTAAATTATTTAAATATGAAGTCATTGTTTATTAATTTGTATTGTTGTTTATGAACAGATGGAGCCGGGCCCAGTTGACCGTTCTCTTTTACGCCAGCAGAGGGAGCACCGTTCTACTGTTGTTTGGGCAGGGGATGTAAGTACTTTTTTAAACTAATATTTCCTTGAATAATTTTCATAATCTTAGTGTTTTTTTTCCAGGTGTCGAGATGCCTACGGTGCCGACGACGAGAGAGTACACTGAGGCATGTCCCCTTGGACGAGCGCATAGTTGAGCACATTTGCGTAGCGGGTTTTTTGGACGTATTGCAGATGGATTTCATATCCTTGGACTGGCACCTGATTACAGCTCTTGTTGAGAGATGGCGTCCCGAGACGCACACATTTCACATGCGCCACGGGGAGATGACAGTTACATTACAGGATGTGGCGTACATCTTTGGGTTGCAGATTGATGGTCAGGCAGTGATTGGTCATACTACTTCTCCCAGTTGGGTAGGCTTGTGCGAGCGATTACTTGGGGTCCGGCCTGAACGGCCCAACATTGATGGTGCTCGAGTCCGCATGACTTGGCTACTAGAGCACTTCTCAGTTCTGCCAGAGGACGCCGATGATGATACCATTCTGCGATACACACGGGCGTACATTCTACAGCTTTTTGGTGGTGTGATCTTTCCGGACAAGTCCGGAAACGAGGTCTCCCTGATCTACCTACCTTTTTTGGAGGACCTGGAGAGTTGTGGGAGGTACAGTTGGGGCTCAGCTTGTTTGGCGTACTTGTACAGGCAGTTGTGTGTTGCATCGAAGGCTGACGCAGTAGAGATTGGAGGTCCATTGATACTGTTGCAGTTGTGGGCTTGGGAGCGATTCCCCCATATCGCTCCGGTAGTTCACCACCGACCTCTTTGGCAAGGGAAGCCCTTGGGGGCAAGGTGGCATGCAGAGTTTGACATCTCAGCGGAATCTACACATGTGGTTCGGCCATATAGGGATGCACTTGACCTACAGCTAGATGAGCAGGTATTCAGTTATCACGTTATTACATTTTATTTTCAATTATAACGGGTTTTATAATATTTCTAATTTAACGCAGGTGATATGGAGGCCATATACAGAGGACGTGTTGTCCCAGTTGCCATTGTATTGCCGTGGCAATGAGGATTTACATGTGGCTCGTGTCCCCCTCATTCATTTTTGTATTGTTGAGCTACACACACCGGACAGAGTCCTTCGACAGTTTGGGGGCATTCAGGGGGTTCCAAGGGCTACCGACACTTCATCTCAATTGCATGCAATCGATCTCCGAGGAAAGAGCAATGTCGATTGGACGGAGTTCCATGCAGTCTATATTAGACTATGGAACATCCGTAGAGACTACGTGGTGTCGATGACTCCCATTTCATTGGGAGGACCAGATACGACCGCCGAGTACATGCCATGGTATCGTCGAATAACATGACGTTTCATTGGACGACATGGATGCACACTCGATTACGCGGTAAGATAGCATTTACTTGATTTACATTTTCTAGTATGATTTTACATGTTTTAACAAGATTTGATCATATTGCAGGTGTCTCAATTCGAGGAGATTGTTCGACTTTGCGATGATGGTTCACCACGTATTAGAGAACTTGCTGCTGAAGCAAGTTCTAGGATACGTGACTCTATACAACGACAGTTCCGAGATGGACCTACAGATGAGCATTCACAGGAAGACGTCGATGCAGAAGGTACATCTCATCCCCGTTCACGTGTTCGAGGACGTGGACGGGGACGTTGTAAACAACAAAGGGGAGAGAGGCCTTCTGACGAGGGAGATGTCCCAGTGGATACACAACAACCCCTCCGTCTGGCATAGAATTTGAGACCCCAATTCCTGAGTGTGGGACATCTAGACAGCCTACAACGCCGCCTGCACCACGGAGGGATCGAGCGGAGCACAATGCAGGACCTTCACATCATTCACCCCTCCCGTTGTCCTTTGGAGTTGAAGGACCCGAGATGACCAACATCGACGACATAGATCGCAACAGTCAACTGCATGGATTTGACCCAAGACCACCGGAGACCACCATGGCGGATGAAAGACCTGTCAAATTACAATACAAAAGGAGGAGGGAGCGTAGACCATAGAATGTGATGTTGCCATTTTTTTGTAATGTAAACCAAGCATGTAAATGTGTTTGCAACTATGATCAAGTTACTTTCTATGAATCTCACTATTGTCTTCACTTCACTATTGTCTATGAATCTTATCTTTAAAAGTTGTTCTAATATCATATTTGCTATTACATACTGTGCATGACGTTCACTTCGCCAACATATCAATTCCATAAAAAAAAGAGGGGAAGCAGCAGCTCTGCGAGCAGCAGAGCTGCTGCTTCTCCCCCTTTTTTTTAAGGTTCTGGCGCAAAGCCACCTCTTCAAGAGGCGACTTTTGGCTAAGAACCGCCTCTTCAAGAGGCGGCTTTGGTATAAAGCCGCCTCTTCAAGAGGCGGCTCTTACTTAACGAAAGCCGCCTCTTCAAGAGGCGGCTTATCTACGGTAGTTAATAAAAAAAAATAATTCATACCGCATAGGGTGAATATGATTACCAACTTACCCCCCACACGAATTTTCCTCACCACCAAACGGTCGGCCATTAGCCGGCCGTTATTCCAACCGCCCTCGCTCCTGTCACCGCCGCGGTCACCGGACTCATCTCCGCCTATATATAGGTTCGAGCTCCCTCAAAATCGGCATCCGCCATCGTTGTTCCTCCTTCAATCTGTGAGCTCCGAGAGACGTGAGAGAGGTGACAACTCCTTCGCTCCAACGTTGAGCGAGATCGAGGTTGAGGTTCGGCGTGATCGTCCGCCGGCGTCATGGTTTCTTCTCTGCCGTCGCGCGAGCCTCCATCTCCGCCGGGCGTGGAGGCGATCATCCGTTGGAGCTCCTGGAGTTCCAGCTTCACAGGCGAAGACATTCATTCTTCATCTACTATTTCCAGGTACGAACGTTAATCTTCATCATTCATCCTCTCCCTATTCTTGTTTCTGATTTCATTCCTCCTTCTCAATCTCTTCAATTTTTCCAATCTCTCTCTGAACTTCTCGATTCATATATTCTCTCATTTTCCCCCTTGAAATCTGCCCCCATTGTCATCCAATTTTGCATCTTCATATACCTTCATCCACTACTGCACATCCATCCGATTTGTGTATTCGAACCTCATCCTCCGAGCTTCACCCCCAAATGAGTTAAACCAACCTCTATTTCTAATCTCGATGCGAAGTTTTATCTGGGAGTTTCCTGTCAATTCCGCTCCACATCACCTGGAGAGTTGTTCGAATCAAAGTAAAATTTGCAAGCAGTAACTGCAGGTCATCGCACGTCCGCACGAAGCGCATCAACTCGAGGAACCTTCGAAAATATCGGTAGATCGAGCATCACGTGTATGCCTCCACCGCCGTCGTCGATTGATCACCACAATCACCGCCTTGCCTTGTTCAAGCAAACAGACTGAGAGCTCTTCCTGCATCGAGTTGCCAACTGAATTTCCTAGAACCTACAAATTGAGATCTGATCAGAGAACTACTGGCATCTATCGTCGTCCGCTGCGACCTCTAGCTAACCAATGCCTGGAGTCGACGTCACCGTGATCAATACTGTAAGAACAAGACCGCTGCCCCGCAGCCGTCACTCCTTCCTGAATTGGGGCTTTTCATAGCATCCACATGATCGGATCCTGTCCATCCAAGCCGAAACCCACGCATCATTGGATGTCAGGTATGCCTTGAATTAATTCCTAGTAATACGTCTCATTAGATTTGTAATTGTTTGTAGGATTCCGTTGATTATTTGCAACAGAGACTTGGAAATTGGAAGCGTAAACACCGTCAGGAGCTATAGGAAAACACATAAACAACAAGATCCAGGAAGAAATCCGTAGCTTCGAGAAAAAGTCTCAAACCCGTGAAATGTTGAGAAACCGCCGCCGCTTATTAGAAAAGGGGAAGAACGAAGATCGTTTTCCAGATCGAACAGGAGCCCTACGATTGGGCTTTGATCGGACGATAGAGAACATCACATCTCCACTGCTCCATTGCTTCAGCGAGGCACGTGCGCCTCACGCACATGGGCAGCATTTTTTGGGCATTTTACGCGAAGCGCCCAGATTCTTCTTGCTATTTGCGTGCAGGTCATTCTAGGTGGCAGACTCGTGCCTAGCACATGTTCTCTATTGAAATTACACATATACCCTCGGTACCTCTTGATTTCATATCTAGGTCCAGTTCAGGAGTAGACCACGTGCAGGCGCACACACGACATGGACATTTTGCATATATGCCCCAAACTCCTCCTATATTACACATGCGCTCCAGCGTTTTCTAATAATTGCATCTATACTCCTATATTTTATATATAATACTATATGTATTCCTATACTTAATAAATAAAACTACAAAGTATAAAAATATCATAAAAATATATAAAAATAAAAATATTATACCATACAATATTAAATAAAGTTTTGAAAAATAAAAAAATATTTTCTATCATTAAATAAATCATTAAAATATTAAAAAAATCTAACAAATTCTAAAATATATATAAAAATATAAAATCACCTCTAAAAATCATATAAAAATTTGATACTGTATATTTTACTATATTTTACACATTAGATCAAAAATAAAATAAAAAGTTGAATACTAAAACCAAAAAAATACAAAATACATAAAAACTTGAAAACTTCATAACTAAATAAATAAAAATCTCCTAAAAGCATACAACATATGATGTTAAAGGTAATTTCATCTACTTTCTAATAAAAATAAAATAAAAATATTTTCTCACTATTTTGGATTTTAAAAATAAAAAATACGAATCTGTTTTCATTACTTATATTGTTTTCAACATTAAAAATACAACAAAATCTATAAAAATAATAAATACCTTTTAAAATCCATAAAAAGGAAAACAAAATAAACATAAAAATAACAAAATAAAAATTGATAAAAAGTTACCAAAATATTTTCTAAAAAATAAAAATTATAAAATACCTTAAAATTCACAAAAAAATATATAATTCCATAAAAATAAATTAGAAATTAGGAAACCATTTGCCTTAGTTTGTTTATTGTTTAACCCTAGTTTCAATAGTTTGCCTCCCTGAATTCGACACTCATGTGCTTAACCCCTATACTCTTAAGTTTAGGAGTATAAATAAAATAAATAAGATTAAATCGAAAATTTAATCTTTTCTGCAAAAATTCACTCGATCGATTCAGCGACACTATTCTTCTTTTAGAATAGTAGATTGGGTGTTTTTTTTCAACTGCCCCGCCCCATATTTTGATATTTTTTTAGAAAATACTATCATGTATTTTCATCACTATATCCCTCTATTATGCCATTATAATTTTGTCAGAAATAGAGACTCTTAGTCCTCCATCTAGAACATGTAATTTTAACGGTATTAAAATTTCTATAATCGATCTGTTCTAGATGAAGAACATGTGAGTCTTTGTTTCTAACGAAATTGGAATGACATATTAGAGGGATATAATGATGGATATACATGATAGTATTTTAAAACAAATCACCAAAATATAAGGTGGGGGCAGCCACATTAAACTATATATATAATTAGATTTAAACTTAAACCTTTTTGTCGACCATCTCCCTCCCCTCCCTCGTTACGTACTTCCCTCTTTATAGATTTCTATTGTAGTAGGCCCATCAATTCAATAATTTCTACAATGTAATCAAGTAGTTAAAGTAATAGATTTAATAATTACCATACTAATAACTTACATAATTTCACTAATTAAAAAAATTTAAAGGAACACAAATCATTTTATCAAAATAAAATATAGAAAAATTCCAAACTTATTGATGTAATAGATAAAAAAATATATGGATTATTATTATTATTATACTAAGAAAATAATAATATATGATTCACATGCATATCATACAAATATTTATTTGTTTAAAAACATTGCATCTAATCTTAATGGAGTAAAGAATTACATATACAAAAATTGAAATTCAACGAAAATATCAAACAAAGATGGAATGCATATTTAATTGAATTTTTTAGTCCATGATTAATCATTACTAATTAGTTCAATCCATTCTAGATTTTCTAATGGATGCATGACAACTATGGATAACAACATAATGTGATATGAAATAAAAAATGATATATCTCAATCATCTTTCTTATTAATGTGTAGTTATATAATATATGAATCATATATAATTATTTCTCATAATCTTAAAATATTAATTTTGAATCTGCTACTATCATATAGGGAACGGATGAGCGGGGGTAGTGGCGGTGATTGGGTCGTCGTATAAGGGCGTCTCCGCCCAGCGAGGTCGTCTGTACGTCGCAGAGCAGATGGGGGCCGCGCAACCATATAGAGCACCAAGGGAAAACACAGTGCTAGTCAGAAAGGTGAGGGGCGGTCCTGCCTTTTGGCCGGGGTTGCTTCAGATGTGGTTCGCATTCATTGGGCGAGGCAGTGTAGGGACACCCTCAGATGCTTCGGATGCATGGGTTTGGCGTATAGGAGTAAAAACTGCAGGTCGGGAAGGATATCGGCTGTGTCGAGGGCGGACGGAGGCTTGGTGGCGGCTACGAAGGACCCCGAAAGATCCGCGATCGTTCATATTCCTCGGACAATTGCGGAGAGTGCATCTAATTACGGAAGGAGTGCAGTTAATTTCGGGGCGCTGGACCCGAGTTACCATTTACATATAGCCATGCAAAATTTGAATGGCGCGCATCAGGGGGCACATCCAGCTGTGGGGTGCTCTGCTTTTTCAAGTGGGAGGGAGGGGTTTTCGGAGGTTGTGGGGACCACACAAATGGATCCAGATTTTAGCGATGAGGCGTAACCGACTGGATGAATTGGAGCCCGATCGGGAGCTCGGAGGAGGGACGATAGCAGAAGAAGGTATCAGTCTGGTGGTGGATCTACGACATTTTGCCAAAGCAAAGCCCTCGAGGGACCGTGTCTTTCTTGGTTCCGAACATGATGGGGAGGCCGACGGGGTGGAGGATAACCCATCCATGGTGTTCGAGGAGGGTCAGCGGGTGGTGAAACTCTTCCGGGGGGTGCCTGAGGTTGGATCCAGATTCTGCTAGGTTGTGGCGTTGGAGGCTTCCTTATCCTCTAGAGGGCAAGGGGGCGATAAATACCAGGGAGGTCCTTCGGGAGCGGCAGGGAAGGGGTCTCCAGTGATATCTAACGGGGGGTAGTGGTTGGGATGTTTGACCGTGGCGGGTTGGAAATGGAGCGGGGTGGGGGGAGCAGCATGGAAAAGAGGGAGAGGAGCAGGTTGGGAGGAGACAACTCCTAGATCGGGTTGGCAAGAAGAAACAATGGACTTGCAATAACAAGTAGGACCTTCGTTTGGTGCAAGATGATCATCATTTCAAGTGTCGAGATGTAGCCAGTTCGGATGGGGGGGAGCTCGGTTCGAGCTAGCCTATCGAGAGATCGAGTTACTTTAGTTTGCTTGACAGGAAGTTTGCAGAAAGTCTGGGCGTGATGCTGCCCCGTGGGAAGTCAAAAGGGGTCTATATATGAAGATTCTATCTTGGAACGTATAGGGGTTGGGCCGCCCTGAGAAACGACAGGGAGTGAATAATTTGATGTTGGAGGCTCATGCTGATGTAGTGTTATTTCAAGAGATGAAGTGTTCTAGGCCTAAGGGAGAAGACTGACGGGACCTGGGAGGCGGCTCTATTTTTTATTTTATAGATGTGGAGGCCCATGGTGCAGCCGATGGCCTCCTGTCTGGGTGGAAGCGTGATGGCTTTGAAAAGCTGGCAGAGTGGAGATCTATGTTTTCCCTATCGATGAGGTTAAAGAGAAGATTGGATGGGGTCATCTTTACTGTTACCAATGTGTAGGGGTGTAAACGGACCGAACCTGAGTGAACCAATATTTTTTAGGTTCCGTTCGTTTATTTAATTGAGCCTAAACTTGTGTTCAGGTTCGGTTCGTTTATTTTCGAACCGAATCTGAATCGAACCTCTTTTTAAATGAATCGAACCTAAGCTAATATTGAACTTAAGAATTCTCAAAAAAGAGCGAGTAAAAAGAGAGAAATGGAAAAATATATATGTGTGCCTATAATTAGAATATATATTCATTTAGTTTTTTTCTTTATCTAACTCATCTTCATCTTTTGAAAAAAATATATTAACAAGGATTCGTCTCTTTGAAAAAAACAATATTATAATATATTTTTATATCTGTTCAGATGGGAATAAAGAACAAGAATAATGTGGAGATATTCGATAAGTGAGGTTTATACTTGTTCTGTTGATTTGAGGATAAAGAAGGGAAACGTACTAGATAAATAGGTGATGGATGTTGTAAACACGATGTGACTATTTATTCTCTAATACCGAGATAAAACCTACTTATCCCATAAATATTTAGTTATCTCTAGAGAAAATTCACTTATCCTGGGACAAAATCCACGTATCTCAAAATAAGGTCCACTTCTACGGATAGGGATTTGTAAATATGTATATGTGTATGTTTATCGAGCTTTTAACGAATCGAACCTGAGCGAACCTATGATTTTTAGGTTTGTTTCGTTTATTTAATCGAGCCTAAACTTGTGTTCAGTTTCGGTTCGTTTATTTTCGAATCGAATTTAAATCGAACTTTTATCGAGCCTTGAGCGAATATCGAACTTGAGAATTTTCTTATACCCCTACCAATGTGTACGGGCCCACATCTCTGGGTTCGGGATCGTTGGCTGCGGATCTAGCAGGGGTTTGTGCGGATAGAGATGTTGGTATTGGAGGAGATCTGAATTTGATGCTTTTCCCGGAGGACAGGCCAAGGCAGGGTGGTGGGAGAGACGGGGGCTCGGAGGAATTCAGAAACCTGATTCATACATTTGGTCTCACGGTGATCAATGATGCTGGTTGTGCTTACACGTGATGGAATTCGAGGTCCAGGTCGCGGTTGGATAGATTCCTCCTCTCTCCAGCAAGGGTGGAGGTTTTCCCTTTATCCAGGGCGTGGACGTTACCGCGTGCTGACTCGGATCACATGCTACTGATTTGGTCTTCTGAGGAGAATAATCATCCCATATCTGTGTTCAGATTTGAGCGGGTTTGGCTGCTTGAAGATGGATTCAGGGAGGATGTGGAAACTCGCTGGAGAGGTTGGCAAGTGGAAGGCTCAGCAGTATCGCGTCTGGCTTCTAAGTTGAAAATGCTAAAGGAGTTCCTACTCGAGTTTGGTCATAGGATGAGAACACAAAGGAAGGAGCGTCAGCGCATGGCCTAGCAAGGGGTGGTCAGGTTGGATAACTTGGACGATGAGAGGGGTCTCGACTAGGAGGAGGTGGAGGAGCGGTCATGGTTGTTGGATGTTATCCTGCAGGAGGACAGGAAGGAGGAAGTGGAGTGGAAGCAAATGTTTAGGGAAAAATGGTTGCAGGAAGGGATGCAAACATAAGGTTCTTCCACTCAATGGTGTCAGGTAGAAGAAGAAGGAACTTCATTCAGAGTCTTGAGGTGGGGGTGAGAGAGTGGCAGGGGATGCAATGTTAGGGCACGCGCTCAGGGACCATTTTGTGAGGATGTCGAGGAGGGAGCGAGATTCTGGGTGGGGGTGGCGTGGGTCAGGGGTTGAGTCTCTTTTGATTGAGCAGGCGCAAGAGTTGGAGTCGGACTTTGAGGAGGAGGAGGTGAGAAAGGCAGTTTTGGGGCTGAATTCGGACGGGGCCCCGGGTCTAGACGGGTGCCCTGTTTGCTTCTACAAGGAGTTTTGGGGCATGTTGAAGGATGAGGTGTTGGGGCTGCTTAAGGAATTTAGAACTGGCAACAGGGTCTTTGAGAAGATTAATTGGCTGATGCTCTTCCTTCTTCCTAAGAATGATTCACCATTAAGGGTGGAAGATTACAGATCAATTACAGTGTCCAATGCAATTTATCTTATTATTGCTAAGGTGCTTGGAAACAGGTTGAAGCGAGTGCTTGATACAGTAATTCTGCAGAATCAAACAGCTTTTATCCCTGATCGTCAGATGACGGATGATCTTATTATGGCTTCGGAGATCTGTTTACAGTGGCGATGGGAAGGCAAAAAAGGTTTGCTTTGGAAGATCGATTTTGAGAAAGTCTATGATTACGTGGACTGGAGGTTCTTATGGACGTCTCTTCGATTTCGCGGTTTCTCTGAGATTTGGATTGCCTGGATAAAGAGGTGTGTCACGACCTCTTCCCTCACGATTTTGGTGAATGGGAAGCCTGAGGGTGGTTTCTTCCAGCCGCAGAGGGGCGTGAGACAAGGTTGCTTGTTGGCGTCGATGCTTTTCGTGCTGGCGGCGGATGCTTTGGCGGTATTATTCAGGAGAGCTGTTGAGGACGGTTGGTGTGAAGGTTTCCGGGCATGTTCCTTTTCGATTCCATTGTTACAATACACAGATGACACATTGATTTTCTTAGGGGGCACTGAGGAAATGGACAGAAGGGCCATGCAACTGTAGATATCTTCAACATTATCTCAGGTTTCAACATAAATAGAAACAAATTGGTTGTCATTCAATTCGGGATGGAGGAGGGGGGGAGCAGCAATAGAGCAACACGTCTGGCCTGTCCCTTGGGGGAACTACCCATTACTTACCTGGGGCTTCCTTTAGTGGCATGCAGACTCAAGAAGGTCGATTGGGATGCAGTTATCAGAAAGATTGACCAGGGATTGGCGGGTTGGAAGGCGATTACACTTTCAAAGGGCGGGAAATTGACTCTTTTGAAGCATGTTTTGTCTGCGATACTAGTTTTTTTCTTCTCAACAAGATGAATGCCAACAAGTGTAAGAAAAAGATTGAGATGATGATGAGAAGGTTTTTTTGGTCGAATGGAAGGCAGCAGAGATCAGGGATTCACCTAGTGCGGTGGGAGGAGATCACGTAAAAGAAATGCAAGGGAGGGCTGGGGGTTAGAGATATTAGCAGTATGAATAAAGCTCTTCTGGCAAAGTGGGTGGTGCAGATCTGGGGCAGAAATGAGAGCTTGGCCATATCACTGCTTCGCAACATTTATGGAGTTAGAGGCTCGATGGAGGTGAGGAGGATACATTTTGAGTCCTCACTATGGGACGGGTTCGTGAAATCCTTCCAACGATGCAACTGAGAATGATGCCTAAGATGGGATCTGGAGAGGAGTTTCAATTTTGGCAGGATGACTGGACATGTGAGGGGATCCTTTGCACTAGATTTCCTAGGCTCTTTGCTATGGCGGCTGACAAGGTTTGTTCTGTGGCTGACACCTGTGTCTCTGGTTCCTGGAACCCTCAGTTCATTTCTGTTGTCCCAGAACGGAGATTGGAGGATTTGGCAAGGCCGCGGGCAGAGTTGCCCTCTCCTACTTGTATCACGCATGGGAGGGATCATTTCATTTGGGAGGGGTTGCAGATTCTAGGTGAAAAAGGCCTACGAGATGTTCAGGGGGAGCCCGGATGCTATGGATCCGGATTTGACTCAGGATATAAAGATAATTTGGGCAAGCAAGGTCCCAAGCAGAGTGAAGGTCTTCTTCTGGTGCTTCAGGAGGGGCATGGTTTGTGACAAAGTGAGAAGAGGCAGATTGTTTGGGATCGCAGACACAAGCTGTGATAGATGTGGTGAGCAATTTGAGGATGCGGATCACTTATTCTTTACGTGCCCCTTTTCGGTGCAGGTATGGAAGGAGGTAGGGGCACCATGGGCCTCTCACAGAGGCACGTCTGACTTCTGGAGGTTGGTGAGGTCGGTAGGGGGCAACTCGACAGATGACTGTGCTTTACCATTTGTGAAGTTATGGGCCATTTGGGGGGAGAAACAATTTAGTTTTTAATAATCAGATATTTTATTCAGAAAATGTAATAGCCTTATACCTCTCCCTTTACCGTTTTTGGTCTGCGAGGCAATGCATTTCTTTGATTTGATATCAATATAATCCTTTTGCGATGGGTCCCACCGTGGGAGTTCACCCTCTTTCTTCTCAAAAAAATCTTAAAATAATAAAAAATATCGATGCCATTATATACACAGTGATAAAAAATGGAGGGAAAATTATACATTTCTCTCCTTTTTTGTCAATCTTATATACTTTTAAGTATTTAGCTGTGAAAGAACGTATTCTTGTCCCATCTATAATATTTTTTTACTTAATTTATAATTAAATTCTTAGACTAAAAAGAAGATTTAATATAATATTCATCGAACAAATGCAAACAATCCATAATGTCAAGTGCTTTTCTTATTTTATAGACGGCAGACTACACTATTTGTTTAATTTTGCAGTAGAAATAAAAATCAGTGGAACATTTTAGACAATAAGTTTATGTCAGAAAGAGTGAAGCCTTGATGCACTAATATCAAATTGAATACTTTGAAGATTATCGAGTTCCAATCTAAAATATGAAAGTTTACTCCAAAATAATATACCTTTATTTTCATATTTTTCTTATATTTATTTTTTTATATAATATGATAGTACCAAAAAATATAATTTTTTTTATAAAAGTTTGTTTTTTTGTTGAGGCCATCGCCTAAAATGTTTAAACCAAATATTTATGTATTAATAGTTACTAACAAATAAACCCGTGTTTCACGGTTCATATCTCTCTCTCTCACGCACGCATACATGCAAATAGACATGCACATATACATATACACATACATATGCACGTTTTCGAGACTTTGAGTCTCAGTATTCTTCCATTCTAGTTTTGCTTTGCTTCCGATGTTGTTCTTCACGTTTTTGGTGTCTTCTTGTCGTTTTATCGAAATACAAGTGTACTAAATTCTATCGAAGATCATGGAAGTATGGAGTAAAGTTAAATAGTGATAAAACGTACGTTTTTAGCGACAAACTGTAGTAATTTTTGAGTTTATTCTGTACAATTTATATCCAATAAAACACAGATTTTTGTCATTAAAATGTGAGGAGAATGTGAATTCGTCACGGTTCAGAAACTAAGTTCTAAATGACTTCTAGACGTTTGTTTTCATAATATCATTAATTAATGGGTTATAAAAGTCAACGCTTACATTTTGAGGACATCTGTAATGGGCCCGATCATTACAACCCCATTTTAGGCCCATCAGAACTTTATATACGTCCAATTCAATGGATCCATGAAGTTACTATAGTGTTTTCTTCATTTGTGTTTATATAGGTTGTTAGATAGCGCTACTATGTAAGGGACATCTATCTGTCGTTCAGTGTATGTGTCTTTCAATAACGTCCTTCTCTTTTCAATGTCATGGTTTTCGAAACTCTATAAGCAACGGTCGCAGTGAGTTAACTGATCGATAGATGGATCCATTACCGTATGGGCTCTCAAAGTATTTGCGGAGAGGCAAGGGAATGGTTTGCATGCAGGGAACTTTGATATCACGTACCATTGATCTCCTTACTCTTGAAACGTTCATCCTAAGTTGAACTCGAGAACGTTGGTGGTGAAGAAATCACATATTTCGTTACCTTTCTGTTGGGTCAGGTCTAGCCCTAGGAGGTTACCAAACTCACATTCGAATTCCAATTACCCCCAATCCATGACTAAGGTCATTAGCATATGAGCTTATTATTCTTCACTACCTTGTGTGTATTTTTTAAAGTAGAGATAAAAAATGTAGTGCCACGGGTGAACTACTGAAGACTCTGACTTATCTTGCACGGAAACTCAACCCATTAGATGAGATATCTATTCTCTTTCTCTGATTAGAGACCAAACATACCGTCTAAGACCATTGAAACTTCTTTACCTACTTGATAAAATCAAGGGCATATGGCCATAAACCATTTAAAGATTTTATTTTTCGGCCATTTCCATCTCTTTTCTCTCTCTAAAATAGAACAAGGAGGAAAGCAAAAGCTAGAAGGACGTAAACAACTTGTGCTAGTATTGACAACAATCCGACCGTGATAGTGTAATGCACATTGGGTTAGGGAACTTTGACAATCAACATGATGGAGCAGGTAAGCCTGACTCCAGCCCGGATGGTTTTCGCACCCTCAGTTAGAGATGCACATGGATCCGATTGGATCGCATTTTACCTTAATTCATGTCTAACCCAATCTTAACAGATTATACCTTTTCTGAATCCAATCCATTAAATACTCAAATCCAACACAATCCAGTCCATTGTATTACAGATTGGATCAGATTTTTGATACTTGCGTATTCTCAACCTCACGGTCTATCCTCACGATCTATCCTTCTTGCGATTAATATATATACCAAAAGATTTGGTATGCCCGACTTCTGAGCCTGATTTGCTTATCGAGGCCTTCTCCTTAACGGAGGTGGAGGACACGATAAGATCCTTTAAACGAAATAAAGCACCCGGACCTGATGGCCTTAACGTGGAATTTATGCGAAAATTTTGGCCTACTCTAAAAGTATATTTTATGAACTTGCTATTTGCAATGGAAAATGAGGAATTCGCCGTGAAAGACTTTAGACATCCAACAATATTCTTATCTCTCTCATTTTCAAGAAAGATGATCCTCATAATATTGAAAACTTCAGACCCATTAGCCTGATCAACCTACCTATGCGTATCATTGCGAAGGTTCTCGCAAACAGATGGGCCCCTATTCTTCGGGAAAATATGCCCCCCACGCAATGTGCTTTCCTCAGAGGGCGATCTTCGACTGATGCGCTCATGGTTGCTTCTGGCATTCTTGATTGCTGGACCCATTCAAATACCAAAGCTATTTTATTAAAAATTGATTTCTGTAAAGCTTTTGATACCTTACGATGGCCTTTCATCTTCTCGGCGCTCGAGGCATCTGGAGTGCCAAAAAAGTTCATTCTGTGGATAAGGGCCTTCTTTGAGACAACAAAAACTTCCTTCAAGATCAATGGATCGTCGATTGGTTTTAGTAAACCTGAACGTGGTGTCCGTCAGGGAGATCCCTTATCTCCACTCGTCTTCTTTCATTCTTTGTCCGTGCTCGATGGGATGTTGGCTAAGCTTGTCTCTGCGGGCAAATGCAAGGGATTCCATAGGAAGGGGATGTCTGGGATGATAACAAATATACAATTTACTGATGACCTTTTCTTATTTATTCAATATGACAAACATGGACTTCAAAATGTCTTAGATACTCTAAAAATCTTCTCGAGCCTTTCAGGGCTCTGTATTAATCAGGCTAAATCCGAATACTTTTGCTTAAATCTTTCAGACGAGGAAAAACAAATTGTTGACACCATTTTACCTTGGAATCACGAAGCCTTTCCAATTTGCTATCTTGGTTTTCCACTTGATACTAAGAGGCCTGATATAGGGGAGTGGAACAAAATTATTAATAAAATTGCCAATAAACTTCAAGGATGGAAGGCTAACATTCTTCCATTGCCAGCACGGGTTTGCCTTATAAATTCATCTCTAACTCCTCTAGCTACACATATGCTTTCTTGCTTCAAGGCACCTTTAAATGTAATTAAGAAAATTGATCAGATTAGAAGGAAATTTCTATGAAATGAAAATTCGAACCTTGGTCTGCATGCCAAGGTTGCTTGGAAAAAAGTGTGCCGACCCAAAGCTAATGACGGTTGGGGAATTTTTAATCTTAAGAACTTCAATACTGCTCTACTAACGAAAGCCTTTATAAGCATTTTAGAACATGACAAACCGTGGCTTTCAAATTTTATTAGTGCTTGCTACTACCTTAATGGTCCTATCTCATTATTTGGCTTTTCTCGTAAAGTTTGCTCACCTGTGTGGAGTGATATTTGTAAAGGCTCTCAGGAATTAAGAGGAGTATTTCAAAAGCAATTAGGGGATGGCAAACTTTCATCTCTATGGAAAGATCCTCTGTTGGGGAATGCACCCCTTAATAACCAATTTCCAAACATTTGGAAGCTGGTTACAAATAAGAGGATCTCAGTTCAAAAGGGGCTAGTGACCTGGAAAGCAAAAAACAATTGGTTTAAGAGACTTTGCTATAGGGCCCCTATTGGACTTTGGCCACAACTTGAGTGTATCAAGGATACATTAAGCTTAATGGAGAACAAGTTAACGGTCAACCATAAGGATCTCTGTTTTTTCCATTACCAGGGAACTGCTCAAGCCCAAATCTATAAACAAAATGATCTACGATCTTTTAACCTCAGGTGGCATTGATTCAAAATTTAATTTAAATTTCTGGTCGAGAATCTTTGATCCTAGAATTTCGTACTTTCTGTGGTTGTTGGCTCATAGGAAGGTTGCAACACAGGATCTTCTTTATAAATTTAACATCTCTTCCGTTAACAGATGCTATCTTTGTAATTCAGATTTGGAATCCTATGAACACTTATTTGAAACTTGCAAGGTCTCTAATTATTTATTTACAAAAGCTAGCTTGCCGAACACAAAGATAAGCTTAAAAACCATTCTCGAATCCTTTTCGAGGCAATCTTATAGTGCTATTGATTGACAGATTTTTGCAATGCGGGCATCTCTCTGGTGGTCGATTTGGAGAGCCCGTTGCAAGATCGCTTTTGAGGGTATTCCACTTAACATCCTGAGAATTTTGGCAGATGCATCACAAATTTGCTTGGTGCGTGTAAATTGTTCATTGTCCCAAGATGCTAACTTTAGTTGAGGACAAATTGGCCTACATTCTAGAACGTGTGTTGCTTTATTTTTAACTTTATTATATCTTGCTCTTCTTTTTGCTCCCAGCTCCAGTCCAGGCGGCTCCATTGTTTCAGGTGTTCTCTTCTTCCCGTTGTCAATCCCGGGGTGGATCTGGAAATACTCTACGCTGATCAGATTGTGGCCTCTTTTTGTGGGGAACTACTACCCCATCCTTTTTGTTGAAGCTCCGCCAATATACTGTGGCGTTTGGCTCTTCCGTTCGTCCCGTGGCTTGATTGAACGCCTTCGATCTTCATGGCTGTGGCTTGCTCTCCTATTGTGGCTGGTTTTTGGGTTGTTTTTTTGTTAAATCTGTAGACTCTGCTTCTACACTCTTGTGTGGTTGTGCTTATGATTGTACTGTTTATTAAACTCTAGGCTTGGTGCTTCATGATGAATGAATTTCTTGACCGTTTTTCTAAAAAAAAATATGTTAGTAGCTTAACATTTGGATTACGTTTTTGATGTTGAATCGATGTATGTATTGAGCTCAACTAATATTTCAACTACAATAATTATAAATACTTTATAAAAAATATAGGAAATTATTTTGTTATTGGTTTTTAATGGAAAAGGATGTAAACAGAAGGTAACACAGACTTATGGAAGAACTACAAGGTAACAATATTAACTTCTGGTGTATGCTATGTATTTTATGGCTAAAAAATGAGATGAAAGATGATTCTAGTCCACATTTCCAAATAAAAATCCAGTGATGGTGTCCCCGCGGAATTGGGATTGGAGCATACGTGATTGGTCTAGGATGAAGTAAACTCCACTTGAGTAGGAGATGCAAAGTTCAAACGCTTGTATGAGGTTGACTTGTGATCAGAAGTAGAATAAGATAGCTGAGCTTTTTATATTTATTCCTAATATGATGGTACGTATCAAATTAAAATTAAAGTGGCATTTGACTAAAGAGGATGCAGGTAGAATTAACAAAATAGAATAAAAAAGAGAATTCTGAATACTAATAGTTATTATGTATGATAGTAGCGTATTAACGAATTGGATCGGATCAGATTTTCTGGTAGCAATCCAATCCATAATTGGATTTTCAAAATTGCAATATGATTAGGGATGAAAACGGTCGGATACGGATACGAATATAGGTATAATCATATCCTTATCCATTTTAAAATACGAATGCGAATGCGAATACGAATATTGACGAATGTGAAAAATGTGTTACCATATCCTTAAAAGCGAATACGAATGTAAAACGAATACAAATCGGATACGAATAATAACAGAAATAATTTACTAATATGCATGTTTAGGATGGTTTAAACATAAAATAGATATACCAGATATTGTAATTTCATAATAATTATATCAACAATGATGAATGCAATCATAAAATATCGTTACACACATTTATAAATAAATGTATTACTATACTTATGTTCGAAAACGAATATACGAATGCGAATACGAATATTAACGAATGTCAAAGTGATATCCATATCCGCATCCATTTTAAAATGAATACGAATACGAATGTCAAAATAGGTATAAAACGAATATGATAGCGGATCGGATACAAATATATTCATATTCGTTTTCATCCCTAAATATGATCCAATCTACTAGAATGACAAAACTAAACCAATCCAATCCGACAACATCAAACTTGATCGGATTACAGATCCGATCCATGTGCACCTCAACCGTCAGAGCATGTAATTACACTGCTCTGTCTTACTTCATATACGTCGACTTAGTAACCTAGTTCGAATTGCGAAGAAACATAGAGATGGGAGACCGGGCTCGATTCAGACTAAATGGATCGTCTGTTGTAATACAAATGGTGTTGTAAACGAAGGGACCGTCCGACGGGGATGCGAGGACCCTCACAGGGGACCATCCCATGCCCCCTATGAGGGTCGTTTGATTCCCATCGAATGGTCCCCTCGATTACAACACCTGTTGTATTACAATAGACGATCCGGTCTCCGATCTAGAATCCACGTCAACTCACGTCCTTGGCTCGAGAATCCGCACGATTTCATTGATGATATGTCAGATGGATGATTCGATGGAGATAATACATCTAGATTATGCTTCTAGAAACAAGTACTGCACTGCATGCAGATTCTTACACTGAAAAAAAAGGCGATATCAGATTTCATGATTGATGGTGCATGGTGATGATGCAATGGTCCTGGTTGTACTGTGCACATATATTTATAGTTATTGGATTCCAGTCGTGGACTTTGTAGATGCGCAATCATTACAGTTAAGATAGATCTGTCATATAAAATAAGCACGAGCTGTGGCTAATCACGCATCCTAATTGCCGACATCAAAACCTTGGATTTTTATAATGATTCCCGAGGACCAACATGGTCGAATATTCAGTACAGGGGATACGTGGATTTCCATCGCGTCTGAACTAAAGCATCTCTCGTTCACATCTGCGCGAATCACACGTGTTATGGAATCTGGATGACCCATTCATCACATGCTCTTGTAACGTTGTTTAAATATGATTAATATATCATCGTTTGTGTTAAGATAGAGTCGATCGATGTTACTTATTCTTTGATAAGGAAAAGGTCAGGGGATATGCTAAAACCTCCTTTTGTTTAATTAAGTTAGAATAATCAGAAAATCCAAGTTCATTGAGATCTAGCTGATCGACCACTCACTCACTATTTGGTATCATGTATCAGTGTAATGGATTACTTGATAACTCAGTAACGTACACGGTCTAGTACGGAGGGGCAGTCGATCTTGTTTTCATGGTTGATCGGTTACGAATGTTTTACAAAAAAGTCGTGTATCAACTAAACTTACAAGCGATTGATCACACTATCAGGGTGATCGCTTAGTTATGTGCTAGCAAGGTAGGTTAATCGATAACATGAGACACAATGATCGATCAAACCTGAGCTATGGCATAGGATGATCAGTAATTTATGTGTCAAGTGATTAGGGATGAAAACGAATGCGAATATATTCGTATCCAATCTGCTACTGTATTCATTTTATACGCATTTTGACATTCGTATTCCTATTTGTTTTAAAATGGACGCGGATATGAATGTCACTTTGACATTCACCAATATTCACATTCGTATTCGTACAATCGTTTTTGTACATAAGTATAATAATAAGTTTACTTATAATTATGCGTAACAACATTTTGTGATTGCAATCACAATTGTTGATTTAATTGTTATGAAATTATTATATGTGTTATATATGTTCTATGTGTAAACCATCCTAAACATGCATATTTTAATTCATCTATTAAATATTTATTTTACTATCCGTATCTTATTCGTATTCGTTTTACATCCGTATTCGTTTTTTAAAGACATAATAATACATTTTCACATCCGTCAATATTCGTATCCACATTCGTATTCGTATTTTAAAATGGATAGGGATATGATTATACCTATATTCGTATCCGTATCCGACCGTTTTCATCCCTACAAGTGATTGACTACTTTTCATTATATTTAGTTCCAAATTTCATCTCCAAAGCCATATTCATGTCCTTGACTCCATTACCAAACCACACCACACTAAATGCATGTGGTTAAGATTTCGGTACGATCGGGATCGAGACAACAAGAGAACACAAAGAACGCATTGTTTTTGATAATGTTCTCCTAAGATCTCCTCCCGCTTAAATGAGCTCTGGATGCATTCCAATGGCGAGAGAGGATTCAAAGAAAGATATACATGGAGTTAAGTATTAGTCTGCAAAATGGTGGAGTTGTGTGTCTCCATAAGCTCATAATACCTTCCAACTTAGTGAGGAGGATACCCTAGCTCCTTTTTCTCTATGTGATGAACAGATATGCTCAACTTGATGATAGGACGGTCTCCGACAGTAGTCTAGCAGGGAACGGGTTGTCTGTTGTAGCACAACATGTGCAGTAACGTAGAGGGCCATCCGATGGGGATCGGACGACCCTCATAAGGGTCTGAGGATAGTCAGCCCCCTATGAGAGTCATCCGATCCCCATCGGATGGCCCTCTGCGTTACTGCACCTGCTGTGGTACAACAGAGGATCCATGCTTGGTCTAACAATAGTGTTGACCAAGCTTCAACGAGTCTCCATTAAAAGGTGGTTGCTAGGAGGATGAGGACAACCATGTCTATATTTATGGAAAGTTATGGGCTAACGAGATCTTAAATGTATCTTGAATGCGCATATATTGAGCTACTCAACATAGCCATTACTAGGCTCGGTAGAAAGCTCGTGATGAATGGCATCTAATGAGACTATGGTTTGGTTGGACTCAAGTTACTTTCTTTACCTTAGAAAATAAGGGATTCTATTCAACTCCTATAGAATGTCTGCAATATCTGTAAACTTGGCTACCTATCTTATTTAACTTTCTTGCACTTCTAAAGTCTTTTTATCTGTTTTGAAGGTAATTATCTGTCTAAATGATTTAGTCCAGAGTTTGGTTCAAACAAATTTAAACTTCAAGAGGATGAAGACATAATGCAATTCATTTTAGAGAGGGTATAAAAAGACAAGATATAATGGAAGGGTAAAGAGATAAAGAAACGAAGACGACAAAATAAGGGACATACGGTAAAGGCAGAATGCAAGAGAAGAAATTACATAAATTGGGCACCTCGAAAAGAAAGGAATCGAGCACAATTCACAATCGAAGAAAGCAAATCTAAAACAAAGCTCCCGATATTGTAGAAGGATCCAAGCATGCAGTCAATTAACAAGCAATTCACGAAGAACACACGATTTTCGTGGAAAAATCTAAACGATGTCTCTTGTGAAAGGAAAGGTCATGGGTCTAACTTTTTCAGTGGGTAATCTATACAGGTCAGTGATGAGACCAATGCCTTCAATATCGATTTCAGCAGGTCGAAATGAAAATTTTATCGAAGTTTAGTCAATTAGTTCGATCACCAGCCATTCTATCGGCAGCCCTGAAGGATCAAATGTTAGTCATTTCGATAAATCTCAGTCACTTATCAAAATCGAAGTTCGACCAAAAATTTCGGCAAAATTTGATACTATGGATGAAACTCCCATGCTTGATATAAGATATGAGACTATATCCACGTGTCTTGAGACTCTAGTGATTGCTAGGACACATGTGAATAGAAGCAATCGTAGTGTGTTTTTTTTAGAAAACGATCAATTAGAGTTCATTCATCAAAGCAAAGCAGGTACAGATTTTAGTACATACCACCAAAGTAAAGACCCGCACAGGCGTGGTAAAATACATGATAGACCCTAACACAGGATCATGCAGAGGCGAAGCTAAAAACAACAAATGTTCCAGACTCTCCAAAAAAAAACATCATCCATCGAGACAACAAAAAACGACGAGCAATCCTAATAAGTTGGCGCAACAGAAACTGACATTTCTCCCCAACTCAAGCCAATCACAAAATCTTACCAAAGTTCCCCAAAACAAATTAAAGCTTCTTAAGGGATAGAGCAGAATTCAGCTTCTTAGATGAATCTTCCTTGTTCGGGCTTTTTACGCTTTTTAGTGAGGAAATCTTTGTCGTATCTTCACTTTGATCTGAAAGGAGAAAGTAGTATATTGTTCCAAAGCTCTTCAAATCAAATCAAAATATTTAAAAATTGGAAGAAATATTCAAGTCATTAATATTGGTAGTTGGTATCCTAGACGCACCCAACAAATTTGTGATGCTTCCGTAATAATTTTTGCGGTAGTAATCGGGACACATTCGAAAGCATTCTTGCATCGAGCCTTCCAGATCGACCACCAAAGAGATGCCTTCATTACAATCATCTGCCAAGATTCAGTGATGCTTACAGAATTTGATGTAGCTTCTAAGAAGTTACGAAATCCTATTTGACTTGGTGTGAAACCAGCATCAATAAAAATTTTTTGTGTTACAGGACAAAATTCGAATAGATGCATATAACATTCAAAGTCAGCATGGCAAAGGTAACATCTATTAACCGAAGATATCTTCAACTTATAGAGCATATCCTGTGTATGAAGTTTTTTATATGTCAATAACCATATGAAAAAAGTAACCCTAGGATCAAATAACTTTGACCAAAATTTAGAATCGAAACCAGATGATACACCCCCGTTAACCAGCAATCTGTAGATGATTTTATTGATAGAAAGTCGGTTGTTGTTTGGGTTTGAAGGAATGAAACAGTGATCACATTCAAATCTTCCCAAGGATGAGGCAATCTCATTAATATTGGATTGAAGGAGCTTAAGTTGGTTCCAAAGTCCAATTGGTGCTCTATTCCCGAGCCTTTTAAACCAATTATTCTTAGCACTCCAAGAGGACAAGCCCTTCATAACCGATGAATTTTTATTACGACTTAACTTCCATAATGAATGGAAAGACTCACGTAAGGGAGGTTTCCCCAAGAGTGGATCTTTCCAAAGGGATGAGAGACTTCCTGATCCGAGTTGCTTAAATATGACAGGTCTCAACACATTTGCACCCTTAATATGATCTTTCCAAATAGGTGAAAAGGATTTCGTTGTAGTTTGGGACAAAACAATCGGACCACCCCTATAAGCACAAGCACTGACCAACCTCGATAGCCAAGGTTTCTTGTGCTCGATGATGTTAATCAAAGACTTTGTAAGCAAAGCCTTATTGAATTGCCTCAGATCGATAATACCCCACCCATCGTTATCTTTCGGTCTATAAATTTTTTTCCACGACACTTTGGCCTTGTTTGCATTGCTTGAGTTGCCATTCCATAGAAATCTTCGTCTAATTTTGTCGATCTTATCGATAACATTTGCTGGAGCTTTAATACATGAGAGTAGATGTGTTGTAAGTGGAGTTAGGGTAGAATTTAAAAGAGAAACTCTAGCTGGCAATGGTAAGACTTTGGCTTTCCACCCTTGAAGTTTTGCAGTGAATTTAGCAATTAAAGAAGTCCAATCTTTGGAATCGAGTTTCCTAAAATATAAAGGGAAACCAAGATAAGATATTGGAAGTGATCCCTGATTCCAATGTAGAATTTCTCTAGCACATTCAAGCTCATTTTGTGAAAGGTTTAGTCCAAAGAACTCCGACTTATTTCGATTTATCTCAAGACCTGATAATTTGGAAAAAAATGTTCAGAGTGGATATTACATTTTTTAGTTGCTCCTCCTCGAATTCTAAGAATATGAGTAAGTCATCTGCGAATTGAATGTTTGTAATCATAGAAGTCATCCCTTTCTTTAAAAAACCCTTACATTTACCTGCCTCGACTAATTTGGCCAACATGGCATCTAGAACAGATAGTGAATGAATGAACAAGAGTGGCGATATTGGGTCACCTTGTCGAACACCTCTAGCAGGCTGTGAAAATCCCATAGATGTTCCATTCACCTTGAAAGAAATTTTTGAGGTTTCCAGAAAAGCTTTAATCCACATAATAAAACTTTCCGGAGCGCCTGAGGCCGCAAGAGCACCCGTAATAAAAGGCCACCTAATGGTATCAAAAGCTTTGCGAAAGTCAATTTTAAGAATGATTGCTTTAGTATTTGTTCGAGACCAGCAATCTAAAATAGATGAGGCTACAATGAAGGCATCTGTCGCAGACCTGCCATTTAAGAATGCACATTGCGTGGGGGCATATTTTCTCTTAGGATCGGGGCCCAACGATTGGCCAAAACCTTGGATATAATACGAATCGGTAGATTAATCAGGCTGATGGGTCTGAAGTTTTCAATATCCTCCTGGTCCCCCTTCTTGAAGATCAAGGGAATTAAGGTGTTGTTGAGATGTCGAAAATGCCTAGGATTAAATTTCGATCCTTCCATGGATTTGAAAAGGTTCATAAAATCCAATTTAATTAATGACCAAAATTTACGAATAAACTCAATGATGATGCCATCAGGTCCCGGTGATTTATTTCTTTTAAAGGATCTAATTGTCATTTCAACCTCATCCAGAGTAAAAGGTCTAATAAGTGAGCTTGGATTTGAGGTTTGGGAGACTAGATTACTTGGAATTTGAATATGGTCATCCGAAGGTATCGAATCCGAAAAAAGATTTCTGTAGAAGGAGGTAATAATCTTCCCCAAACCTTCTAAGTCTGAGATAGAATCTCCCATCTCATTTTTTAAGGAGTGGATGTGGTTACGATTTACTTTAGCTGAAGCAATGTATTTCAAGAATCTCGTGTTTGAATTTCCTTCAGCTAGATATCTGACCTTTGCCCGCTGGTCCCACATCATGAATTCATCCTTTCTTAATAGTTCTAATGTATGATATAGATTTTTGAGTCTCTCAGATTCTTCATGTGAGGGACTCAAGAATTGTCTTTCTTTTATCTCAATCAAGCTTTCAAGATCCCTAATTTGTCTAGAAGTAACCGAGCAATTTTCTTTCTTTCAAATCTTGATGACCACTTTTAGCCTTTTTACCTTAGTAGCCCAAGTGTGAAATGCATTGTCCGATCTCACTGCTTCCCCCCATGAATTTGTTACAATTTGACCAAAACTCTCTTTCTTCATCCAAAATGTTTCCATTCTAAATATTCTATTTTGTCTTATTTGTTTCCCACTTGAAAGAACCAAAGGGTTGTGATCTGAATATGTTTTTGGCAAAGTCCGTAAATTATAAAATGGAAATATGCTTAAGAAAGTCACATTTGAGAGGATCCGATCGAGTTTTGCCCAAGAGGCAGAGTTTTTGGATCCCGACCATGTGAATGTGGTAGTTGCATCACGAAATTCAAAAGACCGGCGCCATTTATCCAACGATCAAATTCTTTATCAAACCTTCGAATTGGAGCTCTAGAAAGCCGCTCATTTCTTTCTCTAATTAAATTAAAGTCACCAAGTATCATTGTGGGTAAAGAATTAGTGTCAAACAATTCAAGTTCCTTAATAAGAGAATCCCTATCACTATCAGAAGGGGGGCCATATACATGATAAATCATAAATTCCTGATTATCAGCTTTTACCCGTAATTTAATGCAAGAAGAGAATTTATAGTTTATGAGGTCCACGAGAGCAAAACATGTTGAATCCCAGCCCGACAGAATACCCCAAGATGCAATCGAGCAATTTGATGACCATTGGAATGAATCCCAACCACCCCAAGCTGGAATAAAAGGAGTGTTCCTAACCCTGGTTTCCTGAATGAAAATGAGATTTAGATTGTGCTTGATTCTTAAATTTTTGAGTCTATCCCATTTGACTTTACTACCAAGACCTCGTATATTCCATGATATCAATTGCAGATCCATGTTTTCAATATCAATATCGAAAAGAACAATTTTTAGCCTCCAACTAACGAGATCAGTTTCACTCGTAAAAAATATTTTGATAAAAGGAATATTAGCAACTCTCAATAAAAGATTTCTTTTCAGCAGAGTTCTCAAAACCAAACTCAAAAAAGTCCACTAGTTTCTTTGTGCGTAATAGAAAAGTAGGAGATCTTAAAAATTTTTGCGAACTTTCATTAATAAGATGAAAGAGTTTACCTTTTCCCTTAGACTTTTCATAGGAATGGTTGATATTAACCTCATTTGTTGGCAGTATGGTCTCTTGGTCTTTGAGAAGGAAGGTTGTTGGAGTTAAACATCCTGGCTCTGCTGACGAAGATGGGAGATGCTTCAGATAATCCAAAACCGATTCATCTATTTTCTGACCCAATCCTCTAATAATGGCTATGGCTTGTTCGAAACTTGAACGATCCATCATGGGTTTAGGATCTATTTCCATACTCTTTGAGGGTCCCCGATGAGAAGGAAAAGGTATCACATTCAAGTTTACCTTCAGCCATGCTGCAGTTGGGCATAGATCAAACTTTTCTTGGTCGAGTTCCATCACTGGAAGTCTTTTACGATTCTCTCTAAACCATGTGAATGCTTTGCCATTTAATTCTTCCTCAATTTTAAAGGGCACCGAAGAGATTAAGCCAATTGTTTTTTCAACGAGAGGTGTGTCATAGTGCCAAAAATTTACATGTATTTTCTCAGAAAGAGGGTGAAAGGATACCTCGAAAATACCATCTACTGTGGCAACCTCTACAGCTCGTGGAATATTGTTGATGTCCGGAATATCTACCAATAATTTGACCGCCGAGGCATCATCACAGTCATCGTTTATGTTCGGACATTCATAATCGAGTAGCTTGCCAAACTGCTTCACCATACTAGCTAGAATATATGGATATCTGTGATGTGGAGGCAATCCAAGAGCTATCATCCAATATGCTGAAATTTCCTCCACCTTTTTGGCCCCAAAAGATGGAGACCATTTGTAGAACCATAAGTTTATACCATCAGAAGTCTAGAGAGTTGAGTGTGCTAGATTTTCAAAATTTTCCACCGAATCTATTTCAGTTATCAGTTGACGAGAAGAAATTTTCCACATCTTCCCAAAGGTGTCTTTAGAAACAATAAGATGGAGAAAATCCCTAGCCCAGCTCACAGATGATATTTCTTGGGAGAATTCAACTATCAAACACTTACAGAATTCAGATCGCAGCATTTTTGATTCATTGCAAATATCTGCTTTCCAGAAAGGAATCACCGTCTTTCCCTGAATGTCCGAGCGGCTTCGTTCCGCCCCTTTGGTTTGAGAAGAACAGGGGTGATGCCCCCTTCACTTGGACCCTTTAGCAAGGAACGAAGAGGAAAAAGTAAAGAAACCCTAATGGGATTTTAAAGTAAAAAAATTGGACAAATTACATTTTAGCCCTTAGAAGTTTTTGAAATGGCAAAACAGACCCTGCAAGAGCCATATCACGTGCAGTACACACCCCCTGTGGGTAATTTACGTTTTCTTACCTCTGTTTATTTCATGTTATTCATTTATGCAAAAAATTTAAAAATTGTATTCCAGTCCCTATTTATCCAGACTGGAAATTGCATGCATTTCTTGTTGAAATAAATATTTTTGTTGCTCAATAAATTCCCTAAAAATCATGTTATGCTCCTAATGTGTGTATCTTTCTAGCATAATTTTTCATTACATTTATTATCGTTCGATATTATTAAGAAATCAAAAACATATCATGTTTCCGTGTTTGAACTTTGAAAAATCCCAAAAATTTGAATATTGCTTGAAAAATTCAAAAAAAAAAGATTAATTCTCTTTTGGTGTGTTTTAATTTCTATCCAAATATTGTGTATTAATTATTTATAAAACCCAAAACAATTGCAAAATAATAAAAATCTTAAAAAATTCATAAAAATTCTAGAAAAATCCAAAAATTATAATTTTTGTTCGTGTTTGTATATAATGCATTCTAGATTTTAGGAAAAATAATTTTTGTAATTTTGGATTTCATTTAATATTTTTAAATTGTGAAATAGTCATTTTTTCACTATTTACATTTTCTCTTTTTTTATTCATTTTAAAAATCTTAAAAAATTTAAAAATCTCTAAAAAATTACCAAAATGGTAAAAAAAAGCATAAAAGCACAAAAAAGATTTTATTTGAACATTTTTAAGCATTTTTGTTATATTTGAAAAATCAAAAAATATTTTACATTTCTTTTGTGCATGAATTTTTTTGAAAATCATATTTTTGTCAATTAAAAAATTGCAAAAATAAAAATCATTAAAAATTTGAAATCAGAAAAAAAAATAAAAATTTTAAAAATTTTAAAAATACAAAAATCAAAACAAAAACCAAGCATAGTGGACATTGAGAATTCCGTTTTCTTTTAATTGATTTTTTCGATTAATTCAAATACCCTCGGGAATTGTAACCTCCCTTAGTTCGATCATGTTGCTATACGGGTAAATAAGTAGCAAAAAAATACTCTCACTTCATTATTCTTGTAATTAAGTTTGTAGCTTGAGAAGAAAAAAATTATTTTTTGTTGCGGGATATTTGGGTTGCAATGACCACTGCACATTTATTTTCATCAATAATTTAAAGCCTCAAAAATCCTGCTCAACATCTAGCTCTGACGAACGACGAGTCTACTGTAGTTACTCTAAAACACACAATTAAAGCATGAAGAAAATGCATTAACTAAATCCTAAGACTAAAATCTAACTAAAAAAATGATAAACGGAGTACCTCGACTGGTTGGAGGCCAGGAGATGGGACCTCATGACCTATGATGGTCGGAGATGGTGGAACACCTCTCCATGCTAATTCCTCAACCCAGCAATGGCCATGCGAGTCTCCCGTCACGAGACTCTAGCCAAGGAGCGCCAGAGGAGGGGGGAATTTAGGGTCAGAACGGTTCGAAAAAGAGAAGAAGTCGGAGATGGTCTTTTGTACAGGTGAGGATGGAGTGACATTTGAGGGGAGATCGTGGGTGCAGGAAGAAGATATGGTGAAAGAGGAGTGGTCGGCGTGGATGGCGGATGAACAATGGAGATAACTCATGAAGGGAGTACGATGCATCGAGCAATATATCACGAGCAAAAAATTTGAGAAAAGAGACGAGTAGCCGTTCTGATTGGGCTACAGAGCTAGGGTTGAAGAGTTGGTCAAAGTCAACGATGGACTCAATCTGGTTGGTCCATATGGACTAACCAAGAAAATATTTTGAAAAATCTATATATACCGCTTTGAAAACCTTTGCAAAATGATTTTCAAATGTGTGTACAAGTTTGTAAAAACGTTTGTAAAAATTATTTTGGACTATAGTTTTCAAAAATTGTTTGAAAAACCTGTGTCAAATAAATTTGAGGAATAGACACATCACACCAAAATTCACTATATATATATGTATAAAATTGATCACTTACCCTGTAAATCCTTAAAATCCACTTCTTGTAGATATAAGAAGCATGCCCGTGTAAATATTTGTAGCTAGTTTTCAGCCAAAATCTTTTTGTTTTCAAAAATCCCAAAAATATTTGCAAAATTAAAATCCAAAAACATTTGAAAAATCTTTTTGAAAAATACAAAAAAATTGCATATGCATCATCAGCATCATCTTTTCAAAAAACCATAAAAAGTTCAAAATCTTTGAAAATTGCATTACAAAAATATTTTCTGCATCGCATTGCATAGCATGAGCATTTTTCGAATTGAGTTTAATAGTCGAACAAGTCTAAGTAAAATCCGGAGATTGGAGCTTGATTTGACCTTAAAATCTACCTAATAACATGAACCTTATAGGAACTGGGTTTGAGGTACTTCAGGTCTAGTTGACTTAATTCTTTGAGGATCATGGGACTGGTTCAACGGATTCTTGACTGCCTAAGTAGAGTATTTCGGAGCACATGCATGACTCTTGTTGATAATGACCTAACTTGGACATCTGCACCTTTCACATGGCTCAACTCAGTTGGAGTGGTGAGGGGATTGGATTTGCTGGTATGATACGCACACAAGTGGAAACACTTGTCCTCCTCTAGGGAGGGAAGTGCACCCCAACCCGTCCAATGATTAGGAAGTCTAAAGACATGAGACTGTGGGTTGCAATAAAGCTTCAAAAGAGGGATAGTCTACTGGCTCAAGAGGAAAATCTCCTTATGTAAATGCTGCTGTGAATAGTATTTCAAAAAAAAAAGTTCAGGCATGTACAAAAATAAAAAGCCTGCAAAGTATGTACAAATGTTGTAAAGCCAATAAGCAAGCTTGAGTTTCAAAGTCAAATATGTGAGCCTGCAGCAGGATGACTTGACTACACTGGTCTTGCATCCCAGGATAGGCAGCTACACTGGCTACCGTCCATTCTTCTCTTCACCCCCTCCTCTTGAGCTGGTTGCCACTTGAACTTAGAAGGGAATACCCCGCTCCTCGAGGATGGAGTTATTGGATTGGGGAATCATTGGGTTGTCGTACTGGAGAAGTCAGTTTCTTTGTCATTCCAGTTGGGGAGAGCCACAATCACTTACTCTGTACGAGTCAGATTCATAGTCGTAAGGGTTTGCGTATGAGTTGAAGTATTTCTGACCTGACTATTGAGGAGACTTGAACAGAGTTTTGGGATTCTCAAGGACTATTGGATTTCAAATTCGATTCTCTTAAGGTTCCGTCCGCACTAAAATTCCAAAGGTCCGACTTAAGCTCCAAACTTTGATTTTGTGAAGACAAGTTGGATAATTAAACTAAATCCAATTTCTTCTTTTTCTTTTCTTTCTTTTTCTTTTTGCACTTATTGCATAAGTGTCTGCTAGGGACTAGCAAAGGTAAAGTATAGGGGGATGATGAATCCACATTTCATCATCTTTATTCTATCATTTTGGCCTCAAAAACCCTAGCAAATGCCTGTAAATACCCTTAATTAGAGCATATTAGCATTCATGCATGTGCATGTAAATACAATATTAAATAGTAAATAAATTAATTAAATAGAGTTATAAACTAAAAAATGTTTAATATTTGCTATAGTATTTTATTATGATTTTTATTTATTTTTAGATTTTATTTATTACATGTTTATTTTTAAGGTTTTATAGGTATATTAACCTATGCTTTATATCTTTTATTTTTATTTTATATTTTTGAGTTTATTATCTTTTATTTTGTGTATTTATAACTTATTTTTATATACATAAATATATTTTTATTTTCTTTTTCTGATGTAATTTTATACTAAAATAAATAGGAATAATTATTATATAGGTATATGTATTGTATATTCATCTATGTATTTTATGTTCTTATTTTTATTTTTGTATTTCATTTATGGTTTTATTCTAGTTTTAATATGTACATATGTTATAAATAATATTTACAAAATTATAAAAAATTATAAAATTACAAAAATGATAAAGAATAAATAAAATAGATATTTTATTCAGTTATATAATACAATAGGGGTCCAAAACCGAACTTTCACATATTAACTTCAAAAATTATGAAACCACTTCATTAGATAGCTTAATAAAAGTTATATACAATTAAAGTGATTTTATTACATTTTGAGTTTTTATTTAGGAGATATGGGTCCTAGAAATTGGGAATTTGGCTTTTTTGTTTAGAGTATAGAATGTACATTGTATATTATTTTTGTATGAACTCAATTTTGCATATATATATATATATTATTTACAACTTTCATATACAGAGTTTCTTGTTTTGTGGTATAAAAACAAAAAATTAAATAGTTCCAAAAAATGGGCTATTGAAGAATAAAAGAATAGGATTTTTAATCTATTTTGGCCCTTATCTCCCCCTACTTTATTCCTTGTTGACCAAATCAATTCTTATCTTGGTCTAGGGGTTTTGGATCATAAAATACCTTTGGCATTTTATTCGTTTTCTTTTATTTTCTTTATTCCATAATTTTGGCATTAAAAATTGTATTTTATACAAATTAAATGGAATAAAAAATGAGTGTTAATTTGTACAAGATAATGTTATTTACATGCATTTTCTAGGGTTTTTAAGGCCAAAGTTGTAGAATAAAGGTAATGAAATGGGTATTCATCACTCCTCAAACTCAAAAAGATGCTCATAAGGCCCCTCATACGACTTTCCATGAAACTTCGGCAGCAATGTCACGGAGTCTAAATCAATCAGAAAAGTCAGTAACCTCGATGTTAAAAATGACTCAACTCCTGAATAAGAAGCGGGGTGCTCAATCCACACTCTATTCTCAGTAACCCGTGGACCCGGATATCTCATTTGATATATACTCAACTCATGGATTTCAACTATCTGCTCATTTGTCACAGATGTAACTGAAGGCTGACTCGAACAAATGAATATGAAGGAGTAGAAAGAGACAGAGAAGATGATGAAGAAACATGAGAAACGAAGGGAGATGACTCTCCAGGATCGGAGTCATACCTGGAGAAGGACGGAGGACCCAACTTAGATTCAAAACATGCATGGTCTCAAATCGACCTAGATGAACAGGTAGGTGCGCATGGAAGCGGTGCCATAAGAGTCGGCCTAAGAGATCGTCTGTCCGTCATCGTGACTCAAAAAATATAAAATAAAAAGAAAGGTGAATCAATAGAAGATCGAAAAGACTCGAACGACGAGTGATTGCTAGAAACTCAAATAGATGGACAGATTCACACAAGCACAAGCAAACACAATTCAAACCCCAATTTCACCTACTCAACTCAGTGATGACCACGAAAAATCGATCCTTAATATTTTCAATTTGAGTTAGGTGATCAAACAATTATTTAGTAGTCTTACAAGTGTAGTCTCCTAGAGTAGATCGTGAATAAGTCGATGAATCCCCCAAGTAGAGAACTATCTACGTAAGAGTTCAGGATTAGTTTTAATGAAATCCACCTCCTTACCTACGCAACTACTTCTGCTAATGTCTGAGGTAAGTTCTTACAACAATAACATGATCCGAGAGTCAAAGTCCAAGCACTTAGGGCACACGTCCAGAGCTTTGGGATCTACTCCTTATGTGTACGTACCTCACTCTGCCTGGAGAGTACCTAATAACAAGGAGGGAATTGCTCTCCCAAAACAAGGAATGATGCCCGCTACGTTTGATTTTAAGGGTCAAAGTAGATTAATAGTCCCAATTTCATTTTTCGGTTATCACTTTTTTTCATCTTTTTGATATGAGAAAAAGAAACATCTAATGTATTTTTGGTATTTTTCCTTTTTATCCAAAGTGGAGAAAAATAGGGGAAGAAGATAAAAATGCAATGCACGACAATCAATGATGCATGCATAGATAGAGATGTGTACCGGAGTCCAGCACTCTACATGCAATGTGATCTGCACAGAAAAGTAAATCTACCCTAAATGAATGAAAAGCAGAAAATAAAATGTAACCAAGAAAGAATGAATAGTTCTAGTGGGAAGAATTGCGACCTTAAGTCTAATTAACCTATGATGTACTAACAAGGAAATAAAATCCTGATCAAGCTCCTAACCACTCAACAAAAATCACGGACAACAAATGAAAGGCGATGAAAACCAAAATCGTGGTGAGGCCCCTCAAGTGCACCTGGAACTTGGCGAAACAGTCCCTCAAGAAGATTAAAGGTCAGGTACAAGACGGGATGCCCTTAAGGGGCCCCTTCTACAAAATTAAAAATGGGAAAGAGCACCTTCCTCTCTTACCAAAGAAAACAAAAAAGGTTAACAAAAATAGAATCACGGCTCCTCGTATCAGCCTCGTGCTACTCTCTGCAACTGGCTAGAAAAGAACACCAATCTCCAATTATATCGACTGCTCGACTCTCAAAGAATCCAACCTCGATACCTAGACCTTGCAGCACAAAGCAAACATAAAATCCATAAAAAGATACAAGAAGAAAAAAATATAAGAGATAAAGAAAGAAAAAAAACTAGAAATAAAATGTAACTGAAAATGAAAAAATGAAACCGATGACAAGTAGAAAGAAGAAAAAAAATGAAACCCTAACCTAAGGCTTTATCTATCTACCCAAGCGTTGCCTCCCCGGCAACAGTGCCTTCTAAAAAACCACACCTTATCTAATGTTCCAAAAAGAGAGAATAAATAACGGTCGTTGTATCGACCATGTGAATTTTACCAAGAAAAGATTTTTATTTTTTATTATTTGTACTCCTAAACTAATGAGTATAGCAATAAGTATGGGAGTATTGAACTCAGGGAGGCAAACTATGGAAACTATGGAAAAAAAGGTAGAGTGACTAAGGTAAATGGATTTCTTGATTTTTATTTATTTTTTAGTTTTTTTTCTAGATTTTTATTTGATTTTATAGATTTTATATTGTTTTTGTGATTTTATATACCTTATAAGTAAAGAAATATAGGTATTTGATTTTATATTTTTATTTGTTTTTCATTGTATACTTTTATGTTTTGAACTTTATTTTCTATTTTGACAAGTTTTTTATGGATTTTGGATTGTTTTTAAAGTAGAAAATGTGGTATTTTTAAAACAAGGATTTATTTTTATTTTAAAAAAAATAGGGAGAAAATATTGTTATTTTTTTATCAAAAGGTATATGAAAATACCCTTCCAACAAGGTACTGTACATATTTTGTGATTTTTATTGAATTAGTTGTAATTTTTGAAGTTTTGAGTGTTTTTAATATTTTTTATTAATTTTTAATATTCAATTTTTATTTTATTTTTAATATGGAAAATATAGTAAAATATATTGTATATAATTTTTTTAGATTATCCAAAAGTGTTTTTCTATTTTTTATGTATTTTATGAATTTGTGTATTTTTTTGGTATTTCTAGGATTTATTAAAAATAGAAATTATTTTTATTTTTCAAAAGACTGAATATATTATATATAGTAGAATACCATGTATTTATAGGTATTTTTATTTTATTTTTTATATTACGTATTTTATTGTATATGTATATAATACATATTATTTAAGTATATTGGAATAGGGGTATGGATGTAATTTCTAGAGAATATGAGGAGTGTGTGCAAAGTATCAGAAATCATGAGGGTATATCACGCAAAATCTCCGATGGTCACATTCTAAAGCACGTGCTTGAGCCTCAGCTTGGACCTTTTTGCAAATGTATGAGGTTCGGGGTATTTTGTAAAATGCCAAAATATCTGCTCCGTGCACGTGAGGTACACGTGAAGTTCTGTTGAGTGGTGGGCTGCATGTGGTTGAGATGTCGACACATGGTGAGGTGGAGAGTATTAGATTGACATGATTGGGTCCATCCGATCTTAGATGGTCGATGCTCACAACTGATCTAGTTCATCCGATGAATGTTTGAACGATTGTTGCTTGAATAGATCTAACAGTTAAAATTAAAAGACCCAATTCGGATCATACGACGACTGCTTATTCTGGATTATTATGTTGTTCTTCCCTAATTTCACGAGCTGCAGGCGATGGATTTTGGGATTCAAGCATGTCGTGGCTGAGTAGTGCTCGGCGAAGATCTGATATTGACTTCATTCTATATGCAAGTCGAAGGGTGGAAAAGGAGCTTTTCTATGTGTTATCGTGTATATCTCCAAGTGCAAGTTGACTCGAGGAAGATGGTGCTTCTTGATCTTCCAGATGAAATTTATTTTTAGGCACTTTCATTTCAGGTGGCGTCAACTCTAGATGTTAGGAGATGGGTCTGCTTCGCTTGCTAGGAGCAGCGAAACTTCAAGGAGGTGCTCTGGATCTCCAGATGTTCAGATTTAAAGATTAATAAACAACTTCGAGTTCTAGATTCACGCATCGGTTCTAAGTCTGATGCTCGATGAAGGCTTCTGTGCATTACGACCTGCAATCAAAACCCGATTTGAGCACGAGGGCACGTCTACAACACAAAAAACAAGAGAGGTGATGGTAGAACCCCTAGCATAGGTGAAGGATTAGGGCCATAGCTCCAACCATCGTGCATGGCCGGAGGAGTATAAGTGTGTAGGATAGAACAAAAATGATGAGGTTTATGAGTGGAGTGATAGATCAAAGCGATTTTTTGGTGAGATTTGGATCAAATCAAAGAGAAAAACAGAAGAAAAGGAGAACATAGATTGAAGGGGGGATGAACATGAAGAAAAATTGGAAAGGGAGAAAGGAATCTAACCTGAAAATCGATAATGGATGAGGTTGCCTGTGGATGGCAGATCTCGGTAGAGATCTCTAGGTTATGGCCTCGACCGTGGTTGAGGGAGGTTGGGCACGGTTGAGCGAAGCTCTACGCTAGTGCTGATCACGCCCTCCTCTCTCCTTGCGTCGACGGAGGTAATGTCTGTTGTCACCAGTCTACTCCGGAACTCACTAGGGAAGAGGATTGGAAAATGGCAGACCTGCTCTAGAGTGAGGGAACTCGGGTTCTTAAATAGAGGAGGGAGATGGAGGTTGAAGGAGGAAACTTGGGGAGCACAACGGGTTGTTGGGCAAACGGCCCAACGATTGACCATTGGATTAGTTGGGGTGATCCAAGGTGGGAAGGAGGAAGACAGAGAAGGGAGAAGAGGGAGGAAGAAGAACGCGTCGGGCGGAGAAGGGAATAGTGGAGGAAAGGAGGAAGAAAGGGGAGGAGGAAGAAAAAATTAATTAATTTAAATTAAATAAATTAATTAAATTTAATTAAAAAATAAAATAATAATTATTGATTTATTTATAAATCTAAATTATAAATAAAAATTTCATAAAAAATTTAGTAAATAAATTTTAAATTAAATAAATAATTTTATTTAATTAAATAAATAAATACACATATAAATAATATATGTATATTATCCCCATACAAAAAAATAATTAATTTAATAAATTTTAGTTTTTAATAAATTTTATATAATATATATATATATATATAATAAAAAATAATTTTTGCAAAAATAATAAAATAAAAATACTTGTACATAATACATATGTCTAATATACATGTATATAACACATTATAATGTATAAACCCTGTTTCATTTTTCATAAAATAATTAAAAAACACAGAAAAAAGTTTATAAAATAATAAACATTTTTTATTTTATACACTTTTTATTTTAAAATATTTATTTGATTTAACAAATAGAATTTCCTGATTGGTCGACCCGGGTTTGTTGATTCGGGTCAACCTTCTCCCCAAGTCAGGTCAGACCCTATTTTGTTCGCCAGAGTCCATTTCTCCCTATTTTCCAGACTAGGTCTGACATCCATTTGCCTCGATTCCATCGCCTGACTGTGCTCCTAGGATCCATGATCCTCACGGATCCCTAGGCGCAACTGGCCTAGGGTTTCGTAGTGGACTCCGATCTTTCTAGACCCTATGGTACCTCTTTAAAACCTCTCTTCCTTCTCCCGAGCACGGCAGCTCGTTCCTCGCCACCCTTTTGCCCCCTAGCTACCTCCAGCTGAGTGACAGATGCTTAGAGCAACCTTCGGAGCTCGGATTGATGCTGAATCAATGACACTCAAGCTACGTGGACGGACCTCCATCGCGTTTAGCCTCCGTGGTCCATTGCAACTCGGTTGAGGCCATTACTTCGCCAAGCACTTCGCCTGGAGCTCCTGCGCTCATCATTATATTCAAGTATCCTTCATATCATTGATGAATCTCCATTTCATCATCTTTATTTTATCATTTTGGCCTTAAAAATCCTAGTAAATACATGTAAATACCCTTAATTTAGGCATTGTGTTAATAGTGTATAAAATATGATTTTTAAAGTCAAAATTATAGAAGAAAGAAAAAAATAAAAAGAATAAAATGTTGCAAATATTTTATGACCTGAAACCCCGAGACCTAGGCATCATGATGAATAGGTCGGTAAGGAATAAAGTAGGGGGAGATAACGACGAAAATCCAATAAAAATACCTATTTATCTATTCATTTTCCTTCATTTTTGGGACCTATTTTTAGTTCCATTTTTTATATTTCAAATAAAGAAACTTTGAACGTGAAAGTTGTAGATAATTAAATACAGAAAAATACAAAATTAATTTTATATAAAAATAATGTATGGATAAAAAGTTATGATCTGAATAAGAATCTAAAATCCCAACTTCCCAAACCCATATCTCTCAAATAAAAACTCAAAATAAAGTCACCTTTAATTATATATAACTTTTAATAAGCTATTTAATGAAGGTGGTTTCATATTTTTTGGAGTTACAATGTGAAAGTTAGGTTTTGGACCCCTATTGTATACTTTACCCAATTAAAATATTCATTTTATTTATTATTCATTATTTTTATATTTTTATATTTTTTATAATTTTGTAAATATTATTTATAATATATTTATATATGAAAATTAGAATAAAATATTAAGAAAATGTAAAAATAAAAATATGTATAAAAAATACAGAGATAAAATACATATATCTATACATATATAGATTATACATCTATTTATTTAATTATATATAATACATCAGAAAAATAAAATAAAAATATATTTAAGTGTATAAAATTAAATTATAAATATATAAAATAATAAACCTAATTAGTAAAATTAAATATATAAAATAAAAATAAGACATTAAAATATATAGACAATTATACCTAGATATAGACCTCAAAAAGTAAATTGTAATCCCAAACCTTGAAAAAATAAATAAAAATCATAATAAAATACTTCAGAAAATAATAAATATTTTTATTTAATAATCTAAAATTAAGAAAATCATTTATTATTTTTAATTGATTTTACAAATCATTTTTTTCCAGGATTTGTCCTGGTTGGTCGATGTGGACCAACCAGGAGGGCCTGAGAGTTGACCGCAGGTCAACTCTCTGACCCGCCTCCTGTTCATTGTCAGACCTTGTTTTTGTCCTATTTTTGCGGATTTTTCGAGGCCTGCCCTTGCACAGTTTGATGTCGTGGTCTTTATGACTTTTCTTCATCGATGAATGGCAATTCACGCATAGTGCTTGCATTGGGTTTTGGATCACTGCATCGATCACATGCCTTCGATCTTTCAGCCGCCCCAGCCTCTTTGCACCAAAACCCATCTGAGTTTCCCTCTCATTTTAACCTCTTTTGACCTATTCTCCTCTCTCTTTCGAGTGTTCTTGGATCAACGATGTGAGAGGCTTTCTCCAGGCGTCGAAAGGAAGGTGAGGCGTGGTCGGGAGCGTCTCCACCACCTCCGACGAAGACTCGCCGTCGAGGTCCTATTTTTTTGGTCGTACGGTCAACTCGAGGTCATTTTTTGTTCTCTTTTCTTTGCTCTTAGGTTTTCCATAGTTGGTAGCTTTAATTTTTCATTTTTATTTGTGTGATTCCCGCTCCAATCACCTTTGCCATCCTCTCGCCGGAACTTGCTCCGACGAGCTCCTATTTCACATAACACCCCACTCCGCCCCGCTGCAAGGTCGAGGTAGTTTGCCTCGACCCCTTCACTCATTTTCTTGCAGGTCCAAGCATGTAAGAAGCGTCTGGGGCTCGTTTTGGATCGTCGTCGTGGTTCTTGGAGCCTCCAGCTCTTCCGGCCTTGCACGTGTCCTCCGGCCTCCGCCAGAGACTTTTGGAGCCACTAAACAGATAGAGGGTGGCACCTGGAAGCTTCGCAGCCATTTTGGAGCCCTTCAGATCGCCAGAGGGTGCAGATCCAACCGGGAGAACTTCGGCTCGCCGGTGTTCCTCCCAGTTCTTCCTCCTGCCTCCTCTGCCATCGGATGAAGGTCAGATCTTCTGGATGGTCAACTGTTGTTCGATCATGCACCACATCAACCACCCAATCCGACCCTCGGATCTAATCGCATCCATCACCATCGATGCAGTAACGCCCGTCGGATCGGCGACACGTGTCTTAAGTGGAGCGATGTCTGCCGTCCGATCCGCTAGCATGGGTATTTTGCACTGATGACCCCACTGTTTTTTATATTTAATAGAAACTTTCCTATGCTGTTTAATATTTGTGTAAAATTTATAACCAGGCCCTTGTAGTGTTTGTTATTTGCATCGAGGTCCTCGGCCACGTCACCTCACGTGCATGTACACGTGAGATGCGTTGCCATTTTGCAGAGGACCCTTTGTGGCTCTTGTTATTTGCATTGGGTCCTAAGACTTTTGTATCCAGTGTTATAAATTCTGTAAAATTGCTAACAAGCCCTTGGATTTTTGTCAAATTACATTTTGGTCCTTGCTAAGCTCATGTGCTTGTCGCGTGGGCTTTGGCTATTTTGTAGGAAAGGTCTTGGGATTTTGTTTATTTCTTATTGGTCCAGAAATATTTTTGTTTAGTTATAATTTTGTGAAAAAATTGCACTTTGGCCCCTGCAGCTTCTGATATTTACAAAAATACCCTTGTTAGGAGTGAATTTTCTCTTTGTTTCTAGTATTTATTCATTCACCTATAAAACTCTAAAAAATCCCCAAAAATAGACTTAAGCTCTGTTGCATTGCACATTAACGCCATATTTCTATTTTACATTTTTGAGTATTTTTATTATTTATAAAAAATAAAAAACTCCTTGTTTTGTCCCTATTTGCAAAACCAAATACATAAAAATTATAAAACATTTTTGAAAAATTCCAAAAATATATATTTTATATTTATTTGCTCATTTTACAACTTCACACCAAAAATCACTAAAAATTACAAAAGAAAACTCATAAAAAATAAAAAACCCCTAAAACATTTATAAAAATATAAAAAATCCTTAAAAATTCACAAAAATATATTTTATGTTCCTCAATTTTCTTTATACTTTATTATTATTTTAAAATTAATTTGGACAGTTTTTGACCCTATTTTATATTTTCTATCTCTAATTTTGATTTCAGATATTTATTTTAAACCCTGTTTTGGGTATTTTTGATTTAAAAATCTTTAAAAATTAGCAAAAATTAACAAAAAATAATAAAAAATATAGAAAACCCAAAAAGATTTTATTTCCCATATTTTGCTTATTTTTACCTATTTTTATATATACATCAACTCTCTCTTACATATATTGTATCTTCTATATAACTTTATATTTAATATAAAAGAAAAAGGAAATACAAAAAAAATATAAAATATAAAAGGAAAATACAAAATCAGAAAACTAAAAATCAAAATATAAAAATATAAAAATAAAAAATCAAATAAAAATATAAAATTTAAAACCCAAAAAATAGCGCACTTATAGACACATACGTCACATTCATTTTTGAGCATTCATTGCCCCGATCTACATGCTTGTTCCCTATGTTCGACACTCTACACATACTTGTACCTATAGACATCTTTGTTGTAGAGTTATAATAAATTTCAACTCCAACACTTGCTTTTCATTGTTTGATTGTTTGTTGTGAGTTAATTGTTGTTTTAAGTCCAGATCTCGTGTGGTCAACTCGATGACTGAGTTCCCGCTTTGTGTGGAACACAAGACCGCTCGATTCTCGGCTTAAACAATCACCCCCATTTTCACTTCCATTTGATTTCATTTGATTTTGCTTCTACCTGTTCCTATGCTCCAACCACCAGGTTTGGTGCCCCGTCACTCGAATCACACCGTTCAGATCTTTGTCACGACTCACCCTACATCTCCCGTCACACTCTGATCACCCATATCTGGCTCATCGGAGTCAGATTTGGCCTGGACTTCTTCCCTCGCCTGCACCGGAAGTCCCAAACCAATTCCCCCACTGCTTCTCTTATGTATTCCTTGTAATAACCAGACTGGAGCAACGCCCCCAAGTCTCGCTACCCTTTGAAGGTGTGCATGTGTGCTAGGTTACCCGCTTGGGACCCCAATGATGAATCCACTTTTCAACATCTTTACTCTATCATTTTGGCCTCAAAACCCTGGCAAATGCGTGTAAATACCCTTAATTCCAACATCTTAGCATTCATACATGTGCATGTAAATAGTGTATAAAATAGAGTTTTAAAGCCAAAATAATAGAATAAATAAAAGAAAAGAAAAAGAATAAAATATTGTAAATATTTTATGACCCGAAATCTCGAGACCTAGGCTACTCGATGAATAGGTCGACATGGAATAAAGTAGGGGGAGATAAGGGCCAGATACAATAAAAATACCTATTCATTTTATTCATTCTTTATTTATTTTAGGACCTATTTTTGGTTCCACTTTATATACCTCAAATAAAGAAACTTTGTACATGAAAGTTGTAGATAATTAAATAAATAAAAATACAAAATTTATTTCATGCAAAAATACTATACAGATAAAAAGAAATGATCTGAATAAAAGCACAGAAATACCAACTTCCCAGACCTGTATCTAGCAAATAAAAACTCGAAATGCATCAAACTCACTTTAATTATATATAATTTTAAATAAGCTATTTAATGAAGGTGGTTTTGCATTTTGCGGAGCTACAGTTTGAAAGTTGAGTTTTGGACCCCTATTGTATACTTGTATAGAAGAAAATATTCATTTTATTATTTATTCACAATTTTCATAATTTTATATTTTTATAATTTTATAAATATTATTTATAATAATTATGTATATTAAAATCTGAATAAAAACTCAAATAAGATAAAAAATAAAATACTTGTATAAATAGCATACCTAGGTATAATACCTATACATATACCTATAAAATTACTATTTATATTTTATTAAGTGTACAAAATACATCAGAAAAATAAAATAAAAATATTTGTAAGTGTATAAAAATATTATATATATAATAATAAAAAAATAAATAAATTAACTACATAAAATAAAAATAAAACAATAAAATATATAGATATATATATATATACCTATATAGGGCATAAAAGGTAGCTTTTAATTGTATACCTCATAAAAATAAATAATAATCACCATAAATTCTTTTTAAAATAAGAAACATTTTTTATTTTATAACCAAAAATTAATAAATTCATTTACTATTTTATTCTGAATTTACTAATAATTTTGGCTTCGATATTCCGGGTTGGTCCACGTGGACCAACCAGGCGCAGTCATCTGTTGACCTCGGTCAACTTCCTAACCGAGGTCTGCCACCTTCTGACGCTGTGATTTCGCCCAATTTTCAATATATTTTGGCACCTCACCCGTCCATCTTTTGGCCTCAATCCCTTCTTGGGAATTCTTCCCCGATAATCACTTCGCCACGCCATGCATCCAGATCACGCAAAATCTCCATCATATGCGTGTGGCCCTCGCTTGAAGAAGACGCCACCGCCATGAATATATTTGACCCGCCATCTTCAAGATCGGATTTAAACATTTCTTGGCCATCAATCCTCCTCCCCATTGCGCTCTTTGCGTTGCTAGAGGTGACAGCTCCTCAACCGTACCCTCAGGCGAGTCGAGGAAGCCTTGAATCGGCTCCTCCATCTCTGCCGATCTTCGGCGTCGAGGTTCCCCCTCCTCTGGTTCCGGCCATTGAGGTATACCCTTTTTCCCCCTTTTTCTTTTTGCATTTTATTCCCTTAGTTGTAGGATCAAATCGACACCCTCGTTGGAGCTTGCTCCGACCATCGCCGTGAGCCACCATTCCCCGTCGCCATCCGCTTCACCAACCCTTGAGGCATTTTGCCCTCGTTGGTCTTGAGTTATTTACAGGTCAAAGCATGGTTAAATCAACTAGTATTTGTGACATTAAAAATACCAAAAAATTTTGGAGAAATATAGAAAAATCACAAAAAATTAGAAAAATCTAAAAAGCCCAAAAAGATTTGATTTCCTGAATTTTGTTTATTTTCCCATATTTTCTCTATATATTGTATCCCCTTTTCCATTATTTGTATATACACTTCATTTTTAAAAGAAATATATATATATATAAAATAGAAAATCAGAAATTAAAAATCCAAATATAAAAATATAGAATAAAAAATTAAATAAAAAAATTAAAAATTAAAAACCCACAAAAATTTGCATATTCATAGGCAATTGATCATACATTCACACTTAGTGCATTTTTGCCGTGTTCTATCTTGTTTGCTCCCTGAGTTCGACACTCTACACGTACTTGCACTATACACATATTCTGTAGAGTTATAATAAGTTTTAACTCTGCCTTGCTTCTCATTGTTTGACTGATACTGTGGGTTAATTGTTGACTAACCCAGGCTTCGTGAGCGGTCGCCACAACGACTTTTGTCTCCGCCTTGTCTGAAACATATTTAGACCCTCGCGATTCTCGAGTTATCAAATGGCACCGTTACCGGGGAACAACATCGTATAGAGCAATCTTTTGTGATTAATTGTGAATATTTGCCTACCTTTTTTCCCATTTATTTGATTATATTGCTTGACTGGTCTAATCACCTTTTTGTTGGATTTTGTGCAAGGTACTGCCGAACGAGGGAAGCGCTCCATCCTAAGCGCTTGGTCACCCACGTGAAGGCTCGCTTAGCACAAAGGAGGCAGGAAGGACTTGAGAAGACTGTCATATTTTTGAGTATTTTTGTGTAATTTTAAAAATTTGTAATTGAAGTGAGAGAGAGTGAGAGAGACTTAAATTTGTAATAACTTGGACTCTCTAGGATACTCGGGCCTAATTTTCAAGTGTTTGTTCACTTGGGGGCTCACCGCGGTTTTGTGTTTTTCGTGGCTTTCTTGTTTTTATTTTTATTTTTATTTTATTTTACGAAGATTTAGCCCCTAGATATAGGAATTTTTGTTGACTGTGATGACTTAAGAAGCTAAGGCCCAATCCCTAATATCTTGCCTGCACCTATAGATCGTAATTGGACTTGGCTAAAAATCAACTGAAAAGGCTATTGACTTGGACTAGAGACCACGTGCCGAGAGGAGTCATATACAGCGTGTGCAGGATCCATTGTGGTGGACACCGATCGGCTCCCGAGACCGGACTCCGGACTCTCTTCCTAGTCATAGCTACTTGTTCTTCACGTTAATAGAAGTTACTCATCTTAGGGCGATTTCCTCGTGCATGCATTTAGGTAGTTTTATTTATTGTCTTTAAATTATGCGCGGATCACTTTGCATGTAGAGTGCTGGCAAAAAGGTACGCATCCCTATCCTCACATGCATCATAGATTTTGACCGTGCATGGGCTTTTCTGCTTCCCTTCCCCAGTTTTGTTGGACTTTAATAACAAGGAAATTAGAAAATTCGTCAGACGATGATTGTTCAGAAAAATACATAAAAAGTAAAAATCATAAAATTGGGACTGCTAATGCAAACTTGACCTTAAAACTCATCCCACCAAAAATTCTGTCTTGGGGAGAGTAACCCCCTCCTTGTTTGATTTAGCTGCTGCGAGAGAGTGACCTGACACTAGGATAGAGCCATGCTTAAAATTCTGGTTGACTACTGATTGTGGTTAGTCGTTCTCCAGTGATGATCTCTCCGGTAATCGGTAAAGCGGACCACGATGTCCTTAGCAGAGTGAATTTGCGGGAACAACCAGGTTACAGTTTGCAATTCATACTGACTGGGAAAGATCTAACGTGGATCGGAATAGTCGGTTGGGAAAGTAGGGTATTTAACATCTCGCTCTAACGTTCTGATAGGTTGACTAATCACCTAATAAAATTTGGCAAGATAACCGACCGAACCTTCACGGTCATCAGCTCAAGCGTTGCGTAGGTGAACAAGAGGTTTGAATTTCACATCTTGTTTGCAATCCAGATCTCATCTGCCCTTCTCTAGATCAAGATGATGGGAAGGAGATCCCTTAGACCACGTCTGGTGGCACCGCTAACAAGCACTCCTCCTTTTTCATCTAGGTCGGCTTCGGGGAGTCCAGACCCACTCTCCGAGCCTGAGTTTACATCCACCCTGTTCCCCCTTGACCACCCTTCTTCTTCTATCAGTCCAGTGGTGTCAGAATTTAGTACATAAAAGAGTTCAGAACATTTGGAGGCACCTGAGATGGATTCTTTTGACTTTGCAGAAACACCAGAAATGGAAGGCAAAGAGGAAAACCCAGATGAGCCGAGACCACCTCCATATGTATATGATCAGGCGACCATCAAAAATTCACTGTTAGCCCCATGGAAACAATGCAGAGACAGATCAGAGACCATGGATTTGTCATGGGTGAACTCATGAGGGAGATGTGTGAAGGACGAGAAGAACGAAACAAGGGAAGTGAAATACCAAACGCAGAGGGCGGAGGAGGAGACCCCAACCAGGAGAGGCCGCCTCCAAGGACCATGAGGCAGTTGCACAACCCTGGTGCAACCCTCACGCACCGATGGATCCGACTCCCTCCCATCTACTGTGACTTCGAGTTTCACCCACACACCATTCAGCTTCTGCCCAAGTTTCACGGGCTGGCCACTGAAGAACCTCACCTCCATCTGCAAGAGTTCGAAATGATATGCAGTACAATCCATGACAGGTTCATGACTGAGGATACCATCAAAATGATTGACTTCCCGTTTCTCCTTGGTTGATAGAGACGCTTATTGGCTTAAACACTTAGGGAGGTACATTGACACTTGGGAGAAACTCCAGAAATAGTACTTGAACAAGTATTACCCACTTGGACGGACAACTGCAGCTAGAGCAATGATCATCAATTTCACGATGATCTCCAATGTACAATTCCATGAAGCATGGGATCGCTTTAGAGAGCTCATTGACCGATGTCCTCACCATGTAATATCACAGCCCAATCTGGTGCAAAGTTTCTTTTACGGGCTGACATCGGAGCTGTAGGGGCTTGTTAACACCTCGTGTGGGGGATCTTATTTCTCCAAGCATGCAGAAGCGATCTGGGCCATCTATGAACAGATGGCAGAAAATTCCACAGTTATGTCCCAGGGTCGCATCTACACAAACTCCAAGGTCCCGCCACAAGCTACTTCTTACCACCGCATTGCCAGGATCGATGCTGGGAACCATACTTCATCAGCAGCAGCAGTACAAGATGAATCGTCAGCAACTAACATGGGCATTATCAGTGAGAAATTGAACCGCATCGAAATTTTGGAGAAGAAGCAAGGCCAAGGTCTGGCACAGATAGACTAGTTGGCTAAGACCATGAGTGACCTGAAGACTTACATCTTGAGTATTCAGGAGGCACAGTCATCTTCACATCCTCCTCCAAGGTCACTGGCTGACTCCAGAGGTTGCTATTCTACCCCACCACCTCCAGCATACCGCCAAGTGCATCATGTCCAGGAGGTGCTGGTACAACATTTGCCACACTATTCACAGCAGCCACCATCTCAAGACACTCAGATGGTGGTCTATCAGGCGGATCAGCCTTTGGCAGTACTACCACCTCCACCCTTCGAGTAAGAGCCGTTGATGGAAGTCAAACGGGATATGGTACGATCGGTACCCCCAGCAGCCTGGGATTCGTCGTGATCACTTAAGATTCTGTTGGTCCACCGGAGGTGCCTCATCCCAGCAGCAGCCTCCAGCTCAGGGCGATCAGAGTAGCCAACACCAGCAGCCCCAATACTCCCAACAACAGTAGAAACATTACCAGCAGAATCCTCGTCACACCTATCAGGGACAGTAGTGGAGGCAGCGGTAGCAGCCTTACCAACCGCAGTACTCCCAATCTCACCAGCAACCTCAGTTCCAGCAAGGGAACACTCTCGATTCTTCTACACCCGTTTTGGAGAACCCAGCACTTGATGATCTCGCCTGCCAGCTCTCTGAATAGCAAGCATCTTTCCGGCAAGAAATGTATGAGTTTCGGCAGGAAATGATGGACATAATCAAAGGAAAATCCTCCATACCTGCACAGAGTGAGCCGAATCCGAATAACTTGAAGAGGAAGTCTGAGCAGGTACAGTTTACAGAGGATACCACTCCTAGTGCCTATTTGAATGACATGCATTCTATATTTGATACTCAGTTCGTGTCACTTAGGAGCGGTAGGGAACCAGCCGGTGGCGGCTCATCTGAGGGACAACACCATAAGATTCTAGAGCCCTAGATGAGGAGAGAAGCGGTGCTGATGCCGCTAACAATGATGATGATGCCGGTGGTGCTGACGCCACCAAGGATGACCTTCCAGACGACAGTGCTGAGGCCGTCGTAATACCATATGCAGACGGTGGTACTGAGGCCACCATTTTTTATGCTAAACCAGAACACGGTGTTGAGGATGGGAAGGAGAATCTTTTGGGTGGTACTGATGCCCCCATTTTGAGTCCATATGTATTCCTACTGTCTATTTTACCATTCTCTGTATCCCTGGACACCAGGAAAAAGACCAAAAATGAATAAAGGAAAGGTGACTCCATCAATTCCGAGTCCATGTGTGTTGAATGATGATGTTTGCATGGATTTCAGTCCTTCACAGGGCCATAGACCTTCTCCTAACCCTCTGTTTGAGGAGGGCCCCTCAATCCCCTTCCCTCAAGCACTTCACTCGGTGAAGGGGAATAAAATAGAAAATCCCAAAAAGAAGGAACGTTAGAATTCAGCCAGCAGATGATAGACAGATTTCAGATACAGCTGACTCTACATGAGGCACTAGAGCACATCCCCCTCTTCCAAAAGAACCTGAGAAAAAAGACCACCGTACGCAAGAGGAGGCAGAACAACAAAGTAGAGATCCATGTGCTCACCCGTGCCACATGTTGTGCCATTCAGAAACAGTTGCCAGCCAAACGACCGGATGCAGGAGCTCCATATGTCAGATGCCAGATTAGTGAGCAGCCATTCGATCGTACTCTATTAGACAGCAACTCTTCTATCAACCTCCTTCCGGCAGCCTTACTCGACCGATTCGAATTCGGCCCGCTCCTTCGGAGTTGGACAGTCCTTCAGTTTGCCTATAGGTCTATCAAGAGGCCGAAGGGGTTGTTGAGAGACGTGGTCGTCACCATTCAGGGCCTGAAATTCCCTGTGGACTTTGTTGTATTGGACATGGAGATCCCTGAATCGGTGACTGATAGCCCCATCATACTAGGATACCCATTCTTGGCCACAGCCAAGGCGGTGACCAACCATGATAGTGGGAAGGTGTACTTTCACGTAGAGGGCGAGGGTATATAAATAGAGACGATTGACGAGACTTGAGCGAGAGATTCAGCCTGCTCATAGCCATGTAGTGACACAGTGCAGCTGACAGATGCAGAGTTAGACGTCCAACAAGAGTGTGATTTTGTGATGACCGATGAAGAAGTTCGGGAAGATCCAGAAGCATGAGCCCTCGCCGGATCATGATCTCAATTATGGGCTCTTTTTAACAAAATCTTTCACACAATTCCTTGAAAACTTAAGTATCAGATTTAACTAAAAATCTATTAGATAATATCTTCATGCATTTAATAGCCAAAAGACATAATTGAATGAAGATGCTTGTACTTGAATAGAAAAAAAAAGTTTTGAAATACTCATGTATGGCAGCAAGAGAGGGGTAGAAGGATGGTACCTTAATCCTTAAAATGGGAAGAAATGCCTTGCATGCAGGGAGAATGAAATGGAGGCTTCATGTAGTTCCTGCCTGGCAGATTTTGGAGCAGCAAGTCAAAATAGCGAGGCTCCAACTTCCCTTTCTTTGATGGAGAGCAACAATCAGTTCTTTGCCTCCAGATTGGTAGTAGAAATTGGGATTTTGGGGGAAAATGAAAGAAAGAAGAGGGGGAGAGGTCTTATCGTTGGGAAAAGGGAAGAGGATAGTTGGGGTTTTGGGAGAAAATTTTGGAAGAGAAAGGATTGCCGTTGGAGTTTGGGAGGGGGATTAGAAATTGTACCTAATGTTTTGCCCCAAACTTGGAGAAGAGAAGAAGCTCCCAACAGTTGGTCTGTAGCTCCAGCTGTGGCTTCACTAGGTATTGTAACTGTGCTGGAGCAGTAGCTATGGCTGCATGCAGCAGTCCAATGGAGAAGAAATAGGGGTTTCCAAGAGCTGAAATTGCAACTTTCGGTAGTACTAAAGGGGAATTATTGGAGAAAATATAGAGAGGGGAAAAATACAAGGCAAAGGAGATGTATATATAAGAAGAGAGGGGCTCTTTTTTGTTTGCCAAATGTAATGAGAATAATAGCCAAGTGGAAGGGAACCCAAAACAAGAGAATCCACGGTGCTCCAGGAGACTGCAGTAGCACACAGTAATACTGCTAGAGCAACAGTATATAATTTATTTTTATTTTTTTTAAACCAAAATTCTCTCATTACTTGGCATACTTAGAATTGACCGTATTCGTGTATCGGGTGTCGGATTTCGACGCGTGACATCTTGAATTGATCGTCTCAAAATGACGGTCAATATGAGTATAATGTTGATATACTTTCGGTTGGGTTTTGAACCCCCGAAATTTTCGGATACGGTTTTTGTTTGGGTTTAAATTTTATGATTTAAAAATATCAAACGACCTCCGATTGACGAACGGTCGATTCCGTTGGTCTCGTGTCGTCGATTCGGATCTAATGACGGTCTCGGTTCGTTTTGCGGTTTCCAAATTTGCGTCGCGGCTTTTCACGACGCGCATTACGAAGTGACCGATTTTTGGTCGATTTCACCCAAACGACCTTTGATTCACTACTAATTGGTCGTTTTAGGTTGTTTAGTATTGACCGTCAATGTTATTGGGTTCATTAGACCCAAAATCGGACGAGTTCGGGTTTACGCAAATTCCCGGATGTTACAATTATGAAAACCTCAAAGGGAGTCTCGTCCTCGAGACTCGAGTTAAGACTATTCGGTGTCTTGTTTGAATTTCATATGTCCATAAAACCTCAAAGGGTTTTGAACTCATAAAAACCTCAAAGAGAAAACAAGACATATATTTATAATGTATCTAATTACAAAAGCTTGTTTTGATGATTACATCAGAATAGCTGCGGGTATTGTGCCCGCATATCGGCTTCAGTCTCCCATGTCGCTTCCTTGATGCCGTGTCGGTGCCACAAAACCTTGACCAATGAAATCTCCTTGCTGCGAAGCTTCTTCACAGCACGGTCAAGTATCTGAACTGGCTTCTCCTCATAAGTCAGATCCGGCTCTACATCGAGATTCTCGTAACTGATAATGTGTCGAGGGTCGTGGACATACTTCCTTAAGTTGGATATATGGAAGACATCGTGAATAGCAGAAAGATGTGGAGGAAGAGCTACTCGGTATGCAACCTTTCCCATTCTAGCCAGAATCTCGAACGGTCCAACATATCGCGGTGCGAGCTTGCCACGAACACCAAATCTCTGTACCCCCTTCATGGGAGATACACGTAGAAATACCCAATCTCCAACCTATAATTTATAGGAATGACATTAGTATGAAATTAAGTTGAACACATATATATCATAATTGAGTGGATGAGGAGAAAATAATTAGATTACCTGAAACTCTAAGTCTCTCCTCCGACGGTCTGCATAACTCTTCTGGCGGCTCTGTGCCACCAGAAGCCTCCGTCTCACAAGATCAACAGCTCTCGTAGTCTCCTCCAAGAGATCTACGAAATATAAAGCATGATCACCTACCTCACGCCAACTGAGAGGTGTAAGACATCTCCGCCCGTATAGGGCTTCGAATGGTGCCATGCCAATACTGGAGTGATAGTTGTTGTTGTACGTGAATTCCACTAAAGGTAAATGGTCCTTCCATGATCCTTTCCACTCTAAAATACACGCACGGAGCAAATCCTCTAATGTCTGTATGATGCGCTCACTTTGCCCGTCGGTCTGTGGATGATATGCAGAACTCATCTTCAGCTCTGTCTGTAGTGCTGACATGAAATGATGCCAATAATGAGATGTAAATCTCGAATCCCTGTCAGACACCACCTCTCGTGGTATACCATGTAATCTGATGATGTTCTACACATACAACTTGGCCAATCTGGATGGAGTGTAAGTCGTGTTGACAGGTATGAAATGGGCTGACTTGGTCAACCTATCAACAACGACCCAAATGGAATCATGGCCACCCGGTGTCTTCGGCAATCCCGTGACAAAATCCATAGAAATGCTCTCCCACTTCCACTCGGGAATGGGTAGAGACTGCAGTAATCCTGACGGTCTCCTGTGCTCAGCCTTGACCATCTGACAGGTCATGCATCTGCTGACATGTTACGCCACATCGCGCTTCATTCCATCCCACCAGAAATGTCGACGCAGATCACGGTACATCTTCGTACTGCCTGGATAGATAGATAACCGTGAACTGTGTGCCTCATCCAGAATGTCTCTGCAGAGCTGCTCGTCATTGGGTACAACGACCCGACCTGCCTTCCATAAAATAGACTCCATCACAACAAAGTCGTCAAATTCGTCCTTGACGGCGCGCATGTATCTATCATGAATCCAAGGATCGGTCTTCTGGCCTTCTATAATACGATCCCAAAGACTGTTGTATCGTGGAGGCACGGCGGTAGAAATGGATGCGCTCTCCTGAGGACGCCAATCGGTCAAAGCTGCAAGCGTATCCCACGTGTATAGCCAGTTCAACGTACCATCAGCATGCGCTCTCCTGCTAAGTGCATCAGCCACCACGTTTCCCTTACCAGGATGGTAAGATATCGTGCAATCATAATCCTTCAACAGCTCGAGCCATCTACGCTGTCTCATGTTCAACTCCTTCTGATCAAAGATGTACTTTAGGCTCTTGTGATCTGTGAAAATCTCGAAGTTCACCCCATATAGATAGTGGCACCAGATCTTCAAGGCGAAGACAACTGCCGCCAACTCCAAGTCATGTGTGGGGTAGTTCCGCTCGTGCGGTCTCAACTGCCGTGATGCGTAAGCAATCACCTGTCCTCTTTGCATCAACACTGCTCCCAGACCTTCCCCAGATGCATCTGTGTAGACTGCATAGTCCTGAGTACCTGAAGGAAGAGCAAGAATAGGCGTTGTAGTCAACCTCTCCTTCAGTGTCTGGAAGGCCTGCTCACATGAATCGTTCCAATTGAATGGAACTCCCTTCTGCGTCAATTGTGTCAATGGACGGACGATGCGTGAAAATCCGCTGACGAAGCGTCTGTAATAACCTGCTAGTCCGAGAAAGCTCCGAATCTGAGTAACTGTCTTGGGTTGCTCCCAAGACATAACTGCATCTATCTTCGCAGGATCAACTGCAATGCCTGCTCCAGAAATGATGTGCCCGAGAAATGAGACCTGGGATAACCAGAACTCACACTTGCTCAACTTGGCATATAGCTTGTGCTGTCGCAATGTGTCCAAAACAATCCGTAGATCATTCGCATGATCCCATTCATTCCGTGAATAGATGAGCACATCATCGATGAACACCACTACAAACTTGTCCAAGTATGGACGGAAGATACGGTTCATCATATCCATGAAAGCCGCAGGTGCATTGGTGAGCCCAAACGGCATCACCACAAACTCATAGTGTCCATAGCGAGTCCTGAAGGCTGTCTTCAGAATATCCGACTCGTGAATCCTCAGCTGATGGTAGCCTGAGCGAAGATCGATCTTCGAGAAAACCGAAGATCCCTGGAGCTGGTCGAACAAATCATCGATGCGTGGCAAGGGACAACGGTTCTTCACCGTTCTCTTGTTCAGCTGCCTGTAATCGATGCATAGTCTCATGGATCCATCCTTCTTCTTGACAAATAGAACCGGAGCACCCCAAGGTGAAGTGCTCGGCCTCACGAATCCCAAATCAAGTAATTCCTGTAACTGCACCTTCAGCTCCCTCAACTCGGCTGGTGCCATGCGATAAGGTGCCATAAAGATTGGCTGTGTATCTGGTAGCAAGGTGATCTCGAACTAGATCTCTCTCTCAGGAGGAAGCCTTGGAAGCTCATCAGGAAATACACTTGGATATTTTGATACTACCCGAATGTCATGTGTCATCGACTTCTGATCAGATACCTCCCGAACAAATGCAAGGTATGAATCGCAACCCTGGTCAACAAGTCGTTGGGCTCGCAATACTGAAATGTACTCCATGGTGGAGTCATGTATAGTACCCTCAAAGGTGAACTCGGGTATATCAGGAATCCTGAAGACAACCATCGTCCTAAAGCAATCAACAAGTGCATGATGAGCGGATAACCAATCTATGCCCAAAATCAAGTCGAACTCATCAAGCTGCAGAAGTAGACAATCTGCGATTATCTCATGACCGCCAATTAATACAGGCAGGTGCCTGACTATCTGGGAAATGATAAACAACTGGCCATCTGGCCCTCGGATGTGATATGGGAAGAGAGAGTCCCTGCGACTCTATCTAAAGAAGTAAGGAAAAGGTGTGTCGCTCCAGAATAAAATAAAACGTGGAAAGCTCGATAAGAGCAGTCAGTATGTGTGCTGGTTTGTTAGTCATCTTCTGCTCTGGTCGATATGCCATGGCTCTATATGAGAACCATAACTAGTCATAGAAGTACCATTTGAAGATACTTATAATATATGCCTTTTCTCTTCTTGGGATATAATATGAAAATTAATGAAATTGGTGACAACTGTGGTGATTGAATTTGAATGTCATTATTCCCTTCTCAGATCCTCGACAAGTCAGAAGACTGTCGTTATTCGAGAACTTAATGCGATCGGAATTGTAATACCGCGAATGTGCGTATCGGGATACCACTGCTCTGATACCAAACTTGTGAACCCCTCAGGATCCGGGTACCCGTTTACGACACAATTCGCAACATTCCATTTATTGACATCGCATTATAAGCATAAATTATGGGGAAAAATTTTTCGCAATGAATATATTTGCAAGTGACATTCGACATTCACATTTACAACCACAAGATAATAAAGATAAATGTCACCAAGAATTTATTTCATTAACTTTCATTTCATTTTCAACCTGTACAATGTCTGAAAGTATATACAGTATATCCCAAAATCTGACTGAAGAGAAAAGAAGCATATAACATTAACAACCGAACAAAAACTGAGACAAAAAGAATAACATACCGTCTAGTATAGACCTTGTCTTCTGGAACCCTGTATAACTACTGAACAATAGACTCCTTTCCTGCCATGCGTGCAAGGAAGAAAAGGAGTCACAAACGTGAATACAAACCCGTAGTTTAAAATAAATAACAAGTAATTTTATGTGCAAAAGAGAGCAAGTAGAAAGGTGGAATAACTAAAATTTACATCTACTTGCGTAAGTAAAAGGGTTTTCAACTGTTTGACATTTAGTTCATTTGTTCTCCCCTTTTTCCCATTCATCCCATATTTATAAATATATATATATATTTATATAAAGTTTAGATAAAAGACCCTAACATATAATGATTTCATGTGTTTTAAGATTATGATTTTGGGTCTTGGAGATCATGTTGCGGAACTTAATGGCTACTTTCTTGTCATTGAGATCATGTCATGGGTTTCGATAATGGACTGATATGATGATGATGAATTTGATCCTTAATTCTATTTACTCCTAAGTTAGTGGATAGTCCGTGGTCTTGGTCTGTGTATAGCCTCACACTATGACTCTAAGGTATTAACTACCTTAGGGTTGGGGGCCTCCGTAGGCATGCGGTGTTGTGTAATGCATCCTAACTAAGTTCCCAACACGTCCACTAACTTATAGGGATTTCAAATCAGATTAAAGTCACTTCTAATCAACTAAATTTTAATTGTAATTTCCTCCAATCCTTCACTCTAACTCTCTCAGATGCAACTCTTGATGATTTAGATGTAGATATAGATGATCTGGATATAGAATCGCCAAGTCTGTTTGGCGAAGTAACTCAAGCGGTGAAGAAGCCTGCAATTGGCTCTTCCGTCTCGCCCTCTAATTGGAAGCGCGGTCCAATAGAGGGATAGGTCTACTCCCCAACTACGCCACTGAGACGGGTGAGAGAGACTCCCTAGAAAAGTCACTCCAGAAAACCTGCCTGACTAGTACAGGCGAACGAGCTCGTACGTAAAGCTGAAAACCAAGGATCCCCCGCCTGGGTATCCTAAAACACAGGGTCAGCGGAACTGGTCTAAAGTCAGGATCCCAACGAGGCGTAAAAACACTGCGAGCTCGCGTAAAAACCGTGTAAAAGACTGGGATCCTAGACCCACGCATTTGGCGGCCACTGCCCAAACTGGGCTTCCTATTCTCCCGCCCAGTTGAGGGTCACCGCGCCCTCGCACGGTTAGGTGTAGAAGTCACCAGAACCGGCATTATTGGATGGCATCATTGATCCACTACCATTCTTTCTTGACCTCTACTACGGTCAACTTATCACATTTGGGTATCTCATAACAACTTTTCTCTTTAGTGATCGATAATTGGTAGAATATATTTTAAAGAATGATTTTATAAATGATAATCAGTCTTTTAGTCACATGTTATCAAAGATGATGTAATCATACCTAAGATTGGCTAAGCCCATGTTCATGACTGTGACTTTGATACAAAAATCATGTTCATTACCGCCATTGAGATGTTGTGGAGGACAATTTAATTGTTTGATAAGGTGGCCAATGCATCGCTTCATAGATAGTTATAAACACAAGGTTTCTGGTGTATAAAAGTATTTGATATTTTGACTACCAAAAACTTCCTAATCCAGCAAAAACTTTGCTTTCGGAACTTGTAGGACAACTAGAATGTGGGCAAGGGTATGTTATTAGAGAATCAACACTGTACATTTGTTGAGAGGGGTATATGCCTTCCACTAATCTAATATATCTAATGTGGAGAATGCTCGGAGTAATAGTCATGTTATAAATTGGAAAAATCCTATCGGCCATACAACTTTTTGGATCAATATCACATAGAAATCTTACAAAATTTCTCAATAATGTATTTCGTCTGCAAAATGATAGAGGGTGTAAAAGAATTAAAATATATTCATTCTTTTCAACATATTGATTAACTTTTGTCTCTTCTAGATGTAGTAGGATATATTAGATGCCGGAGTATTTGCATTTTTGCAACTCCTATTCTGGCCTTGCTACTTATTTAAAGCAATATAATTTAAATGGCATTGTCACATGGAAACTAATTTATTTGGCATAGATTGGACCTTTGTATTAGTGGCAGAGCATATTGATGCTAGGAACTTTAATCCTTCTTAAAGTAACATTAATGTGGTTGGTACATACTCACACATCTTTGATATTGCTTATTCACATATTTGTTTCCTTATCGATTTACCGAGAAATTCAGATTCCTAATAAAATGTGCCAGATTTGTATTAGAGCTACATGAAACATATGTTATCCTTTTAAACAGAAATTGATTGAAGGTAGACAGTACATTTCCTCTAAATGTATGTATTGATGATGATATATATATAATCAATCTGATGAGTATTATGCCTATAAGCTACAAAATTATTTATCTTGTTATTAATACTTTCAGCTTACAAGCTATATGTAAGGTAATAACAGTTAACCTTAGGATCATGATCTCAATTATGGGCTCTTTTTAACAAAATCTTTCACACAATTCCTTGAAAACTTAAGTATCAGATTTAACTAAAAATCTATTAGATAATATCTTCATGCATTTAATAGCCAAAAGACATAATTGAATGAAGATGCTTGTACTTGAATAGAAAAAAAAGTTTTGAAATACTCATGTATGGCAGCAAGAGAGGGGTAGAAGGATGGTACCTTAATCCTTAAAATGGGAAGAAATGCCTTGCATGCAGGGAGAATGAGATGGAGGCTTCATGTAGTTCCTGCCTGGCAGATTTTGGAGCAGCAAGTCAAAATAGCGAGGCTCCAACTTCCCTTTCTTTGATGGAGAGCAACAATCAGTTCTTTGCCTCCAGATTGGTAGTAGAAATTGGGATTTTGGGGGAAAATGAAAGAAAGAAGAGGGGGAGAGGTCTTATCGTTGGGAAAAGGGAAGAGGATAGTTGGGGTTTTGGGAGAAAATTTTGGAAGAGAAAGGATTGCCGTTGGAGTTTGGGAGGGGGATTAGAAATTGTACCTAATGTTTTGCCCCAAACTTGGAGAAGAGAAGAAGCTCCCAACAGTTGGTCTGTAGCTCCAGCTGTGGCTTCACTAGGTATTGTAACTGTGCTGGAGCAGTAGCTATGGCTGCATGCAGCAGTCCAATGGAGAAGAAATAGGGGTTTCCAAGAGCTGAAATTGCAACTTTCGGTAGTACTAAAGGGGAATTATTGGAGAAAATATAGAGAGGGGAAAAATACAAGGCAAAGGAGATGTATATATAAGAAGAGAGGGGCTCTTTTTTGTTTGCCAAATGTAATGAGAATAATAGCCAAGTGGAAGGGAACCCAAAACAAGAGAATCCACGGTGCTCCAGGAGACTGCAGTAGCACACAGTAATACTGCTAGAGCAACAGTATATAATTTATTTTTATTTTTTTTAAACCAAAATTCTCTCATTACTTGGCATACTTAGAATTGACCGTATTCGTGTATCGGGTGTCGGATTTCGACGCGTGACATCTTGAATTGATCGTCTCAAAATGACGGTCAATATGAGTATAATGTTGATATACTTTCGGTTGGGTTTTGAACCCCCGAAATTTTCGGATACGGTTTTTGTTTGGGTTTAAATTTTACGATTTAAAAATATCAAACGACCTCCGATTGACGAACGGTCGATTCCGTTGGTCTCGTGTCGTCGATTCGGATCTAATGACGGTCTCGGTTCGTTTTGCGGTTTCCAAATTTGCGTCGCGGCTTTTCACGGCGCGCATTACGAAGTGACCGATTTTTGGTCGATTTCGCCCGAACGACCTTTGATTCACTACTAATTGGTCGTTTTAGGTTGTTTAGTATTGACCGTCAATGTTATTGGGTTCATTAGACCCAAAATTGGACGAGTTCGGGTTTACGCAAATTCCTGGATGTTACAGTATCGAATAGGGAGATTAAGACAATTTTACAGAAGGTAGTCCGTCCAGACCGAAAGGATTGGTCATAGCTTTTGGACTCGGTCTTGTGAGCCTATCGGACATCCTTCAAGACACCATTAGGGACGTCTCCCTTTCATCTCGTCTATGGAAAGCCATGCCATTTACCAGTGGAGATAAAGCATAAGTCACTTTGGACAGTTACATAGCTATTATTGGATCCCAAGAGTGTAGGAGAACAGAGGAAAGAAGAATTGGCAGCCCTGGAAGAACTAAGAGATACAACCTTCTCAAGTGGCCTACAGTATAAGGAGAAAGTGAAAGTATGGCACGATTCCCGAATCAGCCATAAACAGTTTGAGCCAGATCAGCAAGTATGATTATTTGATGCTAGGTTGAAATTATTCCAAGGGAAACTACAAAGTAAATGGAAAGGACCATATGTGGTCCGGAAGGTGCATGATAATGGTAGCAGTGATATATCCGAACCTTCATCATCTTCCACTTTTAGAGTCAATGGTCAGCGCTTGAAACCATATCTAGATCATGATCCGTCGGCCGTTGATGTTGCCCCGATTCATCTGGTATGAGATGTGTTCTTTGACTCACACCTTCTGCATCTTGTACATGATTATCACTTCTATCTTCCTCTGTATAGATCCATTTGTCTATATCATTCAATCTTCCATTATGACTGTCACTCGATCTTCATCCTATGATTTTGCTGTACTTAGAACATTTCCTTGTCCTAAGTATAGGGGGTGCACACAATGAGCTGTGATCTATTTTTCTCTTCCTTTTCTATCTTCTTTATTCTTTGATCCTCTCCATTGTCTCCTCTTCTTGTCTATACTTAGGGATATCTTACCCTAAGTATAGGGGGAGACAATTGGAATACAATTTGTTCATTCCCACCCTTGACCCTCCCTGCATGTGTACAGTCTTCTATACTTCAGATTATTTGATCCTAAGTATAGGGGGATGGTCAACCTCTCATTCGTTCATTTATTCCTTTATTCATTTATTCTTTAGACTTGCCTATACTTAGTACGAGTTATGTCTTCTCTTTTCTCTCCGATCTATGAGGACATAACTCAAGCTAAGTATAGGGGGGTTGTATATACTCTGTATATACTTTAGCCATGACTCGTACTTTCGTATTCTTACTAATGGATAATTATACGTATAAAAATTCATAAAAAATCTTAATAAAAAGATGTTGATTATTCCTCAAATTCTTTTTGTATTTACTGATTAATTAATCAGGTGAAAATATTCTCTGCAAAATGTTTGAAAAATAGTTTGAAAATCTATGTGAAAAATCTTTTGAAAACTATTTGGAAAATGCTTTGGACATGTTTTCAACCTTTGTAAAAACATTTTGGTTTGTAAAATTTATTTTCTTTCTGTGAAATAAAACATTTGAAAAATGATTTGCAAATGGTTTGAAAAAATGGTTGCAAAAATATTTTGAAAAATCTCTTTGAAAAATAAAAAAAATTGCATATGCATCATATTTTCAAAAATCCATAAAAAGTTCAAAATCTTGAAAATTGCATCACAAAAATGTTTTCTGCATTTGCATAGCATTCGCATTTTTCAAATTGAGTTTGATAGTTGAATGAGTCTAAGTAAAATTCGGAGATTGGAGCTTGACTGGACCTTAAAAATCTACCTAATAACATGAACCTTATAGGAACTGGGTTTGAGGTACTTCAGGTCCAGTTGACTTAATTCTTTGAGGATTACGAGACTTGGTTCAATGGATTCTTGACTGCCTAAGTAGAGTATTTCGAAGCACACGTACGACTCTTATTGATAATTACCTAACTTGGACACCTGCACCTTTCACATGGCTCAACTCAGTTGGAGTGGTGAGGGGATTGGATTTGCCGGTATGAGACGCACACAAGTGGAAACACTTGTCCTCCTCTAGGGAGGGAAGTGCACCCCAACCCGTCCAGTGATGAGGAATTCTAAAGACAGGAGAGTGTGGGTTGCAATAAAGCTTCAAAAGAGGGATAGTCTACTGGCTCAAGAGGAAAAACTCCCTATGTAAATGTTGTTGTATATAGTATTTCAAAAAAAATGACAGGCCTGTACAAAAATAAATGCCTGCAAAGTATGTGAATATGTTGTATAGCCAATAAGCAAGCTTGAGTTCCAAAGTCATATAGCTACACTGGCTACCATCCATTCTTCTCTTCACTCCCTCCTCTTGAGCTGGTTGCCACTTGAACTTAGAAGGGAATACCCGCTCCTCGAGGAAGGAGTCATTGGATTGGAGAATCATTAGGTTGTCATACTGGAGAAGTCAGTCTCTTTGTCATTCTAGTTGGGGAGAGTCACAATCACTTACACTGTACGAGTCAGCTTCATAGTCGTAAGGGTTTGCGTATGAGTTGAGCTTTTTCTGACCTGGCTATTGAGGAGACATGCATAGAGTTTTGGGATTCTCAGGGACTGTTGGATTTCAATTCCAGTTCTCATTAAGGTTCCGCCCGCACTTAAATTCCAGAGGTCCGACTTAAGCTCCAAACTTTTATTTTGTGAAGACAAGTTTGATAATTAAACTAAATCCACATTCTTCTTTTTCTTTTCTTTATTTTTCTTTCTGCACTTATGGCATAAGTGTTTGCTAGGGACTGGCAAAGGCAAAGTATAGGGGGATGATGAATCCACATTTCATCATCTTTATTCTATCATTTTGGCCTCAAAAACTCTGGCAAATGCCTGTAAATACCCTTAATTCCAACATCTTAGCATCCATACATGTGCATGTAAATAGTGTATAAAATAGGGGTTTAAAGCCAAAATAATAGAATAAATAAAAGAAAAGAAAAAGAATAAAATATTGTAAATATTTTATGACCCGAAACCCCGAGACCAAGTCATCTCGATGAATAGGTCGACAAGGAATAAAGTAGGGGGAGATAAGGGCCAGATACAATAAAAATACCTATTCATTTTATTCATTCTTTATTTTTTGGGACCTATTTTTGGTTCCACTTTTTATACCTCAAATAAAGAAACTTTGTACATGAAAGTTGTAGATAATTAAATAAATAAAAATACAAAATTTATTTCATGCAAAAATACTATACAGATAAAAATAAATGATCTGAATAAAAGCCCAAAATACCAACTTCCCAGACCTGTATCTAGCAAATAAAAACTCGAAATGCATCAAACTCACCTTTAATTGTATATAATTTTAAATAAGATATTTAATGAAGGTGGTTTCGCATTTTACGGAGCTATGGTTTGAAAGTTTAGTTTTGGACCCCTATTGTATACTTGTACAGAATAAAATATTCATTTTATTATTTATTTAAGATTTTCATAATTTCATATTTTTATAATTTTGTAAATATTATTTATAATAATTATGTATATTAAAATCAGAATAAAAACTCAAAGAAGATACAAAATAAAATACTTGTATAAATAGCATACCTAGGTATAATACCTATAGATATACCTATAAAATTACTATTTATATTTTATTAAGTGTACAAAATACATCAGAAAAATAAAATAAAAATATTTGTAAGTGTATAAAAATATTATACATATATATATATATATAATAAACAAAAATAAATAAATTAAATACACAAAATAAACATAAAACAATAAAATATATAGATATATATACCTATATAGGGCATAAAAGGTAACTTGTAATTATATACCTCATAAAAATAAATAAAAATCACCATAAATTCTTTTTAAAAATAAGAAACATTTTTTATTTTATAACATAAAATTAATAAATTCATTTACTGTTTTATTCTGAATTTACTAATAATTTTGGCTTCGAATTTCCTAGTTGGTCCACGTGGACCAACCAGGCGCAGTCATATATTGACCTCGGTCAACTACCTGACCGAGGTCTGCCACCTTCTGACGCCGTGATTTCGTCCCATTTTCGAGATATTTGGGCACCTCACCCATCCATCTTTTGGCATCGATCCCTTCTTGGGAATTCTTCCCCAATCCAGATCACGCAAAATCTCCATCATTTACACGTGTCCCTCGCTTGAAGAAGACACCACCACCATGAATATATTTGACCCGCCATTTTCAAGCTCGGATTTGAACCTTTCTTGGCCATCAATCCTCCTACCTGTTGCGCTCTTCACGTTGCTAGAGGTGACTGCTCCTCAACCGTACCCTCAGGCGAGTCGAGGAAGCCTTGAATCAGCTTCACCATCTCCGCCGACCTCCGGCGTCAAGGTTCCCCCTCCTCTGGTTCCGGCCATCGAGGTATACCCTTTTTCCTCCTTTTTCTTTTCGCATTTTATTTCCCTTAGTCGTAGGATCAATTCCCCCCAATCATCTTCGAGATCTATCCATCGAATCGCCCAATCGACACCCTCGCCGGAGCTTGCTCCGACCATCGCCATGAGCCACCGTTCCCCGTCGCCATCCGCTTCACCGACCCTCGAGTCATTTTTCCCTTGTTGGTCTTGAGTTATTTGCAGGTCAAAGCACGGTCAAATCAACTGGAGATCATTTTGCGAAGTTCGCCAGAGCTACCTGGAGTTTCAAGCTCCGCCGTCTCCGCGCCAGCTCTACGACGCTTCTCCGACAAACCCGAGACCTCCAGCACGTAGCCCGACCTCCCAGGAGCTCGTAGCCCAATTTTGGAGCCCAACTCTTGCTGGAGACCCGAGATCGAGCTCGGGGAAGTTCGCCTCACCGGCGTTCTTCCCCGTTCTTCCCCTTGGCTCCCCAGCCGTTCGATCAGGCCGCAGCTCCAGTTCTGATCTCAGCCGTTGGATCGCACCGCGCCACCACCGTCAGATCTTTGGCCAAAGATCTAATCTCCACTGTCCAACGCAAATCGTCATCGCGCGTTGTGCGCACACCACGTGGACAAGTGACCGTATACCAACCGTCCGATTGCGCACGAGGAATTTAGGCGTGGGTATTTTGCACCTACGCCCTTGCCATTTTTGCATTTCATTTTTAGTCCATAAACTTCTATTTGTAATTTAAATATTTCTATAATATTTGCATCCAGACCACCATACTTTCTTTATTTACACTTAGGTCCATTCCACGTCACCTCACGTGACCCGTGCACGTGGGGTGGTGGGCATTTTGCATCGGACCCCCTTGGGGTTTGTTTATTTCGGTTTAGTCCATGAACTTTTTATTTAAGTTGTAGTATTTTGGTGAAATTGCATCTGAGCCCCTGGAACTTTGTAAAATTGCAAAAATACCCCTGCCAGGTCACGTGCCCAATGCGCGTGAGTTGGACATTTTGCAGCGAACCCCCCGGGTTTGGGTATTTATTTTCAATCCAAAAAATTGTGTTTTACGTTATATATTTTTGGAAAAATTACAGGCATGCCCTTGGACTTCTGTGTATTTACGTTTATGCACTTGCTAGTAGCGTATTTTTACTTGGATGCTTGCATTTATTTCGTGCATCATTTTAACTCGAAAAATTACCAAAAAATACCATGTGTTCCTGTTGCATTTTTGTTTAACGCATATTTTTAGTTTGCATTTTTATTGTATTTTCATATTTATAAAAAATTTAAAACAAGCATTTTTGTTATCGTTTGCATTAGAAAATACATAAAAATTATAAAAGTCTATGAAAAAATCCAAAAAAATAATATTTCGTGTGTTTTAGTTTATTTTATTTTCTGACCAAAAATCCCTAAGAATTACAAAAGAAAATCTCTAAAAATAGCAAAATTCTCAAAATCTTCATAAAAATCTAAAAAATTCATAAAAACTCCAAAAATTGTGTTTTCTATCTCTGAAATTTTGTTTATCCTATTATCTATCTATAAAAATTAATTTGAAAATTTTTCACTCTTGTTTGCTATTTTATTTCTATATTTTTGTCTCATTTATATATTGTATTCACTGTTTACTAGTATTTGTGACTTTAAAAATACCAAAAAAATTAGGAGAAATATAGAAAAATCACAAAAACATTAGAATAATCTAAAAACCCAAAAAGATTTGATTTCCTGAATTTTGTTTATTTTTCCCTATTTTTCTTTATATATTGTATCCCCTTTTCCTATATTTGTATATACACTTCATTATTAAAAGACAAAAATATATAAATATAAAAAGAAAATAGAAAATTAAAAATTAAAAATCCAAATACAAAAAAGAGAATCAAAAATTAAATAAAAAATTTAAAGTTAAAAACCCACAAAATTTTGCATATTCGTAGGCAATTGATCATACATTCACACTTTGTGCGATTTTGCCGTGTTCTATCTTGTTTGCTCCCTGAGTTCGACACTCTACACGTACTTGCACTATACACATATTCTGTAGAGTTATAATAAATTTTAACTCCACCTTGCTTCTCATTGTTTGACTGATACTATGGGTTAATTGTTGACTAACTCGGGTTTCGTGAGCAGTCGCCACAACGACTTTTGTCTCCGCTTTGTGTGAGACATATTTAGACCCTCGCGATTCTCGAGTTATCACCCAACTGCTCCGGCAGAGCAGCATTAAGAGGAGCATCGACGCGATGCCAATCCGACCGTCCTCCCTTTGATCAGAGCAACCTACTTGACGCGGAGTGCTTCCACGATCGTGTTGGACTTCTTAGCAGCTTCATCAGAGCCGTGGATCATTCTCTACGCTCAGGTGAAGTTCGCCAGACCAAAGTTTGTCCAGGACCTTCTCCTATCATTCGATCTAGAGCCGTCTCCCCATATCTGATACAGGCCAACCGATAGCGTCTTATTCTGACGCTTTGATCATGTTTGAACCTTCATCTGCGTCGCACAACCGATGCAGTCCGCAAGTCATTGGATCAGATCCTATCTCAGATCTGACCGCTCATCTACACCACCACCTCGACCATCATATCAGCTTTGCAGGCGAATCTGACACGTACGCTAACCTGGGATCAGAGCCATCAGTTTTACCTCGAGCGATCATTAGCGTCGTGCGTCAGAGGTCCTCCACGTGCATGACACGTGCCCTGCTGGGTATATTTCACTTTTTCTCCTGCTCTTTTATGCCATTTTATTAAGTACAATAAATGTAATAATTAGTTGAGAACGTCTATAGTTAGACCCTTATGCTTTTTTTATTTGCACTTTAGTACAGTTCGGTTGAGTCCACGTGCGCCCCTACGTGATTTGTTTGGGTTATTTGTAGTAGTTGCCCTGAATTTTTTAGCTGTTATGGAATGAATGAAATATTTTGGATATTTGCAAATATGCTCCTATTTGCCTGACTCGCGTGTTGTGTGTATCTTCACTGGATAAGTTGTGTCTTTGACCCTTGAGATTTTAATATATGTTATCTGTTAGGTAACAAAACTTAACTTATTTACAAAGAGGTCTCAGTAAATTTTTTTCAAGTTCTTGTCTTTTATTGGATGAAATAAATAGCAAATTTGCCCCAAAAAGTCTGCTAAAATACTTGTTAGTTCCTGCTTGCTTGCTATTTAAGTGGTGATTTTGGTTGGCCAAATTGATTTCATTTGATATTATTAAAAATTCAAAAACCCCTAATTATCCTATTTGCCTTATTAAAATTCGAAATATCGCTTAAAAATTCCACAAAAATTTCTATAGTATATTTTTTTGTCTTTCATGTCCAATGTCGATTTTGTTTGAAAATACCTCATAAAAACCCTAAAAAATACAAAACAACCAAAAACATATAAAAATTGTATAAAATTAAAGAAAAAAAATTCAAAAACAGTGTTTTCAGTCTCTATTTGTAGATTTTTACTTATAGTTTATCATAAAAATACCATCTAGGAGTTTTAACCACTTTAAGTATTTTTAATTTGCAATTTACTTCTGGTTATGCACTGTTTGTCATTCTTACCACTGTTTGCTTTTTAGAATTCACAAAAACATTTGATAGATCCCTAAAAATTACCAAAAATAATACAAAACCTATAAAATCCAAAAATATTTTTATTATAATTTTTTGAGCATTTTTGACAATTTTAAAAAATACAAAAAGATTATTGTGTGTGTCTTTTATTTGTTGAGCTTGTTTGCCTTTAGTTGAAAATTAAAATTTTAAAAAATTAAAAACCATCAGAAATATTTATTTTCCTGAAATCTGACTAAGTTTTTCAATAATGCTCTTTGTGTTCGACCATGGTCGTTATACCAAGTAAATAAAATAGCGATACTATTTATATTCTTTGTTGATTTTTGAGAGTAGTTTGATTTTCTTGTTGACCGGTTTGATTGAGTGAGGACCATGACATTTGCTTTATTTATTCCACCTTAGTCTATCGTGAATCTTGGTCATTAGAATGGCATCGTTGCTGGGGAGCAAGGATTAGTAGTCGATTTTATTTTTATCTATCTTTTATAACTATTTTCTGACCTTCTTCTGTTTCGCTTTTTGTGCGAGAAACCATCGAGGGACGAGTCGGTTCGCTTTTGGAGAGGCCCGCATCCAAGGAGGAGCAGAGGAGGAGAGGAAGAAATTGGTGTAGATAGATTTTATTTTTGCAAAACAATTATTGTAATAAGTTAGAATTTTTGGACTCCTTGGACACTTGAATTATTCAGGGTCTGTCTCACCAAGCGCCGGTGCACTCAGGGGACCTCACCGCAGTTTTTCAAGATTTTTCGCATTTTTTTCTATTTGATTCCCAAGGATTTGGCCCCTAGATTTAAGATTTCTATTTGCTTGAGCTCGGTAATTAGCTAGGTCCAAACACCCTAATAGATTATATGTTCCTATAGAATGTAATTGGACTTATTTAAAATAAAAGAAAAGTTAATTTGATAAAGTTAAGAGACCACGCTCTGAGAGAGACCATATGCAGTGCTTGCAGGACCCACTCTGGTGAGCACCAATCAGCCTCCAAGACCAAACTCATGTCTCTTTTCTGATCAATTAACTATCAGCTCTTCCCGTTAATAGAAATTGCTCATCTTAGGGACGATTTCCTCGTGCACCATATAGGTAGTTTTATTTCTATCTTCTAATTTATGTGTGGATCACCCTATATGTAGAATATTGGAGCAAGGTACGCACTTCTATCTCTGCATGCATCATAGTGTTTGATCGTGCATCGGCTTTTCCGTCTTCCTCACCCAGTTTTATTGGATTTAAATAAAAAAGGAAATCGAAAAATTCGTTAGACATTGCATTATTCAGAAAAAACACCTAAAAAATTATAATAAATAAAAACTGGTACTGCTAAAGAAAACTTGACATAAAACCGAACCTCACTTAAAATCTTATTTTAGGGAGAGTCACCCCCTCATTGTTTGGTTTATCTACAGCGAGAGAGCGACCCACACACTAGGATAGAGCCATGCTTGAACTCTCTTCAGACTACCGGTTTTATTTATTGGATATTTTCTAGTGAGGATTTCACAAGGTAGCTGGTAATCGATCCAGACTTCCTTAGCATATTGGGTAAGATCGGGTAGCCGGTAAACGGTCTGCATCCCATTCTGGCTGGAAATAGCTAGTCATAAAACTTGAGCCAGTCTCTTAGGAGCATCAAGTTCCTAACAACTTGCTTAACCGCTCTGATAGATTGAATTATCACCTAAATAAAATTTGACAAGATAAAAGACCGAGCTTTCACGGTCATCACTGCATTGCATAGGTGAATCGGGGGTTTAATTTCTCATCTTGTTTGTATCCCAGATCCACTCTTCATAAATCCCCACATCATGATGATGGGAGGAGGTCCCTTAGGCTGCCTCTGGCAGCACCGCCATCCAGCACTCCTCCGCATTCATCTAGGGCGATTTCAGAGAGCTCAGACCCACTCTCTGAACCCGAATTCACGTGCACCCTGTTCCCCCTCAACCACCCTTATTTCACCCTTGAGGTACCAGTACAGAGGCCAACATAACTATATGTTCAATTGACAACACCTGAGCTAGGGTCTTTTTCCTTTGTAGAGACTAGTGATATGACCAGCAGCTAGGGACGGACTGATGAGCAGCCACAAGCATCTACGTTTGTTTTGGACCAGGCTTCCATCAACAACACGCTACTTGCCTCCTTGGATACCATGCAGAGATAGATCTGGGGACTAAGGAGCATTCATGGCAGAAGTGAGAATAGAGCTCACACAGATGAGAGCTAGACGAGATGAGCCACAGAGACCACCGGTGGAGAGATACCCAGAGCTGAGGGCGAAGACGGACGTCAGGATGAGCCACAGGAGCCAACGAGACCAGCACGCACGATGAGGCAATTGCACAATATTGGTGCAACCCTCACCCACAGATGGATCCAGCTGCCCGAGATCCTTGGCGACTTCGAACTTCACCCCCAGACTATTCAGCTACTGCCCAAGTTCCATGGGCTAGCCATCTAGGAGCCCCATCTCCATCTACAAAAGTTTGAGATGATCTATAGATCGTCCACAACAGATTTGTGGATGAATATACCATCAAGCAGATTGTCTTCCCGTTCTCCTTGGTTGACAGAGCAGCCTACTTGGTGAAGCACCTGGGACGGTAGTCACTAATTGGGAGCAGCTTCAGATCAAGTACTTGAACAAGTACTATCCACTCGGTCGAATCAATGTAGCAAGAGCTATGATCAGTAGCTTCACCATGACCCAAATGAACAACTCCATGAAGCCCAGGATTGATTTAGAGAGCTCATCAACAGGTGTCCTCACCACGAGATCAGCAAGCCCAACCTCGTCTAGAGTTTCTTTTGTGGGCTGACACCTAAGCTGTAGGGGCTAGTGAACGCCTCGTGCAGAGGTTCCAACTTCACAAAGGATGAAGACCAGGTATGGGCCATCTATGAGGAGATGACAGAAAACTACACTGTGATGTCTCAGACCCGTGTCTAGACTTAGGGGAAGCCTCTCCCATAGGCGGTTTCTTATCAGAGGATTGCATGCATAGACGCCAGTCCTTCCACATCTTCTTCGGCAAGAGCACTAACAGAGTCATCGGCTGTCGACATGGGCATCATCAGCCAGAAGTTGGATCGGATAGAGATCATATAGAAGAAGCAGTGCTAGAGCCTGGATAAGCTCAACAAGATCGATGAGCTGGCCCAAACTTTGAGTGACTTGAAGATCATGTGTCTCCAAGAGGCACAAATGACTTCTCAGCCCCGTCTCAGGTCATGGATTGATCCATGGAGCAGCTCTTCCCAGCCTTCTTCCTCGTACCATTAGGTTCACCACATCCAGGGAGCAACTATAGCAACACCAGCAGCCACCACCATCTTCAGACACGCAGATGGTGGTATACTAGTCAGATTAGCCCTTGGCAGCCCTTCCCTGCCACTCCACGAGCAGCATGAGCCGTTGAAGGAAGTCAACGGGATCTGGTACTCCAGTACCAACCACAACCCAGGGTTTGTTGCGACCATCCCAACTTTCGATGGTCCACTGGAGGCACCTCTTCTCAACAACAGCCTCCAGCTCAGGCAGGGCAGGGCAGCCAACCTCAACAGTCTCAGTACTCCCATCAGCAACAGCATGGTTCTCGTCCCCAGTACTAGGACAGCAGTGGAGGCAGCCGCATCAGCCTCAACAGTACTCCCAACCCTCTCCTCACTACCAGCAGTAGACCCAGTTTTATTTCCAGCGAGGCAACCCGTCCGATTCTCATGCACCATTTTATGAGAACCCAACACTTGATGATCTCGCTCGCTTTCTCACTGATCAGCAGGCCTCCCTCCGATGAGAAATGGATGAGTTCTGGTAGGAGATGATGGATATAATAAAGGGTAAGGCCGCCATACCCGCTCATATCAAACCCAATCTAAACAATCTGAATAGGAAATCCGAGCAGGTACAGTTTACAAAGACCACCACTCCTAGTGATATTTTGGATGATACTTCTTCTTCTATATTTGATGCTAATTTTATGACACCTAGGAGCGGTAGGAAGCCAGTTGACGGTGACTCATCTGAACGGCAACACGATGCAGACTCCAGGGCGCAAGATGAGGACGGAAACAGTGATGATGCCGCTTATCATGATGATGATGGTGGTCGTGGTTCTCACGCTATCAAGGATGTTGATCCATACAACGGTACTTAGGCTATCGTATTTCCAATTGCAGACGGTGATGTTGATGCCACCAAGATTATAGATGCCATGCTAGAGTTCGGTGCTGATGCCGCAAGTTCAGATGTTGTCAGTGGTGTTGATGCCACCTAGTTTCCTTCTACTTTGTTGTCTTGTCATGTACCTGAGGACACTTATAGAAAATTACAAAAATGAAAAAATAGCAAAATAAAAAATATGAATAAAGGAAAAGTTTCTGTATCTCCTGAAAGTCCATCTATTGTGCATGATGATCTTTGCATGGATTCTAGCCTATTGCATGCACAAGAACCTACTCCTGACCCTCATCTCTCTGGAGAGGGTCCTTCCAACCCCTTCCCTCAAGCACTCCACTTACGAAAAGGGACCAATGCAGAAAACCTAAAAAAGAAGCACCGGTTAGAGTTCAGCGAGCAGATGATAGATAGATTCCTGATATAGTTGACTCTTCAAGAGGCAATTGAGCACATCCCTCTTTTCCAGAAGAACTTGAGAGAGAAAACCACCATCCACGGGAAGAAGAGGAACCATAATATAGAGATCCATGTGCTCACCCAGGCCACCTGCATTGCTATTCAAAACTGATTGTCAGCCAAAAGACCAGATGTAGGAGCTCTATATGTCAGATGCCACATTCATGAGCAACAGTTCGATTGTACTCTATTAGATAGTGGTTCTTCAATTAACCTCCTCACGACTGCCTTACTCGGCTGATTCGAGTTTGGTCCTCTTAGACAGAGTAGGACAATCCTTCAGTTTGCTGATAGATACCGACTCAGAGTAGATGATAGATGCAGAGCTAGACGTCCACCTAGAGTGTGATTTTGTGATCACAGATGATGAAGACATTTGGGCAGATCCAGCATCACGAGCTACTGTAACACTTTCAGACACTACTGAGTTATAGTTGACAACTGACGAGAGTTCGGACAACACACTCAAGGCATAGGACACCTTAGAGGCTGACGATTGCGATCAGGGTAGCGAAGCATATTACATTTCATGTGATTCAGATTCAGATCCCTCGGATTCAGAAACTGATTTCGATTGGCAGAACTTTGATGACTATTTACTCTATCTGATTTCCACATAGCCCACAGCTAGGACGGAGAGTGAGCTAGTACAATTGATAGAAACACCAACAGGGCCATCTTCGTCAGATTTGCAGATACAACGAGAGTTCTCACATGTAGTAGATCTGGTAGCCTTCACGCATACATTTCAGAGGTCAGATTTACCATCTCCCACTTGTCTTGAATTGAAGACATCGCCGTAGAGCATGAAGTATAGGTTCCTTGCGAGTGAGCCAGATATGTTCCTAGTCATTATCTCAATAGACTTGACTGAAGACCAAGAGTCTCGTTTGATGGAGGTTCTTGAAAGAAACCGCAAGGCAATAGGATGGAGTGTAGCTGATCTCCAGGGGATAAGTCCATCCTTATGCTTCCACAACATCTATCTTGAAGAGGATGCCAAGTCATCACGTGAGTTCCAGTAAAGGCTGAACCCAAATCTTCGAGATGTGGTCATGAAGGAAATATCGAAGTGGTGGAGCGCTGATTTTATCTACCCCATCTAAGACTTAAAATGGGTTATTCCATTTCATGTGGTACCCAAGAAGACATGTATCAACTCAGTTGTGAGCGAGTCTGGAGAGGAGATAGGTACCCGAGTACCTACCTCTTGGAGGGTATGTTTGGACTACAGACAATTGAATTAGACCACCAGGAAGGATCATTTCCTGCTGCCATTATTGATCAGATCATCAAAAGGCTAGCTGGGAAAAGTCACTATTACTTTTTTGACGGGTACTCGGAATACAATCAAGTGGCCATTGTGCCCGAAGACCTAGAGAAAATGATGTTCACATGTCCGTTCGGAACGTATACTTTTATACAGATGCCCTTTGGTCTATGTAATTCCCTGGCTACATTCCAAAGGTGCATGCCTTCCATCTTCTCGAACATGGTGGGCAAATGTTTAAAGGTCTTCATGGATGACTTTTCAGTCTACAGTGATGGATTTGATGCTTGTCTTGACTGCCTAGATCGAGTACTTCAACGCTGCATCGAGTCCAACCTTATTCTATCTTGGGAGAAGAGTCATTTCATGATGACTCAGGGGACGATCCTTGGACATATCATCTCCAACAAGGGCATGGAGGTCAATCCGTCCATGGTGGATATCATCAAGAAACTCAATCTACCATCCAATTTGCGATAGTTGCGATCTTTTCTGGGTCATGTCGATTTCTACTGATGGTTCATACAGGACTTCAGTAAGATTGCCCGACCTCTTACTGATCTGCTGATAAAAGACATTGAGTTCATTGTAGATCATAAGTGTCTCACATCATTTGAGACTCTCAAGGGATTAGTTGTGCATGTTCCTATCCTTCATCCACTTGATTGGTCTCTCCCATTCGAGATCATGATAGACGCTTCTGATTTTTCCATAGAGGTCGTTCTTGGACAGAGGAGGGATGGATGTCGTTTGCCATCCACTATGCTAGATGGACTTTGGATGCCACTCAATGGAACTACACCGTGACTGAGAAGGAGATGCTAGCCTTGGTTTTTGCTTTGGATATGTTTTGATTTTACATTCTTGGATCTAGAGTGACTATCTATACCGATCACACCGCCATCTGATACCTCATGGCAAAGAAGGATGTCAAAGCCAGATTGACCAGATAGATCCTTCTACTCCAGGAGTTTGATATAGAGGTTAAGAATAAACCTAGAGTCAAGAATGTGGTGGCGGATCACCTCTCCTCATTAGAGCATCTTGAGGATTCAGAGCAGACTATACCTATCACAGAGACTTTCCCAGACAAGGTGATTCTTGTTATCACCTCACTTCCGTGGTACGCTGACATTGTAAACTATCTTGTCACAGTGAAAGTTCCATAAAGTTGGCCCATACAGTGACTTGAGACCTTCCTGGAGAAGGCTAAGTCGTACCATTGGAAGGATCCCACACTTTACCATGAAGGGGGGATAGTGTTTGGCATCGGTGTATTCCTCAGGAGGATCACCATAGCGTCCTCACCTACTGCCACAAGCTTGAGGCAGAAGGACATCACTCTGGGAGATGAACAACACAGAAAGTTCTTCAATCCGGCCTTTGGTGGCCTTCCCTCTTCAAGGATTCAGATGAATTCATGAAGAGGTGCTAACTGTCAGAGGATGGGCACTTGTGGACAACGTGATATGATGCTGATGCAACCCATTCACTTTTGTGAGGTTTTTGACGCATGGGGCATCAATTTCATGGGTCCATTCCCTAAGAGTCAGGGATTTGAGTACAATCTGCTTGCTATGGATCATGTTAGTCGTTGGGTTGAGACTATCCCCACCCGAACCGCAGATGTTAAAACTGTTTGCAAATTTTTGAGGAAAATATCATTTCACGGTTCGGGGTACCTAAAGTTTGATTTCAAACGAGCCGACTCATTTTATCAACAATAAGGTAAGGGACCTTATTAATGAGTTCATCATTGACCATAGAGTTGCCACTCCGTATCATACTCAGACTAATGGGCTTGTTGAAGTATCGAACAGGGAGATCAAGACTATATTGCATAAGGTTGTCTGCCCAGACCGAAAGGATTGGTCACAACTTTTGGAGTCAGTCTTGTAGGCATATAGGACCTCCTTCAAGTCGCCTTTGGGCACATCTCTTTTTCAGCTCGTTTATGGCAAGCCATGCCACTTACAAGTGGAGATCAAGCACAAGTCACTTTGGGCAGTTATAGAGGTACTATTAGATCCTAAGAGTGTAGGAGATCAAGGAAAGCAGAATTGGCAGCCTTGGAGGTGTTGAGAGACACAGTCTTCTCGAGTAGCCTGCAATATAAGGATAGAGTGAAGATATGGCATGATTCTCACATCAACCATAAACAGTTTGAGCCGAACCAGAGAGTATGGCTATTTGATGCTAGGTTGAGATTATTTCCAGGGAAGTTACAAAAGCAAATGGAAGGGACCATACCTGATCAGAAAGGTGCATAACAATGGAAACATTGATATATCTGAGTTGTCATCTGATTCCACCTTTCGAGTTAATGGTAAGCGCCTGAAGCCATATCTTGATCATGATCCATCGATCGTTGACGTTGCCCCTATTCAATTTGTATGAGACGTGTCTTTGACTCACATCAGTTGCATCTCATGCATGATAATCACTTCTTCTTCGCAGCTGTATAGATCCATATTGTCCATATCATTCATTCTTTTTATCTGATACCTTGTCTTCTTCTTATGATTATGCTATAGTTAGGGGACACTTTGCCCTAAGTATAGGGGGTACCAAACCTGTGATTATTGTTGGAAATGCGAGCCCACGGCGAGCCATTATGCAATAAATGTTGTTGCAATTCACTCCTTGATCTGAAATGAAGAATACATAATTTGCATAATAGGTCCCTTAGTGCAATTAGGGTTATGTACCATGGCCATCTTAATAATCATACAGCTGTTGATTCAATTATTGAATCATAGAGGCTGGTGCTTAGATGAATATCTAATGAGTTAGATTGAGGACTCATCAAGCACCGTCAAATGATTATTAAGAGATGATCTCCAGCCTGAGTAGGAGATGGCAATCCTATCTCATTTAGGTTGATATCTGACCGACCTCTTGATGCAGGTCCTCTGCATAGGAATAGAGATTCGGAGGTGTCAGATGAGTTAGGTCAAAGAGTTGACTTAACGAGATCGAGATAACCAAAGTCCTATATCATATGCTGTCATGATATAGGCACACATCCTCTGACCGGAGACAGATGTGTTACTATATGTCTGAGTATGTACATTTGGCAGACCAATAGGTTGATGGCCTAATCAAGGTCTATACACCGGCGCGCTGGTGTGCATATAAGGGCATATAAGTAATACGATCTCTCAAAGGGATCATACAGGTTCACTACTGAACCGGAAGACATGAGCTCACTCATGAGATATTGGGAAGAATCAAATTCCGTGCGCACGGTCGTCTCGCTTTGGAAGCTTGACTGAATTTGTTGGTTTGATATATACTTTTGGAAAGTATATGATCAAGACCTAGGTATGATATATGCTTTTGGAAAGTATATGATCAATACCGACTCCCAATGATCGAATGAGAAACTTACTGATAAAACCCTGAAGTAGACAATATAAAGTTGATCTAATACTTCGGGTTTAATCTGAGTCTTCCAGTATGCAGGATGTACAGGTATTAGGAATACCTGAGGGTGATGTGATCATAAACGATTGTATAACCATGACGCTTCCATTCCTAAGGAGTGATGAAACGGGTCTGGATTTTAGTGACTCCTCTCAGTAGAGATGTAATCTAATCTTAGTCCAAATGTTGGACATTGATCTGAATGTGATTCAGATGCAATGAGAAGATTAGATTTGCGGTCTTGATTTAATCAAGCATCTATGGGAGGCCCGCGATCTGGATATGAGATATAATCTCAATATCCATGTCACTATACGTGGAACAATACAATCGCCCTGTCCTTATCTCCAAGTATTCGCGGAGAAAGCGCATTATCCTTGAAAGAGTTCATGGATAATTCTATTGTTGATTTATGTATCCGAGCATTGAGAAAAATTAAATGTGATTTAATTATCATGAATAATATGAATTTGATTCATATTATAAGGAGAGTTATCTTAGATAATTAAATGTGATTTGATTATCAAAGATGTGAATAATGTGAATATGATTCATATTATTTGAACACATGAGATAAAGAGATCCAAGATGATTAAATATGATTCAATTATCAAGGATAAGAATAATGTGGATAGTAATATCCAATTATTCATAATATATTATAAATGTGATTTATAATGTATTAGAGAGAGTTAAATATAATTTATATTAGTAGATTAATTATTAATGTGTATTGGATAGACATTGTTTAATTAATTGAAAATGTAAATTACATTTTGTTTTGGGTTGTGAATTTGATTCACAATAATTCAATGTCAAGATTGCAATATTCCCAAAATTAATTGAGAATTATTTTGGTGAATTAAAATACCAATAAATTGTTGTTGGAAATTGGATGGAGAGAAAATCAAGGAGATTGCCCTCCCCTTCCAAAGAGGAAGGTGTATCTCCCTTATTTTCTCTCTCTCTATTTGTGTGGTTTAATTTGGTATTATATTTATTTGATTTATCAAATATATTTAATCAAAATTAAATCACAAGTTGTTGGCTTTTACCAACAACAATCTTGACCATTGGATTGTCATAAATCAATCTCATCCATTGATTTTATATGACACATGGATTGAGATCCATGGATCCCAAAACCCTATAAATAGAGAGGCATTCTTGGCTCTCTCTTTACACATGCTATTGTAGCAAAACTCTCTCTCTCTCTCTCTTTCTCTCTAGAGGTCAGCTCTCTCTCTCCCTCTCATGGCCGTCCACCATGGATGCCATGGAGAGGTTCTCCATCGCCGTGGCATCGTCGTTATGCTGCCCGTTCTTCTGCTTGTGGATCTCCGTCTCCTTCGATGCACCTCGCTCGTGAAGAAGACGTCGGATCTCATGTGTCGAGATCAGGAGATCCGCCGCTTGGATCATCAACATGGATTGCGAGAAGCACGCGGTTCATCCTCGCGCTCGCAAGCGTCTCCTCCGTCGGATCGGACTTGAGACAGGAGGTCTCTTCGTTTAGAGACTCGATCACAACCACGCTTCAAGAGGTAATCCTATTACTTGTTTGTGGTTTAGACGAAACGATTCGAGAAGTGTTCTTGGATCATGTGGTTTCGTCGTATAAAATTTTTTAAATTCCGCTGCACCGAGCAACTAGTCCGACTAGTCGCTCCTCGTCGTATTCGATACGACGCTCACGCTTCCGTGATGCGCTTGAGGATCATACCATATCCTTCAAGTGGTATCAGAGCCTTAGGTCGACGGTTTCGAATAGTGATTCGTTAACCAAGGACGACTTGGGTTCGTTAAGGTCGCGAAAGTTTTCATCGCATTTGATTTCGCAGATCGGTTTAGTAAATAAATTCGGCATTGTTTAAATGGTTTAAACACGAATTTTATACTTGGATTATGTTTCCCATTAAATAAGGAAATCATAGGATCTGAGTTTGCGTAAATCGGATTTCGTATGCTCGAGATATGGTCGTTTTAATGAACATGTATGCACTGTTGCGGGAACTGTGAATCTGAACGTGATTAAAATGTTAATTACTGTTTAGACTTGCCTCGAAATGCGTGAAACATCATTTAGGTTCTGTCCTAAATCAAATTAACAAACTTTAGAAATTGACTTTGCTTAATTTGGTTTAATATGATTGAGATATGCCAATTTTAGTAAGTAGGGGTCACTGCTGAAATTGCTTTCCTAATCTAGAACCAAGTGATTGTCAATTAGTGAAATTAATTGTTAATTTCGTGAAATAATCTTGAAAAATATTTGTGAAATATTGAAACATGATTATTTGCCTAATTGACTTGGCCCCAACCAATTAGTTGATTAGATTTGATCTAAACCATAATTGGAATTACAATCATCAAACTTCTTGCTTGAATAGGACTTGGGAATTTGCCTAGCAAATTTCCTTAAAATCAAAATTGTTTTGATTACTATATGGTATAATTTCGGTTGAAGAACCGATGATCATCTCAAATACAAAGTAATCAATTTGGCATTATCCTTTCCCGAGGTGGATATGGTGTCTAGTCGGGGAACGCTGGGTCAGCGGGTTGCAACGTATGTGGTCCGCCCCACTCCCGCCGGTACTGGCCATGACAGCGGGTAGGGCCGGGATAATGTCCGAGGGATTATGATGTATTTTTCTAATTATTAAAATACGAATTAATACGTACTTTGAGAATAATATCATATATTTATATTCAAGCATAAAATTAAGTTTGATTGATTAAATTGGATTGATAATTAATTTAATATGATTAAGTTAATTATATCCAATTGAGAATACTCTAATATGATTAGAGTTAATAATTCCCTTGGAAGAATTAATTATATGAACGTGATTCATAGTAATTAATTAAATTTGAATAAAAGGTGAAGGATCACATAAGTGACATCCATGGTCTCCCGTCAAGGCGAAGGGTTTCCGTCGCCAGGGATTGTATATAGGAGACGCCTGTACGAAGTGACAGCTCCTATATGCAAGCGCATCTGGATCAGACTCTTTGCTTCTCGAAAGAGTAAGGCCGTATGCGTAGTGACCCCAATATCGGATCCTCATATTATTGGGGCGATATTGGATTGCGCATAGCGAGTTCTATTCCTGTTGACGGTTGGTTCAATTAACGACGGGTCAACATCACCTTAGGGGTGGTTGGCCCGGGTGTTAAAGACCGAATTGGGAAATGCAAGTTGGACTTGCAAGGCGGAATGTGTTCCCGCTTCTCTTTATTGGAGTTGCAGTTTCTCATATTATTGGGATGTAACAAAGATAAAGAGGAGATCCCAGATCTTGCTGAGATATAATGGTAAGTATATCTCTTACATTGAAAGTGATTAAGGGAATGAACTTTCATTGTTGACATGGCAAGACAACTTTGATATAAAAACTCCTAAATCAAAGTATAATATGTGTATATATATAAATATATACCCTTATGCAAATTACTTATTTCAGATAATCCTTCATTAAACCCACTCAATGTTATACTCATTAATAACCAGTAAAATATCGTGGATTGGACCCTATAATCCAGATATTGTACTTACGATTGGACACATAATGTATGTGGTTGCAATGTGCAAGTTTCCTCATAATAATGAGAAGTGATAATTAAATAAGACAATAGGACTAAAACCCTAGGGTTTGTATGTCTCTATAAGTCTTGATCTTATCGAATGTACTTTTGAAGTGACATGTCGATGATGATCGTAATTATCAAATTAATCCTTATAAAACCAATAAAGATATTCTGGCATACATATGTGCTCTTGACATTCAATCATGAATGACATGGTTCTCTACATCATGTAGAATGGTAGCTCTATTAGAGATAATATATTCAAATTGTTTGAATACCTACCTGAACCGATGCTTCAAAGAGTTTAGATGGATGTAGATGATGAGTGTCATCATTCTACTGTCTATACTCTAGTCATTCATGAAGCTTCATAATATTCATATTATATGAACTTAAATGAAGCTTGTATAAATGTTGAAATACTCTTATATTGAAATTTTTGAATTTAACATAAGAGATCCTTAGTCTTGAGTAATGGTTGCTTATAGATAAAGGGAGCGCAGTGGAAGCATGGGTTGGACCCAAGTAAGAGGTATAGTCAAAGAGTTGACTGTACTTCTGTGACTTCCATATGACATTCAAAGAGTTGGATGAATGCCAATACTGCAATAAGTTGATGTGTTGATAGTATGACTATCAAGTCTGTCTAGAACCCTCAGAAAAGGACTCGGATGGTGCATCAGTATAATCTACATATAATCATTGATATTGACTTACTTATTTGATAAGATAAAGTCTAATAATTGTATCTCAAATTTTCTAATGACACTTGCAATTGGTTGAATATGTATTAGAAATTTGATCTTAAGGTTTATTGGTCATCCATGTTGAAAGTGATGCAAGTGTTGCAACAATTTCCATGAGATCAATAGACTTCATATTTTCAGTGGGAGCCCTTAGTCTTAGAGAATGTCTCTATGACCTAGATATTAGAATACACTCATTGTTTATTTCTAATTGTTGGATATGAACATGAATTCTGTAATAAATCTATCATAAAGAGTTATGATGGAAATATTTCAGATAGTAATCTAAAATCTAGAGGACTCTATTAAATTAGAAAATTATTGAATGGTTCATTAAGATTTCTAATACTGAAAATTGAACCTTTAAAAGATCAATAGGAGGATAAAGATCATTTGACAATGATCTGGCATCAAATTTTGGACATATGTCTGTTGATGAAATCAATGGACTGGTAAGACATGAAACTTTAGATTGTCTAAAGATTCAAATCTCACATACTTGTGAATATTATATTCAAAGTAAAAATGTCCAATACACCCTTCCTTGGGAAAAGGTGTAAGGTGTCAAGGTATTAAGGATCTCATACATATTGATGTATGCAGATCATCTATATCATAGTAAACATTATGGATATGTGATATCTGTTAATGATTATGTATGATATGAGATTTCTTCTCTTCACCTAAGAAACCTTTGAAATGTTCAAAGATTTCGTAATTTTGGTTTAGAACCAAAGTTTGAAAGAAGATGAAATGAATTTGATCTAACCAAGGTAGCCTGTACCTATTAGATGAATTCAAGGAATACCTTATGGAGATGTGAATATCATTCCTATCTCAATCCTCCTGATGAACCTTAACTCAATAGAGTTGTAGGGAGATACAATTGATCATGTGTGACATGATTTGATCAATGATTAATCATAGCATAATTATCTCTTAGTTTCCAGGTAGGTCTCTACATTATATATCCTTAATAAGGTTCCATGTGATTAAGATGGAATCTGGCATTAGAGAGTGCTACTTCATTAAGAAAATAAAGGATGGTATTGGATACCTACTTTATGACCTTGAGATTCTTAAAAGATCTAATCTTTGAGAATATGATTCTTATAGGATGACTCTCTTGAGAATCAAGATGAAAATGAAGTAAAGGAACTCATTTAATCTTGAAAAGATAATGAAGCTCCTGAAATCGGAAACTAAAATAGATAATTAAAGATGAAACATTATTACCTCTTCAAATAAGTTTGAGGATGAATTCCATGTGTCAGTTAAATCTGAAAATGATCGGACTTCATGTGATGAAGCTCCTGAGGATCATGACATGGAAAGATGGATGTTAGCAATAAAAGTCTAACGTAGACTTCATATACAAGTGTTGTATATGGACCCTCGAGGATCCACCTATATGGGTCAGACCCATTAAGGTGTAAATAGATCTTCAAGAGCAAGAGGGAACCTGATAAGAAGGTATAGACCTTCAAAGCACGGTTCATAGCCATGAGCTACACACCGAAGAGAAGGCATCGCTTGCGATAAGACTTGCTCTCCAGTGACCTTGCTTTAACCCATCAGAATATTGCTAACTATAGCTACACAACTTGTCTATGACATCTTCATGGTGTGAGTCAAGATTGCATTCCTCTATGAATACCTCTCTGAGGATATTCATATGAAGTAGCCCCAGGGCTTCAAAATTGAGGAAAGCAAGATGTGCTAGCTGAGGAACTCCATCTTTGGACTCCAATAAGTTTCTTGTAGTTGGAACATAAGATTTGATGAAATTATAAATGTTGTGATTTCAGATAAAATCTTGATGAACCATGTGAATCTTAATGGGAGTACCATTGTGTTCATCGTACTAAATGTAGATATTATTCTAATCATTTAGAATGATATAAGAATAATAATAAGTGTTTTATAATTTGAGATACGATTTCAAGGATACCTCTTAGATCTTAATTCTGAAGTCGTTCAGAAGCAAAGAGAAGAGGGTATTGGGACTGTCGCATTAGTAGTACACCTTGGACTTATTCCATTTTCTGGAAAATTCCAAGAAAAGCTTCCTTCCCTTAAGATGTGTTAGTGACCTGTCTAGAGGGATAGCACCTCAAAGAGTTGAGGAAGTGAATGCTAGAACTGCTTGCACTTGTGCATCAATTATGAGAAGCTGAATGTATTCTAGATGTGTACAAGAACTAGATGTCTACCATGCAGTGGGAGTAGTAAACTGTTACTAATCCTGCTATGGAGATAAAACGCTTGATTGCAGTAATAATAATATCTTCAAAGATGATAAAACTTGGAGATAGTGATCTCAAAGTCTTATCTTCAAAAGTTTAAGATCTTGTAGATAGTGATCTATAAGGGTCTTGACTGCAGTTACCTTAGGAGATAGAGATCTCCAGGAATGAAGGTATTCTAATAAGGATTATGGGAATACCGGTTATGATAATTAATAAGATGTAGTGTCAAGGACACTATAACCAACAAAATTGAGTATTGGTTGCATGAGATGCAACATTCGCATTGGATGCAAGCACTGTTACTAGGAGATATGCAATTGCCGTAAAAGGACTTGGCGTAGTCTCTTGGGAACGGAGTGACTGATCAGCTTACCTAGCTATTTTCTAAATAGCCTATGATTGTCACATGAGTGTGGGTTTAAATGATTAGCCCATTAATGGCTCTTTGGGTTAGTGGGAGATTGTTGGAAATGCGAGCCCACGGTGAGCCATTATGCAATAAATGTTGTTGCAATTCACTCCTTGATCTGAAATGAAGAATACATAATTTGCATAATAGGTCCCTTAGTGCAATTAGGGTTATGTACCATGGCCATCTTAATAATCATACAGCTGTTGATTCAATTATTGAATCATAGAGGCTGGTGCTTAGATGAATATCTAATGAGTTAGATTGAGGACTCATCAAGCACCGTCAAATGATTATTAAGAGATGATCTCCAGCCTGAGTAGGAGATGGCAATCCTATCTCATTTAGGTTGATATCTGACCGACCTCTTGATGCAGGTCCTCTGCATAGGAATAGAGATTCGGAGGTGTCGGATGAGTTAGGTCAAAGAGTTGACTTAACGAGATCGAGATAACCAAAGTCCTATATCATATGCTGTCATGATATAGGCACACATCCTCTGACCGGAGACAGATGTGTTACTATATGTCTGAGTATGTACATTTGGCAGACCAATAGGTTGATGGCCTAATCAAGGTCTATACACCGGCGCGCTGGTGTGCATATAAGGGCATATGAGTAATACGATCTCTCAAAGGGATCATATAGGTTCACTACTGAACCGGAAGACATGAGCTCACTCATGAGATATTGGGAAGAATCAAATTCCGTGCGCACGGTCGTCTCGCTTTGGAAGCTTGACTGAATTTGTTGGTTTGATATATACTTTTGGAAAGTATATGATCAAGACCTAGGTATGATATATGCTTTTGGAAAGTATATGATCAATACCGACTCCCAATGATCGAATGAGAAACTTACTGATAAAACCCTGAAGTAGACAGTATAAAGTTGATCTAATACTTCGGGTTTAATCTGAGTCTTCCAGTATGCAGGATGTACAGGTATTAGGAATACCTGAGGGTGATGTGATCATAAACGATTGTATAACCATGACGCTTCCATTCCTAAGGAGTGATGAAACGGGTCTGGATTTTAGTGACTCCTCTCAGTAGAGATGTAATCTAATCTTAGTCCAAATGTTGGACATTGATCTGAATGTGATTCAGATGCAATGAGAAGATTAGATTTGCGGTCTTGATTTAATCAAGCATCTATGGGAGGCCCGCGATCTGGATATGAGATATAATCTCAATATCCATGTCACTATACGTGGAACAATACAATTGCCCTGTCCTTATCTCCAAGTATTCGCGGAGAAAGCGCATTATCCTTGAAAGAGTTCATGGATAATTCTATTGTTGATTTATGTATCCGAGCATTGAGAAAAATTAAATGTGATTTAATTATCATGAATAATATGAATTTGATTCATATTATAAGGAGAGTTATCTTAGATAATTAAATGTGATTTGATTATCAAAGATGTGAATAATGTGAATATGATTCATATTATTTGAACACATGAGATAAAGAGATCCAAGATGATTAAATATGATTCAATTATCAAGGATAAGAATAATGTGGATAGTAATATCCAATTATTCATAATATATTATAAATGTGATTTATAATGTATTAGAGAGAGTTAAATATAATTTATATTAGTAGATTAATTATTAATGTGTATTGGATAGACATTGTTTAATTAATTGAAAATGTAAATTACATTTTGTTTTGGGTTGTGAATTTGATTCACAATAATTCAATGTCAAGATTGCAATATTCCCAAAATTAATTGAGAATTATTTTGGTGAATTAAAATACCAACAAATTGTTGTTGGAAATTGGATGGAGAGAAAATCAAGGAGATTGCCCTCCCCTTCCAAAGAGGAAGGTGTATCTCCCTTATTTTCTCTCTCTCTATTTGTGTGGTTTAATTTGGTATTATATTTATTTGATTTATCAAATATATTTAATCAAAATTAAATCACAAGTTGTTGGCTTTTACCAACAACAATCTTGACCATTGGATTGTCATAAATCAATCTCATCCATTGATTTTATATGACATATGGATTGAGATCCATGGATCCCAAAACCCTATAAATAGAGAGGCATTCTTGGCTCTCTCTTTACACATGCTATTGTAGCAAAACTCTCTTTCTCTCTCTCTCTCTCTTTCTCTCTAGAGGTCAGCTCTCTCTCTCCCTCTCATGGCCGTCCACCATGGATGCCATGGAGAGGTTCTCCATCACCGTGGCATCGTCGTTATGCTGCCCGTTCTTCTGCTCGTGGATCTCCGTCTCCTTCGGTGCGCCTCGCTCGTGAAGAAGATGTCGGATCTCGTGTGTCGAGATCAGGAGATCCGCCGCTTGGATCATCAACATGGATTGCGAGAAGCACGCGGTTCATCCCCGCGCTCGCAAGCGTCTCCTCCGTCGGATCGGACTTGAGACAGGAGGTCTCTTCGTTTAGAGACTCAATCACAACCACGCTTCAAGAGGTAATCCAATTACTTGTTTGTGGTTTAGACGAAACGATTCGAGAAGTGTTCTTGGATCATGTGGTTTCGTCGTATAAAATTTTTTAAATTCCGCTGCACCGAGCAACTAGTCCGACTAGTCGCTCCTCGTCGTATTCGATACGACGCTCACGCTTCCGTGATGCGCTTGAGGATCATACCATATCCTTCAATTATTCATTTGATTCAATTACCTCTTTGTTGTTGCCTATACTTAGGGATATTTTACCCTAAGTATAGGGGAGGTAATACATGCACATCCTATTCTTCAGTTTTCCCCTTGTGTACAAACTTCTATACTTAGGATCATTTGATCCTAAGTATAAGGGGATCACCGATCTCTATTCATTTGATTCATTATATTCTTTCATTCATTGTTGTAGTATAGCATTCTTTTCACTTCCCTATACTCAGCATGAGTTATGTTTTCTTTAATCGCTCTTTGATCACTCTAAGGAGATCGTTCGAGCTAAGTATAGGGGGTGTCGTATATATTATATATATACTTTAGCCATAACTCGTATTGTGTGTGTTAATAATATGGTTAAAAATCACAAAAAAATTAAAATTTTCCCTCACATAAATGGTTGTAAAACCTTTTTGTAAAAATTATTTTTGTACAAACATATGCAAAAATGATTTTGGTTATACAATTCTTTGTATATATTTTTGTATCAAAATTATGTATATAGGATAAAATTATGGAAAAATATTTTTGTAAAGGTTCGTAAAAATATTTTGCAGAACCTTTTCCTTCTTTCTTGCATTCAAAATTTTCCATAAAAATTTGCATATTTTGATAAACAATTCACAAAAAGAGTTCTGTATATATTTGCATGTGTTTTCTTCATAATCTGGGTTGACATTTAAACTATTCTGGAATTAAATTGAAAAATAGAGCTTGGTTAAGTTCTTAATCCACTTAACTTCAGAGGAACCTTATAGGATTTGGGGTTAAAACTTTTCAGGTCCATAATGACTTAATTCTTAGAGTCCACTAGGCTATGTTCACATATCATCTTGATAAGCCTAAATAAAAGACTTAACAATGCATGCATGACTCTCAGTGACAATGGCTTGACTTGGATACACACCTTACATGTAGCTCAGAATAGATGAGGTGGTGAGGAGGCAGAATCCTTTGGCTTGGGGTAGCATACGAGGGTAGTACTGCTAGCCGGAACCTCTCGTCTTCCTATTTGGAGGGATGTGTGCCTCAACCCGGTCTAGTGGCATTGAGGTCTAAAGACAGGAGTCTTTGGGTTGCAATAATGCTTCAAAAGAGAGATAGTCTACTGGCTTAAGAAGAAAAACTGCTTATGTATATATTGCACCATGTAGATAAGTTGTACATATGCACACAAAAAATGTAAAATTTTAAAAAATCCAAAAAATGAGACATTCCTGATTGAAAATAAAATGCATGTCAGAGTGTATGTAGTGAATAAGCAAAGCTTATGTATGTCACCTTCTCATCTCATGGAAGCTTGAAGCTGGAGACTTAGTTACACTAGTTAAGCTCCAAGGGATACATGCCTACACTAGCCACGATCCATTCTCTTCTTTCCCCCTCTTCTTGAGCTGGTTGTACTTGAACTTAGAAGGGAATACCCTGCTCCTCGAGGAAAGAGTTGATAGACTAGGGGATTAGAGTTACCTTGTTGAGGGAGGTTGTTTCTTCACCATATCTGAGGTGAGGAGGTACATATCACTTACACCGTACAAGGAAAGATGCATAGTCATTAGAGTTTGCGTATGTAGACTTGTTCTGACCTGGTTATTAAGGAGTCCTGACCACAGAACTGTGGAACTTGGAGGTTGTTGAGCCTTAAACCTATTTCCCAATAAGGTTCCGCCAAATTAATAATCTAAAGGTCTGATTGAGCTCCATACTCCAATTTAATGAAGACAAGTTTAATAATCAACTTCGGTTCTTTTTCTTTTCTTCTCTTCTTCGCTTCTTTATCAAATAAGTGTTTGCTAAGGGACTAAAAAAAGGTAAAGTATAGGAAGATGATGAATCTACGATTCTCATTCTTTATTCTTTTATTGTAGCTTTATCTTTTTTGCAAAACCATCTATAAATATCTGTAAATACAATAAATTAACATTATACATGTCATTGTTAATATCTTATAATTAACATCTATTTTTCAAAAATAAAAGAATAAAGAGAAAAGAAAAAGAATGATGCATTTAGAATAAATATAGAGTGACCCAAACCCCAAGAGAAGGTCAAGACTAGACCTTATCACAAAACAATAAGTAGAGAAAGATAAGGGTACACAATGTATTGTACATACAACCTATGCTAGTAAAAATAAGTATTTATATTTATTTTGACAAAATATAAATATCTTATTATTTTTAATACTTGTATACAATCCTAATAATAATATAAAAATAAAATAAAAAGTAGAAAAATAAAATAAAAATAAAATAAAACTAAAATCCAACAACTCATTGTATAAAAGACACTTGTGTGGATACTCTACCTATTTAATTAATACCCTTATAAAAACAATAAAAATAAGATAAAAAATTATTTTATACTCTAAAATTATTGTGTAAATAATAAATTATAAAATAGAAAGTATTTTTGTAAAAAAATATAATAAAAATACTTGTACATAATACATAGGTCAAATATACATGTACATAACACATTATAATGTATATACCCTATTTCATTTTTCATACAAAAATTAAAAATCGTAGAAAAATAGTTTATAAAATAATAAATATTATTTATTTTTTACACTTTTTATTTTAAAATCATTTTCTGTTTTATATTTAATATTGTTTGATTTAATAAAATGGAATTTCCAGATTGGTCAACCCGGGTTTGTTGACCCGGGTTGACCTTCTCCCCCAAGTCGGGTCAGACCTGATTTTGTTCGTCGGAGTCCATTTATCCCTATTTTCTAGATCGAGTCCAGCATCCATTTGCCTCGATTGCACTGCCCGACTGCACTCCTAGTATCCATGATCCTCACGGATCCCTAGGCGCATCCAGATCTGCCTAGGGTTTCGTAGTGGCCTCCGATTTTTCTAGACCCTATGGTTCCTTTATAAAACCTCTCTTCCTCTTCCCGAGTGTGACAGATCATTCCTCTCCACCCTTTTGTCCCCTAGCTACCTCCAACTGAGTGATAGATGCCTGGACCAACCTTCGGAACTCAGATTAGTGTTGAATCAACGATGCTCAAGCTAGGTTGCCGGACCTCCGTCGTGTTTAGCCTCCTTGGTCCGTCGCAGCCCGATTGAGGTCATTACTTCGCCAACCACTTCTCCTGGAGCTCCTAAGCTCATCAGTATCTTCAGGTATCCATCATATCACCCCCATTTCCACTTCCATTTGATTTCATTCGATTCCGTTGCCGCCTGTTCCACTGCTCTGACCACCGGGTTTGGGCCTACATCTCCTGTCACACTCTGATCACCCATATCTGGATCATCAGAGTTAGATTTGGAATGGACTTCTTCCCTCGCATGCGCTGGAAGTTCCAAACCCATTCCCCCACCGCTTCTCTTATGTATTCCATGCAATAACCAGACTGGAGCAACGCCCTGAGTCCTGCTTCCCTTTGCAGGTGTACATGCGTGCTAGGAGACCTGCTTTGGACCTCAACTACTCCGGCAGAGCAGCTCCATAGAAGCATCGCCGTGACGCTAATCCGACCATCATCCCTTTCATCAGAGTAGCCCACTCGACCCGGAGTGCTTCCACGACCATGATGGACTTCTCAGCAGCTTCATCGAAGCCGTGGATCATTCTCCACGCTCAGGAGAAGTTTGCCAGACTTGAGTTCGTCCAGGACCTTCCTCTGTCATTCGATCTAGAGCTGTCTCCCTAGATCTGATCCAAGCCACCTGATAGAATCTTATTCTGATGCTTGGATCAGGTTTGGGCCCCCATCTGTGTCGCCTAACCGATGTAGTCTGCAAGCCGTTGGATCAGACCCTGTGTCAGATCTGACCGCTCATCTCCGCCACCACCTCGACCATCAGATCAACTTTGCAGGCAAATCTGAAACGGACACTCACCTGGGATCAGAGCCGTCAGATCCACCTCGAGCGGTCATCAGGGTCGTACGTCATAGGTCCTCCACATGCCTACCACATGCCCAGCTGGGTATATTTCACTTTTCCCATGCTCTTTTATGTCATTTTCATTAAGTGCAATAAATGTAATAATTAGTTGAGAACATCTGCAGTTAGACCCTTATGCTTTTTCTATTTGCACTTTAGTCCAGTTCGATTGAGTCCACGTGCACCCCTACATAATTTGTCTGGATTATTTGCAGTAGCTGCCCTAAACTTTTTAGTTGTTATGGAATTAATGAAATATTTTGGATATTTACAAATATGCCCCTATTTGCCTGACTCGCGTGTTGTGTGTGCCTTCACTGGATAAATTGCGTCTTCGACCCCTGAGGTTTTAATACATGTTATCTGTTAGGTCATAAAACTAAACTTATTTGCAAAAAGGTCCCTATAAACTATTTTCAACTTTTTGTCTTTTATTGGGTGAAATAAATGGCAAATTCACCCCAAAAATTCTACAAAAATACTTGGTAGTTTCTGCTTACTTGCTAATTACGTGGTAATTTTGGTTGGCCAAATTGGTTTCATTTGATATTATTGAAAATTCAAAAAAACCCCTAAAAAGTGTCTTGTTTGCCTTATAAAAATTTGAAAAATCTCTTAAAAATTCCATAAAAATTTCTGTAGGTGTATTTTGTTGTGTTTATCTCCAACTTTTGTCATTTTTGTCACTGTTTGATTTTTAGAAATTCACAAAAATATTTGAAAATCCCTAAAAAATATCAAAAATAATATAAAACCTATGAAATCAAAAATATTTTTATTATATTTTTCTGAGCACTTTTGACAATTTTGAAAAATATAAAAAGAGTGTTGTGCGTGTCTTTTATTTATTGAGCTTGTTTGCCTTTAGTTGAAAATTAAAATTTTGAAAAAATAAAAACCACCAAAATTATTTGTTTTCCTGAAATCCGACTACTTAGTTTTCAATCGTGCTCCTTGTGTTCGATCATGGTCGCTATACCAGGTAAATAAAATAACGAGATCACTTACATTCCTTGTTGATTTTTTAGAGTGGTTTGATTTTCTTGTTTACCGATTTGATTGAGTGAGGACAACGACATTTGCTTTATTTATTCCACCTTAGTCTATTGTGAACCTTGATCATCATAGAGCTCTCCCCTCTTGCTTTTGTGGTTCCAAGTATTCTTCATTGCTTCCTTTTAATATGTTATTTGTATACTCATTTCTTGAATCTGGTCTTTGCCTGTTTGATTTATTCTCATTGTCCTTTGGTGTATTATTGATGCCATATTTACATATGATTTATTTCGATTTAAATGTTGTATTGATGTTCCATATGGTTGTGCGATGTGTGTGGTGTTTGTGTGTGAGGTGTGTGGTGTCGTAGTGGCTATGGTGGTTGTGGTGGGTATTGTGGGATCTGTGGTAGCTGTTGGTGGGGTTTCTTATCTATGGTGGTTGTGATTGTAGTGGGTGGGTGTTGTAGGATCTGTGGTGGCTATGGATGGGGTATGTGGTGTGTCTAATGGTTGTGATTGGAGTGGGTGTGTATGTGGGTGGGCATTTTGGGGTATGTGGTGGATGTGGGTGGTTGCTGTGAGTAGAACTATGGAGCTGAGGGGGCAGCATGTGCGGTTGTGGGAGCTCTGGGTGGAGGTTGTGGGGTATGTGGTGGTTGTGGGTGGTAGTTTCTGGGATTTGTGGGGCTCTGAGTGGGTTTTGTGGTGTGTGTGGTGGCTGTGATTGCAGTGGGTGTGATTTGTGTACGGGTATTATACGATATATGATAGATGTGGTGGTTGTAGGTGGAGGTTGCGGGATCTGAGGTGGCAGTGGGTGGTTGTTGTGTGTGGTGTTATGGGGCTGAGCCTGAGGGGGTTGTAGGTGGGGCTATGGGGCTGTGGAGGTTGTGGGCTGGGGTTGTGGGATATGTGGTGCATGTGAGTGACGGTTTGTGGGGTATGTGGTGGTTGTGGGTGGGGGTTTGTGGTGTGTGTGGTGGTCGTGATTGCAGTTGGTAAAGCAGTAGGTGGGTGTTGTGGGGTATGTGGTGGTTGTGGGTGGGGTATGTGACGGGTATGGTGGCGATGATTGTAGTGAGCGTGGATGTGAGTGGGTGTTGTTGGGTATGTAGTAAATGTGGTGGTTGTGGGTGGGGTTGTGAAGCCTGAGGTGGTGAATTTGAGTGGGGGTTTCGGAGTCTGAGGTGGTTGTGGGTGGTTATTGTGAGTGGAGTTGTGGCGCTAAGGGGGCTATATGTGGGGTTGTGGGTTGTAGGGTCTGCAGTGGTTGTGGGTGGTTGTTTGTGATGTCTATGGTTACTGAGGCTGCAGACTTTGATGTATGCGGTGGCTATGGGTGTGGTTGTGTGTGGGTGTAGTGGGGTCTGTGGTGGTTGCATGTGGGGTCTATGGGGTGAGGCTGCAGACTTTGATGTATGCGGTGGCTACGGGTTGTGGGTGTGTGTTGTGTGGTATGTCGTGGATGTGGGTGGAGACAATGGGGTTTGAGGTGGTTGTGGTTGGTGGTTGTTATGTGGTTGTTGTTGGGTATGTTACATCTGTGGGTGGTGGTTGTGGGGGTTGTTGGTGGTAGCTGTGAGTGGGGCTGTGTTGTATGTTGTGGTTGTGGGTGGTGATTGTTAATGGGTCTATGGCTGGTAACTGTGGGTTTTGTTGTGGATGTGGTTGTTGTGGGTTTTGGTGTGGATGTGGGGTTGTAGTTGGGGGATGTGGTATTATGGGTAAGTTTGTACTTATGCTTCCATGGTTATAATTAGGCATCCTCTAATTGTTTACAACTTCGTTTGTTGCATGTCCTAAATTGACTTTGTGCCTTACATTTGCATTTTCTTTTCTATAGGATTCATGCTTATGATTGTTAGCAACTCTCAATAATTGTATGTGTAAATTCTTTGGCAGCACATTCTTGGCACTAATGACAATATTGTTGAAAGTGGAAAGAGTATCCTTCGAAGTATTATCCCTATAGATTTAATCACTCACTGGGCAATGATATTAATTAGTAACTCCTAGAACTTGAATTGGCGAGGCTACATAGAATACTTTTAAGTTTGGTGTAAAATATATTTATTTAAGTTATTTGAGCTCCAACCACCACCCATAGTCCCCACAGCTTCCACAAACAGACTTCCCACAATAAAATTGGATGTTGATATTACAATAGTATAATTCCTTTATTTAAAATAACAAGGTTATATAGCAGCCTTTTAGGTTTTATCGATATGTTGCAAATTTTTTAGCCCCATTCAGATAAGAGGCAATGATGAAAAAATGTCACTTTAGACAGTCTTGATTTATAAACGTTGTATCATGATCTGCGTGGCAGTTTGGCTGCCTATGAGGAATTGTAAGGTAATTTTTTCAATAAGGTTATTCATCTAATAACATTAGTCAAGGAGGAGATCTCTTACCATCTTGAAATTCATTTCCCAAACACCATTCACAGAGGAAAAATCCAACTCAACCATCCATATATGAAACCTTCGTTGTTTTTTCCTCTTCTTTTTGCTCTCATGCAAGTAGAGTTTGTGGAAGGGACCATTGTATTTTCGTGATGGTAAGCATGGATCCTATTTGTCATTGGTAATTAATGATTTCTCATATGTAGCAATATTTCAACCTTTAAGATACAAGTAGTACTAATTGGAAGTTATGATGTATATATATATATATCATGAGCGTAGATGATGTCTGACTTTTTTAAGTTCTTTTTTTGTATTACTTTAAGTGTTTAGAATTTCTTTGATCTCATGACCTAAATTACGTTTGTGCCTTACTTTTGCTTTTTTAAGGTTCTGTTGATATGTTGTAGTGCCTTTTTTGAGCTCCTATTTAGAGTAGATGCAATAATGATTGCATATCATTTTAGCAAGTCTTGAATTTTATACCTTTTATCTTAAAATGGTGTGGTGATTTGGCTACATATGAGGAATCTTAAGGCATCTTACAGTACAAATGTGGACTTTGTTAATGGTATTGGGGGAGGAGATCGCTTACTATCTTGAGCACACATCGATCCCCTCCGCGAAAACCATTAGAAGAGGCAAAACTTAAACAATGGGATCCTTGTGATGTGCAGCCTGGATTCTAACTGCTGATGTTAATCAAAGATTCCTCGTAGGGAGTTATATTACAATCTTTTAAGATATAAGGAGTACTAAGCAGAAGTTATGATATCCTGAGCCTCGATGATGTCTGATTCTTTTAAGTTCATTTTTTCACATCAATAGATATCTTTTACCACATCTATAAATTTAAGGCTAAAGTTGCCTCTGTGTACTACACTCATTCCAAGTAGAGGTTAAGGTAATATATTGAAATGACATGGTAATTTAGTTGCTTATGAGGAATCAACAACTCGGGGAAGATCTCACTAGCCATCTCGTGTAGACAACGATCCCCTCAGCAGTTACCATTCGATGATGCAAAAGGATGAGAATTCCATCTCCAATGTTCTTGTACTAAACATCTCACACACACACACAATTGTTTTCTTTTTGTAATATAATTTTAACATATTTTATTGCAAATTTAGGAATTATGGATAGGTCTTGGACTGGAAAGCGACATTCTGATTATTTTATCTACAAGGATGGAGTGTTAGAGTTTTTAGTGTGGGCATATCATGATGAAAGGGGGATATTTCGAAGTGGTTCCAATTACAGTCATATATTATGCCATTGTCTGAAGTGCTTGATGGCAAGTTCTGTGATCGAAAAATTGTGTTTCAACATTTCATCTATAATGGTTGGTGGCCACATTACACCATTTAGATTTCTCATGGTGAGGAGTTGGTCTTCCATCAAATGCTCCTATTCATGAGAGTAACCACAACTATGAAGAGAGTGTGGATCATGGAGGTGTTGATACTCATATGATTGATTTTATAGAAGATAGTGATCAATTTTACAGTTTTATTAAAGATGTCGAAGAGTGATGAATCTCCATTTCATCACCTTTATTCTATCATTTTGGCCTTAAAAACCCTAGCTAATTCAGGTAAATAGCCCTAATTTGTATAAATTAGCATTCATTCTTTGTTGTATAAATAATGTATAAAATATTGTTTTTAATGTCAAAATTATAGAATAAATAAAAGACAAGAAAAAGAATAAAATGTCAAAGGTATTTTATGACCCTAAACCTTGAGACCAAGTCAAGAATTGATTGGGTCGACAAGGAATAAAGTAAGGGGAGATAAGAGCCAAAAATCACCAATAAATCCCATTTATTAATTCATTATTTATTCATTTTTGGGATCTATTTTATTTTCTACTTTTTATACCTCAAATAAAGAAATTGTGTACATAAAAATTGCTGATAATATATATATATATATATGCAAAATTGAGTTTGCACAATTACAGTGTACATTTTATATACAAAATAAATAGCCAAAACTCAAACTTCCCAGACTAGTATCTCCCAAATAAAAACTCAAAATGTACCAAAATCACTTTTAATTATAGATAACTTTTATCTAGCTATTTAATGAAAATGGTTTTATATTTTTTGGAGTTAAGATGTGAAAGTTAGGATTCAGACCCCTATTATACAATATATCTGAATGAAATATTCATTTTATTTATTCTTTATTATTTTTATAATTTTATTTTTTATAAGTTTGTAAATAATATTTATAATATATGTACATATTAAAACCAGAATAAAACCATATATAAAATTCCAAAATAAAATAAAATACAAAAATACATAGATGAATATATCGTACATATAACCTATATAATATACACCAATATTTATTTAAGTATATATTACATTGGAAAATATAATAAAAATATATTTGTATATATGTATATAAAAATAAGTTTTAATTTTATAAAATAATAAAATAACTTAATAAAATCAAAAATACAAAATAAAAATTAAAGATTCAAACAGAGGTAAATATACCTATAAAGAAACCCTAAAAATTAACTTGTAAATAATAACCTTGAAAAAAAATATAAATCATAATAAAATACTATATAAAATAATAAATATTTTTTATAACTTAAAATTAATAAAATCGTTTATTATTTATTATAAAATTTAGAAATAATTTAGAATATGTTTTTCTTGGTTGGTCCATGTGGACCAACCGGGTTCTACTTCCAGTTGACCTCGGTTAACTCTCTGATCGAGGCCCTAGGTTCTGTTAGAACGACTTTTAACCCCTTTTCTCGATTTTGTACACATTGATTCTTTCATCAATTGGTGTGGAATACTTCTGTGCTTTCCTTCCTCGTTCTGTCCTCAACCACGTGTGCATGATTTTTTGGGACGAGGAGCACGAATTCAGCTGATCTCCCTCGAGCTTTGACCCCACTCATTCGCATGTACATAACCACACTTCCCTCTTTCGCTTTGATTTGAATCCCCTTTTGGTGTGATTTGGCCCATTCCATGTGAGCTCTGGATCAAAGGATGTGACAGGTCCTTCTCCATCTCTTCGGAGGCAAAGTCAGGCAGCTCTGAGGCCGGTTCTACCATCTCCGGTGGCTCGCCGCCGTCAAGGTCTGACCTTGCAGCTCCGGTTGTGTAAGGTATTCATTTTAGAATTTGTAGCTTAATTTTAGTCATAGGCTTCAGTTTATGCATTTATTTTGGCATTTGATTACTTGTGTTAGTGTTAAAAACCATCCGCGTAGTTCGTTGGAGCTCCGCTCCAGCGAACCACACCACTGCATTCCCCACCGTTTCTGACCCACCTACCACCTCCAGAACATTTCCCTCTCACTTCCCTACGTCTCGCCCCACTCCAGATCAACTGATCTCCCTCAAATCAGATCCCGGTGCTCCTCTCCCTCGCCTCGCCAGAGCAACCGCTGCCTTGACCCCCCCTTCGCTTCCATTCGCCCCTCTCACGATCGAGGTAGTATGCCCTCGACTTTGCTTTTCTTACTATACAAGTTTGGACGTCAAAGAACAGCTGACAGGGTATTTTGACCGCCATCGGAGATACCTGGACCTGCTCGGCTACTCCGACCTCGTTGGAGAGCTTCAACGGCCCCCATCTCGTTTTGACGCCCCATTTGATAGACGAAGCCTCCAGGAGCCTTTTTGGACCTTTTGCAGCGACGGAAGAGGCCAGAGGGAGGCGTTACGTCAAATCCAAACTCGCCATCGGCGAGTTCCTCCGTTGTTCTTCCACCATCATTGAGAACCGTCCGATCCTCCCCTGTTCATCACGCGTTAGAGCTGTCATCAGATCCTATGGAGCCTCCACCGTTGATCTCCCACAGGATATCAAATCTTGGACACATATTGGTGAATCAGCATCGCGACTTGTGGAGACGATACGTGGATTAATGAGGCCGATAGAACCGTCCGTCTCCACACGTTGTAGGGTATTTTGCACTTCTGTCTAGCTCAGTTTTTGTATTTAATATTTAGCGCATAAACTTTCATCTACCCTTATATTATTTTTGCAATATTAGCAAAAAGGCCCCCGAACTATTTTTATTAGCATTATAGTCCATGACTGCTCACCTCACGTGCGGTCCCACATGAGGAGGGCATTTTGCAAACAGGCCCTCGTAGCTTTCTATATTTCATTTTGGTTCAAAAACATTTTTATTGTAGTTATATAATTTTAGATATTTTGCAACTTCATCGATGCACTTTGTTTTATTTACATTTATGCCCCTACCATGCCATTGATTTTTACGTGTTTGCTCCATTTATAAAAAAATAACTATTGTTCTCCAAAACTCATCGAAAAATAGAAGTTGGTTCTTGATTGCACAGAATTCACGCCACATTAATATTTTTGTAATTTAAGACTTTTTAATATTTATTAAAAATCATTTAGAGAACAATTATTCCTTATTGAGCTTATAAATACCAAAAAATATAAAATATTTTTTTGGAAAATTCCAAAAAAATATTTTGTGTTTGTCTCTTTATTTTCTACCTCCTGAAATTAAAAAACCCTAAAAATAGAAAAAAAATAAATTCATAAAAATAAAAAAACCTCCAAAATCTAGTTTAAAAATATTAAAAATTCTCAAAAGAACCAAAAATATATTTTCTTCCGAATTTTATTTATCTTATTATCTACCTATTGAAATTGATTTGAAGAATTTTGGACCTATTTTGATATTTTTAATCTTTGTTTAAATTTCGGGTATTTATTAAATCCTTGATTTGGGATATTTTTGACTTTAAAAATATATAAAAATTTACAAAATTTGGTCAAAAATCACAAAATAGTAAAAAAATATTTAACATCTAAAAATATGTTATTTTAATTTTTAGTTATTTTTAGGTATATTTATATCTATATTACTCTATATTGTATATATAGTCTTATATATCCTTTATTACCTATTTAAAAGAAAATGAAATTAAAAACCTATATAAAAAGAAAACAAAAATCAGAAAATTAAAATTCATTAAAAAATATTAAGACAAAAAGATAAATATAAATATATATAATTAAAAATCCACAAAAATAATAAAAGTAGACAAGAATATTCACACGATCATTTTTCACCTCATTAACCAATCTATCCAATTTTGCTCCTTGTGTTTGACCTCTACACATACTTGCACCTATACACATCTTTGTTGTAGAGTTATAATAAATTTTAACTCCACACTCCATTTCATTTCTTGATTATTATTGTGGGTTAATTTTTGACTAATTATGTTTTGTCTTAAGTCGCTTCGACGACTATCGATCTTCCTTGTGGATTGACAAGACTTCGACCAAAATACCAATTATCAAATGGTGCCATTGCTGGGGATTCGTGTTTGACAAGACTTTGATAAAATCCCAGTTATCAAATCCCAGATATGAAGATGGGATCCAAGTTGCAGGGACCAAAATATATGAAGATCGAAATACCAATAGTTCCTAGAAGCAAAATCAGTCATTTTCCTGCTAGAGATTAGGGGTGTCCATGGGGTGGAGACCCGCCCCATTTGATCATAACTTGTCCCACCCGGTTGTTATTAGGTCACAGGACACATCTCATTCTAATGGGTACCCAATTGTAACAGGTACCCGGTTAATGCTAATGGATGTTGGGTACTGACGAGCCCGAAATTCACTGCGTTAAAGAAGTGTATTTGTTGATCGTAAAAATTATTGCATCGTTTCATTGTAGGCGGCAATAGGAATCGGTCAAGAAAATAACCACAAGTGTTTATTCAATTTTTATTTAATGTGTGGTTTTATGTTTATTTTACTTGGGCAAGTCCCAAGGTCGAACACAAGGAGGCAAAGGAACAACCTAGAATTATGTTTATCAAAATTCGTGCGCGATTTTCGAGGCGGGTTTTTTTTTTGAATTTTTAATGCAATAAAGGATGCAAAATGCAATGTCGGCCAATTTTAGAGACTAAAATGTAAAAGTCATTCAAACGATGTCCGAAAAATATGAAACTTGGCCAAGATGATAATTATGACAAAATGAATGCACTATAATTTTTTTGGAACTTTTAGATGCATAATGAATTTTTTTATGAATTTTTAAATACAAACAAAATGAATTTAAATATTTAATTATAATAAATATTAAACCTAAATATTTTCAAGGAATTAAATTATCTAAAATCTATCATGAGGTAATAGACCTCAAAAAAATCCTAAACCTTAAAAATACTAGTTTCAATACCTATTAAAAATCAAACACTAAAATATGCAAAATGATTATTACAAGGCAAACTATGTATGCAAATGCAATTCTTTTTGGGCACAATGTTAAGCACAATTAATTCTACAATATATGATTTTTCGGGAATTTTTAGAGCAACGGTTAATCAATGACAAATTTAAAAGCACAAACTTGGCAAAATATACAATTTTCTATAAATAGTTAATTATTAATTAACCATCCATCATAAAAATGTCCACAATATGTCAAAACGTAGAGAACTAATTGAGAAACAAAATGCTATTTTTGGATAATTAGATGACGTAATGTAGAGGTCTAAAATGAAGGAAAAAGACAAGAGTACAGATGCAATAAATATAAATAAAATATGCAGGGGACCTAGTTGTAATTACCATGAATGCTGGGGGCTTTCTGCAAAATCTCCAGAGGGGCACGTGCATGGCACGTGCCCTCTGGTCGGCAGGGGCCGGAGTGCAAAAATTTGGAAGTCTAGGGCTTCTTCTGCAATTCTCCCCGTGTCACGTGATGTTAACGTGCGCATGACATGCTCGGTGGAGGACAGGCTCGGAGCTCCACGTGTTATACTCCTGTGCCTCAGCTTGGCCCGAGGCTGATGGCTTAGAGATTGGCTCAGATGAAGGCTCTGGGAGGATCTGACCCGTCGATGAACTTTATCTGATGTGATCCAACGGTTGCTTGCATGCGAATGCTCCGACGACTCAGATGCTTGAAGTTGCTTGATCGGTCGGCTACGGATGGCTGACACACGGCCAGGGGTCGTTGAAGGAGCGGTAGTCTGTTGATAACGGAGAGCAAGATACGGTCGTCGAAGCTCCTGCTGTGGCCGCGTTGATGAAGTTGATCCTCGGCGACCTTGACATTGGCGGTTAAGAATCAGAGATGTCGCCAAGATCGTAGCTGTTGCAACGTTAGCGGACCTCCAGAGGTTGACGTTGGAGAAGGCGGTTGTCAGAGGTGACCGGAGACGTCGGGTGGTGGTGAAGCGTTGCGCGTCGGAGACGTAGCGGTGGTTGGAGACATAGGCGGAGGCGATGAAGTTGGTGGCTCGACGCCAAGGTGGAGCAAGGGCAGATTGTCAGGGAAGATATCGCTGCAACGAGGGTCGTGGACCTCGGATCTCGCCGGTGAGCGCCACGCGAAGCTGTCACCTCTGATGGAGCGTAAATCGACGGATGGAAGGCGTGGGGGCGGCGGAGTCTTTTTATAGGTCGATGGGTGATGCGCCGGAGACGGAAAGGAAGGCTGATGTGATTTTCGACGAGATTCGATGGGGGGAATCAATCGGAGGTGAGGCGAATTGGGAAGGCGGTGTTTGCTGATTGATTTGGAGAGATTGATCGGAGATGCTCGAGGGATGGGAGATCTGGTGACGATGGAGGATCCGTGACGAGTCCGATATTCGCTGTGTTAAAGAGATGATGTTTATTTGTTCGTTCGTAAAAATAAATGTTGTGTCGTTCGTTGTAGGCGGTAATCGGAATCGGTCAAGAAAATAACCACAAATAATTATTCAAATTTTAATCACGTGGTTTTATGTTTATTTTACTTGGGCAAGTCCCAAGGTCGAACACAAGGAAGCAAAGGAACAACTTAGAATTACGTCTACCAAAATTTGTGTGCGGTTTTCGAGGTGGTTTTTTTGTAATTTTTCAATGCAATAGAGGATGCAAAATGCAATTTTGGCCTATTTTAGGGACTAAAATGTCAGTTACATTCAAACGATGTCCGAAAAATATGAAACTTGGCCACAATGCAAAATTTGATGAAATGAATGCAATATATTTTTTTTGAAATTTTTGGATGCAATAAGAATTTTTTTATGAATTTTTAAATACAAACTGAATGAATTTAATATTTAGTTATAATAAATATTAAACCTATTTTTTTCAAGGGATAAAATTATCTAAGATCTATCACTAGGTGAGGGACCTCAGAAAAATCCTAAACTTTGAAAATGTGAGATCTAATGCCTATTAAAAATCAAACAGTGAAATATGCAAAATAATTTTTACAGGGTACATTATTCATGCAAATTCAATTCTTTTTGGGCATAATGCTCATCACAATTAATTCTACAAGAGACAGGAATTTTTAGATCAACAGTTAATCAAATATAAATTTAAGAGCATGAACTGGGCAACATATGTAAATTTCCACAAAACAATTAATTATTAATTAACCATCAATCACAAAAATGTCTATAATATGTCAAAATGTCGAGAATTAATTAAGAAACTTCATGCTATTTTTGGATAAATAAAAAACACAATATAGCTGTTCGAAAAAAAAGGGAAAGACAGGGATACAGATGCAATAAAATAAAAAAAATATGCAGGGGGCCTAGTTGTAATCACCAAGATTCCAGAGGGTCGTCTTCCAAATTCTCCAGAGGGGCACTTGCCTGGCACATGCCCTCTGGTCGGCGGGGCTGAGGCGTAAATAGGAGGAAGTCTAGGGTGCGCCTTCTAATTTTCCCAGAAGATCACGTGTAGAGCACATGATCCCTACGGTTATGGACTGAATGGTGAATCAAGAGGTCATCCGGGGCCTTTCTGGAATTATGTGCGCGGCGCACGTGCAGATCACGTGTGGTGGTAGGCTTGGCCAGGAGGGTCGGCGCGAGCCTCCACGTGTCGAGATGTCGTGCCTCAGTCTTGCACCAAGGCTCAGGACTGAATCCGAGGCTGGTGACTCGATCTGCATCACTGATGTCAGTTGATCCGACGGTTGAGCTTCAGCGTGGATGGACAGTTGAGATTTGGAGCGTTGTTGTTAATCGAACGGTCACGGGTGGCCGACACACGGCCAGGGGTCGTCGTAGGAGCGGCGAGCGGTGGTGTAGCGCAGCTGTGAAGTCGGCTATAGAAGAAGGCTCTGTTGATGTCGTGTCATGGCTGTAGTGGCTCCGGTGGTTGGAAGATCGCTTGTGGATGGAAGTTGTCCAGTTTTGTCGTTGCTTGATGTCCTGGAGATGACGACGATAGGTGGACATCGTTGGTTGTTGTCGGTGAAGGAGTCGATGAAGGCTAGGAGCTCTGTCGATGACACAGCCCGTTGTCTGGGGAGATTGACGTTGATGAACAGAGGGTGAGGATGTCGATCGCGAGGAGGATGATGATCGGGAATGGTGACCGAGGGAGAGTGATGAAGCATTGGAGGGTGGATAAGGGTGAAGTGTCGGAGTAGAGGAAGAATACCTGGAGGTTAGGGCTCGATGCTGAAGACACCGGAGCGGAGCAGCTGCGGATGGATAGGCTGCGACGAGGAGCGGAGGACCCTCGGATCACGCCGGGTGCTTGGATGTCATGACCGAAGGCGAGGAACGGTGGATGTGGGAGTCAGGGGTGCAGCGGTACTCTTAAATAGGGCTGAAGAGCGGGATAATCGGAGATGGAAGGCGGCGCGAGATATACGGAGATGGTCGGCCACGAGGTATATGGAGATGGTTGGCCGCAAGATACGCGGAGATGGTTTGTCGTGAGATACGCGACGGAGATCATGGGGGCGGCGTAGAAGGCGGACGGAGGTAGGAGATGAGCCATGGCTGTCCGATCGGTCGAGATCGGGCGGCTAGGAAAGAGACACGTGACGCAAAGGAGAGTGGGGCAGCATACGTGCTTGGCGCGTGCCTGGGTGGCACGTGCCTCGCACGTGCAGGGGTGTTTTAAATTTTAATTTTTTTAACGAATTAATAAATAAGCAAAAAAAGGCTGACACATGGCGGCTCCAGGAGCTGGCACGTGTCAGCACCATAAAAATCAGAAAGAAAATACTTTGTAAAATACAAAATAAATAGCAAACAACCTCAGATCAAAAAAGTTTCTTCACAAAAATTGCTTGTCTCGATGATATTTACAACTTTCATGGATACATCAAAACCAAAAATTATCAAATACATAAAGTAATTTTTGGGGGTATCCCATGTACATAGAATACCTGGATTTTTTGGGTTTTGTAATTTTTATGACATTTTTAAACCAGATAAAAATCCGAAAAAATATGATAAAATCAGAAATGAATATTTACATATTAATCTAATTTTTTTTTATTTTTATTAGTTGAGAAAAAGCAGAGAATAAACAAAATATGAAAAGACCAATTTTGTACACTCGGTTAGTGAAGACTCGAACCCAATTTGTTTCTTTGATTTCAAGCTCAATTTAGATTTGGATTTTTACGCATTTTAATAAAACTTTTATCAAAGAAGACAAATGAAAAATAAATAATCTAAAATAGGTTACTTATGTACATAAAATAATAGGTCAAAAACCGCTAAAATACAAAATGTACAAAAGAGGCCCAAAACCCAACTTTCACGTATGAGCTCCGATTCACTTGAACTTGGTCTTGTTTTGAAGGTAATTGAATGTACATTAGTTAAAAAGTGAGTAGGATTAAAACGGACACTGGATGAGGAAGATATAAGGTTTTTAGTCTTGAAATCATGAAACTAGGGTTTGGGTTTTTGGTCCACTTATTTGGATTAGTAATTTTTTTGTATTTTTCATTTATTATTGTTAGTGATATGTACACAGTGGAGGTGGTTTTGGGTCATTCGGATTTAGCATGAATGAGTTAAAAATATGGGAAGTTAGGCTATTTACAGGTCAATTTTGGCTTGGATTTTTGGCTTCTTATTTTGTGCAGAAATTAGTGCTAAAATGTAATTCTTATTAAAACATGAATGAATGCTAATTATGCAGAATAAATGCAGAAATGCTGATGATTTTGAGGGATTTGAGCTTAATTAATGAGATTTAGAGTGATGAATCCGAGATTCATCATCCCCCTAAACTTAAACCATGCTTGTCCCTGAGCATCAAAAAGAAATACCATGAGGTGAAATGAGATTGGTTCCATACCAAGACCATGAGGTGAAGGTGAAAAATAATATAGACTCGATCTTTGGATTATTAGTGTGGCGGAACTTCTGTGAGACTTAGAATTTCAAAATCAACAGCCTTCAAGTTCTACACATCATTGCTACAGTTTCGGCTCAGAAGTCATCTTAGATCAATCCTCTTCCCAAAGCATAACTTATGAACATTGAACAATTGACTCATGTGTGTGAGAGGTTTTAGCTCTTCCCATCCAGAATGCCAGACTACCATGCTCCTCTCCTCTCCAGTAACTCGTCCTTGGGGAGTCAGGTATTTCCTTCTAAGGTCAGTCGCGATGTGTTCACAATCGAATTGGGGGGAGAGGATAGAAGAAGGGGAAAAGAACTGGAGGGTGGCCAGTGTAGTAACCTCTCCTTGTGAAGATGGCCAATGTAGCCGAGTCTCCACCAAGATCTACAGGTTTTCTTTGAAGCTTGGACCTTTTTGGTCAGATTTTATTTGGTAGTTGCTTCTTTGTATTTGGAATTTTTGATGGTTCTACTTGGATCTTGTTGTGCCCCTACGGATATAGAATCTTTTTGTTTCCATAAATTTTTTGGGGTCTTAGAAAAATTATGCCTAGCCGTCCATCCCTTTTCCGAAGCTTTATTTCAACCCGTACTCCGGTCTTTAGATTTCCAGACTACTAGAAAAGAGACTCACACAGTCTTCCAACATCCCGTCTGAGTTAAGCTAAGTGCATAGTGCGAGACTACAAATTGATTCCCTATTCCAGAGTTGTACCCAGAATGAAGAGACCAGGTTAGACACTAAGAGTCAAACGCTGCACATTGTCATGTGGAACTCAAAGAATTAAGTCAAAGACCTGAAGCTTCTAAAATCCTATTTCTTGGTGAAGTTCCTCTGAAAATTAGGTAGATTAAGGTCAAGTTCAGACCACTCTCGGTTTCTTCTCATAACTTAGTTCAGAACCCAATGACTTTTCACAGATGCAAATGAATGCGATGCTGGATGAAGTGCAGGTGTGTGAAATGCAGACACGTTTTTTTTCTTTTTGTAATTTTTTATGCAAGGGATTTTTGGTTTTTTTAATGCAAAAATGAATAAGAAGCCTTTTTTTCAAAAATTTTGGATACAGTCAGTGTTAGTAGCAAATCTCTCTCTCGCTCGCTCTTTTTGAATTAATTGCCCATCCCGTAAATACGTATAGACTTACGCGAAAGTACGAGATATGGGTAAAATATATACGAAGTATATATACAGACCCCCTATACTTAGCGAGTGATGTGTCCTCGGAGCACAAGAAGCGTAAAGAAGACATAGCTCGGGCTAAGTGTAAGAGAGTGAAAAAGGAAAAGAAAAAGAACAAGATTTACAGAACCATCCCCCTATACTTAGACTGTGACCAGTCTAAGTATAGAAGAAGAGCAGAAAAAATGAATCTATTGGGATGTGTGGATGAAGAGAGTATATACAGGTGGGCGTCGGTTCCCCCTATACTTAGGCTCTGGTCAGCCTAAGTATAAGAGAAAGGTGGAAATGGAGCGATCGGGAGATAGGAGAAGAATGGTATGTACAGATGGCATCGGTCCCCCCATACTTAGGCTTTGGCCTAAGTTGAGGAAGAAGATGTACAAGGAGATCGTTGTGGTCGGGGGGAGGGTGGGACTGATTTGATGAATCTTCAATGTCCTCGCTCTGCGTGAAGTAGATGACCTCAACTTGAACTGTCTGCTCTTTGGGTGATTCAATATACGGCTTCAGCAATTGTCCATTTACTGAGAAAGGCTGTGCATCATCTTTGAGTTCGGCAATATCCACTCTTCCATTGGTATGCACATCGATGACGATGTAGGGACCCATCCATTTTGATTTTAGTTTCCCATGAAAAAACTTCAACCGAGCATTAAACAACCACACTTTCTGCCCAAGGGCAAAGGTTTTATCTCGAATGTGTCTATCATGCCATCTCTTGACCTTGTCTTTATTGATTACATTGTTGTCGTATGCTCGGTTTCGGATTTCAATTAGCTCATTCAGATTTAAGTCACAGCATAATTTCCCAAGATGACAACTCCAATTCAACTTTTTGATCGCCCATTCTGATTTATGAATCAATTCTGCAGGTAGATGACATGGCTTGCCATAGATCATCCTAAAAGGTGAAATACCGAGTGGAGTCTTTTAGGTTGTCCTATAGGCCCACAGAACCTGGTCCAACAGTTTCGACCAGTTCTTCCTATCTGGACAAACCAACTTCTGAAGAATACCCTTTACTTCTCTATTAGAAACCTCTGCCATGCCATTAGATTGTGGATGATATGGGTTGGCTATTCTATGCCCGAATTTATACTCTTTAGCTAAAGATCTCATTTCCTTATTCACAAAGTGACTACCTCCATCAGAAATCAAAACTTTTGGTATCCCAAACCTTGCAATGATATTATCCTTGATAAACTTACAGACGACTTTGCTATCTACGGTTCGGGTTGGAATAGCCTCTACCCATCTTGATAAATAATCAACCGCTAATAAGATATACTCAAATCCATTGCTATTGGGAAAGGGACCCAATCAATCCACCATGCATCGAAAACATCACAAAAAATCATTGGTTGCATGGGCATTTCATCTCTATAACCAACCGCCCCTCCCATCCTTTGGCAATCAGGCATGACCGTACAAATTCATTAGCATCTCTAAATAAGGTCTTCCAGTAAAATCCACATTGGAGTACCTTGTGTGCGGTTCTCTTTCCCGAATGGTGTCCTCTAGACTCAAGAGAATGACAATGTGTGAGGACACTCTGATATTCCTCCTGAGGAATACATCTTCGCCAGACACAATCCGATCCTTCATAGAAAAGGAAAGGGTCATCCCAATGGTATTTTTTCGAATCTGACTTCAATCGATCAATCATTCTCTTGATCCAACCAAAGTGAACCTTCTTGAAGACAAGATAGTTCACGATGTTGGAATACCATGTGGTTGAATCAATAACGCAAACTGATTCGTCTGGAAAAGTCCCCTTAATTGGTCCAGTGTCAGGATAATGTTTTTGCTCAATTCCGGAAAGGTGATCAACAATAACATTCTTTATTCCAGGTTTATCCTTAATCTCCAAATTAAATTCATGGATTAATAAGATCCATCTCAAAATTCGTGCCTTGGCATCCTTCTTATCCATAAGATATCTAATTGTCATGTGATCTGTGAAGATTGTCACCTTGGAGCCCAATATGTATGATCTGAATTTTTCAAGGGCCCAAACAACCGTGAGAATTTTCTTTTCAGTTACTGTATAATTTCTTTGTGCAGGATCCAACACTTTACTCGCATAGTGAATTGCATAAGGAATTCCATCTCTTCTTTGTCCAAGTACCGTTCCGACAGCAAAATCCGGTGCATCAGTCATGATCTCGAAGGGAAGAGACCAGTCAGGAGCTTGTAATATCGGTGATTCACATATTTTCTTTTTCAGGCGCTCAAAGCCCTCTAGACACCTGTGATTTATAATAAACTCAGTGTCTTTTCCTAAGAGCTCAGTCAGTGGGCGGGCGATCTTTGAAAAATCTGGGATAAACCTTCGATAAAATCCAGCATGCCCTAAGAACGACCTCACTGACTTGACGTTGGTTGGTGGCACAAGTTTCTTGATCACATCCACCTTGGCAGGGTCGACCTCCATTCCCTTCTTGGAGATGACGTACCCCAACACGATACCCTAAGTCACAATAAAGTGACTTTTCTCCCACGAGAGTACCAAATTAACCTCCCTACATCTTTGGAGGACTCGGTCCAAGTACGCTAAACATGTATCAAATTAATCACCATGAACTGAGAAGTCATCCATGAAGACCTCCAGGAAGTCACCAACCATTTCGGCAAATACGACAATCATGCACCGCTGAAATTTGCCTGGGGCATTACAAAGCCCGAATGGCATGCGCTTCAATGCGTAGGTACCGAAGGAACATGTGAACGTGGTCTTTTCCTGATCCTCGGGAGTGATAGCTACTTGATTGTAGCCGGAGTACCCATCAAGAAAATTGAAGAATGCCTTCCCTGCAACTCTCTCCAAGATTTCATCAATAAATGGCAGTGGAAAGTAATCTTTCTTGGTCACAACAATCAAGAGCCTGTAATCGACACAGACGCGCCACGACGTGGGTACTCAGGTCGCGATCTCTACCCCCTCCTCGTTGGTGACCATTTGGATTCCCGACTTCTTCGGGACGACATGAAGGGGGCCACCAACTTAGAGTCAGAAATGGGGTATATAAATCCTGCTTTGCACCATTTCTCTATTTCTTTATTAACTACTTCCCGAAGATTGGGGTTTAATCTTCTCTAAAATTCACGGGAAGGCCTTGCGTTATCCTCAACATAAATTTGGTGCGTGCAGAGCAGGGTTGATTCCTACGAGATCCAACACAGTCCAACCGATATCTTTTCGATTTCGCTCAAGGACTTCGAGTAATCTAGATTCCTGGTTCATGGTTAATGATGAGGTAATGATCACAGGGAGTTTTTCTTTGTGTCCATTTAGAAATGCATACTTCAGTGTAGGAGGCAGTGATTTCAGCTCTGGCAAATCTGAATCATCAATTAAATTTGGATGAATGATCTTTGCATATGGCTCAGTGTCGGTTGGTGGTGAGTCACTCTGTGATGTGCTAGCTACCAATTCCAAAGAAAGGTGAGTCGGATCGCTAAAGTAGTACGGTAATTCGGCCAGAGCTACATCCGACTCGTCATCGATATTTCTAGATTGTCCCGAAGATGATGGGACTGACAAATCCAAAAGGATTTCTGTGTCATCAAGACTGTAATAATATGGGTGACTAGATATGTTTGGCAACATCTCGTAAATTGCATTGTGCATTGTTTCTTCTTCTGTTGTGGAACTTTCAATCTGAATGTCTGGCAGTTGGTCCCACGGTCCAGTAGTGCTGATAAGATTGCATTCCGAGGTTTCAGTATATTCAGAGGTGGATTCGGAGTCTGGTCTATGACACTTTGTTTGTTTCATATCCAGGTCCACTTCTTCGCCTGGAGAGCAGAACTTCATCATTCCGGTGCTGTAATCGAATACAGCTTTGGCGGTTCTTAAGAATGGTCTTCCAAGAATGATTTGCGATTCCATCCAATGGTTCGGGGTCTTCAAATCAAGGACAGTGAAGTCCACTTTGTATTACGTACCCTCGATCATGATGATAACATTTTTCACTTCTCCCTTAGGTCTTTTAGTGGAATTATCCGCAAATTGGAGTAAAGATAATAATTTCTTGAGAGGATCTAACTCCAATCTGTAATATAAGGCTAAGGGTAGAAGATTTATGGAAGAACCATTGTCGAAAAGTGTGCGTGCGAATGCAATGCTGCCAATGCGACTGTCCACATATTGAGCACCCAGATCCCTTTTCTTTCTTGGTAAATGCTGATTTTTGAAATATTTGGTAGTGGCAACTGTCAAGATATGAGTCTCCACAAATTGACTTGTTTTCTTTGTACGAGTCCTGGTGGGAGTGCATTTCACCTTCAAGTACTTCTGAAATGCTAGATTATTGGCCGCATACTTATTAAAGGGAACTTTGACTGTGATATTTTGCTGGAAGAACCTTTCCATTACTGGGTCATCCTGAATGTTTTTCTTTTGTCTTCCTTTCTTAAGAGCATGGGAGAAAGGAATGGGAGCATTTGAGACAGGAGAGCGAGAGCCAGAATAAAAAATAAGAGCATCTTTATTAGAATTGGAATTCTGATTACAATCATAAGATCTCTGATAATAATAAAAATCATGTTGCTAAAATGGTGACAAAGGTATTTTTGCAGCAACTAGAGGTTCAAGGTCCTCTACAGACTCCATAGATGCTTTTCCTTTATCTCGTGCTGGGATCTTCAGGCGTCCTTCTTCTTCATCCTCGGAAGCATCCTCCGGTTGATCTTCCGAGTCTTCATGGTCTGATTCCCTTACCTGGTCAGGTACGACCATGGTCTTTCCGCTCCTGAGTAACATGGCATTGATATTGTCAAACGAAAGGATCTCATGTTCAGATGTGGAAAAATCTGAATAGTATACCTGGCCATTGTGTTGAGAAGATTGAGATTTGTTCAAGCTATTGGGGTTAGCTTGAACTTGGGTGGGAATGGTTGTGGCTGGAGTTGTCTGTTCATCCTTCTAACGGGACAAGCGACTAACATCAACCCGTAGATTGTGCAACTCATTTCGGAAGTTGCGAATCTCTTCAAGCATCTGTCTTTGTATAACTGTCAGTTCTTCTGAAGGGTTGGATGGTTGAGCTGATTGTTTTGGAGCTTGATATTGCTGACGGTATTGATGAGGCTGGTTCTGGCGGTTGTATGACTGTTGTTGTTGCTTCAGATGCTGATATGATGTAGTGTTCTGAGTGTATTGCGGAGCTGGTGGAAATGCGGCATTATAGAAAGTGGGTGGACGTTGATAAGGCTGACGGTCCCCCATATTAACCTGTCGGGTTGTGTCATGTATGTACCAAATGTCGTTTACTTCAAATGTCAGTGGCGGGGCTTCTTCAACAGTTTCGGCTGGTGGAGGTGATTGCTGGGAGGGTTGGGCATAGGATTGATCTTGAATCCATGGTTGTTGTTGTCCTGATCCTAGTTGCTCTTGGACATGATGCACATGATAGATCGGGACTGTAGGTGCAGTAGGTATCCCCATCTTGGACACCTTCTCAGTGAGATCCTCCATTTGCTTTGGGAATTGGGAAATCCTGTTGTCGATGTCGTTCATTCTCTTATGAATTTGATCCACAATTGTCAATTTATCAGCTATGATGTTCATGTTCGGAATCAAATCCTTTGCTATTTCTGCGACAGTCTGCTTTTCGCCTTTGGCTTGAAAGATGTTCAGGGAATCGGTGTATGCTCTACTGGTAATCTGCGAACGGCTTGTTTCTGCCATCTGCTCCAGTACTTTCCAGACGGTCTCAGCTCCACGTGAGATACAAGAAAGAGAATATACAACAGAGATGGATGTACACATGATCAAGAAGGTGGAAAGCAAACCTTCTTGCGGGACTGTTGAGGGATGGATCTGGTGTGGTGCAGGTCGACATCGGGGTCCATGGTGGACCGAAGCCGATCAAGGTCGACAGGGTGAAGGCCCTCAGTGCAGTCAAATCGAAAAGGAACGAACTGGTCAATGGAAGTAGTATGGCTAGGTTTGCCCTTGGTGGTCCTATGGTGTGAAGGCGCAGACAGGCGAGTGGAAAAAGTACAGTTAGGTCTGACCTTGGGGGTCTCGCTGATATCAAATTGGAATGGGACAAACTAATCATCGTCGGAATAAGTGTAATCGGAGTCGTCCTGCGAGGTCTCGTCTAGGTCAAAACCGAAAGGAACGAAGTCATCAGTGTAAGTAGTCAATCTTTGTTCGTCCTCAAGAATCTCACCCGGATCATCTTTTTCATTAACAGGCCCGAATTTCTAAAAATAATGGTTAAAATTATAACCAGCCTCAATCATCATCACTTTTGAGCGACCAGGAACAGACTATCAGTGGAAGTAGTCAAACCAGGTCCGTCCTATCTAGTCTTGGTGTCTACCCTCCGCTCTATGGTATCAATCACGCAAATCCCGCGGATTTCATCAACACATCGCCACACACCAGAAGGAGGAACTTCGAGGTCCATGCTTTTCAAGTCTTCCCCTTTTTGGAGGATTTCTCGGGTCTCATCATCGGTCCCTAAGCAAACATCTCTAATATCATCAGATTGGTCACAGGCCTCGGAGTCAGCTAGAATAGGTGAAGGTGCATCAGGTGCAGGTCTCTGGTCAATTGCGGCTGTGGTGATCAACACTTCGCTCTCGTCAACAGGACGGAAGTGAATCTCTCCTAATCCATAATCAATAACGACCCTCGTAGAGGCGAGGAATGGTCGTCCCAAGATGATTGGAGAGGGATCCCCTGTGGAGGTCTCCATGGGCAATACGACAAAATAAACATTGTAGCTCGTGCCCTGAATTGAAATGATGGCATTTTCAAGGATACCCTTCGGCCTCTTGATAGATCCATTAGCAATCTGAACGATCATCCTGGTCTTCTTTAGAGGCCCTAAGTGAAGCGATTGTACCAGTGAGAAAGGTAATATGCTAATAGATGCACCGCCGTCCAGGAGAGTGTGATCACAAGTATGGTCAGAGATGGTGCAGGTGATGAATGGTGTAGCTGTGTTCCTCTTTCGAGGAATGGGACGGTGTGTGATGGCATGGGCAGTGGCCATGGTCAGAATGTGATGCTCAGATCTGCTCCTCCGCTTTCTCTTCTTGAGAAGAGGAGCAGATAAATCAGTCATGGCCTACTGAAGTGAGGCACAGATGATCTCATGAATGGTGGCCACCACTTCGGGTTCAGTCAACATTTTTTTATTTTTGGACCTCCTCCATACAAGGGAGGAAGTCAGAATCAGCATCTACACGAGGCATGCCAAGAGCAGTCTGTACAGCGGCATCTTCGGGGTCAAATGTGGGACAGTGTGTGAATGAATGTGTGGGTGAATGATGTGGCAGATGTACCCTCTCCTCACGGTCTGAATCAAACAAGTGTCTCCCGAACTCTTTTTGTGTTTTTAAAATTTTCTCATTTTTTTGTATTTTGGGCGATCGCAAGCTCCCATGATCACCCACAAGGAAATCTGTATCCTCGATGAAAGGAGCATTAATATGATTTTCCTCAAGATAACAAGATCATCATTCATCGAATTAATGTACCCTATCATCCGGTTCAAGACAACACTCATGGAGATCAAGGGAGGTGACTCCAACCGGTCAGACTCGGGTGGATGTGAAGGTGGAGGTGGATAATATACATGTGGAGGTGGATATGGGTAGAAGTCTGAGGTCTTATACTGTGGCTGAGGCGGGTATGTACGAAAATCAGAAAAAATAGGAGGAGGATCCTCCTGATAAAAGGGAGGCAGAGCGATTGGAGTGAACGAGGGATCTGCAAAGTTCGGATAAAATACGCTCCAGGGGTCCATCTCGAAAGCAAAAGAAAATGATTCAGGGGAGCACGAAGGTCAAGTCAAGAGAGTGAAGAAGAAGGTGCAAATGCGCAAAGGTGATCTAGGATACACACAAGCAAGTACAAACAAACTCACACAAGACAACCCCTCAATTCACCTACTCAACTCGGTAAAGACCGTAAAATGCGATCTTTTTATCTTGTCTATTTTAGAGTTAGGTGAGAAGTCAAAAAGTTGTGCAAATACTAAGGGGCTGAATGGGATTTGGGCACTAACCTTAGTGTGTGCGCGAGCAAGGTAAAACGAAGACAATGAGGGGATTACTCGCCCCAAGACAATATTTTCTTTTTTATTGTTTTTAGGGGCAAGTAATATTAACAGTCCCAATTTTATTTGATTATCACTTTTTTTTGGATTTTTAGTGAGAATGCATGATCCTATCGGGGATTCAATTCTTTTAAGAACCTAGGTTGGCAAAATCAGAGGGAGAGTCGGAAGAGCAATGCAAGCAGCAAATCAATGATGTATGCTAAAGAGAAATGTTCACCTTGCCTCCAGCACTCTACATGCAAGGATGCTCAGCAGAATTGAAACATATCTATATGCAAATGCAAAGCCGATGAAATCGCCCTAAGGTGAGAAGCTGCTATTAGCGTGAAGCACGTTTTTAGAATTTGACTAAGTCCAATCGGAGACTATAGGCACAGGCAATTATATTAGGTGTTTGGACCTAGTGCTACATCAAGCAAATCCTACAGCTAAGGGCTCAATCACACAAAAGAAATAAAACAAAATCAGAAAACAAATAAAAAATGCGAAGAAAAGCCGAGAAAATCACGGTGATCCCCCAAGTGTATAAACACTTAGAAATTAGGCTCGAATATCCAAGTCCGAAGTACCTGTATTATTACAATAAATAGAGTCTCTCTCTCACTTAAATTACAAAAATAAATATAGAAAGTAAATGCTACAACTAAAGGTGGACCTCGGTCTTCAAAATTCTCTCCTCGTCTCCTTGGTGCTAGGATGGCTAGAGTCGGCTTCACGTGGGTGCATAGGTGCCTAGGGTGAAGTGCCTCCCTCAATCCGTGGTACCTCGCACGAAATCAACAAAGAGAAGGTTAGACAGCTCAACAGATATATCAGAAATAAAGAAAATAAAATAAGCAAAAATAAAAGTCGTGAAATAGACAATCAATCACAATCACCATCACCAACAAAAAGCTGAACTATGCACTGTTGCTCCCCAACAATGGCACCATTTGATCAACCCAAAATAATCGCGTGGTCGTATTGATCTACAAGGCGGATCAACAGTCGATGCATTGACCACTCAAAAATCTGGATTAAGTCAACAATCAACCCACAATAACAATCAACCAATGAGAAGCAAATGTGGAGTAAAAATTTATTATAACTCTACAATAAGTGTGTATAGTGTGCAAGTATGTGTAGAGTGTCGAACACAGGGAGCAAGCAAGATAGATCGGAATAAAATGCATAAAGTTTGAATGAGATCAAATGAATACAAACATGCAAAATTTTTTTGTGGGTTTTTGAATTTTTTTATTTTTTATTTAATTTTTGATTTTATATTTTTGTATTTTGATTTTATTTTTTTATTTTATATTTTCTTTTTATGTTTTATATTTTTTATATTTTCTTTTTCAATAGTAAATATATATAAAGTAATAAAGAAGAGGATGAGGTAATTATAAAAATAGGTAAAAATACTCAAAAATCAGAAAATAAAATGTTTTTGGGTTTTTTATAATTTTCTAATGTTTTTGTAATTTTTACAGATTTTTCCTAATTTTTTGGTATTTTTAAAGTAAAAAATATTGAAAACAATGTATAAAATAAAGATCTGAAACTAAAATGGAGAAAGAAATATCAAACAGTAACAAAAATTCTCCAAATTAATTTTAAACTATGGATAATGCAACAAAAAAATTCAGAGACAAAAATTAGATTTTTAAAATTTTTCTAGAATTTTTAAGATTTTTATGAAGGTTTTTAGAGTTTTCTAATTTTTAGGGTTTTTCCTTTGAATTTTTTGTGATTTTTGGATAGAAGTTAAAAGACACTGAAATACACAAAAGATGATTTTTTTTTGGAATTTTTAAAGTGGTTTTACTATTTTTTTGATATTTTCTAGTGCAAACAGTAACAAAAATGCAAGTTTTTGAACTTTTGTAAATATAAAAATGCAATAAAAATGTAAACAAAAATATGGCGTGATAATATGATGCAACAGGAACACAGGGTAATTTTTATGGATTTGTTAGTGATTTAGAGATGATGAAATAAATAAAAGAAGCAAAAAGAAAATGCATGCTAGCAGGGACGTATTTGTAAATAGCAGAAAGTTGAAGGGCTAGAATGCAAATGTTTCCAGAAATATATAACTGAATAAAAATTTCACAGGACTAAATATCAAATACGCAAACCCCCAGGGTATTGTTGCAAAAAGACCAAGCACACGTGCGTGCGCACGTGGTCTGGCAAGGACTAAATCATGATATCCCAAAAGCCCAGGGGCTAAAGCTCAAAATTACCAATAATTTCCAACATTACAAAACTATTTTAGGACTGCTCAGAAATAAAAGAAACAACAGGCCCTAGCCTGCAAAATAACCAACCGCACATGCTCGCGCACGTGCGCCACGCTGGCAAGGGCTTAACTGAAATTATAAGAAGTCTGAGGGTCTTTTAGTAAATATTACAATAAATAGAAACACAAATGAAAGCTTTAATAAACTAATTAATAAATATACAAAATGGTAGGGTCAGGGAAGCAAAATACCCATGCCTGGGATCCGATGGCTCTGAATGTTTCACAAATGCCACATGGCGAGCCAGGATGATGGATACCCCTTCGACACCAACGCTCAGGATTAGATCTTGAAAGGTTGATCGGACGACTGGGGTGGCTTTGATCCAACGTCAGCTGCAGCTTCTGGGACACCCACAAGATCCAACGGCGGTGAAGCTCCTTCGACGAACTGGGAAGAACTAGCGTGAAGCAAGCTTCCCAGACACCGATCTCCCTCCTTCGTTGGTCCTTCGTGCTTCAAAATGGCGCAGAAGCTGCCTGCAGGTTTCTTCTTCACACCTGGAGCTTCAAAAAGAGGAGGCAGCCTCCTGGACGCGCCGGCAGAGGTGGAGGAGCCAGGCGCCTCCAGGAACCACCAGCGCGTCTTCAAAATTGCTCCATGCGCTCTTGGACGCCCAACCTGCAAAACAGAGGGTCAAGGGGGTCACGGGCAAATTGCCACAACCGTCCTGGTGGATGAAAGGCGGCGGAGTGTGGCGGACTAAAGGCTCACCGGAGCAGGCTCCAGCGAGGGGTAATTTAGGTGAAAGATTGGGTAATGATCGAAATGGACAGCGGAATTAGGATCATACAACTAAGGAAAGGAAGAACATGCAAAAAATAAGTAAAAATGCGAACCTCAAGGGTTAAAAACCCAAGGTGGACCTCGACGGCCAAAGGTGGCCGGAGGTGGTGGAATATGATCTTCTAGCTTCGTCGCATCTCAATGGGGTGTGTGGGGAGTCTCCCCTATCACTGGAGTCTCACCCTACCCGCTCCCGGAGGTCTGAGGTACCCAAAGATGGTTCAAGATTCGAAGGAGGCGGAGGGTGGCGTTTTGTATGTTTGACGAATAGGGCTCCAAGAACGAGGTCTAATGGGTGGATCGATGATCCTCGTCCCGAAAATAACCTTTGGCATGTATCAGGGAAGACCGAGGATCAAAATCGTAGAAGGAAGTATCTTGAGATAGTGTAAGGAGTGGCCTCGATAATTGGTCGAAAGTGGCCAAAAATGCAGATCTGACACTGTACAGACCTCGGTCGGAGAGTTGACTGAGGTCAACCAGTGGATGGTTCTGGTTGGTCCACGTGGACCAACCAGAAAAATCCTTGGTAAAAAGATTTATTAATTCAGTTAAAAATAATAAATGATTTAATTAATTTTTGGTTATAAAATAATAAATGTTTATTATTTTATGAATTATTTTATGGTAATTTTTATTTATTTTTTCGAGTTAAAAAATAACAAGTTACCTTTTTAGACCTATATAGGTATACATATCTATATATTATAATATTTTAATTTTATTTTATATATTTAATTTATTTATTTTCATTTCTTATTTTATAAATTTATAGAATATTTTTATACACTTAAATATACTTTTATTTTATTTTTTGATGTATTTTGTATACTTAATAAAATATAAATATTAATAATATAGGTAGGTGTATTGGTATTATACCTATGTATTATATATAGGTATTCTTATTTTTTGTTTTCCTTGAGTTTTTATTCTGATTTTAATGTACATATATATTATAAATAATATTTACAAAATTATGAAAATATAAAATTATGAAAATAATGAATAAATAATAAAATGAATATTTTAATCTGTACAAGTATACAATAGGGGTCCAAAACTCAACATTCAAACTATAGATCCGCCAAATGCGAAACCACTGTCATTAAATAGCTTATTTTAAATATATACAATTAAAGGTGAGTTTTGTGCATTTGGAGTTTTTATTTGCGAGATACAGGTCTGGGAAGTTGGGATTCTGGAATTTTATTCAGACCATAACTTTTTATCTGTACATTATTTTTGAGTGAAATCAATTTTGTATTTTTCTATATTTAATTAGCTACAACTTTCATGTACAAAGTTTCTTTATTTGAGGTATAAAAAGTGGAATCAAAAATAGGTCCCAAAATAAATAAAGAATGAATAAAATGAATAGGTATTTTTATTGTATTCTGGCCCTTATCTCCCCCTACTTTATTCCTTGTCGACCTATTCATCAAGATGCCTAGGTCTCGGGGCTCGGGTAATAAAATATTTACAATATTTTATTCTTTTTCTTTTCTTTTCTTTATTATGTTATTTTGCTTTAAAAACTCTATTTTATATACTATTTACATGCACATGTATAAATGCAAAGATGCTGGAATTAAGGGTATTTACAGGCCTTTGCTAGGGTTTTTAAGGCCAAAATGATAGAATAAAGATGATGAAATGTGGATTCATCATCCCCCTATACTTTGCCTTTACTAGTCCCTAGCAAACACTTATGCAATAAGTGCAGAAAGAAAAATAAAGAAAGAAAAAGAAGAAAGTGGATTTAGTTTAATTATCAAACTTGTCTTCACAAAATCAAAGTTTGGAGCTTAAGTCGGATCTTTCGAATTTAAGTGCGGGCGAAACCTTAACGAGAACCGGAATTGAAATCCAATAGTCCCTGGGAATCCCAAAACTCTGCTCAAGTCTCCTCAATAGCCAGGTCAGAAATATCTCAACTCATACGCAAACCCTTACGACTATGAAGCTGACTCGTACAGTGTAAGTGATAGTGGCTCTCCCCAACTAGAATGACAAAGAGACTGACTTCTCCAGCATGACAACGCAATGATTCCCCAATCCAATGACTCCTTCCTCAAGGAGCGGGGTATTCCCTTCTAAGTTCAAGTGGCAACCAGCTCAAGAGGAGGGGGTGAAGAGAAAAATGGATGGTAGCCAGTGTAGCTACCTATCCTAGGATGCAAGACCAGTGTAGTCAAGTCATCCAGCTGCAGGCTCACATGATATGACTTTAGAACCCAAGCTTTCTTATTGGCTATACAACATATTCACATACTTTGCAGGCATTTATTTTTGTACAGGCATGTCCATTTTCTTTTTTGAAATACTATGTGCAGCAGCATTTACATAAGGAGTTTTTCCTCTTGAGCTGGTAGACTATCCCTCTTTTGAAGCTTTATTGCAACCCACACTCTCCTGTCTTTATACTTCCTCATCACTGGACGGGTTGGGGTGCACTTCCCTTCCTAGAGGAGGACAAGTATTTCCACTTGTGTACGTCTCATACCGGCAAATCCAATCCCCTCACCACTCCAACTGAGTTGAGCCATGTGAAAGGTGCAGGTGTCCAAGTTAGGTCATTATCAATAAGAGTCGTGCATGTGCTCCGAAATACTCTACTTAGGCAGTCAAGAATCCATTGAACCAAGTCTCATAATCCTCAAAGAATTAAGTCAACTAGACCTGAAGTACCTCAAACCCAGTTCCTATAAGATTCCTGTTATTAGGTAGATTTTAAGGTCCAACCAAGCTCCAATCTCCGGATTTTACTTAGACTCGTTCAACTATCAAACTCAATCCGAAAAATGCTCATGCTATGCAAATGATATGCGAAATGCTGAAATTGTTTTTGTGATGCGGTTTTCAAAGATTTTGAACTTTTTATGGATTTTTGGAAAAGATGATGCATATGCATTTTTGTATTTTTCAAAATGATTTTTCAAATGTTTTTGGTATTTTAATTTTGCAAATGTTTTTGGGATTTTTGAAAACAAAAAGTTTTTTGGATAAAAACTAGGGTAAAAATATTTACACGGGCTTGCTTCTTAGATCTACAAGCAGTGGATTTTAAGAATTTAGGGGTAAATGATCGATTTTATAGGTATATATATAATGAATTTAGGTGTGATGTATGTATTCCTCAAACTTATTTAAAAAAGGGTTTTCAAACAATTTTGTAAACTATAGTCCAAAATAATTTTTACAAACATTTTACAAACATGTACACACATTTGAAAATCATTTTGCAAAGGTTTTTCAAACCGTATATATAGATTTTTCAAAATATTTTTGCAACCATTTTTCAAACCATTTGCAAATCATTTTTCAAACATTTTATTTCACACAAAGAAAATAAACTTTACAAACCAAAATGTTTTTACAAAGGTTGAAAACATGTAACAAAATGTTTTCCAAATAGTTTTCAATATATTTTCACAAGGGTTTTCAAACTATTTTTCAAACATTTTACAAACAACATTTTCACTTGATTTATTAATCAGTAGATACAAAAAGAATTTGAGGAATAATCACATCTTTTTATTAAATTTTTTAATGAATTTTAAAGAATTATTAGACATATTATTAAGAAAATACGAAAGTACGAGTTATGGCTAAAGTATATACATAGTATATGCGACCTCCCTATACTTAGCTTGAGCTATGTCCTCATAGATCGGAGAGAAAAGAGAAGACATAACTCGTACTGAGTATAGGAAAATCTAAAGAAAACACGAACGAAGAAATGAATGAATCAATGAGAAGTTGACCGTCCCCCCTGTACTTAGGATCAAATAATCCTAAGTATAGTAGATTGTACACAAAGCAGGGAGGGTCAAGGGTTGGAATGAACAGATCTTACTCGGACTGTCTCCCCCTATACTTAGGGGAAGATATCCCTAAGTATAGACAAGAAGAGGAGACAATGGAGAGGATAAAGAATAGAATAATTCAGGGTGCACACCCCCCATACTTAGGACAATGTACGTCCTAAGTATAGAAGACTGATAACAAGGGGCAACACCTTTTTTATAGATAAGGAAGATAGAAAAGGAAAAGAAGAAAAGAAGAAAAGAGATCAGAAGATGAGAGAAGAGATCGTGAGAATATACACATCACTCCCCCTATACTTAGGGTAAAAGAAGCCCTAAGTATAGGCAACAACATGAGTAATGAAACGGAACGACGAATGAACACTCGACTTGTCCACCCCCTATACTTAGGACAAAGTACATCCTAAGTAAGGCAAACACGAGGATGGGTGGATGAGCAATCCGGAAGATAGATAGAGATACACTTGAGAGAATATACAACAGAGATGGATGTACACATGATCAAGAAGGTAGAAAGCAAACCTTCTTGCGGGACCGCTGAGGGATGGATCTGGTGTGGTGCAGGTCGACATCGGGGTCCATGGTGGACGGAAGCCGATCAGGGTCGACATGGTGAAGGCCCTCAGTGGAGTCAAATCGAAAAGGAACGAACTGGTCAATGGAAGTAGTATGGCTAGGTTCGCCTTTGGTGGTCCTATGGTGTGAAGGCACCGACGGGCGAGTGGAAGAAGTACAGCTAGGTCTGGCCTTGGGGGTCTCGCTGATATCAAATTGGAATGGGACAAACTCATCATCGTCGGAAGAAGTGTAATCGGAGTCGTCCTGCGAGGTCTCGTCCAGGTCAAAACTGAAAGGAACGAAGTCATCAGTGGAAGTAGTCAAACTTTGTTCATCCTCAAGAATCTCACTTGGATTATCTTTTTCATTAACAAGCCCGAATTTCTGAAAATAATGGTTAAAATCATAACCGGCCTCAATCATCATCACTTTTGAGTGACCAGGAACGTACTTATCAGTGGAAGTAGTCAAACCAGGTCTGTCATGTCTAGTCTTGGTGTCTACCCTCCGCTCTATGGTATCAATCACATAAATCCCGCGGATTTCATCAACACATCGCCACACACCAGAAGGAGGAACTTCAAGGTCCATGCTTTCCGAGTCTTCCCCTTTTGGAGGATTTCTCGGGTCTCATTAGCTGTCGCTAAGCAAACATCTCTAGTATCATCAGATTGGTCACAGCCCTCGGAGTCAACTAGAATAGGTGAAGGTGCATCAGGTGCAAGTCTCTGGTCAATTGTGGGTGTGGTGATCAACACTTCGCTGTCGTCAACAGGACGGAAGCGAATCTCTCCTGATCCATAATCAATAATGACCCTCGTAGAGGCAAGGAATGGTCGTCCCAGGATGATTGGAGAGCTCATATGTGGAGGTCTCCATGGGCAATACGACAAAATTAACATTGTAGCTCGTGCCCTGAATCGAAATGACGGTGTTTTCAAGGATACCCTTCGACCTCTTGATAGATCCATCAGCAAACTGAATGATCATCCTAGTCTTCTTTAGAGGCCCTAAGTGAAGCGACTGTACCAGTGAGAAGGGTAATATGCTAATAGATGCACCGCCATCCAGGAGAGTGTGATCACAAGTATGGTCAGAGATGGTGCAGGTGATGAATGGTGTAGCTGCGTTCCTCTTTCGAGGAATGGGACGGTGTGTGATGACATGGGCAGTGGCCATGGTCAGAATGTGACGCTCAGATCCGCTCCTCCACTTTCTCTTCTTGGGAAGAGGAGCAGATAAATCGGTCATGGCCTGCTGAAGTGGGGCACGGATGATCTCATGAATGGTGGCCACCACTTCGGGTTCAGTCAATATTTTTTTAATTTTTAGACCTCCTCCATACAAGGGAGGAAGTTGGAATCAGCATCTACACGAGGCATGCCAAGAGCAGTCTGTACAACAGCATCCTCGGGGTCAAAGGTGGGACTGTATGTGAATGGATGTGTGGGTGAATGATCTGGCAGATGGACCCTCTCCTCACATTCTAAATCAACCAAGTGTCTCCCGAACTCTTTTTGTGTTTTTAAATTTTTCTCATTTTTTGTATTTTGGACAATTGCAAGCTCCCATGACCACCCACAAGGAAATCTGTATCTTCGATGAAAGGAGCACTATCTGATTTTTCCTCAAGATAGAAAGATCATCATTCATCGAAATAATGTGCCCTATCATCCTGTTCAAGACAACACTCATGGAGATCGAGGGAGGTGACTCCAACCGATCAGACTAGGGTGGATGTGAAGGTGGAGGTGTATAATATACAGGTGGAGGTGGATGTGGGTAGAAGTCCGAGATCTGATACTGTGGCTGAGGAGGGTATGTACAAAAATCAGAAGAAAATAGGAGGAGGATCCTCTTGATAAACGGGAGGCAGACCAACTAGAGTGAACGAGGGATCTGCAAAGTCCGGATAAAATACGCTCCAGGGGTCCATCTCAAAAGCAAAAGGAAATGATTCAGGGGAGCACGAAGGTCAAGTCAAGAGAGTGAAGAAGAAGGCGCAAATGCGTAGAGGCGATCTAGGATACACACAAGCAAGTACAAACAAACTCACACAAGACAAACTCTCAATTCACCTACTCAACTCGGTAGAGACCGTAAAATACGGTCTTTTTATCTAGTCTGTTTCAGAGTTAGGTGAGAAGTCAAAAAGTTGCGCAAACACTTAGGGGCTGAATGGGATTTGGGCACTAACCTTAGTGTGTGCGCGAGCAAGGTAAAACGAAGACAATGAGGGGATTACTCGCCCCAAGACAAGATTTTCTTTTTGGTTGTTTTTAGGGTCAAGTAATATTAACAGTCCCAATTTTATTTGATTGTCACTTTTTTTGGATTTTCAGTGAGAATGCACAATCCTATCAGGGATTCAACTCTTTTAAGCACCTAGGTTGGCAAAATCAGAGGGAGAGTCGGAAGAGCAGTGCAAGTGGCAAATCAATGATGTATGCTAAAGAGAAATGCTCACCTTGCCTCCAACACTCTACATGCAAGGATGCTCAGCAGAATTGAAACCTATGTATATGCAAATGCAAAGCCGATGAAATCGTCCTAAGGTGAGAAGCTGCTATTAGCGTGAAGCACGTTTTCAGAATTTGACTAAGTCCAATCGAGACTATAGGCACAAGCAATTATATTATGTGTTTGGTTCTACGTCAAGCAAATCCTACAGCTAAGGGCTCAATCACACAAAAGAAATAAAACAAAACTGGAAAACAAATTAAAAATTACGAAGAAAAGCCGAGAAAATCGCGGTGAACCCCCAAGTGTACAAACACTTGCAAATTAGGCTCGAATGTCCAAGTCCGGAGTACCTGTATTATTACAATAAATAGAGTCTCTCTCTCACTTAAATTACAAAAATAAATATAGAAAGTTAATGATACAACTAAAGGTGGAGCTCGATCTTCAAAATTCTCTCCTCGTCTCCTTGGTGCTAGGCTGGCTAGAGCCGACTTCACGTGGGTGCACAGGCGCCTAGGGTGAAGCACCTCCCTCGATCCGTGGTACCTCGCATGAAATCAACAAAGAGAAGGTTAGACAGCTCAACAAATATATCAAGAATAAAGAAAATAAAATAAGAAAAAATAAAAGCCGTGAAATAGACAATCAATCACAATCACCAACAAAATGCCAAACTATGCGTTGTTGCTCCCTGGCAACGACGCCATTTGATTAACCCAAAATAATCGAGCGGTCGTATTGATCCACAAGGCGGATCAACAGTCGATGCGTTGACCACTCAAAAATACGGATTAAGTCAACAATCAACCCACAATAACAATCAAACAATGAGAAGCAAATGTGGAGTCAAAATTTATTATAACTCTACAATAAGTGTGTATAGTGTGCAAGTATGTGTAGAGTGTCGAACACAGGGAGCAAGCAAGATAGATCAGACAAAAATGCACAAAATGTGAATGTGATCAAATGCCTACAAACATGCAAATTTTTTGTTGGTTTTTGAATGTTTATATTTTTATTTAATTTTTTATTTTATATTTTTGTATTTTGATTTTAATTTTTTTAATTTTACATTTTATTTTTAAAGTCAAAAATATTGAAAACAATGGATAAAATAAAGATCTGAAACTAAAATGAAGAAATAAAATATCAAACACAAAAACTCTCCAAATTAATTTTATATAAAGATATCAAAATAAAGAAAATTCAGAGACAAAAATTAGATTTTTAGGATTTTTCTAGAATTTTTAAGATTTTTATGAAGGTTTTTAGAGTTTTCTAATTTTTAGGGTTTTTACTTTGAATTTTTTTTAGTGATTTTTGGATAGAAGTTAAAAGACACTAAAATACACATAAGGTATTTTTTTGGAATTTTTAAAGCGGTTTTACTATTTTTTGGTATTTTCTAGTGCAAACAGTAGAAAAAATACAAGTTTTTGTTTTATAAATATGAAAATGCAATAAAAATGCAAAACAAAAATATGGTAGATACTATGATGCAACAAGAACACATGGTACTTTTTATGGATTTTTTAGTGATTTAGAGATGCACGAAATAGATAAAAGAAGCAAAAAAGAAAATGCATGCTGGTAGGGACGTATTTGTAAATAGCAGAAAGTTGAAGGGCCAGAATGCAAATGTTTCTAGAAATATATAACTGAATAAAAATTTCGCAGGACTAAATATCAAATACGCAAACCCCAGGGTATTGTAGCAAAAAAACCAGGCGCACGTGCGCACGCACGTGGTCTGGCAAGGACTAAATTGTGATATCCCAAAAACCTAGGGGCTAAAGCTCAAAATTACCAAAAATTTCCAACGTTACAAAACTATTTTAGGACTGCTCAGAAATAAAAGAAACAGCAGGCCCTAGCCCGCAAAATAACCAAGCGCACGTGCTTGTGCACGTGCACCTCGCTGGCAAGGGCTTAACTGAAATTATAAGAAGTCTGAGGGTCTTTTAGTAAATATTACAATAATTATAAACGCAGATGAAAGATTTAATAAACTAATAATAAATATACAAAATGGCGGGGTCAGGGAAGCAAAATACCCACGCTTGAGATCTGACAGCTCTGAATGTTTCACTAATGTCACGTGGCGAGCCAGGAAGACGCGATACCCCTTCGACACCAACGCCCAGGATTAGATCTTGAAAGGTTGATCGGACGGCTGGGGTGTCTTTGATCCAACATCAGCCGGAGCTTCTGGGACACCCACAAGATCCAATGGCGGCGAAGCCCCTTCGACGAACTGGGAAGAACAAGCGTGGAAGCAAGCTTCCCAGGCGCCGATCTCCCTCCTCCGCTGCTCCTTCGTGCTTCAAAATAGCGCAGAAGCTGCCTGCAGGTTTCTTCTTCACACATGGGGCTTCAAAAAGAGAAGGCAGCCTCCTGGACGCGCCGACAGAGGTGGAGGAGCCAGGCGCCTCCAGGAACCTCCAACGCATCTTCAAAATTGCTCCAAGCGCTCTTGGACGTCCGACCTGCAAAACAGAGGGTCAAGGGGGGTCACGGGCAAATTGCCACGACCCTCCAGGTGGATGAAAGGCGGCGGAGTGTGGCAGACTAAAGGCTCGCTGGAGCAGGCTCCGACGAGGGGTGATTTAGGTGAAAGATTGGGTAATGATCTAAATGGACAGCGGAATTAGTATCCTACAACTAAGGATAAGAAGAACATGCAAGAAAAATAAGTAAAAATGCGAACCTCAAGGGTTAAAAACCCAAGGTGGACCTCGACGGCCAATGGTGGCCAGAGGTGGTGGAATCCGATCTTCTAGCCTCGTTGTACCCTATCACCGGAGTCTCACCCTACCCGCTCCCGGAGGTCTGAGTTATCCAAAGATGGTTCAAGATTCGAAGGAGGCGGAGGGTGGCGTTTTGTATGTTTGATGAACAGGGCTCCAAGAACGAGGTCTAACAGGTGGATCGATGATCCTCATCCCGAAAATAACCTTGGGCGTGTATCAGGGAAGACCGAGGAGCAAAATCGCAGAAGGAAGTATCTTGAGATAGTGTAAGGAGTGGCCTCGATAATTGGTCAAAAGTGGCCAAAAATGCAGATCTGACAACGTACAGACCTCGGTCAGAGTGTTGACCGAGGTCAACCGGCGGATGGTTCTGGTTGGTCCACGTGGACCAACCAGAAAAATCCTTGGTAAAATGGTTTATTAATTCAGTTAAAAATAATAAATGATTTAATTAATTTTTATTATAAAATAAAAAATGTTTTTTTTATTTTATGAATTTTTTATGGTAATTTTTATTTATTTTTTTCGAGGTCAAAAATAACAAGTTACCTTTTTAGACCTATATATGTATACATATCTATATATTATAATATTTTATTTTTATTTTGTATATTTAATTTATTTTTTCCATTTCTTATTTTATAAATTTATAGAATATTTTTATACACTAAATATACTTTTATTTTATTTTCTGATGTATTTTGTACACTTAATAAAATATATATTAATAATATAGGTTTGTGTATTGGTATTATACTTATGTATTGTATACATGTATTTTTATTTTGTATTTTCTTTGAGTTTTTATTCTGATTTTAATTTACATTTATATTACAAATAATATTTACAAAAGTATAAAAATATAAAATTATGAAAATAATGTATAAATAATAAAATGAATATTTTAATATGTACAAGTATAAAATAGGGGTCCAAAACTCAACTTTCAAACCGTAGCTCCGCCAAATGCGAAACCACCGCCATTAAATAGCTTATTTTAAATATATATAATTAAAGGTGAGTTTGACACATTTGGAGTTTTTATTTGTGAGATACAGGTCTGGGAAATTGGGATTCTAGAATTTTATTCAAACCATAACTTTTCATCTGTACATTATTTTTGAGTGAAATCAATTTTGTATTTTTCTATATTTAATTATCTACAACTTTCATGTACAAAGATTCTTTATTTGAGGTATAAAAAGTGGAACCAAAAATAGGTTCCAAAATAAATAAAGAACGAATAAAATGAATAGGTATTTTTATTGTATTATGGCCCTTATCTCCCCCTACTTTATTCCTTGTTGACCTATTCATCAAGATACCTAGATCTCGAGGTTTTGGGTCATAAAATATTTACAACATTTTATTCTTTTTCTTTTCTTTTCTTTACTCTATTATTTTTGCTTTAAAAACTCTATTTTATATATACTATTTACATGCACATGTATAAATGCTAAGATGCTGGAATTACGGGTATTTACAGTCCTTTGTCAGGGTTTTTTAGGCCAAAATGATAGAATAAAGATGATGAAATAAAGATTCATAAGACGACATGAAGGGGGCCACCCACTTAGAGTCAGAAATGGGGTATATAAATCCTGCTTTGCACCATTTCTCTATTTCTTTCTTAACTAATTCCCGAAGATTGGGGTTTAATCTTCTCTGAAATTCATGGGAAGGCCTTGAGTTATCCTCAACATAAATTTGGTGCAAGCAGAGAGCGGGGTTGATTCTTACGAGATCTGACACAGTCCAACCGATAGCTTTTCGATTTCGTTCAAGGATTTCGAGTAATCTAGATTCCTGGTCCATGGTTAATGATGAGCTAATGATCACAGGGAATTTTTCTTTGGTTCCATTTAGAAATGCATACTTCAGTGTAGGAGGCAGTGGTTTCAGCTCTGCAAAATCTGAATCATCAATTAAATCTGGATGAATGATCTTTGCATCTGGCTCAGTGTTGGTTGGCGGTGAGTCACTCTGTGATGTGCTAGTTACCAATTCCAAAGTAAGGTGAGTTAGATCGCTAAAGTAGTGTGGTAATTCGACCAGAGCTGCATCCGACTCATCATCGATATTTCTTGATTGTCCCAAAGATGATGGGACTGATAAATCCGAAAGGATTTCTGTGTCATCAAGCCTGTAATAATCTGGGTGACTAGATATGTTTGGCAACATATCGCAAACTACATTGTGCATTATTTATTCTTCTGTTGTGGCACTTTCAATCTGAATGTCTGGCAGTTGGTCCCACAGTCCAATAGTGCTGATAAGATTACATTCCGAGGTTTCAGCATATTCAGTGGTGGATTCGGAGTCTGGTGTTTGCCACTTTGTTTGTTTCATCTCCAAGTCCACTTCTCCGCCTGGAGAGCGGAACTTCATCATTCCGGTGCCGTAATCGAATACAGCTTTGGCGGTTCTTAAGAATTGTCTTCCAAGAATGATTTGTGATTCCTTTCAATGGTTCGGGGTCTCCATATCAAGGACAGTGAAGTCCACTTTGTATTCCGTACCCTCGATCATGATGATAACATTTTTCACTTCTCCCTTAGGTCTTTTAGTGAATTTATCAGCAAATTGGAGTAAAGATAATGATTTCTTGAGAGGACCTAACTCTAATCTGTAATATAATGCTAAGGGTAGAAGATTTATGGAAGAACCATTGTCGAAAAGTGTTAGTGCGATCGCAATGCCGCCAATGCTACTCTCCACATAATGAGCACCCAGATCTCTTTTCTTTCGTGGTAAATGCTGATTTTTGACACATTTGGTAGTGGCAACTGTCAAGATATGAGTCTCCACAAATTGACTTGTTTTCTTTGTACGAGTCAAGGTGGGAGTGCATTTCACCTTCAAGTACTTCTGAAAAGCTGGATTACTGGCCACATATTGATCAAAGGGTACTTTGACTGTGATATTTTACTGGCAGAACATTTCCATTATTGGGTCATCCTGAATGTTTTTCTTTTGTCTTCCTTTCTTAAGAGCATGGGGGAAAGGAATGGGAGCATTTGAGACAGGAGAGCGAGAGCCAAAATCATAAATAAGAGCATCTTTATTAGAATTGGAGTTCTTATTACAATCATAAGATTTCTGATAATAATCAAAATTATGTTGCTAAAATGGTGACAAAGGTATTTTTGCAGCAACTAGAGGCTCAAGGTCCTCTGCAGACTCCATAGATGCTTTTCCTTTATCTTGTGTTGGGATCTTCAGGCGTCCATCTTCTTCATCCTCGGAAGCATCCTCCGGTTGATCTTCCAAGTCTTCATGGTCCGATTCCCTTGCTTGGTCAGGTACGACCACGGTCCTTCGGCTCCTGAGTAACATGGCATTGATATTGTCAAACGAAAGTGTCTCATGCTCAGATGTGGAAAAATCTGAATAGTATACCTGGCCATTGTGTTGAGACGATTGGGATTTGTTCAAGCTATTGAGGTTAGCTTGAACTTGGGCGGGAATGGTTGTGGTTGGGGTTGTCTATTCATCCTTCCAACATGACAAGTGATTAACATCAAACCGTAGATCGTGCAGCTCATTTCAGAAATTGTGAATCTCTTCAAGTATATGTCTTTGTATAACTATCAGTTCTTTTGAAGGGTTGGATGGTTGAGCTGATTATTTTGGAGCCTGATATTGCCGACGATATTGCTGAGGCTGGTTCTGGCGGTTGTATGACTGCTGCTGCTTCAGATGCTGATATGATGTAGTGTTCTGAGTGTGTTGCGAAGCTGGTGGAAATGCAGCATTATAGAAAGTGGGTGGACGTTGATAAGGATGATGGTCCCCCATATTACCCTGTCGGGTTGTGTCTTGTGTGTACCAAATATCGTTTACTTCGAATGTGAGTGGTGGGGCTTCTTCAACAGTTTCGGCTGGTGGAGGTGATTGCTGGGAGGATTGGGCATAGGATTGATCCTGAATCCATGGTTGTTGTCCTGATCCTGGTTGCTCCTGTACATGATGCACACGATAGATCGGGACCGTAGCAGTAGGCATCCCCATCTTGGACACCTTCTCAGTGAGCTCCTTCATTGGCAATTTAAGAGCGGCTTGTTTCTGCCATATGCTCCAGTACTTTTCAGACGGTCTCAGCTCCACGTGATTTGTAATTCCCTCCGCAGGCAGCGCTAACTAACCCTTGAGTCTCGTAGTTGAGGCCAGAGTAGAGTGACTGAACTAGGATGTTGTTATCCAGGTCATGGCAGGGACATTTCTGTAGCAGATCTTTAAACCTATCCCAAGCCTCATAGAGTGGTTCATTAGGCATCTGAGAGAAACTGGTGATGTGGGTCCTCATTTGGTTGGTACGACTCAAAGGGTAGAATTTCTTTAAGAACAAGTTCTTAAATCTATCATAAGTGCTTACAGTCACTCCTAAGTTTTTCACCCAGTAGTCCGCCTTCCCTTTCAAGGCGAAAGGTAGTGCAGTGAGACGAATGTAGTCCTGGCTGAGTTGTGGGTGCCTCAGATTAGAACATATCAGCTCCAAGTCTCGCAAGAATTCATATGGCTCTTCAGTTGCATTACCATGGAATTGGGGTAATTGATTTATAAAATGTGGCTTCAGTTCATAGTTAATCTCTGGCTGAGGTGGCTGCAAGTAATTTCTAACTCTGTATTGCCTAGGATTGTATGTTGCTTCCATTGGCGGTTCTTCTCTAGCATTCAACTACTCAAGGTGTTCCCTCAGTAACAGCTGTTGCTGCTCAGATGCAGCCAGTCTTGCAAAAATCATCTGTATTGGGTCTTCATTATGTCCCTCTTCTGGTTCCTTCCTGGGAAGCAACTTGGGCGGCATCTTCTTCTTCTCTTCACCTTCAGAATGGGAGAAATCGGAGTCAATAGAACTGAAAGATTCAGAATCAGAGTTATCGAGGTGAGAGTCTTCCTCGATGTGATCAGGAGAATAAAGAAAGAGTATGGGGTTGACCTCCTTCCAGAAAGATGAAAGAATCATAAGAGGAGGGTTCACGGGAAGGGTGTCCATGAACCCAAAGTGGACCTGAGTAAGAGTGCCTTTGGACCTTTGAGATAGGAAAATTTGTGGCGGTCAGAAAAGGGTTCACGGAGTCGGAATGAGAATTACCACAATTTTCCATTCTCGATTCAAAATGATAAGCAAGAGGTTTACGTTTCATGATATAGGCACAAGTGTGCGGTATTCGTTGATTATCTAGTTTCTACGCACAATCCAAACAAAATATAAGGGTTTGTTTCACCAACTCACTCAGTGAAGGCCGTGAGAGTTCGGCCAATTATCTTGTCAGATTTAACTGGTGAGAATTCAAATCTTGCAAGCCTTTTAAACGAGCTGTTAGGTGCATGTATTTCCCGACCGACTATCCGAATTCTTACGACTAGTTGCACCTACTTTCAGCCAGTATGGGAGTAAGTAAGGACTATAGAACGGCTACCCTTGAGGGCGGAGCCTTACGTAGTGTCCTCTAAACCACCCACTCTGCTAAGGAAATCCGGACCATTTACCGGCTACCCGTTAGATCCTCACTGAGAAGTAGCTAATCGTTGTTGCTAGAATCAGTAGTCAATATAAAAATCATGGCTTGGCTCTATCCTAGTTTATGTATCTCTCCTCGCTGCAAGATAAAGCAAACAATGACGGGGTTTACTCTCCTGCAAAAATTCTTAATTTAATGGGTAATTAAGATCGACTATATTTAGCAGTCCCAATTTTAATTAGGTGATCACTGAAGAATTAAATGAGCACAAATATATACGTCTACCATCCAATCCCAATTTCCTTTAAATTATGTGATAAATCAAGAGGGAGAAATTCGGGAAAAGCCTATGCACGTAAAAACAATGATGCATGCTCAGTTAGAAGACTTACAGTGAATCCTCGCAATCTCCATGTGGGATGCAATACAAGAATTGAAAAATTATTCTATATGAAAATGCAAGCTGATAAGAAATCGCACCTAATCAGAAAGTTCTATTAGCGGGGAAGAAATGAGTTAAATTTGGCTAATTTGAACGATCTAATGTGTGTCTCAATTAAAGTGCAATGTAGCCTTAGATTCCTATGAACACAATCAAAAATATAAATGTTCTGAGAGCCGTACGTGCAGGTCTATCCTAATTGCCACTCAAGTCGGGCCCCACCCTCACCGGAGAGTGAAACAGGCTACGACACACCACAAGAATAGTTCAAGGTCTTTTTACACACGTGAGAGTCCAACCGGACATCGCTATAATGAGCAATTAATTACAGAACTAAAATTACAGAAATAAAAATCCTAGACTCTACGCTCTCTCACGACTTGACTCGATCTTAAATTAATTGCGGCTTTTTGGAGGTTGGTGAAGATGCTTTGGTTTCATGAAAAACCGCTCCACGTACATCGGGTACCTCGCAAGAAAAATAAGAGAGAAAATATAAGAGAGTGACTCAAAAAAATAAGAAAAATAAATGCAGAAGAAAAAATATATGGAATTTATAATGAAAGATTCGGGGGTCAGACTACCCGAATGTGGAAAATCGAACAAAAATTTCAAAACACAAAACTAAGTCGTTTGCCTCCCCGACAACGGTGCCATCTGACAAGTCCGATATTCGCTGTGTTAAAGAGATGATGTTCATTTGTTCGTGCGTAAAAATAAATGTTGTGTCGTTCGTTGTAGGCAGCAATCGGAATTGGTCAAGAAAATAACAACAAATAATTATTCAAATTTTAATTGTGTGGTTTTATGTTTATTTTACTTGGGCAAGTCCCAAGGTCGAACACAAGGAGGCAAAGGAATAACTTAGAATTATGTCTATCAAAATTCGTTTGTGGTTTTTGAGGCAGTTTTTTTTTGTAATTTTTTAATGCAATAGAGGATGCAAAATGCAATTTTGGCATATTTTAGGGACTAAAATGTCAATTACGTTCAAACGATGTCCGAAAAATATGAAACTTGGCCACAATACAAAATATGATGAAATGAATGCACTGTAATATTTTTGGAATTTTGATGCAATATGAATTTTTTTAATCAATTTTTAAATGCAAATAAAGTGAATTTCAATATTTAATTATAATAAATATTAAACCTACTTGTTTTCAAGGGATAAAATTATCTAAGATCTATCACTAGGTGAGGGACCTCAGAAAAATCCTAAACTTTGAAAATGTGAGATCTAATACCTATTAAAAATCAAACACTGAAATATACAAAATGATTTTTACAGGGTAAATTATGCATGCAAATTCAATTCTTTTTGGGCATAATGTTCACCACAATTAATCCTACAAGAGATGATTTTTCGAGAATTTTTAGATCAGCAGTTAATCAAATATAAATTTAAGAGCACGAACTGGGCAAAATCTGTAAATTTCCGCGAAATAAATAATTATTAATTAACCATCAATCACAAAAATGTCTACAATATGTCAAAATGTCGACAATTAATTGAGAAACATCATGCTATTTTTGGATAAATAAAATGACGCAATATATCTGTTAGAAATAAAAGGGAATGACAGGGAATATAAATGCAATAAAATAAATCAAATATACAGGGGGACCTAGTTATAATTACCAAGATTCCAGAGGGTCGTCTTGCAAATTCTCCAGAGGGGAACTTGCCTGGCACGTGCCCCCTGGTCGGTGGGACTGAGGCATAAATAGGAGGAAGTCTGGGGTGTGCCTTGTAATTTTCCTAGAAGATCACGTGTAGAGCACGTGATCCTTGGGGTTCTGGACTTAATGGCGAATCAAGAGGTCATCCGGGTCCTTTCTGCAATTCTGTACACGGTGCACGTGCAGATCACGTGCGGTGGTAGGCTCGGGCAGGAGGGTTGACGCGAGCCTCTATGTGTCGATGTGTCATGCCTCATTCTTGCTCCGAGGCTGGTGACTCGATCTGCACCGCTGATGTCAGTTGATCCGACGGTTGAGCTTCAACATGGATGTACGGTTGAGATTTGGAGCATCGTTGTTGATCGAATGGTCACGGGTGGCCGACACACGGCCATGGGTCGTCGGAGGAGCGGCGAGCGGTGCTGTAGTGCGGCTGTGAAGTTAGCTGGAGAAGAAGGCTCCGTTGATGTCGTGTCATAGCTGTAGCTGGTAGTTGGAAGCTCGCTTAAGGACAGAAGTTGGCCGGTTTTTTCGTTGCTTGATGTCCCGGAGATGACGACGACAAGTGGGCGTCGTTGGTTGTTGTCGGTGAAGGTGTCGATGAAGGCTGGGAGCTTTGTCGATGACGCGGCCCGTTGTCTGGGGCGATTGACATTGATGAACAGAGGGCGAGGATGTCGAACTGGAGGAGTACGATGATAGGGAATTGTGACCGAGGGAGAGTGATGAAGCGGAGGAGGATGGATAAGGGTGAAGCGTCGGAGTAGCATAGGAATACCTGGAGGTTAGGGATCGACGGTGAAGACACCGGAGCGGAGCAGCTACGGATGGCGGGACTGCGACGAGGAGTGGAGGGCCCTCGGATCACGCCCGGTGCTTGGCTGTCATGACCGGAGGCGAGGTACGACGGATGGGGGAGTCGGGGGTGGAGCGGTGCTCTTAAATAGGGCTGAAGAGCGGGATAGCCAGAGATGGAAGGCGGCGCGAGATATACGGAGATGGTTGGTTGCGAGATATACGGAGATGGATGGTCGTGAGATACGCAGAGATGGTTGGCCGCGAGATACGTGATGGAGATCACGGGGGCGGTGCATGCCTGATTGGGAAAGGCAGACGGAGGTAGGAGATGAGCGCAGGCCGTCCGATCGGCTGAGATCGGACGGCTAGGAAAGAGACACGTGGCGCAAAGGAGAGTGGGGCAGCGCACGTGCTTGGCGCATGCCTGGGTGGCACGTGCCTCGCACGTGCGGGGGCGTTTTTAATTTTAATTTTTTTTAAACGAAATAATAAATAAGCCAAAAAAGGTTGACACGTGGCGGCTCCAAGAGCTGCCACGTGTCAGCACCACAAAAATCATAAAGAAAATACTTTGTAAAATGCAAGATAAATAGCAAACGACCTCGGATCGAAAATGTTTCTTCACGAAAATTGCTTGTCTAGATGAGATCTACAACTTTCATGAAGATATCAAAACAAAAATCGATCAAATGCATAAAGTGATTTTTTGGGGTATCCCATGTACATAGAATACCTGGATTTTTTTGAGTTTTGTAATTTTTATACCATTTTTAAACTAGATAAAAATTCGGAAAAATATGATAAAATCAGAAATAAATATTTACACATTAATCTAATTTTTTTATTAGTTGAGAAAAGAGGAGAATAAAAAAAAATGAAAAAGACCAATTTTGTACAGTCGGTTAGTGAAGACTCGGACCCAATTTGTTTCTTTGATTTCAAGCTCATGTTGGATTTGGATTTTTGCGCATTTTAATAAAACTTTTATCAAAGAATATAAATGAAAAAGAAATAATCTAAAATAGGTTACTTATGTACATAAAATAATAGGTCAAAATCGCTAAAATACAAAATGTACAAAAGAGGCCCAAAACCCAACTTTCACATATGAGCTCCGATTCACTTGAACTTGGTTTTGTTTTGAAGGTAATTGAATGTACATTATTTCAAAAGTGAGTAGGATTAAAACGGCCACTGGATGAGGAAGTTATAAGGTTTTTAGTCTGGAAATCCTGAAACCGGGGTTTGGGTTTTTGGTCCACTTATTTGGGTTAGTAATTTTTTTGTATTTTTCATTTATTATTGTTAGTGATATGTACACAGTGGAGGTGATTTTGGGTCATTCGGAGTTTGCTTGAATGAGTTAAAAATCCGGGGAAGTTAGGCTATTTACAGGTCAACTCTGGCTTGGATTTTTGGCTTCTTATTTTGTGCAGAAATTAGTGCTAAAATGCAGTTCTTATTAAAACATGCATGAATGCTAATTATGCACAATAAATGCAGAAATGCTGATGATTTTGAGGGATCTGAGCTTAATTAATGAGATTTAGAGTGATGAATCAGAGATTCATCAATCCGCGGTGGAGATTTCAGGGATTTGGGGCGGCGGTCGATTGGGACGGGAGACGGGAGGTTGACGATGCACTTGCTTGGCGTGTGCCTGGGCGACACGTGTCTCGCACGTGCGCGGCTAGGGAATAAGGCGCACGTGCTTGGCGCGTGCCTGGGCGGTACGTGCCTCGCACATGCGGGTATTTATTTATTTTTATTTTTTTATAAAAACTAATTACTAAAAATGCCCGAAATGGCTGACACGTGGTGGCCCCAGGGGCGGCCACGTGTCAGCACCAGAAAATTCAAAAGTTAAAGATTTTGTAAAAAAACAAAATAAATAGCAAACGACCTCGGATCAAAAAAGTTTCTTCATGAAAATTGCTCGTCTCGATGAGATCTATAGCTTTAATGAACACATAAAAACCAAAATCGATCAAATGAACAAAGTGATATTTTTGGGGTATCCCACGTACATAGAATACCTTGATTTTTGGGTTTTGTAATTTTTATGTCATTTTTAAACCAGATAAAAATCCAGAAAAAGTATGGTAAAATGAAAGATAAATATTTACACTTTAATCTATTTTTGGATTTTTATTAATTAAGAAAAAGAAGAAATAAATAAAAAATGAAAAAGACTAATTTTGTACAGTTGGTTAGTGAAGACTCGGACCCAATTTGTTTCTTTGAATTCAAGCTCAATTTGGATTTGGATTTTTGCACATTTTACTAAAACTTTCATCAAAGAAGACAAATGAAAAAGAAATAAACTAAAATAAGTTAATTATGTACATAAAATACTAGTTCAAAAATCGCTAAAATAGAAAATGTACAAGAGAGGCCCAAAACCCAACTTTCTCATATAAGCTCCGAATCACTTGAACTTGGTCTTTTTTTAAGGTAATTGAATGTAAATTAGTTCAAAAGTAAGTAGGATTAAAACAAACGCTGGATGGGGAAGATATGAGGTTTTTAGTCCGGAAATCATAGAACTAGGGTTTGGGATTTTGGTCCACTTATTTGGGTTAGTGATTTTTTTGTATTTTTCATTTATACTTGTTAGTGATATGTACACAGTGGAGATGGTTTTGGGTCATTCAGAGTTAGCATGAATGAGTTAAAAATCAGGGAAGTTAGGCTATTTACAGGTCAATTTTGGCTTGGATTTTTGGCTTCTTATTTTGTGCAGAAATTAGTGCAAAAATGCAATTCTTATGAAAACATGCATGAATGCTAATTATGCAGAATAGATGCAGAAATGCTGTTGATTTTGAGGAATTTGAGCTTAATAAATGAGATTTAGAGTTATGAAACCGAGATTCATCATCCCCCTATACTTAAAGCATGCTCGTCCCTAAGCATCAAAAAGAAATGCCATGAGGTGAAATGAGATTGGGTTCCATACCAAGAACATGAGCTGAAGGTGAAAGTGAAACTAGACTCGACCTTTGGATTATTTGTGCGGCGGAACTTCTGTGAGACTTAGAATTTTAAAATCAACAGCCTTCAAGTTCTACTCATCATTGTCACAGTTTCGGCTCAGAAGTCATCTTAGATCAATCCTCTTCCCAAAGTATAACCCATGAACATTGAACAACCGAGTCATGTGTGTGTAAGGTTTTAGCTCTTCCCATCCAAACTGCCGGACTACCATGCTCCTCTCCTTTCTAGTAACTCGTCCTCAGGGAGTCAAGTATTTCCTTCTAAGGTCTATCGTGCTGTGTTCACAATCGAATTATGGGAGAAGTTAGAAGAAGGGGAAAAGAACTGGAGGGTGGCCAGTGTAGTCATCTCTCTTTGTGAAGATGGCCAGTGTAGCCAAGTCTCCACCAAGATCTGCAGGTTTTCTTGAAGCTTGGAGCTTTTTGGTCAGATTTTATTTGGTAGAATGCTTCTTTGTATTTGAAATTTTTAGTGGTTCTGCTTGGATCTTGTCATGCCCCTACGGATATAGAATCTTTTTATTCCCGTACATTTTTTGGGGTCTTAGAAAAAATTGTGCCCAGCCGTCCATCCATTTTCCGAAGCTTTATTTCAACCGTACTCCGGTCTTTAGCTTTCCACGCTACCAGAAAAAAAACTCACACAGTCTTTCAACATCCCGTCTGAGTTGAGCTAAGTGCATAGTGCGAGAGTACAAATTAATTCTCTATTCCAGAGTTGTACCCAGAATGAAGAGACCGTGTTAGATACTAAGAGTCAAAACGCTGCACATTGTCATGTGGAACTTAAAGAATTAAGTCAAAGACCTGAAGTTTCTAAAATCCTATTTCTCGGTGATGTTCCTCTGAAAATTAGGTGGATTAAGGTCAAATCCACACCACTCTCGGTTTCAGCTCATAACTCGGTTCAGAACCCAATGACTTTTCATGCGAATGAATGCGATGCTGGATGAAGTGCAGGTGTGTGAAATGCAGACACATTTTTTCTTTTTGTGGTTTTTTCTTGCTTTTTTATGCAAGGGATTTTTTTGATGTAAAAATGAATAAGAAGCCATTTATTTTCAAAAATTTTGGGCAAAGTTAGTGTTAGTAGCAAAACTCTTTTTTCTATTTCTTTTCTTTTGTTTTGTTTGTTTTTTTGAATTAATACCCACCCCGTAAATACATATAGACTTACGTGGAAGTACGAGTATATATACAAACCCCCCTATACTTAGCGAGTGTTGTGTCCCCAGAGCACAAGAAGCGTAAAGAAGACATGGCTCGGGCTAAGCGTAAGAGAGTGAAAAAGGAAAAGAACAAGATTTACAGAACCGCCCCCTATACTTAGACTATGAACAATCTAAGTATAAAAGAAGAGTGGGAAAAATGAAGTGATTGGGGTATGTGAATGAGGAGAATATATACAGGTGGACATCGGTTCCCCCTATACTTAGGCTCTGTTCAGCCTATGTATAGAAGAAGAGTGGAAGTGAGGTGATCGTGAGATGGGGAGAATGATATATACAGATGGCATCGATCCCCCTTATACATAGGCCTTGGCCTATGTAGAGGAAGAAGCTGTATAAGGAGATCGATGAGGTTGGGAGGGAGGGTGGATAGCTGGTGATTAAGGCGGTTTTTGGCTGATCTTTTTGTGAGCCTGTGATGGGAGATCAGTATAACGAGATGGAGATGAAGCATATGATTCCCAACTATTATCAGTGTCATCCTCAGAAAAATCATGAAGGATAGTAGATGAAACATTTGAGTCAGATGAAAGATAGCCATCATCAGAGTTATCCTCATAGGAATAGTATTTGAATGTAGACACACTCCATATATTCATGTTTTTTTGTTTCTTCAATTATTTTCTCAAAATTCGTTCCTTTTTAGGATCAAGCGGTTTGTCCTCGGATGAATACTCGGAAGTACCAGTCTTAGTCAGATCATAATAAATAATTCTAGTGTACTTGAAGAGGGCCGGAGCATCAGCTTTGGATGAATAGTAGTTAGGAACGGGAGTTGTCCAACGAGAGTCGAATTTTAGATCCTTGCGAAGATACGGCTTTAGAGCTGTCAAACAGACTTCACTCATGTAGATTACCTTTTCCGGACCTAATGTGGGATCATCAGTTGATTCCTCTTTGGAAAGGTCAAAGGTGACTTTCTTTTTCTTGTTTCGTGAAGGTATCGGTTCACTTGAGTATCCAGATGAATAGCCATTGGAATTCTTCTCCTTGGTCGGTGTTTGGGCTGCGTGTTTGTTCTTAGTCTTCTGAATGTTGGTGCACTCTCTATTTGGGATGATTTGGTCAAGGTATTCAGAGAAGGTTGCTCCAGGGTGTGACCATGCATATGTCTCATGATCATAGAAGAAGGATTTGTCTATTTTGAGATCCGCAGGTATTGAAAAACTGGGGAGAGTCTCTTCATGTTCGTTCTCAATTGATTTGACATTGGAACATTCCTGTGTCAAGTTGATGTGATCCATGTAGTCAGAATAGGTTGACCCAAGGTGTGCCCATGCATAAGTCTCTAGATCATATGATTCACATACTCGATTCTCCATGGTGAGCAGCTGGGAATGGAGCAGGGGGAGATTCTCTAAACGGATAGTCTCATCAACAACCGCTATCTCAAGTGTAGCAGTGAGGTAGGGCTCTTCAACCGCTTCATTGTTACGGTTGTCGGGGATATCGTGGGTTGCCTCAGAAGATCGTGGTTCCTCAAAGACAGGGTCAGATATAAGTGCTTCCAATGCTTTAAAATTGATTTCCTGTGTCTCACAATCAATAATTGCCTTAGACAATGCTAAGGATTGCTTTCCAAGAATAATTGGAGACTGGGTGAATTCTCCTTGATGCTCAATATCAATGATCGTGAATTTCACTTTGAGCGGAGCACCTTGGAATATCATGATGACAGAAATAATTCCTCTCGGCCGCTTTATTGATCGGTCAGCCAATTGAACAATCTCTCGTTTCTTCCTGATCGGTCCGAGGTTGAGTTCGTGAAATACAGAGGTCGGGAGATATTGATCGGTGAATTGTCATCAATCCGAGCATGGGTGAAAATTGTGTCTTTGATCATGCAATCAAATCTGGGCAATCGCTTCACTATGCGGCTCTTGGTTTTTCTCCTTAACACCAAGGAGGAGGCCATGACAAGATATGTCTTTCAGTTTTTGTCCGTATCATGCCCGACATTTTGATCATTAATTTTTCCATTACAAATCCTTTGAGGTCGGGGAAGTGTTCAATAGCTTTTATAAAGGAAAGTTCAAAAATCAATCGTTTCTCCAGTGCTTCCCGTAAAGAAGGATCCAAATTCTTCAACTCTTCTTCAGTCTCAATTTTTATGAAATTTTCTGGATTTTCGATTTTTTGGTGTTTTTGAATATTCCTATTTTTTGGTATTTTCTATGTGGTGTGGTGATGTGGTGTGTTCCTCAGATGAGAAGGGACTTTGATATTCAGAGTACGAGTCAGAGGCATAGTCATTTCTAGGGTAATAATATGCAGAAGTGTCGATGTCAGAATCATCCCTAGGTCTTTGAATATCCTCAAAATTTTCAATCTTAGATCCAATTATTTCCTCATTCATTTTTATGTCTGAGCCACCAGATATTGAGATTAATCGGTCGGTAAATTTTTGAAATCTATCCTCCATTAATTCAAATCTTTTATTTATCCTCGAAATATTACTTTCAAAATTATGTTCATGATCAATCATGGGAGCAGTCGGTTTGTGTTAAATAATTTCATCTTCCATTTTCCTGAAGGTGCTGAGAGGAGAATTTCTTTGAATATCCAATATATGATCATTATTTTCTAAAATTTTCTCCTCAAAAATTATATAAGGAGGCTGCTCTGTGGAAGGGTTTTGCGGGAATGCGTAGGTCTCATACTCAACATGTCGTGACTCGGGCATGTCATCCTGGATTGAGTAGAGTCTACTTCCATGGTCATGATTGATCGTATCCTCAAATAATGGGGTCATACATAGTGCATATGTGTCGATCTCATCCATGTGGTCCTCTGTATGTATAGGTTGATCAAATGAGTGATATTTAGGTTGGCCAATAGGGATTTGATCGTTGTGGTCAATCCAACGCTGATGATCAATAAGTGCGGGTCTTTCCTTCTGGGTTTGGTTTCTCGTCCAGTCATGAGTCTCAAAGGTATTTTGATCCTGAAATGGTTTATTAGCGAGAAACCGAGAATAAGATGGTTCAGTCCAAGATGGTAGGTGGTCATGTGCGGTCGGATGATTCGAGTAGGAATTCAATGAGGGGGTTGAATTCATCCGCAGGTGAAAGTCTCCCGTAAATGTTGGAGGATTATTTAAAGAAGAGGATTTAGTTGATTTGGGACTAACCGAGACAAATTCATTTTCATAGTATAGCTCCGGTGGATTTATAGATAAATGTTTGGCCATTTTTGAAAGAGCTGAAAAGAATGATGGTTTGGGTTTGCAATGAATTTCATGATCTGCATGCGGAGAGTTTTTGGACAAAAGTTCCATGATGAGGTTTAAATCAAGAAATGAGAGAGATGATTGCACGGGATAGTCAAAAGAAATTTTATCAAATGTGTGGCTATTGATCTTCGAAATTGGTTCACGCACACCAATGCAAACACAAATCAAACCCTAGGTTCACCAACTCACACAATGAAGCCATAAGAGTTCGCCTATTATCTTTTCAATTTTTGTTGGTAATAAATCAATCTTGACAAAAATTTAGCGAGCTGTTAGGTGCTGAAATTTTTGTAATGACTGGCCTGAATTCTTACGACTAGTTACACCTACTTTCAGCTAGTATGGGAGTAAGTACAGACCGTAGAACAGCTACCCGTTACTTGAGGATGGAGCCTTACGCAGTGTCCTCTAAACCACCCACTCTGTTATGAAAATCCGGACCGTTTACCGGCCACCCGTAGATCCTCACTGAGAAGTAGCTAATCGTTTTTTAGCAGAATCAGTAGTCAATATGAAAATTCGGATTGGGCTCTAGCCTTAAGTGTCGTCTCTCGCTCACTCAGAAAAATAAAAGCATCCAAGGTCGGGTTGCTCTCTGATGAATCCACGATTCATCGCCTTTATTCTTTTATTTTAGCATCATTTCCTTGGTCAAACACATGTAAATACCACTAATTCCATAAAATTACCATTTTGCATACATTTATTAATTATGCATTTTTAACACTTTTTGTACATAAATAAAAGAATAAAGAAGAAAAGAATAAGAAAGGATGTATTTATGCAATAAATACAGACTGACCTAAACCCCGAGAGAAGGTCAAGACTTGACCTGATCGACCAGGAATAAAGTAGGGGGAGATAGGGTCTTCTGTCAGAAAAACCAAAAATATTTTGTAAATATTTTTCTTGTATATTTGTATAAAACTTGTATTATTTTATTTATACATAATTTGACTTCAAATTATTTATTTTTGTCAATAAAAGTTGTTAATAAAATTGTGTTGTAAACAATAAAAATATTTGTAAATTAAAATATTGTATATATTGCAAGTAATTACACCTAGAAAAAGCCGCAAAGCGATAATTGAAACATCAATTCTGGCTCCGTACGAACTCAAATTGAACCAAACTCACTTCCATCATGCTCTAAATTAAATTATCTTTCAAATGGCTATGGTTTCATAATTTTTGGAGTTACGGTTAAAAAGTCGGTTTTGTGGGGTGTTTTGTGCAGTTTTCCCATATACTTGATGTACATATATTTATTTTTATATAATGTTTATAATTGTAAATATTATTTTCAATAAAAATTAAAAAATTAAAATAAAAAAATTTTTTATAAAAATATTTCCTTATTTGTACCTATGTATATTGTATTATATGTGCATAATGTATGTATACAATTAACTTCCTTTTATAAAATCCACCAAAAAATTAATTATCTAACTTTAATTAATTAATATAATGTAATTACGAATTTTATATTTATATTTAATTATTTAATTCATTTATTTGATTTGACAACTTACCTTTTATATAAGATTTGATTTTATTCCTTTAATGGTCACCATTAAGGTGGCTAATTCATTTTTGGTAATTACTTTATTTATTTATTTAATTTAATTCCGAATTTCGAAATTAAATAATTAATTATTTTATTTATTCAATTATTATATTTAATTAACAAATAAACGCTTTCCTTACTTGTAAATATTTTCTATTTTTGATTTTCGTCTCATTTTAATGGGCTCCTCCTCCCTCATTTCCTCTTGATCAATCTTTGGAGAGAGGAGCCCGATCTCCGAGAGCTATTCGTTGTAGAAGGGTGCCCAGCCTCCGATCCGGTCGGTGATAGCGATTTGAGCTTCGTCGACGCCATCACGGCATGTCCGATCCCAAGGTGAGATCCGAATTTTATTTCATGTCATCTCCCATAGGTAATCGTAGGCTTAGTTTTTTAATCTTATTTTATTAGCTCTTAGATCTTTAAAAATCCCACAAAATTTCACCACCTATTTTCGTGCCAAAAATCGATTTTTCATTTCATCTCGTGATCTCGACATTTCTTTTTCTACCTCATGCAACCACACACCTCCGGCCACGCACGGTGGTCGGAGTCTTCAGATCTATCCCCCATATCTCGCCAAGATCCATCCACGTTCATCCTTCCATAATTTGTGCATAAATAAAAAATAAAAATAAATTTTTTGTTCTTCTTTTTATCTCTAACATTTCTTTTGTAGGTAAAATAAAAATAAAAAAATTTACTTCTATCTCTAACTCTTGTTTTGCAGGAGATTTAAAAAAAATTAAAATTTAAAAAGAACAGAAAAATTTTCTTATTTCTGTTTGCATTTCTTATTAAAAAATTAAAAAAAAACATTTTTTATTATCAGTCTGTATAAAAAAACCAATTAAAAAATAAAAAATCAGGGCTGCAGCCCCCGCACGCCAGCGGCGCGCACGCCACCCGCGGGAGGGTCGCGCCACCAGAACGCCGCGCTGCCGCGCCCGCGTGGTACCTCCTCTCCGCCCGTCCGTGCGCTGCCCCTGCACGCACCCCGAGCAGAACCCAGCGGCCCGGCCCTCCTCTGTTGCCCCACCGCGCGGTCCACCGACGCGGGCCGTTGCCTCCCGGCGAGGCGGCGCATAACCTCCCGCTCCAGCGTCCAGCCGTCCTCCGCCATGTGCCACCCCACACGCCCCAGCACGGGTCTCCCCTCCGTGTAACCTGCTCCAGGTCCGCCCACCAGCGCGGCTCATCCCCGGCCGCCCACGCCCCTCCACTCCAGCGGTGGCGCGCGCCCCACCAGCGCGCGGTGCAGCCGCTGCGGCCTCTATGCCGCCCGCACCTCGCTCTCCTGCCAAGTCCAGGGCCGCGCCCCACGCGTGCGCCACTGCGCGCAACCGTGCGGCCCCAGCCGCCATCTCCGTCCTCCCTTCAGACGCCTCCACCGTGCGTGCTCCGCCGCGCCTCGCCGTTGAGCGGCGCCGACCGTGCACCTCCACCTTGCTGAAGAAGAAAGGCGGCGGCGGCCTCTTCCCACTTGCCCTCTTCCCGTTTGAAGAAGAAAAGAACGAACCCTAGGGCTTTACTTTATTGGGGAAAATTTTAATCAAAGCCCCTGAACATTTGCATAAATACAGAAACGTCCCCGTCCTCAAATCAGATCACATGGGACGCACATGACTATGGTTAATTTGTGAAAATCATTCTCAAATTTATTTTTATTACAATTCAGTCCAAAACTTTTGCTTATTTATATTTTGGTCCCTGAACTGCAGAACAATAATTTACTTGTTCTTTTCATTGAAATAAATGTTTTTATTAGTCCAAAAATTCTGAGAAAATTGTGCTATGTTCCTGCTGTAGCTTTTAACCCTGTATAAAATTCTCATTGCATTTCGTTGAGTTTTGGTATATTAAAAAAAATAAAAACAGTGATATTTTGTCAGCCCGAAATTTGAAAATTCATAAAAATTCGAAAATTAGCTTAAAAATTCCAAAAAAAATTTGTAAGTGTATTTTATTGTGTTTTATTTTCAAACCAATTTGTGTGCATTTTTCATTTATAAAACTCTAAAAAATGCAAAATACGAAAAATCTTATAAAAATTGTAGAAAATTTTAGAAAAGTCCAAAAATGGTAATTTCAGTCCCTGCTTGTAGATATTTTCTTGTAGTTTATATTAAAAATAACTTACAGGAGTTTTGAGCTTTTAAAGGCTTTTTAACTAGCAAAATACTCCCGTTAGTGCATTGTTTTCTTTATTTTCCATTGTTTCTTTTTTAGAAAATCACAAAAATATCAGAAAAATACAAAAAAATTACTAAAAATATTTTAATATATATAAAACCCAAAAACATTTTCCTTGTTATTTTCTAAGCATTTTTGGTTATTTTGAAAAATACAAAAATAGTGTGATTCGCGTGTGTTTTTATTCTTTTTGTCTCATTCAATAAAAATTTAAAAAAAAAATAAATTCAAAAACCACTAAAAATTAATTTCCGAAAAGTGACTACAAAGTTTTTAAATCGTGCTCCTTGTGTTCGACCTTGGTCGGTATACCAGGTAAAAAGAATAGCAAAAAGCCGCTTACATTATTTTGATTGATTTATCTTTCTTGTTTTGAGTGGTTTAATTTATTTTTCCGTTGACCGAATCGTGCGGTTGAGAACAACGACTTTGGCCTATTATTTTTATCCATCTCGACTATACGATTTTCGGCTCATCAGAATGGCGTCGTTGCCGGGGAGCACGGGTTTGTAGTCATTTTTCTGTTTTATCTCTCTAAATTATAATTGTTTTCTGACCTTCTCTCTTTGATTTTTGTGCGAGGTACTGCTTGGACAACTTGGAGTTACTTTTTGGAGGACCCGCACAGGAGGAAGAGCAAGGAGGAGAAGAAGAATTTTTATTTCTTGAGAGAACAATATTTGTCTTGTAATAATTTAGGACTCTTGGACTTGTGAACTTGAACTTTGTTTCTCGGGGTTTGTTTCATCGAGCACCGGTGTGCTCGGGGGACCTCACCGATATTTTCTGTATTTTTTTAATTAACTGCCATAACTTGCTAGTTGATTTTCGTGGTTTTAGCCCCTAGACGTAGGAATTTTGATTGATTGTGACGTAATTTTTTAAAGCCCAACACCTAATAGAATATCTGTTCCTATAGAACGTTTGGACCTTACTAAAAACAAGAATTAAAAAGTTCTTCACGATCAATAGAAGTTGCTCGTCTAAGGCTGATTTCCACGTGCATCATATAGTTAGTTTACATTTTGTATTTAATTTATGCGCGGATCATATTGCATGTAGAGTGCTGGAGTAAGGTATGCATTTTCTATCTCTGCATGCATCATCGTGTTTGACAGTGCATTGGCTTTTTCGACTTCCTCCCCCTGCTTTCGACTCAAATTAATCAAAGAGGACATCAAAAATCTTGTTAGGCGTTATTCTTTTGAAAAAAATCCAAAAAAATCAAAAATCAAAAATAAAAAATTGGGACTGCTAATTGAACTTGACTCTAAAATTAAACATAATTGACCACTTCATTGTATTGTGAGAGCAATCCCCTCATTGTTTGCACTTTTACTTTCTCGCGTACACACTAAGGAGTAGTGTCCAAATCCTATTCAAGCCTTCTAAGTGTTTGTACAACTTTTATTGATCACATAACTCAAAAATTGAAAAGATAAAGACCGAATCTCACGGTCAGATTTGTGTTGAGTTGGTGAACTGGGGGTTTGCTTTGTGTTTTGTATGTCTTTGGTGTGAGTCGGTTACGATCATTCTTCTATCATTAGCAGTCACCTTCTATCTCTATACCACCCTCCCTCCCTTCTATCTCTCTCTTCGTTACTGCCTTCTCTTTCTTTCACTCCCTTCTATCCCTCCCTCCCTTCATTTTCCTCGCTTCGTGATGGGTTGCCTTCCATTCCAGCCGAATTTTGCGGCTTCGACATTTCGTACCCATCATTCCCGTCCACTCTCGTGGGAGGTCGGAACCCTATCCCATTTCCCATCTTTTCCCTACCCACCCTCCCATTTGGGACATGCTGTGAGTGAAGTCCGAAGACTTCAGATTGACCATATACGAGACACGGGTGTTCACCTTGCTGGGATGAGAGTGCATCCCATAAGAGATCATATGGTGCAGTTGCATGCTTTAGATGACTTCTATCCTAGGATGATGGATGAGAACATAGATCAGGAAGCACACTCCGCTTTTACTTTGAGAACATTCGTTCTGGATTTAGAGTTCATTGATCTACTGCCAAAATTCTTAGGGTATGTGCACGAGGAACCATATTTGCATATCGATGAACTTGAGGATATTTGTAGATCACGATCATATTCGGATATCACTTCTGAGGAAATGATGTTGATCACCTTCCCATTTACACTTCAGAGTAGAGCCAAGAGTTGGCACAGACGATTGGGAAGGAAGATTGCTATGTGGGGAGATTTATGATCATTATTTTTGCAGAAATTTTACCCCCAACGTAGAGCAGAGATGATGCAGTCGTGTATTCGTGAATTTTCTGTAAACCCCCAGAAGCCATTGATAGATTCATGGTTGAGGTTACAAGAACTTGTGAGGCGATTTTTGGATAATGGATTTTCGATGACTGACCTTACCCATATCACCATGAGGGGGAGGACCGCAGAGCAGATTGCATATGTCATTTCCTCGTGTGGTGGTTTACACCACAGTCTTGACCTGGATTTAGTTGAGACCATCTTGGATTCACTTTCAAACACTCCATATTCACTAGATGATTTATTCAGGACAACACATGAGGGGGAGATGACAACAGTTGAGTGTGTGACACATCATGCCGATCTTTACAGCACACACAAATTAAAAGATATGGATGCTACTACTTCTCATATGACGGATGTGTTTCCTACTATTGTGAGTTCCCAGAGCCGGACATTGGTTGAGGACCAATTGGATTTTCAGTCAGATTTTGAGCCAGTCCCGCTCTGTCACGTAGAAGATTCTTCGATTCTAGATCTGCTAGGATCCCAAGAGATACAGGAGGAGCCCACATTTCAGCCATCCTTAGAGTCATTCTAGTGTCCATGTCCAGTTGATTCAGTGTCTTCTCTTCAGGAGATCTTCTCAGATTCGGAGATATACTTGGATTCATCTCAACAGAGAGAGCTTGATGAGGGACCGATTCTGGATTTTACAGACCTTGATAGTCCCGTATTTGAGCCATGTATCCTTCCATTTGATGAGGTCGATACATTTTTGGAGGACATGACATTTGACAGCATTGATCCCCAATTTCCTGATAATTCGGCATTACTCCCTGAGGGTTATCTGTAGGAGGATGCCATGGACCATGTGTACTCGGTTTCACTTTCTGGGAGTGTATTCGATTTGTCGGATCACGAGACCGAGTATTTTGATATTTCTGATAATGAGTTTGATGATTCTCTCCTCGACGACCCTCGCGAGGATTACCCGATCTTTGAGGTATTCGATGATTTTACTGATTTGTCTACATTATATGCATCGGATATAAACCTTTATAGCGAGTCTCCTGATCATGACCTTCCATATCTATTTGAGATGGTGATTAGCATGGAGGATTCACTGCTAGATCCTTTCTTCTCTACGTTCGACTTTTTCGGCTCTGCCCTTTCACTCCATACAGATCTTGAGCCGACGATTTCTTTTGTGCTACCGGAGCCCGACTTCATCTACCCATATCTTTACCCGGTAGCAAACACCCGCCTGACTGTTTATCTGGGTGTTATCATTTACTCTCTTGACCCTCCCGATCGCGTTGTTGTTCTCCCACCGAGACTACAACGACAGTATGGTATTCGCCTGACAGATGACGTCCTGAACCTTGACACGGCGTTATCCTAACATTTGCGCCCAGCTAGGGGCGTAAACTCTAGCGCATGTTGAGAGGCACCTCAACATCGACTAATGTCTGTATAGATCATCTGTCCATATCATACATTCTTTCTGTCTCACACCCCATCTTCATATCATGATTATTCCATACTTAGGGTGTACTTTACCCTAAGTATAGGGGGGTGTCAGATGTGTGATTATTCTTTTTATTCTTTTTACCTTTGTTTTGCTGCTTATACTTAGGGATATTTTACCCTAAGTATAGGGGAGGTAAACTCTGTACATTCTACTCCTCGATTTTCCCTTTGTCTACAGTCTTTTATACTTAGGATTACTTGATCCTAAGTATAGGGGGATCACTGACTCCTATTGATTTTATTCTTTTATTCGTCGTTGCAGTATACTATTCTTTTCACTTTTCTATATGCAGCACGAGTTATGTCTTTCTTTTCAGCTCTTTGATCAGTATGAGGACATAGTTCGAGCTAAGTATAGGGGTGTCGTATATATTGTATATATACTTTAGCCATAACTCGTACTTTCAAATTTTTTTAATATGGCTAAAATATTTTGTAAATACTTAAAAAAACTAACTAATAAAAAGATGCAGAAAATTCCTCAAAATTCTTTTTGTATATATTGATTAATAAATCAGGTGAAAATATTTTAAAAAATATTTTGAAAGTAGTTTGAAAATCTATTTGAAAAATCTTTTGAAAACTATTTGAAAAATGTTTGAAAAATATTTTCAACCTTTGTAAAAATATTGTGGTTTGTAAAAATTTTTCTTTTTGTGTAAAATAAAATTATTTTGTAAAAACTATTTGCAAATGTTTGGAAAAATGGTTGAAAATTTATTTTGAAAATCTATATATACTGTTTGAAAAATGTTTGCAAAATAATTTTCAAATGTGTGTAGATGTTTGTAAAATTGTGTGAAAAAATATTTTGGACTATAGTTTTCAAAATTCTTTGTAAAATCATTTTCTAAAAAATTTGAGGAATATATGCATCACAAAAATTAAAAAAATAAAATAAAATAAATAAAATAAAATTAAAAAAAAACCCCAACTCTGTATATACTTGTATATATTACTAACTTTTTGCATTAAAAAACCCATGTGCATGTGCATCATCATTTTTCAAAAAAAATCCATAAAAATTTCAAAATCTCGAAAATTGTTTCACAAAAAGATTTTGTTTTCTTTCCCTTGCATGTACACACTTTCTTGCATTTGCATTTGCATGAGCATTTTTCAGGATGATTTTGCATTTAGACTAAGTCTGGAATAAATTTGAAGAATGAAGCTTAGTTGGACCTTAATGCACTTAATTTCAGAGGAACCATATAAGATTTGGAGTTAAGACTTTTCGGGTCCTAGAGACTTAATTCTTTGAGTCCATAAGACTATGTTCACATGTCATCTTGATTAGTCTAAGTAGAATATTTAACAACACAGGTATGATTCTTTCAGACCGTGGCTTACCTTGGACAATGCACTTTACACGTAGCTCTTCATGGAGGAGGTAGTGAGGGGGCATAATCTTTTGGCTTGGGGTAGTATACGAGGGTAATACATCTAGGCGGAACCTATCGTCCTCCTCTAGGGAGGGAAGTGCGTCTCAACCTAGTCTGGTGATGTTGAGGTCTAAAGCCAGGAGCTGTGGGGTTGCAATAATGCTTCAAAAGAGGGATAGTCTACTTGCTCAAGAAGAAAAACTCCTTATGTACATGCTGCACCTTGTATATATTGTCAAAAAAAGAGAAAAAAATGCAAAATCTCCAAAAGTGGACAGGCCTGATAGAAAAATAAAATGCCTGTCGGAGTGTATATACAAGTGAAAAAAAAGAATAAGAGCTTCAAAGTCATATATTTGTGAGCTTGCAGCGGGTGACATGGCTACACTGGTCATGCATCCAAGGATATGTAACTACACTGGTTACCGTCCATTCTCTTCTCCATCCTCTCTTCTTGAGCTAGTTGTACTTGAACTTAGAAGGGAATATCTCCACTCCTCGAGGAAAGAGTTGCCAGACCGGGGGATTAGAGTTACCTTGTTGAGAGAGTCTGTTTCTTTGCTACTTTTGAGATGAGGAGCTATACTTCACTCACACGTACAAGTAACAATTCATAGTCATAAGAATTTGTGTATGTAGACTTGTTCTGATTTGACTAGTGAGGAGACCTGAATAGGAGTCTTATGGAACTTAGGGGCTGTTAGGTTTTAATTCCATTTCCCATTAAGGTTCCGACGCACTAATAATCCAAAGGTCTGACAGAGCTCCAGACTACATTTTTATGAAGATAAGTTTGAAAATCAACATTGTTCTAACTTCTTTCCTTTTTCTTTTTCTTTATTTTTGTTTTCACTTATTTTCCAAATAAGTGTTTGCTATGGGACTAGCAAAGGTAAAGTATAGGGGAATGATGAATCCACGATTCATCGCCTTTATTCTTTTATTTTAGCATCATTTCCTTAGTGAAACACCTGTAAATACCATTAATCCATAAAATTACCATTTTCCATGCATTTGTTAATTATGTATTTTTAACACTTTTTGTACATAAATAAAAGAATAAAGAAGAAAAGAAATGATGTATTTATGCAATAAATACATACTGACCTGAACCCCGAGAGAAGGTCAAGACTTGACTTTATCGACCAGGAATAAAGTAGGGGGAGATAGAGTCTTCTGTCAGAAAAACCAAAAATATTTTGTAAATATTTTTCATGTATATTTGTATAAAACTTGTATTATTTTATTTGTACATAATTTAACTTCAAGTTATTTATTTTTATCAATAAAAGTTGTTAATAAAATTGTGTTGTAAATAATAAAAATACTTGTAAATTAAAATATTGTATATATTGCAAGTAATTACACCCAGAAATAGCCGCAAAGCGATAATTGAAACATCAATTCTGGCTCCATGCGAACTCAAATTGAACCAAACTCACTTCCATCATACTCTAAATTAAATTATCTTTCAAATGTCTATGGTTTCATAATTTTTGGAGTTACGGTTAAAAAGTCAGTTTTGTGGGGTGTTTTGTGCAGTTTTCCCATATACTTGATGTACATATATTTATTTTTATATAGTGTTTATAATTGTACATATTATTTTCAATAAAAATTAAAAAATTAAAATAAAAAAATCTTTTATAAAAATATTTTCTTATTTGTACCTATGTATATTGTATTATATGTGCATACTATATGTATATAATTACTTCCTTTTATAAAATCCACCAAAAAAATTAATTTTCTAACTTTAATTAATTAATTTAATGTAATTACCAATTTTATATTTATATTTAATTATTTAATTCATTTATTTGGTTTGATAACTTACCTTTTATATAAGATTTAATTTTATTCCTTTAATGGTCACCAATAAGGTGGCTAATTAATTTTTGGTAATTACTTTATTTTTTATTTATTTAATTCTAAATTTCGAAATTAAATAATTAATTATTTTATTTATTTTATTATTATATTTAATTAAAAATAAACACTTTCCTTATTTGTAAATATTTTCCATTTATGATTTTCGTCTCTTTTTTAATGGGCTCCTCCTCCCTCATTTCCTCTTGATCAATCTTTGGAGAGAGAAGCCTGATCTCCGAGAGCTACTCGTTGCAGAAGGGTGCCCAGCCTCTGATCCAGTCGGTGACAGCGATTTGAGCTTCGTCGAGGCCATCACGACGTGTTCGATCCCAAGGTAAGATCCGAATTTTATTTCATGTCATTTCTCGTAGGTAATCGTAGGCTTAGTTTTTTAATCTTATTTTATTATCTCTTAGATCTTTAAAAATCCCACAAATTTTCACCACCTATTTTCACGTCCGAAATCGATTTTTCATTTCATCTCGTGATCTCGACATTTGTTTTTCTACCTTACGCAACCACACACCTTCGGCCACGCACGGTGGTCGGAGTCTTCGGATCTATCCCCCATATCTCGTCAAGATCCATCCCCGTTCATCCTACCATATTTTGTGCCTAAATAAAAAAGAAAATAAAATTTTTGTTCTTCTTTTTGTCTCTAACATATGTTTTGCAGGTAAAATAAAAATAAAAAAAATTTACTTCTATCTCTAACTCTTGTTTTGTAGGAGAATTAAAAAAATAAAAATTAAAAAGAACAAAAAAATCTTATTATCTCTGTTTGCATTTATTTTTAAAAAATTAAAAAAAAATTATTATCAGTCTGTAAAAAAAACCAATTAAAAAATAAAAAAAATCAGGGCTGCAGCCCCCGCACGCTAGCGGCGCCCGCGCCACCCGCGGTAGGGCCGCGCCACCAGAACGTCACGCCGCCGCGCCTGCGCGGTACCTCCTCTCCACCCGTCCGTGCGCTGCCCCTGCACGCACCCCGAGCAGAACCCAGTGGCCCAGCCCTCCTCTGCAGCCCCACCGCGCGATCCGCCGACGCGGGCCGCTGCCTCCCTGCGAGGCGGCGCGTAACCGCCCGCTCCACTGTCCAGTCGTCCTCCGCCGTGTGCTACCCCACGCGCCCCAGCCACGTGGCCCCTCTGCGCAGGTCTCCCCTTCGCGTAACCTGCTCCAGGTCCGCCCTCCAGTGCGGTGCGTCCCGGCCGCCCATTCCCCTCCACTCCAGCGGCGACGCATGCCCCACCAGCGCGCGGCGCAGCCGCTACGGCCTCTGTGCCGGCCGCACCGCGCTCTCCTGCCGCATCCAGGGTCGTGCCCCACGCGTGCGCCGCTGCACGCAACTGTGCGGCCCCAGCCGCCATCTCCATCCTCCATCTAAACGCCTCTAGCGCGTGTGCTCCGCCGCGCCTCGTCGTTGAGCGGCGCCGACCGTGCGCCTCCACCTTGCTGAAGAAGAGAGGCAGTGGCGGTGGCCTCATCCCACTTGCCCTCTTCCCCTTTGAAGAAGAATAGAACGAAGCCTAGGGCTTTACTTTATTGGGGGAAATTACAATCAAAGCCCCTGGACATTTGCATAAATACAGAAACGTCCCCGTCCTCAAATCAGATCACATGGGACGCACATGACTATGGGTAATTTGTGAAAATCATTCTCAAATGTATTTTTATTACAATTCAGTCCAAAACTTTTGCTTATTTACATTTTGGCTCTGAACTGCAAAACAATAATTTGCGTGTTCTTTTCATTGAAATAAATGTTTTTATTAGTCCAAAAATTCTGAGAAAATTGTGCTATGTTCCTGCTGTAGCTTTTAACCGTGTATAAAATTCTCATTGCATTTCGTTGAGTTTTGTTATATTAAAAAAATAAAAACAGTGATATTTTGTCAGCCTGAAATTTGAAAATTCATAAAAAATTGAAAATTAGCTTAAAAATTCCAAAAAAAAATTCTATAGGTATATTTTGTTGTGTTTTATTTTCAGACCAATTTTTGTGCATTTTATTTATAAAACTTTAAAAATTGCAAAATACGAAAAACTTTATAAAAATTGTAGAAAATTTTAGAAAAATCCAAAAACAGTAATTTCAGTTCCTGATTGTAGATATTTTTTTGTAGTTTATATTAAAAATAATCTACAGGAGATTTGAGCTTTTAAAGACTTTTTAACTTGCAAAATACTCCTGCCAGTGCATTATTTTCTTTATTTTCCATTGTTTCTTTTTTAGAAAATCACAAAAATATCAGAAAAATCTGAAAAAAAATACCAAAAATATTTTAATATATATAAAACCCAAAAACATTTTCCTTGTAATTTTCTAGGCATTTTTGATTATTTTGAAAAATACAAAAATAGTGTGATTCGCGTGTGTTTTTATTCTTTTTGCCTCATTCAAAAAATTAAAAAAATATAAATTCAAAAACCACTAAAAATTAATTTCCAAAAAGTGACTACAAAATTTTTAAATTGTGCTCCTTGTGTTCGACCATGGTCGCTATACCAGGTAAAAAGAATAGCGAAAAGCCGCTTACATTGTTTTTATTGATTTATCTTTCTTGTTTTGAGTGGTTTACTTTATTTTTCCGTTGACCGAATCGCGCGATTGAGAACAACGACTTTGGCATATTATTTTTATCCATCTCGACTGTACGATTTTCGTGTCATCACTCTCCCACAAAAATTCTTGATTTTATGGGTTATTGAAGATCGACTATATTTAGCAGTCCTAATTTTAATTAGGTGGTCACTGAAGAATTTAAATGAGCACAAATACACGTCTATCGTCCAGTCCTAATTTCCTTTAAAATTATGTGATAAAACAAGAGGGAGAAGTTCGGGAAAAATTGATGCACGTGAAAAAAATATGATGTATGCTCACTTAGAAGACTTACAGTGAATTCTCGCAATCTCCATGTTGGATGCAATGCAGAAATTGAAAATTTATTCTATATGGATGCAAGCCGATGAAAAACTGCACCTAGAAGAAAGTTCTATTAGCGGGAAAGAATTGAGTTAAATTTGGCTAAATTGAACGATCTAATGTGTGTCTCAATTAATAGTGAATTGTGGCTTAATTCCTACGAGCACAATCAAAAAATTAAAATGCTCTAAGAGCCGTATGTGCAAGTCTATCCTAATCGCCACTCAAGTCAGGCCCCACCCTCACCGGAGAGTGAAACAGGCCACGACACACCACAAGAATAGTTCAAGTTACACACGCGAGAGTCCAAACATACACCGTTATATATGAGCAAATAATTACAGAAATAAAATTGCAAAAATTAAAATCCTATACTCTATGCTCTCTCACGACTCGACTCGATCTTAATTTAATTGCAGCTTTTTTGAAAGTCGGTGAAGATGCTTCGGTTTCTTGAAAAATCGCTCCACGTACGTTGGGTACCTCGCATGAAAAATAAGAGATAAAATATAAGAGAGTGACTCAAAAAATATTCAAAAAAAATGAGAAAAATAAATGCTGAAAGTAAAATAAAATAAATTATAGGAAAAAATAAATATGGAATTTATAATGAAAATTTTGGGGTCAGACTACCCGAATACGGAAAACCAAACAGAAATTTTCAAAACACAAAACTAAGCCGTTTTCCTCCCCTACAACGACGCCATCTGACGAGTCCGAAATTCGCTGCGTTAAAGATGTGTATTTGTTGATCGTAAAAATTAATGTGTCGTTCCGTTGTAGGCGGCAATCGGAATCGATCAAGAAAATAACCACAAGTGTTTATTCAATTTTTAATTAATGCATGGTTTTATGTTTATTTAACTTAGGTAAGTCCCAAGGTCGAACACAAGAAGGCAAAGGAGCAACCTAGAATTATGTATATCAAAATTCGTGCACAGTTTTCGAGGCGGTCTTTTTTTGGAATTTTTAATGCAATAAAGGATGCAAAATGCAATTTCGGCCTATTTTATGGACTAAAATGTAAAAGTCAATCAAACAATGTTTGAAAAATACAAAACTTGGCCGATGATAATTGTGACAAAATGAATTCACTATACTTTTTTTGGAATTTTTAGATGCAATATGATTTTTTTATGAATTTTTAAATGCAAACAAAATGAATTTCAATATTTAATTATAATAAATACTAAACCTAATTATTTTCAAGGAATAAAATTATCTAAGATCTATCACTTTGTAATAGACCTCAGAAAAATCCTAAACCTCGAAAATACTAGTTTCAATACCTATTAAAAATCAAACACTAAAATATGCAAAATGATTTTTACAAGGCAAACTATACATGTAAATGCAATTCTTTCTGGGCACAATGTTAAGCACAATTAATTCTACAATATGTGATATTTCAGGAATTTTTAGAGCAACGGTTAATCAATGACAAATTTAAGAGCACAAACTGGGTAAAATATACAATTTTCTACAAAATAATTAATTATTGATTAACCATCAATCACAAAAATGTCCACAATATGTCAAAACGTAGAGAATTAATTGAGAAACAAAATGCTATTTTTGGATAATTAGATGATGTAAAGTAGAGGTCTAAAATGAAGGATAAAGACAGGGATACAGATGCAATAAATATAAATAAATATGCAGGGGGGACCTAGTTGTAATTACCATGAATGCTAGGGGCTTTCTGCAAAATCTCCAGAGGGGCACATGCGTGGCACATACCCACTGGTCTGCGGGGGCTGGAGCGCAAAAATTTGGAAGTTTGGGGCTTCTTCTGCAATTCTCCCCGTGTCACGTGATGATCACGTGCGCATGACAGGCTCGGTGGAGGACAGGCTCGGAGCTCCATGTGTTATGCTCCCGTGCCTCGGCTTGGCCCGAGGCTGATTGCTTGGAGATTGGCTCGGATGAAGGCTCTGGGAGGATCTGACCCGTCGATGAACTTTATCTGATGTGATCCAACGGTTGCTTGCGCGCGAATGCTTCGACGGCTCAGATGTTTGAAGCTGCTTGATAGGTCGGCTACGGATGGCAAGCACACGGCCAGGGGTCGTCGAAGGAGCGACGGTCTGTTGATGACGGATAGCAAGATACGGCCATCGAAGCTTCTGTTATGGCCGCATCGATGAAGTTGATCCTCGACGACTTTGACGTTGGCAGTGAAGAATCGGAGATGTCGCCGAGGTCGTAGCTGTTGCAGTGTTGGCGGAGCTCTAGAGGTTGACGTCGGAGAAGGCAGTTGTCAAAGGTGATCGGAGACGTCGGGTGGTGGTGAAGCATTGCACGTCGGAGACGTAGCGGTGGTCGGAGATGTAGGCGGAGGTGATGAAGTTGGTGGCTTGATGCCAAGGTGGAGCAAGGGCAGATCGTCGGGGAAGACGCCGCTGCAACGAGGGTCGTGGCCCTCGGATCTCGCCGGTGAGGGCCACGCGAAGCTGTCACCTCCGGTGGAGCGCAAATCGGCGGATGGATGAAGGTGTGGGGTGACGGAGCCTTTTTATAGGTCGATGGGTGGTGCACCGAAGAAGGAAAGGAAGGCTGATGTGATTTTCGACGAGATTCAATGGGGGGGAGTCAATCAGAGCTGAGGCGAATTGGGAAGGTGGCGTTTGCTGATTGATTTGGAGAGATTGATCGGAGATGCTCGAGGGATGGGAGATCTGGTGACGATGGAGGATCCGCAGCAGAGATTTCAGGGATTTGGGGCGGTGGTCGATTGGGACAGGAGACGAGAGGTTGACGATGCACGTGCTTGGCGTGTGCTTGGGCGGCACATGCCTCGCACGTGCGCGACTAGGGGATGAGGCGCACGTGCTTGGCGCGTGCCTGTGCGGCACGTGCCTCGCACATGCGGGTATTTTTTTTAGTTTTTTTATAAAAACTAATTACTAAAAATGCCAGAAATGGCTAACAGTGTCAGCACCAGAAAATTCAGAAATTAAAGATTTGTTAAAATACAAAATAAATAGCAAACGACCTCGGATCGAAAAAGTTTCTTCACAAAAATTGCTCATCTCAATGAGATCTACAACTTTCATAAAGACATCAAAATCAAAATCGATCAAATGAAGAAAGTAATATTTTTGGGGTATCCCATGCACATAGAATACCTTAATTTTTGGGTTTTGTAATTTTATGATATTTTTAAACCAGATAAAAATCCAGAAAAATATGGTAAAATCAAAGATAAATATTTACGCATTAATCTAATTTGTTTGGATTTTTATTAATTAAGAAAAAGAAGAAATAAATTAAAACATGAAAAAGACTTATTTTGTACAGTCGGTTAGTGAAGACTCGGACCCAATTTGTTTCTTTGAATTCAAGCTCAATTTGGATTTGGATTTTTACGTATTTTAATAAAACTTTCATCAAAGAAGATAAATGAAAAATAAATAAACTAAAATAGTTAATTATGTACGTAAAATACTAGGTCAAAAACCGCTAAAATAGAAAATGTACAAAAAAGGCTCAAAACCCAACTTTCACATATAAGCTTCGAATCACTTGAACTTGGTCTTGTTTTGAAGGTAATTGAATGTACATTAGTTCAAAAGTAAGTAGGATTAAAATGGACACTGGATGGGGAAGACATGAGGTTTTTTGTCCGGAAATCCTGAAACTAGGGTTTGGGTTTTTGGTCCACTTATTTGGGTTAGTGATTTTTTTTGTATTTTTCATTTATTTTTGTTAGTGATATGTACAGAGTGGAGGTGGTTTTGTGTCATTCGAAGTTAGCATGAATGAGTTAAAAATCAGGGAAGATAGGCTATTTGCAGGTCAATTTTGGCTTGGATTTTTGGCTTCTTATTTTGTGCAGAAATTGTGCTAAAATGCAATTCTTATGAAAACGTGCATGAATGTTAATTATGCAGAATAGATGCAGAAATGCTGTTGATTTTGAGGAATTTGAGCTTAATAAATGAGATTTAGAGTGATGAATCCGAGATTCATCAGGTACCCGCAGGTATCCATGGGGATATCATATTTACTAAAAGGTAATTGCTCAACTACTAGTTAAGTATAATAAAGGGATAAAATAAATAATTATATTTTTCATAAACTTTATATATCAACTTTGAAACTCACCGATATTTTTTGTCGCTCCTTCATGATTTTATTTGTTCGTACATTAGATTGATCAATTATTTTTAAGCAATTTCATTACTTAATATTCAAATAAAATATTGTTTTTTTGCCAATTCTATGGTAAAAATATTTATATTCATGGACTTACGGACTCGTGTGAACATTTATATTCGATTCAATCTGGTTCATGTTAGATTCTCCAAGTTCTAAAGTTGTGTAAACACTTATTCCTTTTTGTCTTCATGTTTGATTTGATTCAATTCAATTAAATCCGGCTTGTGTTGGATCCCATCTTCATACCTTTCGATCTTCATTTTCGATTCTATTCGAGAACAAAAAAAATGATGTTGAGACTCTACTTGATTCAATTAGATTCAATTTGACTCGTGTTGGATTCTCGAAGTTCTAAAGTTTGATGTAAACACTCATACCTTTCGGTCTTCATATTTAATATGATTCAATTCGATTCAATTTGATTCAATCTGGCTTGTGTTGGATCACATCTTCATATCTTTTGGTCTTCTTATTTGATTCAGTTCAAGAACACAAAAACGTCAATTCGATGCAATCCAGCTCGTGTTGGATTTCTGAAGTTCTAAATTTTGAAGCAAACACTCATACCTTTCGGTCTCCATATTGATTCAATTTAATTGAATTCTCTTCAATTCGGTTCATGTTGGATCCCATCTTCATTCCTTTCGATCTTCATGTTTGATTCAGTTCAAGAACACAAAAATGGTGTTGAGATTCAACTTCATTCAACTCGATTCAATCAGGCTTGACCTGGATTTCTGAAGTCATAAAGTTTGGTGCAAATATACTAAATAGTCATTCAATATTGCCATGATTGTACTTACTTTTGTGTCAATAGACTAGCTTAAGAGAACAATCATTCAAGACTGGTGTATGCTATTATTTTGCATCAAAAGGTTCAATCAAGGTTATTTTTCGGTTTATTTAACCTCAATAATTAATACAAATAAATAATTAAATAAATTAAAAGTTTTATATTTAATAGCGAATAAATATAAGCAAGTATTTTTACAATTTTCATTCATAAATACATGCATGCCTTTCTTAGCTTTTAATTGGGTATATGCGAGTATGCGTTGGGTTTTTGTATGGGTTATGAGTCATGGCATAATGAGTACATGACCCATCATTTTTAAACATGTCCCCCAGAGTTTAGGATTAAAATGAACGGGTCAAGCTGGGTACCCGTTAACCCATATATTTTTGAATAACCCTACTAGAGCTTTTTAAGATTAAGGCACACCATAAAGTTACATCAAGATCCTTGAGTGATCTGCTTGATTTATTTCATGAGAATTTAGAAACAGACGAAAGTTTTCCAAAGAGTTGGTACAAAGTGAAGAAAGAATTTAAGAAATTGGTTTTGCATTCGCAGAAGATTGATACTTATCTGAATGATCGTGCTTTATTTCGAAACGAGAATAAAAATCTAAGAGAATGTCTAATTTACAATGTCTCTTATTTCAAGGTAATTGATAGTGAGGGGACAAAGAAGAATCATGAAGCAGTGAACATTTTGCGTTACTTTCCTTTGATTCCACAGTTGCAACGATTATACATGTCATCTTGAACCGCGAAGTGGATGACTTGGTATTTTGAGAACAAGTCAGTTGATAATATGATGAGGCATCCAACAGATTCAAAAGAATGGAAATCATTTGATATGAAGCTTCCTGAGTTTGCTATAGAGGCTAGAAATGTTCAACTCGGTCCGGCTAGTGATGATTTTAACCCTACAAATCAATGTTTCTGTCTTATTCGATTTGGCATATCATTTTGATGACCTACAATTTGCCTCCTTAGATGTGCATGAACACAACTTTATGATTTTATGACTATTGATATATGATCCGAAAGGTCAGGGTAATGTCATTGACGTTTATCTACAACCCTTAGTTGAAGAATTAAAATTGTTGTGAACAGTCGGTATTCCAACTTACTATTATGAAAAGAAGATCACTTTTCATATGAGGGCAGTTCTATTGTGGATAATTAATGATTTCACAGCATTTGTCAACTTATCGGGTTGGAGTAGTAAGGAAAAATTGGCTTATCCATTGTGTATGTACAACACACATAGCTTACGTTTAGATGAAAGTAAGAAGATATGTTATCGGGGGCATATAAAATTTTTCCTATTTTACATAGATGAGATGGATCTTAATTTCAGAATAATTTTGATTAGAAATCATGTCAGTTTTCCAAAAAATCCGGACAACATTCTTTCAATTGGGACTATACGATGATATGGTTAAGTTGTGCTAGAGGAGTTGTTGAAACTTACAGAAGTTAGATTGGGTCGACCTTTCAAGTCTGATTTAGCAGCTTTGACAGATTTAAGTTTTAAGAAGAAAGTATTTTCTTTACGAAATTACCTTATTGATCGCATCTTGCTATCATACACAATTTGGATGTGATGCACATTGAAAAGAATATAATAGAAAACATCTTCGATGTTTTTAATCTCATTGATTCTCCAAAAAACACATTGCACAATAGAAATGATTTGAAGTAATTGGGAATACGAGAATACTTGCGTCATGTGACAATCAAAAATGGTGGATTTTTCCTGCTAGAAGCTCCCTATACATTGTCTTAGGATAAATGAATGCATAAATGGAGAGTTAAGAAAAAGCAGTGGGATGAAAGGTAATGACTATTATGTTTTGATGCAAGTATTATTTCCCTTGTCCATTCAGGGTTTGATACCAAATGCAGTTTCAGAGCCGTTATCAAATATCGATTTGTTTGTCAAACATATTTTATGCAATTCTCGATCCATAGTTTCTTGAGATTCGGGATGAAAAGATCAACTACAATATACTTGTTGGAGCAAGTAATCCATCCTAATTTTTTATTATAGTGCATTTGATTATACACCTTTCTAATGAAGCCAAGATTGGAGGACATGTTCATCATAGTGGATGTATCCATTTGAAAGAGTATGTCTTAAATCATGCAAAACTAGAGGGTTTCATTATTGAGGGATATCTTGTTGAAGAATGTATCTCATTCTGCTTGTTACATTTAGATTCAGAAGCTGATTCAAAAAGTTGGAGAGAAATGGTGTTGGCTACAATGTATATGACGTTTCTTGTCTATCTATATTTGAAATACAAGGAAGGTCTATTATAAAGACAACTATGGAGCCAATGAAAGTCATTGACCACGAACTTGCACAACTCTACATTTTAAAACAAGTTCCTAAGATTGACAGTTTTTACGAGGAACTTTTAACAAATTTTGGTGGCTATGATGGTTTGAATTTTATCTCATGATTTAATAATACAGTCTCCATTCTAAAGTCCAGTTCTGATCCATGATGGGTATCTGATTTTGATATCTCAGCATTACGATTGTTGCCTTATACTCATTTTCACCATGGATATATCATCGATGGATATAGATTTAAGGCGAAGATGAATGATGATGATCATTTCACCGGTGTTTATGTAAAAAGTTCCATGAGATTAGGATGTGAAGGTTACTATGACATCATACAAGAGATTGTTGAAATGTCATTTGATCACAATCATCTCATTGTGTTGTTCAAATATGATTGGTTCGATGTATTTAGCTAGTTTGGTTTTAAGTTGTATCCTCAGCATGGTTATTTCAATCTTAATAAAAGATATATGATACTACATAATAAAGAGTTGTTTGCCCTATCGTGTCAAGTTGATCAAATTTTTTATCTTCCTAATAATAAATATCACGAATGGGTTATTTCGATTAAAATTATTCCTAGGAGTCGTTATGATATTGAAAGTGAGGAAAATGGTGATATCGTAGAAGAATTCGCTTATCAAAATAGTAATGACTAACTGTAAGTTTTTATTATTTTAATTGATCTTCAAAATGTTATTTAGTTATGGCTTTCAAAATGAGTAATTATAATTTCTTAATTCTCAATTTTTTAGATATGGTTCGAACACATTTTACAGCTTGTCGACATCCTTTGGAGGAGGAGAGGATGGACCCACATGATGACAAGTGGTTTAAGGCAGATTATTTGGTCAAGGGTATCGCTGACGATGGTGATCTCAAGGGGGTTGCCGATATTGTGGATCCGGTGCTAATCATGATGGGGCGGAGTCAAACAGTATGAGTATGTTGTAACAATGTATTTTGTTCTTTATTTCATTATTGTTTTAAGGATTTATATTTTATTTAGGGAGGACGCGTCATAATCAAGGATCGATTGCTTGTTCATCTTTTAAATGATTGTCTCCTGTAGAGAGGATAAAGGTCCAAGTCAATATTGGGAGGCGTGCCTATGATTGTCCCCAATTCACCAGTCGTTTAGGGATGCTAGTCCGAATGTATGCCCCATATATAGTAGGGACTGGCATAATGTACATTAGTAGAGAAAAGATCAAATTTTACGTGAATTGTGATGAGTTTGATTATTTTTTATTTTTTTCTTTGTAAATTTTCAATATTTTATTGACTTTTCAATATTTTATTTATGAAGTAACATTGAATCGGATGATAATCTCGTAGTTCATCTTGGAATCCCCTCCCATACAGCAATGATGCATATAGATTGGAGAGATAGTTCTCGACGGGTGAGATTGTTTTCAATTTTTTTGAGAATTTGTAATAATTTTTATCCATTTTACTTTTAGATATTTGTTTCTTGAGTATTTGCAATTATTTTCTAAGACAATGAAATTTTAAATTCAGTATTATATTTTAAGTTTTAGACATCTTTTATTGGCGAGTTCGTCTAAAAATAAGTCGAATCGATACAAACAACCTATTGCGATGCATATGCAAGGAAGGAGAAGTGCTGATCATATGAAGCTTATCTGGGTAATCTTTAGTTATCATAATTGTTATTTATTGTACTAAAATGTATAACTATTTTTTTATAGAGTCGGGACATGGGAATGAAATTCTTATCATGTCATGGCCTTCGAACTCTTGAAAAAGAAGAGTGGAGATGATGGTTCTTGTGTGTGGTGTCACGAGAGCTATGGAAAAGTACACATAAGTTTTTTTATTTAACATTTATAATTTATCCAATATTTTATTCATTATTTTATTTAACTTAAAAAATAGGAGGAGATTACTCAATTATTGCAACCGACGCAACCGACAAATGGTAGTGGTGCACAGACCCCTCTGATGACTTCAGAATAAGCATTATTACTTGTCTTCCTCAAAGAACATCCTGGCCGTATTTGTTGTTGAGGTGCTGCAACGAACATCACTAGTTGGTACGAGAGAAGAAGGGTCATCGATTAGTTCAGTAAAATCAATGCATGCGTGTTGAATTGGATGAGGTGAATGATTTCATTTTGAATTTTAAAGAAATAATTGATAGGAACACTGAGGAGAGCCAAAAGACTCGAGAATTGCTTGCTTGCATATTCGCAAATCAGATGAGTCAAGAGTTTCCTGCATCGACATTTTTCCCTTTCATCCTCTAGATGATCCACTCCTTTGAATGGCAGATGGTTAATATTGTAATTTTCAATGTAATTTTATTAATTCATATATATTTAAATATTTTATATTTATAAATAAAAATAAAAATCGAATTCGGATCCTGGATTCGAATTCGATTTTTATTTTCTAAAATATTTTGATAATCTTTCCAGGTGGTTAAGAAACCGTTGAGAAAGGTCCGATTTCTACATATGTCACGTCGACTTTAACGATGGAGAAAAACCGCAGGGACATCTTTGCAAAACACCGACGGTTGTAAGATTGTCGCTGATAAGCTCTTGTAGTACTATATTTCTTCACAACTTATGCCAGCGATTGTCATGAAACGACGACCACCTGTTGTGGTTACATTCATCGACGGTTGGGAAACCGTCCGTGAATGTCAACTATTTCGACACTCGTCTTATTGTTGGTGTTACAATCCAAAATGGCGGTAATACTTATGATGACGGTTAAATCGTCGGCTGTCACTTCACGTCATTGCCGGCGATTTTGACCTCTTTGATGAGGTTTTGAACTACACAATTGTCCATCCTGTTGTGCCAATCCAGACAATGGTCCATCCTGTTGTAATGCCAATCCATGATCATTGAATCGTATTGATTTAATTTTATCATTTTAAAGGATGGTATTGAATTGGAATAAGTTTATTCATATCGGTTAATATACATAGTGGATTGGACTGTTGTCGAATATCTGGTCGGATTTTATTCGTTGGTTTACTTATTGGGTTGTGTCTAGGAATCTAAAACGGTCGGATATGGATACGAATATATGTATAATCATATCATTATCTATTTTAAAATACGAATACGAATGCGGATATAAATATTGACGAATGTAAAAAATGTGTTATCATATCCATAAAAACGAATACGAATGTAAAACGAATACGAATCGGATACGAATAATAATAAAAAAAATTATTAGATTAACTAAAATATAGATGTTTAGGATGGTTTACACATAAAATAGGTTTACTAGATATAGTAATTTCGTAACAATTATATCAACAAAGGTGGATGCAATCATAAAATGTTGTTACGCATAGTTATAAATAAATGTATTAGCATACTTATGTACAGAAATGAATATACAAATACGAACGCGAATATTAACGAATGTCAAAGTGATATCCATATCCACATCTATTTTTAAAACGAATACGATAACGGATCGGATACGATGTTCACATTCGTTTTCATCCTTAGTTGTGTCCATGATTTTCTCTTAAACATGTGATGCAATTTAACTTATTTATTGAAAAAAGATTGAGAACATAAAAAAGGTACTAAAATGGACTAACTTTCTTTCTTGTTCCACTTTACAGGTTTCACACAATCTCCTTTGCCAAGTGCCATCTAAATGGCTATTAACATGCAACATGACGTTAGAAATAAAAAAAAGACGAATTAGTATTTAAATAGAAAATCCAACATCCACTGCAGTAAATATTAAACGTGGATTATTTAATAATAATCCATATATTGAGTGTTACAAACATGATATTGTATATATTTAATTTAATTTACGGGATTGGATTGGAAAAAATTTCTAACTCATTATTTAAAATCTGATCTTTTGGCATAGCAACAGCAAAACGATATTAACTGTGCAGAATCGTCCTTTGGTATGCAAATAATCAAATGACCTTTTGATATTGAAGTTGTGTTGACCCCGAGCATCTGTAAGATTACGCTTTGACGTTGACAGCGGCATGGCAGAAAAATGAGACAGTGATTATTTGTCAAAAAAGTCAAGATCTTATTTGAGATTTTTGTGGGAACCAGATGTCGACAAAGGGTGTCTCCTTAGACGAGCATATTTTGTGCGAACCGCTCGATCTGGAGCGGGCGGGATCCGGTCCGGGTTTACAGCACATCTATACTGTAGAGGATCTTCTCTCATCTCCTTCGTGGAATTAATCCAAAAGTGGGGATTTAATATGATTTTAATTTGTTGGAGATATACAATGTGCTTGGAAGATATTTATGGCAGGAAGGGGTGATGTACCTGCAGCTGCTTGCCACATTCATTGGTGCCCATTCAGAGGATCATGTTGCTGCTGCAAACCCTAAGCAGACCAGACCAAGATTCCTGCATGCATGCATGCATGGTAATTTAAGTAAGATCGACATCCGATCCCCTTGCTTTTGATTAGATGCATGATTACGCCATCTCTTGTGGTTGCTTATGAATCAAAGGTGATCAGTTGCGCAATAGGGGTGTTTTTTTTATTACAGAACCAAATGAACAGTTCTCGAGAGTTAGGTCATCCATTTACTCGATCCATCTCCTCTGTAAACCACTTTTATTTCGTGATAATCCCATCATTTTCTATCTACTCAGTGATAAATTAACGCTTTTCTTCAATGTTAATAGTAAATTCACTTACTGTATCCCATTGATCATTCTTTTTAAATTTAATTTCTTGCCAATTATTTATTGTCAATCAGTTGTACAAGCCTCAACTATCTTGTAACCAAACAGATCGATCAACTCTCGAATAACCTACATGTTAATCTAAGATCTAAATTTTCTCTTCGTAACTTTAATCCTTAGTTTAAAACAGTTATACACGTCTCAAAAACTTTTTTTTAAAGAATGATCTTATTCTGATTGATAAGGAAAACTTCTCAAAGTTGTTTAGGGTACCGAGATATATATTAAGATGAGGGGCCTTCTTGGATTAGGCAAGCTTCATTACAATTGGTTAAATCCAACTGTAATAATATAATACAACTTTAATTAAGAGTGATCAAGTTCTAAACGCTTCTCAAACACAATGGCAACTTGAGAGAAGTATGAAATCAGATACGTATTTCAAGTTGATTTAGGTTAGGTGAGTAGACATGTTAGCTAACATCATAGATACTACAAAAACTAAGATGGATCAGACATCTGCAACAAAGTACTAATAGGTATTAGAATTCATAATGTATTCCCCGTGCCATCTTGCAGAAAATACATGAGTATTGCCCTCATATGGCATTATAGCCTTTGTTGTATTAATTGCTTTAGAAACAAATATACATTCAGCATTTTTTTAGAAAAAAACGATAGTCGGGTCTATTTAATCGTCCCAAAAAGATAGATTTAATACCATTCCACCGGCTTCTTCATATCAGAAAGTGGAACCAACGCTTTAGTTGCCACGCTTTATTTGGCTTGGCCTGGTACCACTTTTCAAGCTGCGGCCCCCCTCCTTTTCGCCTTCCCAATTTAATTTGTTCATACCCGATGTTGGTGTGTCCTCTACAACAATGTTAATTTAAATATAGAGAAATGAAATTATCAGAAATACTATAATTTTGTAGTTGCAAAAAACACTTTTGTATTTGATATGCAATCTCAACATGTCACCGGCAAATTTATGCCTAAATGCACCCTACAGATTTCTGATGCTTCCAACCAAATTTTGGTCTCCACGATCTGAAGATTTTGAAAGGTATTTTTGCAACGAGCCTTCCAAATCAACCACCATCTTGATCCCTTTAAAACGATAATTTTCCAGTCATCAGAATAAATCCCCGTTGACGAGATTGAGCAGAAAAATTGATCGAACTTGATCATTGATTTACTTATTCCAAACTGCAGGAAGAGGATTTTAGTCACTATGCAATCCTCAAATAGATGAAGATAATTTTCACATTCAACCAGGCATAAATGACACCTAGTGACTGCTGTAATGTTGATTTTGTGTAGTAAATCTTGCGTGATGATTTTTTGATGACCCAGCAACCATAGAAAATAAGTGACCTTTGGATAAAATATTTTTGACCAGAGCATAAAATGGAAAGTTGATCGCTTACCCCCATAGATCATCAGACTATATATAGTTTTGCTTAAGCCCCATCTGTGTCTATACTCTGAAGTTGGGAAGATACATATATCATCAAGAGTATCTTCCCCCTAGTATAAATTTGATCAAGGATTTTTTTTCCAATTTTCCATAATGTTCATCATACCCACAGGTAGCCTATTTTTTATTTGTTTAAACCAATTGTTTTTTGTTGTCCATGTTGAGAGAGTTGCACTTACAGTGGTATTTTTATTCTTCGAATTTGCCCAGCATTGAGGATATTCAATTTTGAAAGGTTTTTTGTCGCTAATAGGGTCCCTCCAAAAGGAAGTAATTTTCCCATTATGGACCCTTTTCAAAATAACCGGAGACAACCATCTGGCTCCTTTTAGAAGATCTTTCCATATTGGTGAATGATCAGCACTAAGTTTTTTATCCAGAGTATGTGATATACATTCAACATATGTGTTGAGAGAAATCGAGAATTGATGAATTAACCCTCTTCCTCTCTCTCTATATATACGAAGACGCTAGGGTTCGGGGAGTGCAAAAGAAATAAAGTTATATCAAAATACCATCAAAAGAGTTATATCTCCATACTTTAATACTTTCCTTCAAGTTGGAGTATATATATCTAGCATACTATCTTGTCCTCCTCTTACAAATGAATCTTAGTATCCATAGAAATATATGATATGCTTTGTCACCCAAAATATCAGTTTCTTGTAAATGATCAACACGACAACAACCTATTTCTTATGACCAATCATCTACAATTAGAAAACCTACTTCGATCGGGAAATCGCCAGCGTGTCCATATCCTTAATCATAAAATGCACTACAAGAAAACAAACCTAAGACAACGAAAAATTTAATATTCGTTGTCATATCTTCCTTAGCTTAATATATAAAACGAATATTATTTGTTGCTTATTTCATTAATGTCTTATGATGTTCCTCGCAACGAATCATGTAATAACGGTTATTCATTGACTTTTTCTTCTGATCATTGCTAAATTTAGCAATGATAAGTGTGAATTTTAACGAATAAATCAATTGAAAAATCATCGTTATATGGACTTTTAACAACGAATATGACGTTCGTTGCTAATTATATGTACCAAAGATTATTTGGCAACGCAGAATATTTGTTGTTATATCTTTAACATCGGAAGATATGGCAACGAATATTCAAATTATTCGTTATCTTAGGTCCAATTTCTTGTAGTGATGGTCTAGAAGCATTTGCTTGACATCCTTTAATCTCTTGCTCACCATCTCAAATCAAGACCATGTCGTCGACATAGACCAATATAGCAATAATGTCTTTACCTATCCTCTTAGAAAATAACAAGAGGTCTAAGGAAGTATTCTCTTGCACCTGTGAGAGCATTTGGAACCATGCTTTGAAACTATACTTAAAACCATAAATAGACTTCTTGAACTAATAAACCTTCTTACACTCTTGATAAACATGGAAATGAGAGCGGTCGTATTGATTCACAAGGCGAATCAACAGTCGATGTCTTGACCACTACAAAATCCTGTATTTAATCAACAATGAACCCACAACAGTATAGATCAAGCAATGAAAACCAATGTGGAGTCAAATTTATTTTTAACTCTACATAAAAGAAGTATAGGTGCAAGTATGTAGAGAGTTCGAACACAGGGAGCAAGGCAGGATAGATCAACAATTGTGCAAAAAGTGATGTGATTAGTTGTCTACAATATGCCAATGTTTTTGTGGGTTTTTAATTTTAAAATTTTATTATTTTTTTAATTTTAATTTTTAATTTTGTATTTTGATTTTTTAATTTTCTGATTTTATATTTTCTTTTTATATTTCTTTTTATATTTTATATTTTTTTAACATTTTTTCCAATAATAGAATATACACAATGTAAGTAATGAGAGGATAAAGGACTTATAAAAATGAGTAAAAATGCTCAAAAATCAGAAAATAAATTGTTTTTGGTCTTTTTATATTTTTATACTCTTTATGTGATTTTTGAGGATTTTTCAGAATATTTTTGGTATTTTTAAAAGTGGAAATACAAGAAAACAGTGAATTAGCTTTTGGCTGAAACTAAAATGAGGATAAAAAATATCAAATTGTGTCCAAAATTCCTCAAATTAATTTTAGTTGAAAGATAATGAATCAGAGAAGATACAGAAACTAAAATTGCATTTTTAGGATTTTGTAGAATTTTTAAGATTTTTATGAAGATTTTTAGAGTTTTATAATTTTTATGAGTTTCTTTTGTATTTTTTGATGATTTTTGGATTGAAGTTAAAACACACCAAAATATGCAAAATATATTTTTTGGGGAATTTTCTGAGACATTTTTATAATTTTATGTATTTTATAATGCAAACGGTGCTGAAAATGCGTGTTTTTGAATTTTTATAAATATTAAAATGCAATAAAATGCAAAATAAAAATGTTAGCATGAAATTACAATGTAGCAGGAGTTTATGGTGATTTTTTGGTAATTTTTGGATTTTATAGAGGCATGCAATAAATAGAAATCACAGTAAGAAAGTGCACACAAGCCATGGGTACAATTGTAAATAGCAGAAAGTACGGGCTGAATTGCAAATTACACAGAACAAAATAGACTGCAGATGAATGCTTTGAGTCCTAACTAAACATTACACAAAATGGCGGGGGAAATGGCGCAAAATACCCACGCCCGAGGCGATCGAGCGGCTGCGGAGGGCGATGGAAGAACAGGGAAGCTCGCCGGCCAAGACGAACTTTCACCGGCCTATCCACTCCACTCCGACGTGCAGTGAAGTCCCAAAAACGTCGAGCTTCCTCCTAGAGAGCCCCTCGAGCTGCCGGCGGCATCAAAATGGTGGAAAGACCACCGGAGGGCCACCACGACGTCGAGGATGAGTCACGGCTCCAGCTACCTCGTTCCTTGGCAAAATCCGACTCCAGATGGAGTCTCTTGACCCCTGGGACCTGCAAATAAAACACAACTACAACAGTAGACAGTCTTAGGGCAAATGTAGGTGATCGAATGGAGTTGGTGACGGAGATGGACTAGCCGGAGCTAGCTCCGGCGAGGGGGAAGTGGATGATGAATGGGGCACAAATCAAGCCAACAAATATAGGAAATAAAAGGTTACACTACAGCTAGTCTACTGCAAAGAAAAAATAAAGAAAAACAAGCAATGATGACCTCGATTGGCTGGGAAGAACCAAGAGATAAACCTCACGGCCAAGGGCCGGAGATGGGGGTGGATACGCCTCCGCACCGCTCCTCCGCTCCTCCTAACGGCGAGGTGAGGTTGCTTCACCTCCCTCTAAACTCAGCACACGAAAGAAGGGAGGAGAAAGGGGCAAAAGGAGTTCAAATTTGAAAAATGGAGGAAGGGGGTCTTTTGAACAAGTGGTCAAGTGGGCGTGAAGATCGAGGTGGACCGAGCGAATTGTGGCTCCAAAGACCTATCCAAGCCATGGGCGTGTATGCTCATGCCACGAGGAAGAAAAGTCGTGAAGAACGCGACATGAAATAGTGAAAGGCGTGACCTCCAAAATTTGGAGAAAATGTCAAAAAAAAACTCAGATCTGACACTGTACAGACCTTGGTCAGAGAGATGGTCAACATGGCCCAAAGGACGAAGAAAATAGGGCACATCTGTAATCCAATGCTCAATATTATGCATGGGCGTGTATAAAGGATGTATGCGATAAAAAGTCGTGAAGGGCACAAGGACAAATATTGAAAGATGCAGCCTTGAAAAATGGGAGAAAATGGATAAAAACGCAGTCTGACGGGCTGCAGGAGCAAGAACCAAGGAGTTGACCAGCGGGTCAACTTCCACCCGGTTGGTCCACGTGGACCAACCAGGAAAATCCCTGGAAAAAACACTTGTAAAATCAATTAAAAATAGCAAATTACTTTATTAATTTTTGGTTTCAAAATAAAAAATGTTTAATATTTTATAAATTATTTTATGTTACTTTTTATTTATTTTTTCAAGATTAATAATTACAAGTTTCTTTTTATACCTTTTATAGGTATCTTTATCTATATATTTAAGTATTTCATTTTTATTTTTCTATGTTTTATTTATTTAATTTTTTTTATTATTTTATAAATTTATAAAATATTTTTATACACTTAGAAATATTTTTATTTTATTTTTTCTGATGTGTTTTGTACACTTAATGAAATAAAAGTATAGAATGTATAGGTATATTTAAAGGTATAATACCTATGTATTATAGACAGGTATTTTTATTTTGTATTTTATAAAGGTTTTTATTCTGATTTTAATGTACATATATATTACCAAGTAATATTTACAAAATTATAAAAAATATAAAATAATAAAAATAATGAAATAAATAATAAAATGAATATTTTAATCTTGTATAATATACAATAGGGATCCAAAACTCAACTTTCAAACCGTAGCTCTGCCAAATGCGAAACACCGCCATTAAATAGCTTATTTTGAGTTATATACAATTAAAGGTGAGTTTTATGTATTTGGAGTTTTTATTTGGGAGATACAGGTCTGGAAAGTTGGATTCTGGATTTTTTATTCAGATCGTAACTTTTTATCTGTACATTATTTTTGAATGAAATCAATTTTGTATTTTTCTTTATTTAATTATCTACAACTTTCATGTACAAAGTTTCTTTATTTGATGTATAAAAAGTGGAACTAAAAATAGGTCTCAAAATGAATAAAGAATGAATAAAATGAGAGGTATTTCTATTGTATTTTGGCCCTTATCTCCCCCTACTTTATCCTTGTCGACCTAGTCATCGAGATGCCTAGGTCTCGGGGTTTCGGATCATAAAATATTTACAATATTTTATTCTTTTTCTTTTCTTTTCTTTATTCTATAATTTTGACTTTAAAAAACCGCATTTTATACAGTATTTACATAAATATGCATGGATGATAAAATGCATGAATTAACGCTATTTACACGCATTTACTAGGATTTTTAAGGCCAAAATGATAGAATAAAGATGATGAAACGTAGATTCATCATCCCCCTATACTTGCCTTGCTAGTCCCTAGCAAACACTTATGCAATAAGTGAAAGAAAAGAAAAACAAAGAAAAGAAAAAGAAGAAAGATGGACTAAATTTAATTGTCAAACTTATCTTCACAAAATCAATATTTGGAGCTTAAGTAGGACCTCTGGAATTTTAGTGCGGGCGAACCTTAATGAGAACTGGATTTGAAATCCAACAGTCCCTGGGAATCCCAAAACTCTGCCCAAGTCTCCACAATAGCTAGGTCAGAAATATCTCAACTCATACGCAAACTCTTACGACTATGAAGCTAACTCGTACAGTGTAAGTGATAGTGGCTCTCCCCAACTAGAATGACAAAGAGACTGACTTCTCTAGTATGACAATCCAATGATTCCCCCAATCCAACAACTCCTTCCTCGAGGAGCGGGATATTCCCTTCTAAGTTCAAGTGGCAACCAGCTCAAGAGGAGGGGGTGGAGAGAAGAATGGATGGTAGCCATTGTAGTTACCTTACCTAGATGCAAGACTAGTGTAGTCAAGTCATCCAGCTGCAGACTCACATATTTGACTTTGGAACTCAAGCTTGCTTATTGACTTTACAACATATGTACATACTTTGGTAGCATTTTATTTTTGTACAGGCCTTTCTCTCTCTTTTTTTTTTGAAATACTATTCACAACAACATTTACATAGGGAGTTTTTCCTCTTGAGCCAGTAGACTATCCCTCTTTTGAAGCTTTGTTGCAACCCACACTCTCCTGTCTTTATACTTCCTCATCACTGGACGGGTTGGGGTGCACTTCCCTCCTAGAGGATGACAAATGTTTCCACTTGTGTGCGTCTCATACCGGCAAATCCAATCCCCTCACCACTCAAACTGAGTTGAGCCATGTGATAGTGGCAGGTGTCCAAGTTAGGTCATTATCAACAAGAGTCGTGCGTGTGTTCCGAAATACTCTACTTAGACAGTCAAGAATCCATTGAACCAAGTCTCGTGATCCTTCAAAGAATTAAGTCAACTAGACCTGAAGTACCTCAACTCTAGTTCCTATAAGGTTCCTATTATTAGGTAGATTTTAAGGTCCAATCAAGCTCCAATCTCCGGATTTTATTTAGACTTGTTCAACCATCAAACTTAATCCGAAAAATGCTCATGCTATGCAAATGTAATGCGGAAAAATATTTTTTGTGATGCGATTTTCAAAGATTTTGAACTTTTTTATGGATTTTTGAAAAGAGATGATGCACATGCATTTTTTTATATTTTCAAAGAGATTTTTCAAATGTTTTTGGATTTTAATTTTGCAAATGTTTTTGGAATTTTGAAAACAAAAAGTTTTGGCTAAAAACTAGGTGAAAATATGTACACGGGAGTGCTTTATATATACAAGAAGTGGATTTTAAGAATTTACAGGGTAAGTGATCAATTTTATACATATATAAATAATGGATTTGGTGAGATGTATGTATTCCTCAAACTTATTTGACACGGGTTTTTCAAACAATTTTGAAAACTATAGTCCAAAATAGTTTTTATAAACAATTTTACACACATGTACACACATTTGAAAATCATTTGCAAAGGTTTTCAAACAGTATAGATAGATTTTTCAAAATATTTTTGCAACTATTTTTCAAACCATTGCAAATCATTTTTCAAACATTTTATTTACACAAAGAAAATAAATTTTACAAACAACACATTTTACACAGGTTGAAAACATGTAACAAAACATTTTTAAAATAGTTTTCAATAAATTTTCACACAAATTTCAAACTATTTTTCAAACAATTTGCAAAAAACCATTTTCACCTGATTTATTAATCATATATACAAAAGAATTTTGAGGAATGATAACATATTTTTATTACGTTTTTAAATGAATTTTAAAGAATTAGTAGTCATACTTATTAGGAAAATACGAAAGTACGAGTTATGGCTAAAGTATATACGTAGTATATACGACCCCCCTATACTTAGCTTGAGCTATGTCCTCATAGATCAGAGATAAAAGAGAAGACATAACTCGTACTGAGTATAGGAAAATCTAAAGAATAAATGAATGAAGGAGAATGAACGAATGAGAAGTTGACCGTCCGCCCTATACTTAGGATAAAATAATCCTAAGTATAGCAGACTGTACACAAAGCAGGGAGGGTCAAGGGTGAGAATGAACAGATCGTACTCAGATTATCTCCCCCTATACTTAGGGTAAGATATCCCTAAGTATAGACAAGAAGAGGAGACAATGGAGAGGATCGAAAAAATAGAGAAACTCAGGGTGCACACCCCCTATACTTAGGACAAAGTACGTCCTAAGTATAGAAGACTGTCTACAAGGGGCGACACCTTTTTGATATAAAAAGAAGATAGAAAAGGAAAAGAAGAAAATAAGAAATAAGAAAGAAATGAAAATGGAAACGAGATCAGAGGATTTACACATTACTCCCCCTATACTTAGGATAAAAGAAGCCCTAAATATAAGCAACAACAGGAGTAATGAAACGGAACGACGAATGAACACTCGGCTCGTCCACCCCCCTATACTTAGGACAAAGAACGTCCTAAGCAAGGCAGACACAAGAATGGGTGGATGAGCAATACGAAAGATAGAGATAGATACACGAGAGAGAATATACAACAGAGACGGATGTACACATGGTCAAGAAGGTTGAAAGCGAACCTTCTTGCGGGACCGCTGAGGAATAGATCTAGTATGATGCAGGTCGACATCGGGGTCCATAGTGGACGGAAGCCGATCAGAGTTGACAGAGTGAAGATCCTCAGGGGCCCTTGGGGTGAAGGCACAGACAGGTGAGTGCAAGAAGTGTGGTCAGGTCTGGCCTCGGGTGTCTCACTGATATCGAAGTGGAATGGGACGAACTCATCATCATCGGAAGTAGTGTAATCAGTGTCGTCCTGCGAGGTGTTGTCCAGGTCAAAACCAAAAGGAACGAACTCATCAGTGGAAGTAGTCGAACTCTGTTTGTCCTCTATAATCTCAACCGGATCATCTTTTCATCAAAAGGCCCGAATTCTCGAATAAAAGCAATCAAATCAACTTCGGCCTTTGTCTATCTGAATCTGTATGGACAGGAGCGGACTTATCAGTGGAAGTAGTCGAAACGTGTCCGTCCTGTCTAGTCTCTAAATCTGCCCTCCGCTCAATAGTATCAATCGTGTAAATCCCGTGAATGTCATCAACACATCGCCAAATCCCAGAAGAAGGAACTCCGAGGTCCATGCTTTCCGAGTCTTCCTCAACAGGGAGGAATTCTCGGGTCTCAGTGGAATCCAATAAACAACGAAATTCTCTGATAGTATCATCAAGGTCATGGTCCTCGAGGTCAGCCAGAACAGGTAAAGTCACATCAGGTGCGGGTCTCTGGTTGGCAGTAGGTGCGGTGATCAACACTTTGCTCTCGTCAGCAGGATGGAAGCGAATCTCTCCTGATCCGTAATCAATAACGACCCTCGCGGAGGCGAGGAATGGTCGTCCTAGGATGATTGGAGAGTGCTCCCTTGTGGAGGTCTCCATGGGCAACACGACAAAATCAACTGTGTGGCTCGTGCCCTGAATTGAGATGATGGCATTTTCAAGGATACCCTTCGGCCTCTTTATTGATCCATCAGCAAACTGAACGATCATCCTGGTTTTCTTGAGAGGCCCTAAATGAAGAGACTGTACCAGCAAGAAGGGTATGATGCTAATCGAAGCACCGCCGTCTAGGAGAGTGTGATCACATGTGTGGTCAGAGATGGTGCAACTAATGAAAGGTGTGGCAGTGTTCTTTTTCCTAGGAATGGGACGATGTGAGATGGCGTGGGCAGTGGCCATGGTCAGAATATGATGCTCAGATCTGATCCTCCGCTTTCTCTTCTTATGAGGAGCAGATAAATCGATCATGGCCTGCTGAAGTGGGGCACGGATGATCTCATGAATAGTGGCCGCCACTTTGGGTTTAGTCAACATTTTTTTGAATTTTTGGACCTCCTCTATACAAGGGAGGAAGTCGGAATCATCATCTACACGAGGCATGCCAAGAGCAGTCTTTACAACAGCATCCTCGGGGTCAAAGTGGGACCTGGTGTGAATGAATGTGTGGTCAAAAAGTCTGGCAGATGGGCACTCTCCTCACAGTCTGACTCGATCAAAGGTCTCCCAAACTCTTTTTGGAATTTTAAATTTTTCTCATTTTTTTATATTTTTGGCGATTGCAAGCTCTCATGGTAATCCTCAAATGATTCCAAATCCTCAAGGAATGGAGCGACACTCTAGTTCTTATTTAAACTAGCAAGATCGATGATCCTCGAATTCATATACTCCATCATTTGATTCAAGGTCTCAAGTGTGGATATCATGAAAGGTGACTCTAAAATCTCAGGATCGGATGTGTTGAATGTGGGCGGTGGGTGTGGGCAAAAATCACATTCCCTATCAAGATACTCAAGGAAGAGTGGGTTGTCAAAATGTGTAGGAGATGGTGGTGGAAATGATTGGTGAAGGTCAAAGTCCGAATCCTGAAATAGTGGGTTGGTCGGAAATGTACAAAAATCAAGAGCAACGTCCTCCTTGAAAAAGTGAGGTGGACCGGCTGGAGTAAACGAAGGATCCACAAAGTCCGGATAAAATGCGCTCCAGGGGTCCATCTTTAAAACAAAAAGAAATGATTCGGGGGAGCATGAAGGTCAAGTCAAGAGAGCGAAGAAGAAGGCGCAAATGCACAGGGATGATCTAGGACACACACAAAACAATCACAAGCAAGAATGAAAACAAGACAAACCCTCAATTCACCTACTCAACTCGGTGGAGACCGGAAATTCGGTCTTTTTATCTTGTCTGTTTTAGAGTTAGGTGAGAAGTCCAAAATTTGCACACACACTTAGAGGTTGAAATGGGATTTTGGCACTCTTCCTTAGCGTGTGTGCGAGCAATGTAAAATGAAGACAATGAGGGGATTACTCGCCCCAAGAGAATATTTTTCTTTTTGATCTTTTTTAGGGTCAAGTAATATTAGCAGTCTCAATTTTATTAGTTATCATTTTTTTGGATTTTTTTAGTGAGAAATGCACGAGCCTAACGAGGAGTCAATTTTACTTAGCACCTAGGTTGGTAAAATCAGAGGGAGAGTCGGAAAAGCAATGCAAGCGGCAAATCAATGATGTATGCTAAAGAGAAATGCTCACCTTGCCTCCAGCACTCTACATGCAAAGATGCTCATCAGAATTGAAACCTAATCTATATGCAAATGCAAGCCGATGAAATCGCCCTAAGTTAAGAAATTGCTATTGTCGTGAAGAACCACAAGTCAGTCACCAATCCTCAATCCAAGAGTCCGGTCTAGGCTCACCCCTCCTCCTCTCGACAAATCTAGTTCAGGAGCAGCTTTTGGCAGGGTGGGCTCGCGGCGCGAAGGCTCGAAGATGGTAAGTCGACTGTTTTATAGTTTGACTAAGTCCAAACGCGGCTATAGGTACACGCAAATATATTAGGTGTATGGCCTTAATCTATCGCAAGCAATCCTAAAACTAGGGGCTCAATCACACAAAGGAAATAAAATCAAAATTGAGAAAACAAAATAAAAAATGCGATGAAAAGCCGACAAAAACCGCGGTGAGCCCCCAAGTGTACAAACACTTGGAAATTAGGCCCGAGTGTCCGAAGTGTCCAAGTCCTGTATTATTACAATAAATGGTCTCTCTCTCACAATAAATTACACAAAATAAATGCAAGACAAAAATGCTCAAAAATTTGACAGTCTTCTCAAGTCCTCCCTGCCTCCTTTAATGCTAGGCCAGAAATCTCCTGCCGCCTTCACGTGGGTGCCCAGGCGCCTAGGGTAGAGTGCCTCCCTTGATCCATGGTTCCTCGCACAAAGTCAACGAAGAGGATGATTAGGCAAGTCAAGCAATGATATCAAATAAATGAGCAAATAAAGAAGCCAAAAATATAGACAAGTATCACAATCACAAAGCAAAAACCCGAACTACGCGTTGTTGCTCCCCGGCAACAGCGCCATTTAATAAACACGGAAATGAGAGCGATCGTATTGATTCACAAGGTGAATCAACAGTCGATGTCTTGACCACTACAAAATCCCGTATTTAATCAACAATGAACCCACAATAATATAGATCAAGCAATGAAAACCAATATGGAGTCAAATTTATTTTTAACTCTACATAAAAGATGTATAGGTGCAAGTATGTAGAGAGTTCGAACACAGGGAGCAAGGCGGGATAGATCAACAAGTGTGCAAAAAGTGATGTGATTAGTTGTCTACAATATGCTAATATTTTTGTGGGTTTTTAATTTTAAAGTTTTTTTATTTTTTATTTTTGATTTTTAATTTTTTATTTTGATTTTTTAATTTTTTGATTTTATATTTTCTTTTTATATTTTATATTTTTTTAGCATTTTTTCCAATAATAGAATATACACAATATAAGTAATGAGAGGATAAAGGACTTATAAAAATGAATAAAAATGCTCAAAATCAGAAAATAAATTGTTTTTGGTCTTTTTATATTTTTCTACTATTTTTGTGATTTTTGGGGATTTTTCAGAATATTTTTGGTATTTTTAAAAGTGGAAATACAAGAAAACAGTGAATTAGCTACTGGCTGAAACTAAAATGAGGATGAAAAATATCAAATGGTGTCTAAAATTCCTCAAATTAATTTATTTGAAAGATAATGAATCAGAGAAGATATAGAAAATGAAATTGCATTTTTAGGATTTTTGTATGATTTTTAAAATTTTTATGAAGGTTTTTAGAGTTTTATAATTTTTATGAGTTTTCTTTTGTATTTTTTAATGATTTTTGGATTGAAGTTAAAACACACTAAAATATGCAAAATATATTTTTTGGGGAATTTTCTGAGATGTTTTTATAATTTTTATGTATTTTATAATGCAAACAGTGCTGAAAATGCGTGTTTTTGATTTTTTATAAATATAAAAATGCAATGAAATGCAAAATAAAAATGTTGGCGTGAAATTACAATGCAGCAGGAGTTTATGGTGATTTTTTGGTGATTTTTGGAGTTTTATAGAGGCATGCAATAAATAAAAATCACAACAAGAAAGTGCACACAAGCCTGGGGTATAATTGTAAATAGTAGAAAGTACGGGCTGAATTGCAAATTATACAGAACAAAATAGACTGCAGTTGAATGCTTTGAGTCCTAAATAAACATTACACAAACTGGCGGGGGAAATGGCGCAAAATACCCATGCCCGAGGTGATCGAACGACTGCGGAGGGCGATGGAAGAACAGGGAAGCTCGCCGGCCAAGATGAACTTTCACCGGCCTATCCGCTCCCCTCCGACGTGAAGTGAAGTCCCAAAAATGCCGAGCTTCCTCCTGGAGAGCCCCTCAAGCTGCCGGCGGCGTCAAAATGGTGGAAATACCACCGGAGGGCCACCACGGCGTCAAGGATGAGTCACGGCTCCAGCTACCTTGTTCCTTGGCAAAATCCGACACCAGATGGAGTCTCTTGACCCCTGGGACCTGCAAATAAAATACAACTACAACAGTAGACGGTCCTAGGGCATATGTGGGTGATCGAATGGAGTAGGTGGCGGAAATGGACTAGCCGGAGCTAGCTCCGGCGAGGGGGAAGTGGATGATGAATGGGGCACAAATCAAGCCAACAAATATAGGAAATAAAAGGTTACACTATAGCTAGTCTACAGCAAAGAAAAATCAAAGAAAAAGAAGCAAAGATGACCTCGATTGGCTGGGAAGAACCAAGAGATAAACCTCACGGCCAAGGGCCGGAGATGGGGGTGGATACGCCTCCGCGCCGCTCCTCCTAACGGCGAGGTGAGGTTGCTGTCACCTCCCTCTAAACTCAGCACACGAAAGAAGGGAGGAGGAAGGGGCAAAAGGAGTTCAAATTCGAAAAATGGAGGAAGGGGGTCTTTTGAACAAGTGGTCGAGTGGGCATGAAGATCGAGGTAGACCGAGCGAATCGTGGCTCCAAAGACCTATCCAAGCCATGGGCGTGTATGCTCATGCCACGAGGAAGAAAAGTCGTGAAGAATGCGACATGAAATAGTGAAAGGCGTGACCTCCAAAATTTGGAGAAAACGTCAAAAAAAACTCAGATCTGACACTGTACAGACCTTGGTCAGAGAGATGGTCAACACGACCCAAAGGACGAAGAAAATATGGCACCTCTGTAATCCAATGCTCAATATTATGCCTGGGCGTGTATAAGGGATGTATGGGGATAAAAAGTCGTGAAGGGCACAAGGCCAAATATTGAAAGATGCGGCCTTGAAAAATGGGAGAAAATGGCTAAAAAACGCAGTCTGACGGGCTGCAGGAGCAAGAACCAAGGAGTTGACCAGCGGGTCAACTTCCACATGGTTGGTCCACGTGGACCAACCAGGAAAATCCCTGGAAAAAACACTTGTAAAATCAATTAAAAATAGCAAATTACTTTATCAATTTTTGGTTTCAAAATAAAAAAATATTTATTATTTTATAAATTTATAAAATACTTTTATACACTTAGAAATATTTTTATTTTTTTATGATTTGTTTTGTACACTTAATAAAATAAAAGTATAGAATGTATAGGTATAATACCTATGTATTATAGAAAAGTATTTTTATTTTGTATTTTATATAGGTTTTTATTCTAATTTTAATGTACATATATATTACAAGTAATATTTACAAAATTATAAAAATATAAAATTATAATAATAATGAATAAATAATAAAATGAATATTTTAATCTGTACAAGTATACAATAGGGTCCAAAACTCAACTTTCAAACCATAGCTCCGCCAAATGCGAAACCACCGCCATTAAATAGCTTATTTGAATTATATACAATTAAAGGTGAGTTTGATGCATTTGGAGTTTTTATTTGGGAGATACAGGTCTGGAAAGTTGGAATTCTGGATTTTTATTCAGATCATAACTTTTTATCTGTACATTATTTTTGAATAAAATCAATTTTGTATTTTTCTTTATTTAATTATCTATAATTTCATGTACAAAGTTTCTTTATTTGATGTATAAAAAGTGGAACTAAAAATAGGTCCCAAAATGAATAAAGAATGAATAAAATGAGAGGTATTTCTATTGTATTTTGGCCCTTATCTCCCCCTACTTTATTCCTTGTCGACCTAGTCATCGAGATGCCTAGGTCTCGTGGTTTTGGGTCATAAAATATTTACAATATTTTATTCTTTTTTCTTTTTTTTTCTTTATTCTATAATTTTGGCTTTAAAAATCGCATTTTATACAGTATTTACACAAATATGCATGGATGATAAAATGCATGAATTAACGCTATTTACACGCATTTACTAGGGTTTTTAACGCCAAAATGATAGAATAAAGATGATGAAACATAGACTCATCAACTCTCCATGAAGATTGAACTCATGTGGTTGTTGTATATATACGACCTCATCAAGTTCCCCATATAGGAACACATTATTTTTACATCTAGTTGATGTAAAAAATCAACAACTATGCACAACAAATGACAATAATAATACATAGTGTTGAAAGTTGGGCTATTGGAGATATATCCTAAAGAAATCCACTCCATAAAACTAGGTTATCATGTTACCACGAGTCATACCTTGCGGCTCAAAATCATTCCATCGAAGTTATGCTTCATCATGAACATCCATATAGAGGAAACTTTACCTTTTAACCTTCACATGAATCCACTAAGATCTGTGTACACCTAGATATGAAAGATGCCATCGCTCTCCTCTATACTCATTCTCATTGTGGGTGAAGAAGGACTTGTGTGTGTGAAATGGGAATATGTGCATGTAGCAAACTTTAGACAAGCTATATGTAACTATAACTAAGATAAGTCAAGGATATCACCTTATAAATAGGATGCAAGCTACAATGCTTCTTCTGAATTACAATCAAGATGACAAGATAATATAAAAACAATATCTCCTCATTAGTAATTCCATCACTAGAAACAATTCAGAATGGAAAAAAACTCAACATGAAGAATTAACTTAAGTGAAAATACTAGAATATTTGTAATCTCTTTAGGTGAGGGAACTAGAGACTCCATGGATACTATTTTAAAGGCATTCTTGTAATAGAGGCTTGACTCCATGTAATCCCTCGAGGCTTGACTCCTAGTATTAGAGAACAATGTAATAGCCTTAAAAAAAGCCGCACATGCACTAATATAATATTGATGGCTACTGCAACCAAACCAACAATACCTTAATTTTTTGATTTCGAGCATAGTTCAAAAAGACATACGACTTCTTGTGGGGCAACAAGCACTCCATGAGACATAACAAGGATTGGATTGTCAAGATGTATGACATTATTAGTGAGTTTCTCATTAATAGTTTTGGAAGAAGATTAGTATGAGATATGAAGCTATGGCTAGTGCATCTCCCCAATAAAATGAGATAATATTCACTTGGTAAGAGGATTTCTGACTACATCAAGTATATGTCAGTGCTTGCATTCTGTAACACCATTCCATTGTAACGTATGACAAATAATCCTTAATGAAATATAGAAATTTCTTAGTTGTGTGAAGAAAAGATTATTCTTTTTTATCATATTGAACAAATTTTATAAGGATATCAAATCCTTTATTCATTTATCTAAAGAGGTTGATGAAGGTCTTTCCTCTCTTTACCGTTATATATATATATATATTATATATATATATATATATATATATATGGGTTAAAGGAGTCTACTCCCTGGGTGTAGCCAATTGGCTACTCCCACCTCTATTTTTCCCTATATTTTTTATTTTTTTGGAAAATAAACATATGTAAATTCATAACTATATCCTCCGAACATATCATTCCAATTTCGTCAGAAACAGAGACTCCTATGCCCTCCATCTGAATGGGGTCAATTTCAGCAATTCTGAGACCGTTAAAATTTGACAGTCTTGATGGAGGGGGTAGAAGTCTCGAATTAAGTTGAATTTTGAATGACACCATGGTGACATATTGTGATCTAAATTTCAATAGGTTTCATTTCAAAAAAATAAAAAAAACATAGGAGAAAAGGGGTGGGAGCATGTAAGTTGGCTACAACCAGGGAGCATACTCCCTTTTTCCTATATATATATATGTATAGTTTCATAGAATGGAACTCTTGAATGGAAAGGAGATGTAGCCGCTTTGATCCGCCCCATTGTCCCCATTTCCGCTAGATTGAGAGTGGTTTTTGTTCCCACGCGCGCTTTGCTTGAAAATGTTAAGTTGAATGATCCTCGAATATACATTTGATATTTTCTTCATAAGAAAAACACATAACAAACATGTAAAATAATCCATGATAATTAGATAGTTGTAGTGACCAAAATAATCTAGAATTCAATTCCCAGATCCATATGACGTAGATTAAATATTGAGGAAGAATGCATGTGATCCAAAATAGGAAATTAAGTAACTCGATAATTCTTCCCAAGTTGGAAGGTCTCACACTCTATAGTAGTAGGTGACAACTTAAGTTGTAGGCATCAAAGTTTGTTGATAGATATATGATTCAGATGTCGATGCCATAAAGATGGGGAAGCTGTAAAAGAATGATGAATAACTGCAAACATGAATGAAAAAGATGGTATATCCTCCGTCGTCATGTCCCTAATTAATCGCATTTCCTCTCATAATATATTGATTAAAGAGAATTATAAGACCATATATAATGGACACCTATTAATGGCTAAGAGTAAAAGTGAGGCACCAAAGGGGAAAATGTAGGTGGATGAATGAGGGATAGAAATTCCAACTACTTTCATCTCTTGGTATCAAAACAGAAAAATAATGTGTATGTTGGATTTATATTTTTTGTGATAGATTACACACAATCCTCAAGAATTTTTTGACTATTTTATTAACCGCTCTTTATGGTAGATTACATGTTATTACTTATTGAGTCTTCAAGCTTGCTGATAAATAAATGAAAAGGTTCTTTGCACAATGTATCCTACAAACCCCTTTTTATGTCATAATTGTTTCATGCGTGGTTATTTATATGTTTGATTTCCTAATTACTTTTATTTTACACAACATTTTCTAAAGATTGCAATAGATTTTCATTCAATCTCCACCCAAAACATATTACATACTAATTTAGAACATGACAAATTATGAATCATTCCATTAAATCAAATACATTTCTTATATCAAGCTTGATAAACATTAGATGGTCCTTCATCCTCTTCTTTATGTACGGTTTGGATGATTGCATCGGAAAGATGATCTTTAGAGTAGATCTTATGAGAAATTCACGATAATTTTGATGATTGCCTTATAAATCATGTTGGAGCGATTAGTACGGCTATAACTTTAGATGGAATTGACTTTTTTGAAGTTCTAAGTGATAAAATCCCCATCGACTTATTAAGGTAAAAACTATTAAAAAAGGCATTTGATGAATACCCATTCATCACTCTTTATTCTTTTATTTTAGCTACAAAACCTATGCAAAACACATGTATATTCATGTAAATAGCAATAATTGTCAAATAGCATGCATTATGTAAATTACAATAATTAGCATGTTTTTGTGCATAAATAAAAGAATAAAGAAATAAAAGAAAAAGAGTGAGATATTTATAATAAATATTGAGCGACCTAATCCCAAGGGAGGGCTCAGCATGGGCATGACCGCAAAAGAATCCAAGTAGAGAGAGATAGGGAAGCTCATGTGTGTGTACATATACCTATGTAAATAATTAAAAATTATTTTCCTCTTATTCAAAATAAAAATGTGTATTTATTTATATGTATATATTTATAAATATAAAATTAAAATAAAAATGGAGACAATAAAAGAAAAATAAAAAGAAATAAAATTCCTTCTTTATTGTACATAGACCATGTGTATAGAAACCACATATCTATTTATTTCTCCTTATAAATAAATAACTAAAATACAACAAAAATATTTCCATATTCCTCATTTCATGATGTAAATAAATAAAATAAAAATCAAAAAATCAAAATAAAATAAAAAGAAATAAAATAAAAACCAAAACCCACCTTGTATATATACCATGTACATATGTAAATAAAAGTATTTATTTACCCTATGTAAATAAATAATAAAAATCAAATAAAAATACTATTTTATTCCAAATTTTATTCTATAAATAAATAAAGTATAAAATTGGAATAAATTGTATAAAAATAAATAAATAAAAATCAAAAATAAAAAATACATATGTATATACCTATATATAATAATAAGTTTTTTGTAAATACCTAATTTATATTTCAAAAAAATTAGATAAAAATCACTAAAAATTAATTTAAAAATAAATAAACATTTTTAATGTTTTAAGTTTTTCGAAAATAAGTCCTTTATTATTTTTAAATGAATTTACAAGTATTTAATAAACGGCGGGTTGTGATTAGTCCACGGGGGATTGTTGACCCCCGGTCAACTCTCCCCCGCGAACCTCTTCCTTGCGGATCCGTATGACCGACCCGATATCTCCGATTTTTCCCCGCACGATCCGCCACCCACTTCCGCAAACCCCGGGCTCCATTTGTTCCCTGTAGATCCGAGACCTTCGCCTGAGTCTTCTCTTAGGGGTCCGTGCTTCACCAAGCCGGACCCGTCGCCTTCTTCTCGGACCTGCAGGACTATTTAGCTCCAACTCCGGCCGCCATTTCACGCCATCTTTGGCATTCCCCCTCGACGCCAGTGAACTCCTCTTCTTTGCCAGAGTGACAGCCACGCGGAGGAGGGTAGCAGCGAGGCCCGGGCAGCCGGGAACCACTAATCCGGCGACTTCGTCGCCATGCGCCGGCGCGAGTTGTGCTCAGCCTCGGGAAGCGACGATCCCTTGAGACTATGACCCCCGAAGCTCCCTGAGCTCCAGCACAGTCGACCTCAACCGCCAGGTAGCTTAGATTTTCTTTAGGTTAGCTTAGATTTCGAATTTTAGCTTTCATCCCTTTTAGCTCCGCCGCCGTCGCCAGCCACCTCCGACTATCCATTGCCCATTTCGACCCTACCACCACCTTCACCAGTCTCCTCTCCACCTTCTTCACCCAGCCAACCCCCCTGTCTCACCCCGGAGCAGGTCCCACACCCTCCTCCGTCGTCGCCTTGCCGGAGGGTGTCGCCCCGACGCATGCACTCACCCATTTCACCTCTGACTTGGTCGAGGCAATTTGCCCTCGACCAAGGAGCTCGTCTGTGACGTTTTGCAGGTCAAAGGAGCCCATTTGAGGGTCCGAACGCTCAGCCACAGCAGCTCCCATCCTCTGCCATTGCTGGGCCACTCCGGTGGACGCCGACCTCATCGGAGGCATCCACTAGCTGCGGACCAGCCCGGGCTATCCATTCCCCACCTCAGCAGCTCTGAAGGAGGTCTCCACCGCATGCATTGGGCCGGCGAAGTTCGTCGGCATTGAGTTCTTGAAGCACCCTCAGTAGCCGTCGGATCAGCCCTTCGCTCCAGACGTGATCCCAGCCGTTCATCTGAGGAGCTTCAGCGACCGCCCGATCAATTTAGGGCTTGATCCAGACCGTCCTTCGCAGAGGAGAGGCGTGCACGCACCAGAGCCATCAGATCATCCACGTGGCGCGCCCTCGTCCGTCAGATCCGAGCTGGGTTTCTTCGAAGAGGCATCAGCGCTCCTCCACCATTCGATTTCACACGTGGCTCGCCTCCAGCCGAAGATCTCGATAAGGGGTAAATTGCTATTAGGCCCCTCTGTTTACTGCATTTTATACTTAGTCCTGTAAATATTTAATCTAGTTGATTTTAGTTTTGGTATTTTGCATCTTGGGCCTTCATGTTTCCTTTATTTGCAATCTAGTCCCTGCATATGTGAACCACGTGCTTCGACACGTGAGGATCTGGTCATTTTGCATTTTCTACCTTGTGTTTCTTATGTGTTCCTGATTGACATTTTATAAATAGAAATTGCATATATACCCCTCCGTGTTCGGACCACGTGCTTGGCGCGTGTTTTGTGGACTTTTTGCATGTTGGGCCCCTGAGCTTTTTTACACGTGTTATGATTTTGTCCCCGGAACTATTTTCTACTGCATTTACGTCCCTGTGACTGTGAGCCTTCTTTTTATTTAAATAAAATAGCAAATTTAACCCAAATTGCGTGAAATTTAGACATGTGGCTCCTACCACTGTGTAAAAATTTTCCTAATTTTTGGGTACATTTTTTAGGCTTTTTAGTATTTTTAAAAATTCACAAACAGTAGTTTTTGCCTCTGTTTGGTTTAGTAAATCATAAAAATATAAAAACTATTTGAACAATTCTAAAAAAATTAGTAATTGTTAATTTTAGTGTGTTTGATTTTTTGTGTATTTTTAGCTATTTTTGGATATATAAAACCCTAAAAATTAAAAAACCCTTAAAAATTATAAAATTCTAAAAACTTATAGAAAAACCAAAAAATAGTAAACTCTTTTTATGAATTTTCTTTGTTGTTATATTTGTCATAAAAATTACCTTCAGGCTTTTACAGATCAATTTGATATTTTAAATTGATCTTTCAAGCCTGACTGGATAACAACTTCCTGTTTTTGCCTTATTTTATTTTTAGAAAATTCTACAAAAATTGGAAAAACATTTAAAAAGCATAAAAATATTTTTGTTTGAATTTTTGGACCCTTTTTGAGTGATTAAATAATTGGTTGAAGTTGCTTATTTTTGTATTTTTCTTATTTTCCTTTATTATTAAAAATCCAAAAAATATAAAAATAAATAAAAATCCATCAAAAATACTTGTTTTTATTTTCTTTTATTTTTAGACTACTTCGTAGGCCGTGAGGCCAACTCATGCTCCCTGAGTCCGACCCTGGGTGCTACACCAAGCTAATCTCATAGCCATGACCGCTATTTTTGTGTTGATTGATTTTTATCTTTTTGATTGGTGGTCTGTTCTTATAATTTTCTTGATTGAGCTGAGTTCTCGAGTGACTGAGGTCGCAACGACCTTAGCTATCTGATTTACCTTAGTCATCTCGATCAATTTTGGCTCATCAGAATGGCACTGTTGCCGGGGAGCACGGCTTAGTAGTCGGTTTTATTTTCATTTTATTCTCTTTTGTTTACGCGGTTTCCCGCGGCTTTTTCTACGTCCGCAGCTTTTCGCGGCTTTTCATGTTCTTTTATTTTCATTTTTTTTATTTTCTTTTCTTTTGTTTTTGGTTGTTTTGAGTGTTTATTTTATTAGCATTTTGCACATATACCCTGTTTTAGTTATTTGCTTTGTTTATCTTGTTTAACGCTCTGTTTGTTTACTTGCGAGGGCCCGAGGGCTGAGGCAGCTCCTCTCGAGGAGCCGACGCAACCGCGGGAATCGGAGGCGGCTCCCTTCTGCACGGAGCCGCAGGAAAGCGTGAGGAGACAAGCAGGAATGCGGGATTAGTTTAGATTAGCTTAGTTTTATTTTCAGCAATTATATTGTTGTAATAATATAGGGACCAGAAACAGAGACGCTTAGACTCTCGGGGTCTGTTTCGCCGAGCACCGGTGTGCTCGGGGGATGATCAGCGACCTGAAGGCTAGGGTATAGGTGCTAAATTGGTCGTTGCGACCCAAGCGATCAGACTCGGCTCAATCAAGAAAAATGAACCACTCAGAATAGATAAAAATCACTCGAAACACGAAAGCGGTCCTGCTATTGGATTAACCTGGTATAGCGACCAGGGTCGAACTCAAGGAGCACGGATTGGCTTCTCGGCCTACGAAGTAGTAAAAAGGAATAAAATAAAAGAACAAGATATTTTAGTGGTTTTTTAATTATTTTTATATTTTTTTGGATTTTTAGCTAATTAAGAAAATAAGAAAAACAAGTAAACACACACTTCCACAAATTATTAAATACACTAAAAATCGACCAAAAATTCAAACAAAAATATTTTTATGTGTTTTATAATTTTTAATGTTTTTGGTGAATTTTTGAGAATTTTCTGATATTTATTTAATTTTCTAAAAATCAAACAGTGACTAAAATAAATGGTACTGTCCAGCCGAGCCAAAAAGGGCTAGATAAAATATCTAAGAGCCCCAAAATGGCTGGGAGGTAATTTTCCTGTAAAGAAGACAAAATGAAGAAAATTTAGGCACCAATTTTATTGTTTTTGGGTTTTTGGTTTAATTATTAGAATTTTTATAAGTTTTTATGTGTTTTTCAATTTTTAGTGTTTTTCAGTAAGGAAAAATACCAACATTGGCTAGAAAATGAAACACAACAAAATAGACAGTAGACAATTTATTTGCAATTTTTGGACACTATTTAATATTTTTTTGTGATTTTTAAAGTTAGACAGTGACAAAAATGAAGGTTTTTGATTTTTAAAAATATCAAATGAAATAAAAAATGTCCTCAAAAATCCATGAAAATTTTACACCATGGCAGGAGCCATGTGTCCAATTTTCGTTGGATTTGGAGGTAATTTGATATTTTATTCAAAAATAAAGAAGGGGCATTGTGCGTAGGGACCAAAGTGCAAATACCCAAGAGTCTGGGGGGTCTGGTGCAATTTACCCAGCAAAACACGCACCACTCGCGTGCTTGGGGCACTCAGGGACCCAAATGCAATAAAAATAAGTCCCGAGGACTTATTGGTAACAGGTACCAAAAGTCCAGGGGCCTATTTGCAAAATACCCAAAATATTGCGCACATGTTGAAATAAATCACGCACAGGGGTATAAATGCAAATAAACTAAAACATTCATTCCATTGATAACAACCAGAACTACAGGGGCATGTCTTGCAAATAACCTAGAGGAGCACGTGACGAGGCACGTGTCATACAACGCACAGGGGCATAAATGCAAGGAAAATAAAGTACGGGGTCCTCTATGTAAATAACCCTAAAACTAAACAACTAAATTCAATATTTACAGGACTAAAACGAAATAAAAGAAAAGACAGGGCCTAAGGGTAAATTACCCTTTATTATGCGTACAGCTCGATGCGCGCCACGTGGAGGATCTGATGGTGGCAAATGATGGGCACTCGAGATCTCGTCTCCTCTGATCGAACGATGATGGCTGCTCCGGAGATGGACGGCTCTGATGAAGACTGGAGCGGGAGGGGCGATCGAACGGCGACGGAGGATGCTGGAAGAATAGGTCACCGGCGAAACTCGCCGGCCTCAGGCGTGCGCTAGGCTCCTCCTGGAAGCACTCTGAAGGTCGGAGAAGAGACGTGGAGTGCTCCCGCGTCTGGTGGTGGGCTCCGATGATCGAGTCGAGCTCCGAGGAGCTCTGGCGAGGTCGGCGGAGCTGAGCCTCCTGGCTGGATGATGAAGGGCCTCAGATGGCCTTCGTTTGACCTGCAAAGTGAACCAGAAGACTCGCGGGTCGAGGGAAAACTGCCTCGACCCGGTTAGGCGAGGTGACGATGGCTCGTGGATCGAAATGGCGAGCTCCGGCGAAGGGGGTAGACGGAGGAGCTCGACTCCCAGCTCCTGTGCGAGCTGGGTTGGATGGAGGGGTGAAGAAGGTGCGTCGGAGGGAGGCGGATGCGATGGTCGACTCCGATGATCGAAAGGGGTGATGGAGTGGTCGGAATCAGCTAAAGACGGCGGCGGCGCGATTTGGGGGTAAATGGAAATCGAAGAAAGATAAAGACCTACAAGGTTACCTGGGTGGTCGGAGAGACTAGGGAGGAGCTGGGGAGGCTCCTGGTCGTCGCCTCGAGGAGCGTCTCCCTCCGAGGATCAAGCTCCAGCTGATGGCTGAGCGACGGCGGCGTAGCTCGCCGGATCGATGGACTCGCCTCCTCTCCTCGCTTCAACAGGCTCAGACGCGAGCTGTCACTCTCACGCACTCTCTGGAGCTCACAGGAGGAGGAAACAAATGGCCAAAGATGGTGAAATGAGGTGGCGGAGAAACGCTTATGTATGGGTGCAGGTCCGGGAAAAGTGGCTCAGGTCCGGCTCCATGGAGCACGGATCCCTAGGATCTATGTCGGGCGAGATTCCCGGGTACCTGGGGAGTGATTAGGATCCTGGGTTAGGCTAAATGGTGCTCGGGTCTGGCAGGGATAAATGGGGGAAGTCGGGTTCTCGAACCAGACCCGCGGGAGGTGGTCCTGGGGGGGTAGTTGACTGGGCGGTCAACACTCCCCAGGGCCAATAGGAATCGACCACGTGGCAGGATCTTAGGAGTGAAAATTAGGGTAGCTAGGGGCCGATTTAGCAAAAACTCAAAACATGAAATATTTTTATTTTATTTTTTTCTATTTTTTTAGTGATTTTTAATAATTTTTTCGAAATAAAAATAAGGTATATACATAGTATGTACTATATAGGTATATGTACATAATTAGGGTTTTTAATTTTTGATTTTTTTTAATTATTATTTTTGTGCAATTTTATTCCTATTTTATATTTTATTTATTTTCATTATAAAATAAGGAATAAAAAGGTATTTTTATTTTTTATTATTATTATTATATACATAGGTAAAATAAATACATATTTACACTTATATACATGGTATATTTACAATGTATTTTTGTATTTTTAATTTTGCTATTTTTATTTTGTTTTGATTTTAATTGTTTTTATTTTATTTATTTACATTATAAACCATAGAATATCTACAAAAATTTTGGAAAGTAATTTCATTTATTTACAAGGTCAAATAAATATATATGTGAGTCTATGTACAAGGTGACTATACAAGAGGTGTTTTTGCTTTCTTCTTTTTTTTTAGTTTTTAAATTTTTCTTTTTGATTTTATAAACATATATATACAAATATTTACAAGCCTATTTTTGTGAGGAAAATACTTTTATTTATTTACATAAATATTTACATACATGAGCCCCTATCTCCCTCTACTTTGCCTTTTATGCGGTCAGGCCCATGCTGAGCCCTCCCTTGGGTTAGGTTGCTCAATATTTATTCTAAATATTTCCCTCTTTTTCTTTTTAATCTTTATTCTTTTTATTTTTGCACAAAAACATGCTAATTATAGGTTTTTACACAATGCATGCTTTTGGTAATTATTCCTATTTACACATATCTACATGCATTTGCAAAGGTTTTTGTAGCTAAAATATAAGAATAAAGAGTGATGAATGAGTATTCATCACCCCCCTATACTTAACTTTGCTAGTCCCTTAGCAAACACTTATTTGAAAAAGAAGTGAAAAAGGAAGAAAGAAAAAGAAAAAGAGGATGTATATGGATCAAGGTTGATTATTAAACTTGCCTTCATTAAATTGGGGTATGGAGCTCGATCAGATCTTTGGATTATTAGTGTGTCGGAACCTTATTTGGACTTAAGTCTAAAACTCAACAGCCTCTAAGTTCCACTAATCTATAATCAAGACTCCTCAATGCTCCAGGTCAGAACAAGTCATCAATCACAAACCCTGAAGACCATGAATCTTTTCTTGTCCTGTGAATGTGAGGTCTAAGCTCTCCACCTCAGAAACGGCAACTCGACAACCCTCCCTAACAAGGTAACTCTATGACCTCAATCTGGCCACTCTTTCCTCGGGGAGCGGGGTATTCCCTTCTAAGTTCAAGTTTAACCGGCTCAAGAAGAGGAGGAAGAAGAGAATGGGTCAAGGCCAGTGTAGCCAAGTACCCTTGGGAGCTTGACCAGTGTAGCCAAGTCTCCCTGCTGCAAGCTACATCAGGTGGATCATGAAACTCAAGCTTTGCTTATTGCACTCTATATACATACTCCGGTGGGATTACCATTTTCTATCAGACCCACCACTTTTTTGGAGTTATTTTCTTTTTGCTCACATTTTTTTTCAAGTGCATCTGTACAACATATACATGTGCAGCATATATACAAGGAGTTTTTCCTCTTGATCCAGTAGACTATCCCTATTTTGAAGCTTTATTGCAACCCACAACTCCCGTCGTTAGACCTCATGGCAACCAGACCAAGTTGAGACGCACTTCCTTCACTAAAAGAAGAAGAGAGGTTCCGCCTAGAAGTACTACCCTCATATGCTACCCCAAGTCAAGGAAGACTGCCTCCTCACCACCTCATCCGTAGAGAGCTCGGTGCATAGTGCTGGTGTCCAAGTAAAGCCATAATCTATATGAGTCATGTGTTGTTGTTAAGTGCTCTACTTAGGCTCATTGAGATGACATGTGATTATAGCCTAGTGGACTCAAAGAATTAAGTCACCATGGACCTGAAAAGCCTTAAACCTAAGCCCTATAAGGTTCCTCTTAGAAGCTAGGTGGATTAAGATCTTAATCAAGCTCCATTTCTCAATTTGATTCTAGGCTAGTTTAAATGTCAACTATCATCCAGAAAAACTATATACATATGTACAAAAGATGCTTATTTACACAAATTTTACAATCATGCAAAATTTTTTTGAAAAATGTTTTGAAATCATGAATGGATGATGCATGAAGTGCAAGTTTTGCAAAAAGATATTTACACACATTTACACAAGATTTTTGCAAACTTTTGATTTTCAAAACATTTTGGAAAAATTTTGTACTATATACATAATTTTGATACAAAAATATTTACACAAGCTTTACACAAAAGATTTTTGAAAACAATTTTACAAAAATAATTTGTACACTAGCTATTTATGTGCAAATAAAAGAGTGTTATGTAAAAAAAAATTTAATTTTTGTGATTTTTAGCCATTTTATTTATTAACACACTCACACAAAGTACGAGTTATGGCTAAAGTATATATGAAATATATACACACCCCCCTATACTTAGCTCGAACGATGTCCTCAGAGTCAAGAGCGATGAAGAAGACATAACTCGTGCTAGGTATAGGGAAGTGAAAAGAAGGGCTATATACAAAGAAGAAGAATGAAATAGAAAAGTCAAAAGAAGCCTCGGGTCTTCCCCCTATACTTAGGATTAAATAATCCTAAGTATAGTGGGCTGTACACTAAGGGAAAACCGAGTGGAGAATGTACAGGGTCTACCCCCCCTATACTTAGGGTAAGATATCCCTAAGTATAGGCAGCAAAACAGGGGTAGGCAGAAACAAAAGAAATACTTAAACGGTCTCACATCCCCCCTATACCTAGGGTAAAGTGCACCCTAAGTATAGCATAATCACAAGATGAAGAAAGGGATGTGGGACTAAAGAATGTAGTGATATGGACATCTGGATCCATACAAGGCGGAGGAACAGTGAAACTCAGGCGTGAGATGCATTGGATGTGAGTCAAAGACCACATCTCACGCAAAATGAATAGGGACAAGATCAGCGACCCGCGGCTCATGATCTAGAAATGGTTTGAGCCGCTGGCCGTTCACTCAAAAGGTACTCTCAGAAGACAACTCAGATATGTCGATGCTACCGTTGTCGTGTACCTTTCTGACCAAGAGGGTCCCTTCCATTTGCTCTGTAGCTTTCCTGGAAATAAACGTAGCCTCGCATCAAACAGCCATACTCTCTGTCCAATCTCAAAATGCTTGTGGCTGATATGAGAATCATGCCACTCCTTCACTTTCTCCTTATAATGTAGGTTGTTTGAGAAAGCTGTATCTCTAAGCTCCTCCAGGGCGGCTAACTCTGCCCTCCTCTGGTCTCCCATACCATCTGGATCCATAAGAATATCTGTAACTGCCCAAAGTGACTTGTGCCTCAGCTCAACAGGTAAATGGCACGGCTTGCCATATACGAGGCGAAAGCGAGATGTGCCCAATGGTGTCTTGAAAGACGTCCTATATGCCCACAAGACTGAGTCCAAACGCTGTGACCAATCCTTTCGGTCAGGGCGGACGACTTTCTGCAGTATAGTCTTGATCTCCCTGTTCAACACCTCGGCTAGACCATTCGTCTGTGGATGATAAGGTGTAGCAACACGATGGTCTATACCGAACTCGCTAGCAAGGGCCTTCACCTGGTCGTTGATGAAATGAGACCCCCCATCAGAAATCAGAACTCGTGGAACCCCGAACCGCGTGATGATATGTTTCCTCAGAAATCTGCAAACTGTCCTCGCATCAGCGGCTCGGGCGGGGATAGCCTCAACCCAATGACTAACATAATCTACGGCCAACAGAATGTACTCAAATCCCTGACTCTTAGGGAATGGACCCATGAAATCGATGCCCCATGCGTCAAAAACCTCACAGACGTGAATGGGCTGCATCGGCATCATATCACGCTGTCCACAAGTGCCCATCCTCTGACAGTCAGTACACCTCTTCACGAACTCATCAGAGTCCTTGAAGAGGGTAGGCCACCACAAGCCGGATTGGAGCACTTTCTGTGCCGTTCTACTCCCAGAATGATGTCCTCCTGCCTCAAGCTTGTGGTAGTAAATGAGGACGCTATGGTGTTCCTCCTGAGGAATGCACCGACGCCAGACGCTATTCCCTCCTTCGTGGTAAAGGATGGGATCCTCCCAGTGGTAGGACTTGGCCTTCGCAAGGAAGGTCTCAAGTCTCTGCCTGGGCCAATCTTGTGGGACTTTCCCAGCAACGAGAAAGTTCACAATATCGGCATACCATGGGAGTGAGGCGATAGCAAGGATCGCCTCATCTGGGAAGGTATCACGAATGGGATCAATCTGCTCAGACTCCTCAGGCTGCTCTAAAGGGGAGAGATGATCCGCCACCACATTCTTGACTCCAGGCTTATCCTTGATCTCAATGTCGAACTCCTGGAGTAGAAGGATCCATCTAGTGAGTCTGGCCTTGGAATCCTTCTTTGCCATGAGGTACCTGATGGCGGTGTGATCTGTGTACAAAGTCACTCTAGATCCAATGATATAAGATCGAAACTTATCTAGGGCGAACACTACGGCTAGCATCTCCTTCTCTTTGACCGTGTAATTCCGCTGGGCGGAATCCAATGTGCAGCTAGCGTAGTGAATGGCAAATGGAACACCATCCCTCCTCTGTCCCAGCACTGCCCCTACGGCAAAATCGGAGGCATCCGTCATGATCTCGAATGGGAGAGACCAATCAGGCGGCTGGAGGACAGGAGCCTCAATCACACACTGCTGGAGAGTCGCAAAGGATGAAAGACACTTGTCATCGACAAGGAACTCGGTGTCTTTCGTCAAGAGGTCAGTCAACGGCCGGGCAATCCTGCTGAAATCCTGAATAAATCTCCTATAAAATCCAACGTGCCCCAGGAATGACCGTAACTGCCTCAAATTGGACGGCGGTGCGAGTTTTCTAATGACATCAACCTTGGTCGGATCCACCTCCATGCCCCTGTTGGAGATGATGTGGCCAAGCACCGTCCCTTGAGTCACCATGAAGTGACTCTTCTCCCAAGATAGAACCAAATGGTACTCAATACATCGCTGGAGTACTCGGTCTAGGTAGTCAAGACAGGAGTCGAATCCGTCGTCGTAGACCGAGAAATCATCCATGAAGACCTCCAAACACTCCCCTACCATGTCCGAAAAGATCGACAACATACACCTCTGAAAAGTCGCAGGGGCGTTGCATAGCCCAAATGGCATGCGTCGAAAGGCATATCTACCAAAGGGACAGGTAAAGGTGGTCTTCTCCTGATCCTCAGGAGCGATGGCCACCTGGTTGTAGCCCGAGTACCCATCCAGGAAGCAATAATGGCTCTTCCCCGCCAGTCTCTCAATGATCTGGTCAATAAAAGGCAGGGGGAAATGGTCCTTCTTGGTGGCCTGGTTGAGTCTCCTGAAGTCAACACAGACCCTCCAAGAGGTGGGTACTCGTGTAGCAATCTCCTCTCCCGACTCACTGATCACAGTCGTGATGCCCGTCTTCTTGGGCACCACATGCAAGGGGCTGACCCACTTGGAGTCGGAAATGGGATAAATAAAATCTGCACTCCACCATTTTGATATTTCCTTCATCACGACCTCTCTCAGGTTGGGGTTCAGCCGCCGCTGGAACTCACGCGACGGCTTCGCCCCCTCCTCGAGATAGATATGGTGGGAGCACACTGATGGACTAATCCCATGGAGATCTGCTACGCTCCATCCGATTGCCTTGCGGTTCTTTTCAAGAACCCCCATCAAACGGGATTCCTGCTCTCCAGTCAGATTGGCGGAGATGATGACTGGGTACATCTCAGGCTCGCCCGCAAGGAACCGATACTTCAGCGAAGTAGGGAGCGGCTTCAGCTCTGGACAGCTGGGCGCTGGCAAATCTGGTTGCGGAAGGAAATGTGTCAATGCTGCTAAGTCTGCCAAATATGCCTGGGAGAAAGAAAGCGAACTCTCGCAAACTGGATCTGGAGAAGGCTGCTCAACTGTGCTGTCTCTGATCTGCTCTGCATCTACCTCCTCCTCATCTGTAGGCTCAAGTGGACTCAAGTCTGGCATTTGATCATCACAATCTTCCCAATCAGACTCTGAATCCGAGGGATCTGCATCAAACGTGGTGGCATCAGTACCACCGTAACACAAGGTGGCCTCAGCACCACCATCACTGAAAACCGTGTCGCGGTCAAGAACCGGCTCTGCTGCCTCTGTGGTATCCTGAACCAGGGTTGTGCTCTCCAGACTCTCCTCTGCTATCATCTCGGCATCAGTTGTGTCTGAAAATGAGAGGATGGCCTATGCTGCAGGATCTGCCCATGCCGCCTCATCATCTGTGATCAAAAAATCACAGTCCTGGTGGATGTCTGGCTCTGCGTCTGTCAGCTGCTCTGAATCTGTGCTAGCCTCTGAGCGTGCTCTCTCTCTGGCTCTGTAGTCCTCGACCGTCTCTATTTGTACACTCTCGCCCTCGACGCGAAAGTATACCTTCCCGCTATCATGATCAGTCACCGCCTTGGCTGTGGCCAAGAACGGACGACCGAGGATGATGGGGGTATCGGCCACTGAGTCAGGGATCTCCATGTCCAACACTACGAAGTCCACGGGGAATTGCAGGCCCTGAATAGTGACGATAACATCTCGCAACAACCCCTTCGGCCTCTTGACAGATCGATCAGCAAACTGAAGGACTGTCCTGCTCTGTCTAAGAGTGCCCAACTCGAAGCGGTCGAGAAGGGCTGCCGGAAGGAGGTTGATAGACGATCCGCTATCCAATAGAGTCCGGTCGAACCTCTGCTCACTAATCTGGCATCTGACATACGGGGCCCCTGAATCTGGCCTCTTGGCCGGCAGACGGGTCTGGATCGCGAAACACGTGGCTTTCGTCAGCACATGAATCTCTGAAGTGTGCTTCCTCCTCCTCCTCCTGACTGTGGTCCTGTCTCTCAAAGATCGCTGAAGAAGGGGGATGTGCTGCAAAGCCTCCTGGAGGGTCAACTGGATGTGAAATCTGTCGATCATGCTCTGGCTGAATTCCTCCTGCTCTCTCTTTTTTGGGTCTTTTTCTTTTTTCTTCCCCTTCCCCATCTGAAGGGCTCTAGGAAAGGGGATCACAGGGTCCTTCGCAGATGAAGGACTAGGAAAAGGCCTAGACGGCTCGACGGCTGGATCCGCACATACATCAAGCACCACAGTGGGACCAGAAAAAGCTAAACCTTTTCCTTTATTCAAAATATAGTTCTGAGATACATCCACACGAGGAAAAACAGCATCTCTATTAACACAAAAACCGGTGTCCTCAATACCACCTCGGGCTGGCTCGGCAACTGGACGTCTCGCAGCCTCAGTACCGTGAGCTGGCTCGGCTATACTGGTGGCGTCAGTACCACCTCCTCGAACTGGTGAAGCGGCGGCCTCAGTACCGCCGGTGGAATCAGCTTCCTTGGTGGCGTCAGTACCACCGTCATCATCTGCGGCCTCAGTACCGCTCTCCTCCTCCTCCTCATCTGGCGCCCTGGGTGGATCCTCGAGTCGTCGCTCAGATGAGGCGCCGCCTGCTGGTGTTCTACCTCTCCTAAGTGTAACAAAATCAGCATCAAATAGATCCAAAGACATATCATCAAATGGATCACTAGGAGTGGCGTGCTCAGTGGAAACTACCTGCTGAGATTTCCTCTTCAGGTTGTTCGGATTCGGCTCTATCTGTGTAGGAATGGCGGCCTTCCCTCTCACAAGGTACCGCATCTCCTGGCGGAACTCGTCCATCTCCCGTCTGAAGGAAGCCTGCTGGTCCGTGAGGAGGCGGGCTATGTCATCCAAGGCGGGGCTCTCATGGGAGCCCGACGGGTAGCCTCTCTAGTGCTGAGGCTACTGGAACTGGTGCTGCTGGTAAGAGGGGTAGGAGGAAGGATGCTGCTGCTGGTGTGGTGGGTGAGCCTGCTGCTCACGTCTCCAAGACTGTCCCTGCTGCTGATAGGGACGAGGAACGAAGGACGACTGCTGGTGTGACTGATAGGTTGGGGGCTGCAGCTGCGGCTGGTGATCTCTCTGCTGGCCATACTGCCCTCCCTGACCTGATGACTGCTGCCGGGGCTGGGTACCTCCACTCCCCCACCTGAATCCGGGATGGTCTCGTCGGATCCCAGGCTGGGGGCGGTCATACCAAATCCCGTTGACATCCATCAACGGCTCTGCATCATAGGGGGCTAGCGGGAGTACTGCCAGAGGCTGATCCGGCTGGTATACCACCATCTGCATGTCTGGAGATGGTGGGGACTGGTAAGAGGGCTGCTGCTGCTGGTACGGCTCCGCCTGTACAAGGTGAACCTGTCTAGGCTGCTGAAAGGTGCTGGAGCGCTAGGACGAGCTGCTGCTGCCGCCGGTGTCGCCTCGCGAATGAAGACGGGGCTGTGAAGCCGTCTGTGCCTCCTGGAGACACATGAGCTGGGTCTTCATGTCGCTCAGAGTCTGTGCCATCTGCTCCATCTGCGTGATGCTCTGGAACTGCTTCTTCTCGATCAGATCCATCCGGTCCAACTTCTCGCTGATGATACCCATATCCGCAGCGGACGACTCTGCCTGTGCTGCTGCGACTGCAGATGAACTGGATGGACCGGCATCGACCCGTGCTATCCGCTGGTACTGCACGGGTCCTGGCTGCTGCTGGGGTCTCCTCTGTGTGTACAACCGGGTCTGGGACATCACCATGTAATTCTCGGCCATCTCCTCGTAAATGGCCCAGACATGGTCGTGGTCCTTGGCGAAATAGGACCCGCCGCAAGAAGCATTCACCAGGCCCTGGAGCTCTGGTGTCAACCTGCTGAAGAAGCTCTGAACAAGGTTCGGCTTCGAGATGTCGTGGTGCGGGCATCTGTCGGTGAGCTCTCGGAACCTCTCCCATGCCTCGTGGAATTGCTCATTGGGGAGCATGGAGAAGTTGCTGATCAGGGCCCTCGCTGCATTCGTCCGCCCGAGTGGATAGTACTTGTTCAAGTACTCGGTGCGGAGCTGCTCCCAGGTGTAAACAAACCTCCCCAAATGCTTCAGCCAGGTGGCTGGTCTGTCTGCTAGGGAGAAGGGGAAGGCGATCATCCTGATCATGTCCTGATCCACCTGACGGTCGTGGACAGTGCTGCATATCATCAAGAACTCCTGGAGGTGGAGATGGGGCTCCTCTGTCGCGAGTTCGTGGAAGCGGGGGAGTAGCTGCAAAGTGTTCGGGGGGAACTTGAAGTCCCCCACGATTGCTGGAAGTACTACCCAGTGGTGTGTCAACGTCGATCCGGGGTTGTGTAACTCCCGCATCGGTCTCGGTGGTCCTCCGGCCGCTCCTGCGGCGGCTACCGCTGCTGCGGCTGCTGCATCCGCATCATCTGGGATCCTCGGTCCCTCTCTCCTCTGCTCTCGCTCTGCTCTCATCTGCTCCATCTCTCTCCTCATGTCGATCATGAATGCTCCATGATCCCTCAGCTGCTGCTGGACGGTCTCTAACGAGGCGATCAGGGTGGAGTTGATAGCTCCCTGATCCAATACGAAGTGCTCAGGCTGACGGGAGCGATCCTCAGAACTGCCGGCCATGACGTCTGCAAAATGAAATGAGCCCAACTCAGGTGCTGTCAAATCCATCAATCTCTTCTCGGGCTCATGTCGCTCAGGTCCGAAAGAAAGGGGGTCGAGGGGGAACAGGGCGGAGTATTACTCGGGCTCGGAGAGCTGGTTTTGGCTCTCGCGGGCCAACCTAGATGATTGGGTAGACGTGCCCGAAAGCGGTGCAGCCAGAGGCTGCCTAAGAGAGCGTCTACCCATCATCTTGATCTGGCGAGTAGGGCGGATGAGATCTGGAGAAACTATGATCACAATGCAAACCCTCGGTTCACCAAGGCAACGCGAGCTGAAGACCGTGAAAGTTCGGTCAAATTATCTTGTCAATTTTTTATTAGGTGAACACACAAGATATCAGAGAGCTTACGTGACCTGTTAGGATACCCGATGCTACCCCAACCGACTGGCCCGCACGGAAGAGTCGGTAATCAGTCGGGACTAGCACCGGAGGGCTCTACCTAGGGTGCGGGTCACTCTCTCGCGCATCCAAACCATACAATGAGGGGGTTGCTCTCCCCAAGACAAATTTTTTATGGTGAATGTCTTTTATGATCAATAGTGTTAACCAGTCCCAATTTTATGGTTTTTCTTTTTAATATTTTTCAAATAAAAACAAACGGCCTAACGAATTTTTCGGTTCTCCTGGTTATTTAGTCCAAAACAGGGGGGAGAAGACGAAAAAGCCGATGCGCGATGAAATCAATGATGCATGCTGAGTCAGAAATGCGTACCTTGCCTCCAGCACTCTACATGCAAGTGATCCGCGCAGAATTTAAAGACAGAAAAGTAAACTACCCTAAATGATGCAACGGGAAAAACCGAGTCCTAGATGAGCAATTTCTACTCGCAGAACCATCTAATCGGTCACCGACCTCCAAGCCAAAGGGTCCGGTCTTGGCCCATCCCTCCTCTGCCCGACAAATCGGGGGTAGGAGAAAGCGCTTTTCAGGGTGAGCTGCGGCACGTAGGCTACGAAGGAGATGAGTCGATTATTTTTATTAATTGATTATTAGTGAGTCCAATTAGCGCACTATAGGAAGAGGCAAATAGTTAAGTGTGGGGACCCTACTAATTACGGCACAAGCAAGAGAAAATCCTAAGTCTAGGGGCTCGATGAAAACCGCGTAAACACCGGAAAAGGCAGAAAAAATAAAAAGAAAACAAAACCGCGTAAAAAGCCACGAAAAAGCCTAAGGGTCCCCCGAGCACACCGGTGCTCGGCGAAACAGACCCGCTAAGTGTTCAAGAGTCCACAAGTCCAGTCTGAGTCCATGTATTATTACAATAATAATAATAAAAATAAAACCTAATCTAACCTCACCCACTCAACTCTCTCTCTCTCGCTCTCTCCTGCGGCTTCGTAGAGAAGGAAGCCGCCTCCAAGTTCCTCGGTTGCACCGGCTTCTCGAAAGTCGCCTCCGCGGTCCTCGGGCCCTCGCAAGAAAGAACATAGTGATCAGACCAAAATAATCAAATAATAATAATAAGGAAAATTAAATGGAAATACAAATGAGGGTATATATGAAAAAATACAAAATAAAATAAAAACTCAAAATAAAACAAGAACAAAAATAAAAGAAAAAGAAATTAAAACAAAATAAAACAAAAATAAAATATAAACAAAAGCCGCGAAAAAGCCGCGAGCTCTGAAAGAGCCGCGAAAAACCGCGAAAACAAAAACGAAAATAAAAGGAAAACTACTAAGTCGTGCTCCCCGGCAACGGCGCCATTCTGATGAGCGACCTGAAGGCTAAGGTATAGGTGCTAAATCGGTCGTTGCGACCCAAGCGATCAGACTCGGCTCAATCAAGAAAAATGAACCACTCAGAATAGATAAAAATCACTCGAAACACGAAAGCGGTCCTACTATTGGATTAACCTGGTATAGCGACCAGGGTCGAACACAAGGAGCACGGATTGGCCTCTCAGCCTACGAAGTAGTAAAAAGGAATAAAATAAAAGAACAAGATATTTTTAGTGTTTTTAATTATTTTTATATTTTTTTGGATTTTTAGCTAATTAAGAAAATAAGAAAAACAAGTAAACACACACTTCCACAAATTATTAAATACACTAAAAATCGACCAAAAATTCAAACAAAAATATTTTTATGTGTTTTATAATTTTTAATGTTTTTGGTGAATTTTTGAGAATTTTCTGATATTTATTTAATTTTCTAAAAATCAAACAGTGACTAAAATAAATGGTACTGTCCAGCCGAGCCAAAAAGGGCTAGATAAAATATCTCAGAGCCCCAAAATGGCTGGGAGGAAATTTTCCTGTAAAGAAGACAAAATGAGGAAAATTTAGGCACCAATTTTATTGTTTTTGGGTTTTTTGGTTTAATTATTAGAATTTTTATAAGTTTTTATGTGTTTTTCAATTTTTAGTGGTTTTCAGTAATGAAAAATAACCAAAATTGACTAGAAAATCAAACACAGCAAAATAGATAGTAGACAATTTTTTTGCAATTTTTAGACACTATTTAAATTTTTTTTTGTGATTTTTAAAATTAGACAGTGACAAAAATGAAGGTTTTTGATTTTTTAAAAATATCAAATGAAATAAAAAATGTCCTAAAAAATCCACGAAAATTTTACACCATGGCAGGAGCCATGTATCCAATTTTCGTTGGATTTGGAGGTAATTTGCTATTTTATTCAAAAATAAAGAAGGGGCACTGTGCATAGGGATCAAAGTGCAAATACCCAAGAGTCTGGGGGGTCTGGTGCAATTTATTTAGCAAAACACGCGCCACGTGCGTGCCTGGGGCACTCAGGGACCCAAATGCAATAAAAATAAGTCCCGAGGACTTATTGGTAACAGGTACCAAAAGTCCAGGGGCCTATTCGCAAAATACCCAAAATATCGCGCACATGTTGAAATAACTCACGCGCAGGGGTATAAATGCAAATAAACTAAAACATTCATTCCATTGATAACAACCAGAACTACAGGGGCATGTCTTGCAAATAACCTAGAGGAGCACGTGACGAAGCACGTGTCATACAACGCACAGGGGCATAAATGCAAGGAAAATAAAGTACGGGGTCCTCTATGTAAATAACCCTAAAACTAAACAACTAAATTCAATATTTACAGGACTAAAATGAAATAAAAGAAAAGACAGGGCCTAAGGGTAAATTACCCTTTATTATGCGTACTGCTGGATGCGCGCCACGTGGAGGATCTGATGGTGGCAAACGATGGGCGCTCCAGATCTCGCCTCCTCTGATCGAACGATGATGGCTGCTCCGGAGATGGACGGCTCTGATGAAGACTGGAGCGGGAGGGGCGATCGAACGACGACGGAGGATGCTAGAAGAACAGGTCACCGGCGAGACTCGCCGGCCTCAGGCGTGCGCTAGGCTCCTCCTGGAAGCACTCTGAAGGTCGGAGAAGAGACGTGGAGTGCTCCCGCGTCTGGTGGTGGGCTCCGATGATCGAGCCGAGCTCCGAGGAGCTCTGGCGAGGTTGGCGGAGCTGAGCCTCCTGGCTGGATGATGAAGGGCCTCAGATGGCCTTCGTTTGACCTGCAAAGTGAACCAGAAGACTCGCGGGTCGAGGGCAAACTGCCTCGACCCGGTTAGGCAAGGTGACGGTGGCTCGTGGATCGAAATGGCCAGCTCCGGCGAAGGGGGTAGACGGAGGAGCTCGACTCCCAGCTCCTGTGCGAGCTGGGTTGGATGGAGGGGTGAAGAAGGTGCGTCGGAGGGAGGCGGATGCGATGGTCGACTCCGATGATCGAAAGGGGTGATGGAGTGGTCGGAATCAACTAAAGACGGCGGCGGCGCGATTTGGGGGTAAATGGAAATCGAAGAAAGATAAAGACCTACAAGGTTACCTGGGTGGTCGGAGAGACTGGGGAGGAGCTGGGGAAGCTCCTGGTCATCGCCTCGAGGAGCGTCTCCCTCCGAGGCTCAAGCTCCAGCTGATGGCGGAGCGACGGCGGCGTAGCTCGCCGGATCGATGGACTCGCCTCCTCTCCTCGCTTCAACAGGCTCAGACGCGAGCTGTCACTCTCACGCACTCTCTGGAGCTCACAGGAGGAGGAAACAAATGGCCAAAGATGGTGAAATGAGGTGGTGGAGCAACACTTATGTATGGGTGCAGGTCCGGGAAAAGTGGCTCGGGTCCGGCTCCATGGAGCACGGATCCCTAGGATCTATGTCGGGCGAGATTCCCGGGTACCTGGGAAGTGATTAGGATCCTGGGTTAGGCTAAATGGTGCTCGGGTCTGGCAGGGATAAATGGGGGAAGTCGGGTTCTCGAACCAGACCCGCGGGAGGTGGTCCTGGGGGGGGGGGGTAGTTGACTGGGCGGTCAACACTCCCCAGGGCCAATAGGAATTGGCCACGTGGCAGGATCTTAGGAGTGAAAATTAGGGTAGCTAGGGGCCGATTTAGCAAAAAATCAAAACATGAAATATTTTTATTTTATTTTTTTTCTATTTTTTAGTGATTTTTAATAATTTTTTCGAAATAAAAATAAGGTATATACATAGTATGTACTATATAGGTATATGTACATAATTAGGGTTTTTAATTTTTGATTTTTTTTAATTATTATTTTTGTGCAATTTTATTCCTATTTTATATTTTATTTATTTTCACTATAAAATAAGGAATAAAAAGATATTTTTATTTTATTATTATTATTATATACATAGGTAAAATAAATACATATTTACACTTATATACATGGTATATTTACAATGTATTTTTGTATTTTTAATTTTGCTATTTTTATTTTGTTTTGATTTTAATTGTTTTATTATATTTATTTACATTATAAACCATAGAATATCTACAAAAATTTTGGAAAGTAATTTCATTTATTTACAAGGTCAAATAAATATATATGTGAGTCTATGTACAAGGTGACTATACAAGAGGTGTTTTTGCTTTCTTCTTTTTTTTAGTTTTTAAATTTTTCTTTTTAATTTTATAAACATATATATACAAATATTTACAAGCCTATTTTTGTGAGGAAAATACTTTTATTTATTTACATAAATATTTACATACATGAGCCCCTATCTCCCTCTACTTTGGCTTTTATGCGGTCAGGCCCATGCTGAGCCCTCCCTTGGGTTAGGTTGCTCAATATTTATTCTAAATATTTCCCTCTTTTTCTTTTTTATCTTTATTCTTTTATTTTTGCACAAAAACATGCTAACTATAGGTTTTTACACAATGCATGCTTTTGGTAATTATTCCTATTTACACATATCTACATGCATTTGCAAAGGTTTTTGTAGCTAAAATATAAGAATAAATAGTGATGAATGAGTATTCATCAGGGGATCCCACCGCTGTTTTGTTTTCTCGTTTTTCTTTTCTTTGACTTCACGCAGATTTCTGTGCTTGAGCCCCTAGACTTAGGTTTTTATTTCGTTGAGCCAGGTAGTTTTAGGTCCAAAGCCCTAATAGAATATCTGTTCCCATAGATCGCGCTTGGACTTAGGCAAACAAACCCGTGCTTCACGAAAATAGAAATTTTTGTTTAGGACGGTTCTCGCACTGCATTCCATATAGATTAGCTTTACATTTATGCGCGGATCATAATTGCATGTAGACTGGTGGAGTTAGGTATGCCTTTTATCTCGTGCATGCATCATTGATTTGTCGCGCATCGGCTTTTCCGCTTTCCTCCCCCTGATTTTCTGGACTTAGGAATAAAAAGAAATTAGAAAATTCGTTAGATGTTTCTTGAAAAATACATAAAAAGAAAAACAATAAAATCGGGACTGCTAATCACACTTGATTTAAAAGACACCTCATCTCAAAATCTGTCTTGGGGAGAGTAACCCCCTTCTTGTTTGGTTTGGATGAGCGAGAGAGTGACCCGCATCCTAGGCTAGAGCCATATCCGATTTCTTGACTGACTACCGACCTTTTATTCGGGACAGTCGGTTGAGAATATTGGATTCCTATCAGCTCACGTAATCGCTCTGAAAGACTGACTTGATCACCTAAAATAAAATTGACAAGATAATTGACCGATCTCTTATGGTCTTCAGCTTGTGTGCGTAGGTGAATCGGGGGTTTTGCTTTCTCATCTTGTGTGATTCCAGATCCCTTCTGCCTTTCCCCCATCTATCTTATTCTCCACTCATTCTTTTCTCCCACCCACCCTCCCTTCAGTCCTTTCTCTTCTTCTCCTTTATCCCTGGATGATGGATCCCCCTCACTCCTGGCCGACTCTTACGGTTTCTTCTTCACCTTCTGACCATCAGTCCAACCCACCTTTGAAGGAGGTCGGATCCCCGACCAACCTCCCGTTCCCTCCCTCCCATACCTTTCTTTACTCTGGGCATGTTGCGCAAGACGTCCGCGGATATCAGATGGAGCAGATGCAAGACCCGGACGATGCCATTGCTGAGTTGAGAGTGCACTCCGTTTGTGATCAGAGAGAGCAGATGAGATCATCAGATAGATCCTATCCCAGACTGATGGAGGAGCAGATAGGACAGGGAGCTCAGTCAGCTTCTACACTAGGTCCATTCATCTTGGATTTGGATTTCATTCAGAGACTGCCGACAGGAGTCCCCGCTTTTACAGCCATTGATTCAACCACTTCAGTATCCAGTCCCGGAGGAGTCAGCTTCTTTTCTGTAGAGATACTTCTCGGAGTCCGACAGATACCATCACTCAGCCCAACAGACACAGTTCGATATGGGACACCACTTTGAGAGACCCGACACAGATAGTCCCGTATTCGAGCCTTTTGTCCTCCACTTTGACGAGACAGACACACTTGCTGAGGACCAGTTGGCAGCCAGCATTGTCGCAGAGCGAAGATCAGCTGCAGACACATTGCCAGCCTCCACGGTGTTGACCAGTACCTTCTCCTGCTTCCATATTACCGAGATCCACATTTCAGATGATGATGCAGGCTGGTGCACCGAGTGGATACTTGACAGCAGCACAGATGCCCTTCTAGATCCTGATCCTCTATTTCTCACCTTTGATCTTGCATTTCTCCCCGAGGGTTATCTGCAGGAGAATGCCACCCACGATGAGTACTCGGTTTCACCTTCTGAGAGTGTACCCGACCTGATGGAACACGAAACCAAGTCTTCTGATCCTTCTGATTCTGAGTCATCTCACCTCGACGACCCTCACGAGGATGAGCCGATCCTTGAGATATTCGATGATCTGTCTGATTTCTCTTCATTATATACATCGGATATCAGTTTTCTTAGAGAGTCTCCTGATTTTGACTATCCACACCTTTTCGAGACACTGATTGACGTGGAGGATTCCATGACTGATCCATCCTTCTCCACGTTTGATTTCTTCGGCTCTACACTTCCACTCCAGTCTGATCCATAGCCGACGATTTCTTTTGTGCTACCGGATCCCGATCACATACTTCCATATCCTTGGCCGGTAGCAGACACCCGCCTGATTGCATACCTGGGTGTCTTTCTTTACACTGTTGATTTCGTCGTTGTTCTCATACCGAGACTGCGATGACAGTACGGCATTCGTCTTACAGATGCCGTCCTGAACCTTGACACAGCTTTATCCTAGCCTTTGCGCCCAGCTAGGGGCGTAAAACCTAGTGCTTGTTGAGAGGCACCTCAACATTGTACCCTTTTGTATATACATGTTTCGTCTTAGTTTGATCTTTCTTTCTTCCGTTCTTGTTTTCACCACAGGTCTCGCATAAGATTATCTTTGCTATACTTAGGATATACCTCATCCTAAGTATAGGGGGTTGGAAACACCGAGTTGTTCTCCCGTTCTGGTTCATCACTTCTGTTGTTGCCTATACTTAAGGATTCTTCACCTTAAGTATAGGAGGAGTGATGCCCTCCATCTTGTTTATATTTGTTGATCTTCTTCGTGTCTTTCTACCCCTGTCTTTGTTGCCTATACTTAGGGATATTTCACCATAAGTATAGGGGGGTAGACCCTGTACATTCTTCACTTGGCTTTCCCTTAGTATACAGCCGGCTATACTTAGGATTATTTGATCCTAAGTATAGAGGGAAATGCTGAGACCCTCTTGATTTTCTATTCTTTGATTCGTCTTTGTATATAGCCTTCCTTTTCACTTCCCTATACTAAGCACGAGTTATTTCTTCTTCATCGCTCTTGACTCTGAGGACATCGTTCGAGCTAAGTATCGGGGGTGTGTATATATTTCATATATACTTTAGCCATAACTCATACTTTGTGTGAGTGTGTTAACAAATAAAAATGGCTAAAAACCAAAAATCCATAAAAATTAAAAAATTTTCCTTGTAAATAAACATTCTTTTATTGCACATACACAGCTATTGTACAAATTATTTTTGTAAAAAGGTTTGTAAAAACTTTTGTGTAAATAGTGTGTAAATATTTTCTTATCAAAATTATGTATATAGTACAAAATTTTTCCAAAATGTTTTGAAAATCAAAAGTTTGCAAAAACCTTGTGTAAATTTGTGTAAATATTTTGCAAAACTTGCATTCATGCATACATTCATGATTTCAAAACATTTTTCAAAAATTTTGCACATGTGTAAATATTTGTAAAATTGTATCTTTGTAAATACTTGTATAGTTTTTTTGGATTATAGTTGACATTTAAACTAGCCTGGAATTAGATTGGAAAATGAAGCTTGATTAAGATCTTAATCCACCTAATTATAATAGGAACCTTATAGGGCTTAGGGTTAAGGCTTTTCAGGTCCATAGTGACTTAATTCTTTGAGTCCACTAGGCTATGATCACATGTCATATCAATGAGCCTAAGTAGAGCATTTAACAACACACACATGACTCATATAGACAATGGCTTGACTTGGACCCGCACTTTACACCGAGCTCTCTACGGATGGGGTGGTGAGGAGGCAGTCTTCCTTGACTTGGGGTAGTATATGAGGGTAGTACTTCTAGGCGGAACCTCTCTTCTTCTTTTAGTGAAGGAAGTGCATCTCAACTTGGTTTGGTTGCCATGAGGTCTAACGACAGGAGTTGTGGGTTACAATAATGCTTCAAAAGAGGGATAGTCTACCGGCTCAAGAGGAAAAACTCCTTATGTACATATGATGCACCTTGTAAATATGTTGTATAGATGCACTTACAAAAATGCTAAAAGAAAATAACTCCAAAAAAGTGGTGGGTCTGATAGAAAATGATAATCCCACCGGAGTATGTATATAGTGCAATAAGCAAAGCTTGAGACCCATGTTCCATCTTATGTAGCTTGCAGCAGTGAGACATAGCTACACTGGTTGAGCTCTCAAGGATACATGGCTACACTGGCCATGGTCCATTCTCTTCTTCCCCCTCTTCTTGAGTCGGTTGTACTTGAACTTAGAAGGGAATACCCCACTCCTCGAGGAAGGAGTGGCCAGATTAGGGTCATAGAGTTACCTTGCTGGGGAGGGTTGTCAAGTTGCTACTTCTGAGGTGGAGAGCTATACATGACATACATTGTACAAGGAAAGATTCATGGTCTTCAGGGTTTGTATATGTAGACTTGTTCTGATCTGGATTATTGAGGAGTCTTGACTATAGATTAGTGGAACTTAGAGGCTGTTGAGTTTTAAACTTAAGTCTAAATAAGGTTCCGACACATTAATAATCCAAAGATCTTATCGAGCCCCATATTTCAATTTAATGAAGGCAAGTTTAATAATCAGCATTGATCCATGCATTTTCTCCTCTTTTTCTTTTTCTTTTTCTTTTTCACTTCTTTTTCAAATAAGTGTTTGCTAAGGGACTAGCAAAGTTAAGTATGGGGGTGATGAATACCCATTCATCACTCTTATTCTTTTATTTTAGCTACAAAACCTATGCAAAACACATGTATATTCATGTAAATAGCAATAATTGTCAAATAGCATACATTATGTAAATCACAATAATTAGCATGTTTTTGTGCATAAATAAAAGAATAAAGAAATAAAATAAAAAGAGGGAGATATTTAGAATAAATATTGAGCGGCCTAATCCCAAGGGAGGGCTCAGCATGGGCCTGACCGCAAAAGAATCCAAGTAGAGAGAGATAGGGAAGCTCATGTGTGTGTACATGTACCTATGTAAATAAATAAAAATTATTTTCCTCTTATTCAAAATAAAAATGTGTATTTATTTATATGTATATATTTGTAAATATAAAATTAAATAAAAATGGAGAAAATAAAAGAAAAATAAAAAGAAATAAAATTCCTTCTTCATTGTACATAGACCATGTGTATAGAAACCACATATCTATTTATTTCTCCTTATGAAAATATAACTAAAATAATACAAAAATATCATTTCATGGTGTAAATGAATAAAATAAAAATCAGAAAAATCAAAATAAAATAAAAAGAAATAAAATAAAAACCAAAACCCACCTTGTATATATACCATGTACATATGTAAATAAAAGTATTTATTTACCCTATGTAAATAAATAATAAAAATCAAATAAAAATACCCTTTTATTCCAAATTTTATTCTATAAATAAAAAAAGTATAAAATTGGAATAAATTGTATAAAAATAAATAATTAAAAATCAAAAATAAAAAATACATATGTATATATACCTATATATAATAATAATTTTTTGTAAATACCTAATTTATATTTCAAAAAAATAGATAAAATGACTAAACATTAATTTAAAATAAATAAACATTTTTCATGTTTTAAGTTTTTCGAAAATAAGTCATTTATTATTTTTAAATGAATTTACAAGTATTTAATAAACAGCGGGCTGTGATTGGTCCACGGGGGATTGTTGACCCCCGGTCAACTCTCCCCCGCGGACCTCTTCCTCGTGGATCCGTGCGACCGACCCGATATCTCCGATTTTTCCCCCGCACGATCCGCCACCCACTTCCTCAAACCCCGTGCTCCATTTGTTCCCTGTAGATCCGAGACCTTCGCTTGAGTCTTCTCCTAGGGGTCCGTGCTTAACCAAGCCGGACACGCCGCCTTCTTCTCGGACCTGCATGACTATTTAGCTCCTACTTCGGCTGCCATTTCACGCCATCTTTGGCATTCCCCCTCGACGCCAGTGACCTCCTCTTCTTCGCCAGAGTGACAGCCACACGGAGGAGGGTAGCAGCGAGGCCCGGGCAGTCGGGAACCACTGATCCGGCGACTTCGTCCCCGTGCGCCGGCGCGAGGTGCGCTCAGCCTCGGGAAGCGACGATCCCTTGAGGCTATGACCCCCGGAGCTCCTTGAGCTCCATCACAGTCGACCTCGACCGCCAGGTAGCTTAGATTTTCTTTAGGTTAGCTTAGATTCTGATTTTTAGCTTTCAGCCATTTTAGCTCCACCGCCGTCGCCAGCCACCTCCGACTATCCATTGCCCATTCCGACCCTACCACCACCTTCACCAGTCTCCTCTCCACCTTCTTCACCCAGCCAACCCCCCTGTCTCGCCCTGGAGCAGGTCCCACACCCTACTCTGCCGTCGCCTCGCTGGAGGGTGTCGCCCCGACGCATACACTCGCCCATTTCACCTCTGACTTGGTCGAGGCAATTTGCCCTCGACCAAGGAGCTCATCTGTGACGTTTTGCAGGTCAAAGGAGGCCCATCTGAGGGTCCGAATGCTCAGCCACAGCAGCTCCCGTCCTCCACCATCGCCGGGCCACTCCGGTGGACGCCGGCCTCATCGGAGGCATCCACTAGCTGCGGACCAGCCCGGGCTATCTATTCCCCACCTCAGCAGCTCCGGAGGAGGTCTCCACCGTGTGCATTAAGCCGGCGAAGTTCGCTAGCGTTGAGTTCTTGGAGCACCTTCAGTAGCCGTCGGATCAACCCTTCGCTCCAGACGTGATCCCAGCCGTTCATCTGAGGAGCTTCAGCGACCGCCCGATCAATTTAGGGCTTGATCCAGACCATCCTTCGCAGAGGAGAGGCGTGCATGCACCAGAGCCATCAGATCATCCACGTGCCGCGCCCTCGTCCGTCAGATCCGAGCCTGGTTTCTTCGAAGAGGCACCAGCGCTCCTCCACCGTTCGATTTCACACGTGGCTCACCTCCAACCGAAGATCTCGATAAGGGGTAAATTGCTATTAGGCCCCTCTGTTTACTGCATTTTATACTTAGTCCTGTAAATATTTAATCTAGTTGATTTTATTTTTGGTATTTTGCATCCTGGACCTTCATGTTTCCTTTATATGCAATCTAGTCCCTGCATATGTGAACCACGTGCTTCGACACGTGAGGATCTGGTCATTTTGCATTTTCTACCTTGTGTTTCTTCTGTGTTCCTGATTGACATTTTATAAATAGAAATTGCATATATACCCCTCCGTGTCTGGACCACGTGCCTGGTGCGTGTTTTGTGGACTTTTTGCATGTTGGGCCCCTGAGCTTTTAGCACGTGTTATGATTTGGCCCCCGGAACTATTTTCTATTGCATTTAGGTCCCTGTGAATGTGAGCCTTCTTTTTATTTAAATAAAATAGCAAATTTAGCCCAAATTGCGTAAAATTTGGATACGTGGCTCCTGCCACTGTGTAAAAATTTCCCTAATTTTTGGGTACATTTTTGAGGCTTTTTAGTATTTTTAAAAATTCACAAACAATAGTTTTTGCCTCTGTTTGGTTTAGAAAATCATAAAAAAATATAAAAACTATTTGAAAAATTCTAAAAAAATTAGTAATTGTTAATTTGTTGGGTTTGATTTTCTATGCATTTTTTGCTATTTTTTGATATATAAAACCCTTAAAAATTAAAAAACCCTTAAAAATTTATAAAAATTCTAAAAAAAATATAGAAAAACCAAAAAACAGTAAACTCTTTTTCTGAATTTTCTTTTTGTTTATATTTGTCACAAAAATTACCTTCAGGCTTTTACAGATCAATTTGATATTTTAAATTGATCTTTCAAGCCTGACTGGACAGCAGCTTCCTGTTTTTGCCTTCTTTTATTTTTAGAAAATTCTACAAAAATTGGAAAAAATATCAAAAATTCACCAAAAACATTAAAAATTTAAAAAGCATAAAAATATTTTTGTTTGAATTTTTGGACCCTTTTTGAGTGATTAAATAATTTGTTGAAGTTGCTTGTTTTTGTATTTTTCTTATTTTCTTTTATTATTAAAAATCCAAAAAAATATAAAAATAATTAAAAATCCACCAAAAATACTTATTTTTATTTTCTATTATTTTTAGACTACTTCATAGGCCGCGAGGCCAACTCGTGCTCCCTGAGTCCGACCCTGGGTGCTACACCAGGCTAATCTCATAGCCAGGACCTCTATTTTTATGTTGATTGATTTTTATCTTTTTGATTGGTGGTCTGCTCTTATATTTTTCTTGATTGAGCTGAGTTCTCGAGTGACTGAGGTCGCAACGACCTTAGCTATATGATTTACCTTAGTCATCTCGATCAATTTTGGCTCATCAGCATTTTAGATGAAAATAGTGATATTGCAATATTCAAACCTAGACTTTTGTCATTATCAAGGAGAATCGTCCATGATAACTTACTTGGTTCCAGGCCAATTAGACTGGTTGACAACTACCCAAAATATTTAAGTTTATTTTCTGAAGTTGAGATATCCAGCATTTATATCCTGTTAGTGAGTATTGAATGTGATATTATGTTTGAGATATTAGAATGATATCATCCTTATTAAATTTACAATCATCATTGGCATAAAAAAGGATAATATATCAAGTCAAAAAGTTTGTATAAGATGCAATATGAAAGGAACTTTTTTTCTTAAAAAAAGATAAAGAAAATAAGAAAGGTATTTGGTTTAGTTGAACATAACTTCATTTTGACCATTTCTAAATCCATATTTCTTGATGTATTAGGTGGGGACGAAATGAAAATCTCTTGCATTCTTTATAACTTGCATGTATAGCAAAAGCATGATGAATTCTCCTTATCGTCCACGAAATGTCAAATACCAGGTAGAATCATTTTCTTGATCATATAGCATTCTCATTGAAAGTATCTTTTTCGAAGGAATCCATCCATTATATCATCCTACCATTGGTCATTTGTTCCCTCGAACATAACCGATTCACACCACATCCCATAAGAATCCAACATGAAAAGGAAAGCATGGACTAAAACATTCTACTTGAGCTGAACCAAACTACATGTTAGATGTCTCTCTCTCATGGAATAAAGATCTATTCAACTGATACTTGAAATAACGGAGAGCAGATCATATGTTGTAACGATAGTTAAGTAATTCTTTTTTTTTACGATTTCAATTCTAAATTTAACCTCATAGATTGAATCTTAGATTAATACTCTACACATCCACTAAATTTCGCTAAAATCTGAGCTTATTGCTATTTTATCTTAATGGTGTAAGATTTGGATCTTTTTTAAATTGAATTTAAGTTGCTTAGATCTTGATCGACTGTTTGACTATTAAAATAAAGTAGCAAATAAACTCGGATTTAAGTGAACTTTGTGTGATATGTAAAACATTAATCTCCGATTCAATCTATACGGTTGGATTTTCAAAATTAAATCAAAAAAAATAAAAGAAATTTACAGCATATCTGCTGTAACTCTCCTTAGAGCGGAGATCTGCTCGGCTATAATAGAACCGACATGCCCCCATGATCACTAAAACCCTCCGCTGCACATCTTCTAGAAACGTCCCATGACCCATAAAAGAAAAATAAATCCTCACCCACGAAAAATAGAGACCCCCTTTCCGCACGCCCCTCTCACGTGACGGAAACCAGCCCCCCAAAACCCACGTTCTGCTACCGCCGCCAAAACAACGGTGATCCCTAGGCGCGTGCAGGCCACGTGCTCCTTCGAAACCATATCCTCAGCCATCCTACGTGGCACCCCTCTCCACGTGTCGACCTCCCTCCCTTCAAATACCCCCTCCCCTTCCCGCCTTGCTCCCCAACCCATCGCACCCAATCGATCCAACCCAATTGATCTCACCATGTGCACCGGTCACGCCAACGGCAGCGACCGCAGGCCCCCGCCGCCCGCGCTCACCCCGCAGCAGGAGGAGACCATCATCGTCTCCGCCCTCGCCAACATCGTCTCCGGCCACGCCATTTCCCCGCCCGACACATGCCGCTTCTGCGGCATCCTCGGATGCCTCGGCTGCAACCTCTTCCTCCCGACACCCCAAGCAGAACCAACAAAGAGGAAGAAGAAGAACAAGTACCGCGGCGTCAGGCAGAGGCCGTGGGGGAAGTGGGCCGCCGAGATCCGTGACCCACGTCGTGCCGCACGCGTGTGGCTAGGCACGTTCGAGACCGCGGAGGACGCCGCCAAGGCCTATGACAGGGCCGCGATTAAGTTCCGCGGAGCGCGTGCGAAGCTCAACTTCCCCGTCGTCGAGAACCGCGGGAGCACGTCCGCTGCAGTGACGTCCTCTGGGACGGTGTCGTCCGCGTCGACAGGGTCATCGTGCTCGCCGCCATGGGAGGAGAGGAGAGCGGGAGAGGGATGCAGTGGACTGGACGGAGATTGGATGTTCTGGGATGAGCTACAGGACCTCTCTGCATTGGAAGAACTTGATTTGTAAATGGGTAACTATCGTTACATGAATGTCCGTATGTAATTTCTGCATCGGGATTTACTGTATCCATCCGTTCCTATCATTGTAACTTTGATTTCTAAATTTTGGTTCTATATTGCAACTACTCGTGTTATAGACGTATCAAATCCTCTGCTGGGGCATCAGGACCTTGGTTTTCGGCAGCTCCGAGTTCAGACTCTATGATTGGTGGAAGAGGAGGGATGAGATTTGGTTATTGGGAAGGGGTGGCCACTTGTGCCACTTGGAGAGAGGGGTACGGGTGGGAATGGTGCAAGTTGGATGGAGGGATCCACAGGGTGGGAGGAAACAGCGAATGTCTGGGAGCGTGTGGATGGATAAGAAGGGGTGGGGGTGAATCGAACTTCAGGCCATCGTCTTCGTCCAGATACAAAGGACTGGCTCCGCCCTTTTGTTCTTAATGTCTGGGATGGATCATTCGAGGTATCTCATAACATATACCGCTCCCGATGGGTATCAGGATAGGTGTGATCAGTGCAGACGGCAAGTGCATGACACCACCAGGTGCTGTAACAGTAACGGATCCCCTCCCAAACTTGCAATGAAATAGACCCTTTAGATATTTTTTTAAAAATCAGTTGATCTCATCGTTCGAGGAAAGGGACCCTGCGTGAGGGTATAATTCGCATTTCATTTCATGATGTCGATTGCCCATAAGAGGAGACGTGATCCACTTGCAGAATCCAGATGTTGTTACCAACGGTGCCCCCCTGAATCTGGAAACCGCGGTGGATTTGTACAGTTCCAACGAACAGGAAATCAATATCAGAGATAGTCCATGCTGCTGATTTTTTTGGGGGGTTTAAGGGAAAATCAACGGAAAATGGAAAATAAATTAACGAGACTTGATTTCGGAGAATCTATTTCAAGATAAATAGTCACGTCAGGTTACATCATTCATTATGCCTTTCTATGTATCACTTGTCCTTTCCTATCTCTTTAACAACCGGATTGAAACGAGGGGTCAAATTCAATCCTTCACCATTAGCAGAAGGAAACATGCATTTCTAGATATAGTTTCTTCGAAAAAATTAAACTTGGAGAAAATAAAATTTCATTTATCTTACTTCTATCCATCTCCAACGACTAAAAGCTATAATGTCGGAAACGAAGGTAAGCAAAAAATATTAACTCAGCGAAATTAACTGCAAACTATTTCCTTTCATTTCGATTAATTTCGATGAATAATATTGTTGAAGTTTGTTGTACTTTAGTGGGTAAATGCACCTTGGATGAGGGATCATTTACCTATCTTCACGTATATTGTACTCATCCACCACTTTGGTTGATCAAGAATGTTGGGAATCATAGAAGAGGAACACACACAAATTATCAATCACGCAAGAATGAAGACATGCATATTCACAAGGTTCACTTGTAACTTGGCTACATCCTTAATTGGTGGCGATTGATTTTCATTATGCGGAGAAAGAAGAAGACAAAGGATACAACGACACCCTCATCTTGGGGTATGGTACGATAGGAGGGGGTGTATGCAACGGTTTTTCAACCTGGGTCAGATAGTTATGATTCAAAGCATATCAACAATCTCCTCCTTGAAATGAATGCTCTGAAAAGCTTTTTCAAGATTTGTTGTAACGCCGCCATTCCTTTTTTAGGGCTACTACAAATTATCGACATTGAGAAAGTTGAAACAATGTTTGAACTTACTCACATGAACTACCTTTGTGAATAAATCGGCTGGATTATCTGTTGTGTTGACATTCTTCATTGTGATTGTACCGTACCCAACAAGTTATTTGGGTCAGTTTTTCTCGATAATGGACCGGAGACCTAAGCTCGGTACGTTACAGTGCTCCTCTTCTCAGAACAAATGAAGTGATATCTGACATCTATGTGCTTGGTCCTCTCATGATGCACATGATCCTTGGCTAAGTATATTGCACTTGTGAATGTATGCATGAGTGGGGAAATTGTTAGTACATGAGCATGCACATTTTGATGATAACAAAACTTGTGTTGTTAATCGAAACTTGTGCAGCCAGCTTGTAGCTAGGGCAAGAGCAAGAAAGCTACTTGACCAAGAACAAGCTCAATCCTAAGGAGCTCAAGCTTAAGTGAAGAAGATGCTAAGAAGTTCGAAGGAGTTCACAGCTAAGGAACCTCAGTCAAGCTTAAGGAAGGGTCTCAAGCTCAAGAAGAAGATGAAGTATTTCTTTTATTGAATCATGCACTCTGTAATTATATTACGTTGTAAAAGATCTCAAATCATGCATGTTCCATTTCATCCATTTGACTTTGACTTTTAGGTCAAAGGGTCAAGACGATCGATCAATCTTTTTGACCTTGTTTCTAGGAGTCAATGTGGCAAATTCACCAGTGTTGTGATCTCCATATCTTTGAGTAGACAAATTATATTGTCTTGGATTTCCAATATTTCTTCTAATTTTATTCTCCAGGCCTCTCCATTGTGGTCTATCTCCGAACCTCTTCTTTTCTTGATCACAACTTCTCATTTCTTGCACTGCCCGTTCGACTCTATGGACTGCTTCCAGCAGCTTACTATAATCACTATACTTGTAGGATGAGATCTTTGATTTAATATCCACATGGAATCCATCCTCAATTTGTCTGCACTTTTTTTCAGAAGTCACTGAAGAGGTGACAAATTTCAAAAATTTGGTAAACACGTATCATATCCATCAATAGTCATGCTCCCTTGGGTGAGGAACATAAACTCCTTGCATAAATCCTCTTGATAGACCCCTGAATAATATTTTCATCGATTTACTTCTCGAATATCTACCATGTAATCTGAGGTGGGTGGATATTTCTTCCTGACTAGTGTCCACCAATCATCAGCACCGTCTTTCATCAAGAATATTTCACATTTCAACTTTTGTGCATTAGTACAATTCATCAAAGCAAATATTTTCTCCATATGCATGAATTATTCCCTTGCTTTCTTTTGGATCAATAGAAAATTCTACTCCCAACTTTTTTTACGTATTTAAGTAGCAGCTGCTATTCAAATTCATGTCTTTGATGGATTGAGCAGCCATACATCCTAGTGTTTGAGCTATCAATGTTAATGTGTCATACATGTTGTCATTGTTGTTGTTATGTCTTGCTCTTGACTAGAGCCTTGGGTGGTCACATGAGGTTGCTCAGCATGCATGGTGTCCTAAACCTCAATTAAATCCTCCATAATTAATCTTAAAATCATAAATTCTCAAATATCCTGATAGATTATGATAATACTCAATATCATCACGATCATCACATCATTCTTCTCGTTTATCATAATCTGATGAATAAATCAAATCTCCAATACTTCCATAGATCAACTTCGAATACCAACGGAATCAGAACTCCGAAACATTTGCTCTAATACCACAAGTTATCACAATATATCCTGCTAGTTGAGACGGGTACAACAAAGATCCAATCTTTTCTTCTAGTTCATAGCATAGCGTGCATAAAATTGTAAGCATAAATTCCTTTATCAAACATTCCTTGAAATCATCATCAAAATATATTCTTCATCAATGACAAAGAAATAAAAAATGGCCATCCACATCAAAATCTCTATAACATATAACAACTATTATGTTTATAAACTATTACTTACAAGAGTACTCTATCTTTCCATTGCATAGCCATGTTTCTTTTAAGACACACAACTCTATCTTTAGGTACAAAAAGTTACCAAAAGATCCAAAATAAGATATAAGATAGCACAACCTCCAGCTACTATTGAATTGATAAACTGGTCTACTGCCTAACAAGCTAGACAAGTAATCATTGCGTTGACCAACCATTGAATCAACAACAATCAACCCATAATCTGGATAAATCAATTAAGTGTGTATGAGTTAAATTTTATTATAACTCTGCAATAATGTGTATAGGTGTAAGTATGGTAGAGTGTCGAACTCATGGAAGTATAATGAGCATAGAGAAAAATATTGGTAGTTGTTGCTAATTAATATTTTTTGGATTTTTAGCTTTTCTTGTTTTTTGTGCTTCTGCTTTTTATGTTTTGTGGGTTTTTAATCTATTAATTTTTTTATGATTTATAATGTTTTATATTGTTTTTGGTTTAATTTTACAAAATTTTAATTTCTTTTGGTTTTGAAAATAATATAAATAATAATGAAGATATAGGTAATATGTATATATAAATAATATAAAGAGAAAATATCTTTTTGAATTTTTCAAATAAATCAAATAAAATCAAAATGAAAAAAATACAATGTTTTGGAGGTTTTATATTTTTCTCTATTTTTAACATTTTTTTTTGAATATTTTCTAATTTTTATGGATTTTTATAGTTGAAAATGCATAAAATAGTGAATATGTTAAATCCAGACATTTATTTAGGGTTTTGATAATAGATATCAGTTCCAATAGAGCCATAAGTTAATTTTAATATATACTATATGGAAAAAAGAAAATTTAAAGACAGAAAACACATTTTTTTATTTTTCTTGATTTTTTTATAAAATTTTATAAGCTTTTTAGGGTTTTGTGATTTTTAAAGTTTCTGTTTGATATTTTTATGTGATTCTTATATACGTGTCAAAACATACTAAAATACAACTACTATGATTTTTTGAGATTTTGAAAATATTTTGTAATTTTTATGGATTTTTAATAGCTAAACATGAATAAATAGCATGTTTTTTATTTTTAATAATAGGGAAACAACGTTAGATGCCAAATTAAAAATATATGTGATGAATCTATGTTCGATACACTTAGGGTATTTTTTCCTACAATTTTTGACTAAAGGAGACATTTAATATGAATTAACTTTAAGAAATAAAATAAACCAGCAGAATAAGGACCAAATTGCAATTTTTGGAAATATTTCATGCATTTCGTAACATTAATACAAAATCCGAGGACCAAACATGTAAAATAACCAACATCTAAAATACTCAACGCCTGTGTAGGACTAAATAACCAATATTTAAAATACGCCAAATGCCATTCATCTCTTGGATTTGTGGTGGAGGTGGAAAGAATGACTCGACAAATGGTGGGGGCCTCAGATGGTACACGACCATCTACATCTGCTACAGATGTGATGTTGTCCCTTGGTAAGGCGCCAACATATACTATATGTGCTAGACCAACTACGGCTAACTCTGCTGCTACGGATGTTCCATCAGTTTGATGGTAGAGGTCTTGATTGCCGAACTTGTAGACTGACACGAGATGATCAAGCTCACTAGGAGCTCCAGCTGCTTTGTGATTTGATCATGATAATCCAAGTGATTTGTTCTTTGTTCGATCGCATTGATTTTCTCGAGGTCTTGTAATCGTTTCTCGATAATGTCCACTTTGGACATGTGGTTCCCAATAATACTCAGGTTGGAACTCTCGTTCATGTCCTCATCATAAGATGCTTCCATATTGATTGGTTTGTGGATGTGAAAAACGAAAATGCGAGAGCCGCTAAATAGTGGTCTGACAAATCAGACTCACTGTCGCTGAGGCGACTACTCAAGCCTTCACGTTCGTCAACAATTAACCCACACAATCAATTAAGCAATCAAGAGCAAAGATCAAAATTTATTATATCCTACTACAAATGTACAGTGGCAAGCAAGTAGGGGTCGAACACAGGAAGCAAGGGTGTAGAGTGTAGACAAAAAGTCAAAGCCTATGTCTAATGAACTACTTAGCCAAGCTGGATTTTTTGTGGGTTTTTAATTTTATATTTTATATTTTCTTTTTTTAATATTTTTATATTTTGATTTCTAATTTACTGATTTTATAATTTTTTTATATTTTATATTTTTTATAATTTCTTTTTGAATATTGGAATATATATACAATATAAGAAAAGAGGGGATAAAGGATTTATAAAAAGAAGTAAATATAGTCAAAAATTAGGAAATAAAATCTTTTTGGCTTTTTTATATTTTTCTACTATTTTTGTGAATTTTGGAGATTTCTCTGAATATATTTGATATTTTTAAAAGCAAAAATACAAGAAAACAGTGAATATCAATGCTGGCTGAAATTAAAATGGGAATGAAAAATAGCAAACAATAACAAAAATTTTCCCAAAATAATTTTAAATAAAAGGCAATAAAAGAGAGAAAATTTGGAAACAGAGTTTGTATTTTTAGGATTTTTTAGGGATTTTTAATATTTTTTTAAGATTTTGAGAGTTTTATAATTTTTAAGGTGTTTGCTTTGAGATTTTTAATGATTTTTTGGACAGTAAATAAAGACACTAAAATAGACAAAATATATTTTTTTGGAATTTTTCAAACAGATTTAATATTTTTTTGGTATTTTCTAATGCAAACAGTAGCTAAAATGAGAATTTTTAATTTTTATAAATATTAAAATGCAACAAACATGAAAACTAAAAATATGGTGTGAATCTACAACTAAACAGGAGCTTACACTATTGTTTTGGTAAATTTTCAAGTTTTAGAAATGCATGAAATAAATAGGGAAAGCACACAAAAATACAAGGCCTCGTAGAGGTATATATGCAATTAACAGAACATGCAAGGGCCTGATTGCAAATTTCACCAAAAATACACGCGTGAGGCACGTGTTCTACTGTTCACAGGCGCATAAATGTAAATAATAAAAGTCGGTAGGGTCTGAGTGCAATTTACCCAAAACATATTATAATATCTACGCACAGGGGCATATCTGCAATTAACAAAAAGCTATGGGTTTAAAATGCAAAATACCCAGGAAATAATCGTGCGGCGAGGAACGAATCACCAACGTGGCCCATCCAGCGGCTGAGGAAGAGGCGTTGACGGACGGCGGCGATGCGACTCGATTTAACACGTGGTGCTAATCGGACGGCCCGTAGCCCTTCGCGCTGTGCGGCTGAGATTAAATCGTGAGAGGACGATCGGATGGCTGGGAGATGACCCAATCCTACGGCTGCTGAGCGGCTGGAAGAACAAGGCTGATCCGACAGCAGGGGGAGGATGACGAAGAACGCCGCCTGGAGGTCACTTGGATCGTCGATTCCGGCCGACACCCGACCTCTACCAGCCCCGGACCGAGGGCAAAATGGTCCTGGGGCTCGTCCGCGTCGATTGAACTTCTCAGCCGGAGCTGAGGTGACCGGAGGTGCTCGGACGAGGACGGTCGCCTGGGGGCTGCTTCCCTGGACTGTCAAGGCTCGATAGAGCCTCCTCTTGGGCTCTTTCCTACAGGGTTAGAAGCGCAAAAACAAGGCGGAGCTAGAGGGGTCTTCAGTTGAAGAAATGGAGGTGGAGATGGGTCAGCGTGGAGCTCCGGCGTACGGCGGAGATGGGAGCTCGGTGGGCTCGATCTGAGAGAGATCGAGATGAATGAGCGGGTGGTTCGTGATGATGGAGTGACAGAGAAGGAGATGGAGGTGACCGCGTGAGGTGTAGGTGCCGGAGGTGACGGGAAACCGGAAGCGGAGCGGAGCTCCGCTGTGGGATCAAAGGGTGATTCTCGGCGATGAGGTGAACGAAACCAAAAACTGTTACTAATCTAAGTTATCCTAGGCTAAATCTACAAGAAAATGGAAGAAGGAGAGAGAGAGGCTCACCGGGGGCGAAGTTGACAACTTTGGGCGGAGCTCCGACGAGGGTTTGGATCGACCTCAATTCGTCTCCACGGAGCTAAACCTCGGGCTCAATCTCCTCCTACTGCCACCAGGAGTTCAACGGGCTAGGGGTTTAGGGCTAACGATGGAGGAAGAGGGATCAAACTTCGAAGGGAAGTCGGGGGGTTCTTTTTGTAGGGTTGACAAGGTGGCGTCAAAGATCGATGGAGATAGACCGAATCATTTGTCCGATCCCCGATGTTTCACCAGGGCGTGAATCAATGTTCATCGAGGACAAAAAGATGCGAATGCCTCGATATTAAAGGATGCAAGACGAGACCTCGAAAAAAGGTCGAAGTTGGTCAAAAACTCAGATCTGACAAGGTCCAGACCTCGGTCAGAGAGTTGACCGAGGTCAACCAAGGGCGCCTTCAGGTTGGTCCACGTGGACCAACCAGAAAAATCCTTGTAAAATCCTTAAAAATAGAAAATGAAGTAATTAAATTTTTGTTATAAAATAAAAAATGTTTAATATTTTATGAATTATTTTATGGTAATTTTTATTTATTTTTTAGAGGTATAAAAATACAAGTTCCCATTTATACCCTTTATAGGTATATATATCTACATATTTGAATATTTTATTTTTATTTTGAGAATTTAATTAATTTATTTATTTATGTTTATTATTTCATAAAATTATAAAATATTTTTGTACACTTAAGAATATTTTTATTTTATTTTTCTGAAGTGTTTTGTATATTTAATAAAATAAAAGTATGTATTATATAGGTATAAGTATAGATACTATACATATGTACACGTATTTTTATTTTGAGTTTTATTTAGGTTTTTATTCTGATTTTAATGTACCAATAAATTATAAATAATATTTACATAATTATAAAAATATAAAAATACAAAATAATGAATAAAAAATAAATTGAATATTGTAATCTGTACAAGTATACAATAGGGGTCCAAAACTTAACTTTCAAACCGTAGCTCCGCCAAATACGAAACCACCGCCATTAAATAGCTTATTTTATACTATATACAATTAAAGGTGAGTTTGATGCATTTGGAGTTTTCATTTGTGAGATACAGGTCTGGGAAGTTGGGATTCTGGATTTTTATTCATAACATAACGTTTTATCTGTCTATTATTTTTCAGTGAAATCAATTTTGTATTTTTGTTAATTTAATTATCTACAACTTTCATGTACAAAGGTTTTTTTTATCTGATGTATAAAAAGTGGAACCAAAAATAGGTCCCAAAATGAATAAAGAATGAATTAAGAAGAACATGTATCTGGCTCTTATCTCCCCCTACTTTATTCCTTGTCGACCTATTCATCAAGATGCCTAGGTCTCAGGGTTTCGGGTCATAAAATATTTACAATATTTTATTCTTTTTCTTTTCTTTTCTTTATTCTATAATTTTGGCTTTAAAAACCACATTTTATACAGTATTTATACACATATGCATGAATGCTAAAATGCATGAATTAATGCTATTTACACGCATTTACTAAGGTTTTTAAGGCCCAAATGATAGAATAAAGATGATGAAACATAGATTCATCATCCCCCTATACTTGCCTTTGCTAGTCCCTAGCAAACACTTATGCAATAAGTGCATAAAAGAAAAACAAAGAAAAGAAAAAGAAGAAATGTGGATTAAATTTAATTATCAAACTTGTCTTCATAAAATCAAAGTTTGGAGCTTAAGTCGGACCTTTGGAAGTTTAGTGCGGGCAGAACCTTAATGAGAACCAGATTTGAAATCCAATAGTCTCCGAGAATCCCAAAACTCTGCCCACGTTTCCTCAATAGCCAGGTCAGAAATATCTCAACTCATACGCAAACCCTTACGACTATGAATCTGACTCGTACAGTGTAAGTGATGGTGGCTCTCCCCAACTAGAATGACAAAGAGACTGACTTCTCCAGCATGACAACCCAATGATTCCCCAATCCAATAACTCCTTCCTCGAGGAGCGAGGTATTCCCTTCTAAGTTCAAGTGGCAACCATCTCAAGAGGAGGGGGTGAAGAGAAGAATGGACGGTAGCCAGTGTAGCTACCTATCCTAGGATGCAAGACCAGTGTAGTCAAGTCATCCAGCTGCAGGCTTACATATTTGACTTTGATGCTCAAGCTTGCTTATTGGCTATACAATATATTCACATACTTTGCAGGCATTTTATTTTTTTGTACAAGCCTGTCTCTTTTTTCTTTCTTTCTTTCTTTTTTTTTAAATACTATTCACAACAACATATACATAAGGAGTTTTTCCTCTTGAGCCAGTAGACTATCCCTCTTTTGAAGCTTTATTGCAACCCACACTCTCCTGTCTTTAGAATTCCTCATCACTGGACGGGTTGGTGTGCACTTCCCTCCCTAGAGGAGGACAAGTGTTTCCACTTGTGTGCGTCTCATACCGGCAAATCCAGTCCCCTCACCACTCCAACTGAGTCGAGCCATGTGAAAGGTGCAGGTGTCCAAGTTAGGCCATTATCAACAAGAGTCATGTGTGTGCTCTGAAATACTCTACTTAGGCAGTCAATAATCCATTGAACCAAGTCTCGTAATCCTCAAAGAATTAAGTCAACTAGACCTGAAGTACCTCAAACCCAGTTCCCATAAGGTTCCTGTTATTAGGTCGATTTTAAGGTCCAATCAAGCTCCAATCTTCGGATTTTATTTAGACTTGTTCAAATATCAAACTCAATCCGAAAAATGCTAATGCTATGCAAATTCTATGCAGAATGCAGAAAATATTTTTGTGATGCAATTTTCAAAGATTTTGAACTTTTTATGGATTTTCGAAAAGATGATGCATATGCATTTTTTGTATTTTTCAAAAAGATTTTTCAGATGTTTTTGGATTTTAGTTTTGTAAATGTTTTTGGTATTTTAATTTTGCAAATGTTTTTGGTATTTTTGAAAACAAAAATATTTTGGATAAAAACTAGGTGAAAAATATTTACACGGGTATGCTTCTTATATTTACAAGAAGTGGATTTTAAGAATTTACAGGGTAAGTGATCAATTTTATACATATAGATATATAATGTATTTTGGTGTGATGTATGTATTCCTCAAACTTATTTCACACAGGTTTTTCAAACAATTTTGAAAACTATAGTCCAAAATAATTTTTACAAACATTCTACAAACATGTACACGCATTTGAAAATCGTTTTGCAAAGGTTTTCCAAACAGTATAGATAGATTTTTTCAAAATATTTTTGCAACCATTTTTCAAACCATTTGCAAATAGTTTTTCAAACATTTTATTTCACACAAAGAAAATAAACTTTACAAACCAAAATATTTTTACAAAGGTTGAAAACATGTAACCAAATGTTTTCAAAATAGTTTTCAAAAGATTTTCAAACTATTTTTCAAACATTTTGCAAAAAATATTTCCACCTGATTTATTAATCAGTATATACAAAAGAATTTGAGGAATGAAACATCTTTTTAGTAAGGTTTTTAATGAATTTTAAAGAATTATTAGCCATATTTATTAGGAAAATACAACAGTACGAGTTATAGCTAAAGTATATACGTAGTTTATACGACCCCCCTATACTTAGCTTGAGCTATGTCCACATAGATCAGAGAGAAAAGAGAAAACATAACTCGTACTGAGTATAGGAAAATCTAAAGAATAAATGAACGAAGAAATGAATGAACGAATGAGAAGTTGACCGTCCCCCCTATACTTAGGATCAAATAATCCTAAGTATAGCAGACTGTACACAAAGCAGGGAGGGTCAAGGGTGGGAATGAACAGATCATACTTTAGATTGTCTCCCTCTATACTTAGGGTATGATATCCCTAAGTATAGACAAGAAGAGGAGACAATGGAGAGGATCAAAGAATAGAAGAAACTCGGGGTGCACACCCCCCTATACTTAGGACAAAGTACGTCCTAAGTATAGAAGACTGGCAAAAAGGGGCGGCACCTTTTCGGTAGATGAAGAAGATAGAAGAGGAAAAGAAGAAAAGATGAAAAGAAGAAAAGAGAAGAAAGTGGATATGAACAACTCGGAATGCGCATCCCCCTACACTTAGGATAAAGTACATCCTAAGTGTAGCAGTGATGAAAGGGATGACATCATGTCGGTAGAAGAGAATAAAAGAGATTGAAAAGAAGAAAAGAAGAAAAGTCATTCAAAAATGTTTTGCTCTGCTTGGCCTTCCTCTGCCTCTTTGGAGATATCCGGCTCATCCTTGTAGATTACTTGAATCAAATCAACGACAACCATGAATGTATCATGTTCAAAGTATGGCTTCAGAAGCTGTCCATTAACTACAAATGGATGTGCGTCAGCTGACATATTGGATATCAATACACTTCCGTTGTCACGCACATGCCTAACCATAAACGGCCCAGTCCATTTACTCTTCAACTTACCTGGAAAGATCTTTAATTTCTCATCAAACAACCACACCTTCTGACCTGGATCGAAGGACTTACGGCGGATATGGTTGTCATGCCATGTTTTGACCTTCTCCTTGTACATCAGGCTGTTGTCATATGCATAATCTCTGAATTCCAGTAATCTGTTCAGATCCAATTTTCTGTTCTTTCCTGCTTGCTTGGAGTCCAAATTACAGATGTTAATGGCCCATAAAGATTTGTTAATGAGTTCAACAGGCAGACGACATGGCTTGCCATACACAAGGCGGTAGGGATACATTCCCAAGGGTGACTTGTACGCTGTTCTATAAGTCCAAAGAACGGAATCCAGCAGCTGAGACCAGTTCTTACGATCCGTACGCACAAGCTTCTATAGAATTGTCTTGATCTCCCTGTTTGAACATTCAGCTAAGCCATTGGACTACGGGTGGTAAGGTGAAGCAACACGATGTTCAATGCAGAATTCCTGGGCCAGCTTCTTCACCTCTCTATTTATGAAATGACTACCCCCATCAGATATGAGAATCTTGGGAATTCCGAACCGTGTTATGATGTGATCTCTCGAGAATCGATAGACAGTCCTACTGTCGGTGGTTCAGGCGGGAATAGCCTCTATCCAGCGACTTAAATAGTCGATAGCAAGCAGAATATATTCATAACCCTGGCTGTTGGGAAATGGGCCCATAAAGTCGATGCCCCATGCGTCGAAGACGTCTGATATCTGAATGTATTTTAGAGGCATCGTGTCTCTCATTCCTATGGTTCCGCCCATCTTCTGACCGTCAGTGCAGCATTTGACATAGTCATCTGCATCCTTGAATAATGAAGGCCACCAGAGGCCACTTTGAAGAACTTTTGCTATCGTACGTCTGCCTGAATGATGTCCTCCTGAATCTTGGTCATGACATAAGGCGAGAACACTTGGAACTTCCTCTTGAGGAATGCACCTTCTCCAGATACAATCTTCCCCCTCACAAAATAAATACGGATCCTCCCACTGGTAGAAATGGATTTTAGACAAGAATCTGTCTTATTTCAACTTAGGCCAATCTTGTGGAATTTTCTTGGTCACCAGATAATTCACAATGTCTGCATACCAAGGAAGCGAGGTGATAGACAGAATTGCCTCGTCTGGAAAGGTCTCTGTGATCGGCTGCAGGTTCAGCTCAGGAGATTCCGGCTCAGGAAGCCTCAATAGATGATCGGCCACCACATTCTTTACCCCAGGTTTATCTTTGATTTCCATGTCAAATTCCTGGAGGAGAAGGATCCACCGAATGAGACGTGGTTTGGCGTCCTTCTTCTGCTGTAAATACCGAATGGCCGAATGATCAGTGTAAATGATTACTTTGGATCCAAGGAGGTAGGATCTGAACTTTTCCAGGGCAATAACTACCGCTAGCAGCTCCTTTTCAGTGACAGTGTAGTTCCGCTGGGCTTCATCGAGCGTTCGACTAGCGTAGTGAATCGCAAATGGTACATTATCTTTCCTCTGTCCTAGAACAGCACCGATGGCATAATCTGACGCGTCGGTCATTATCTCGAAAGGCTGAGTCCAAATCAGTGGCTGCAAGATAGGGGCCTGTGTGATGAGTTCTTTCAGCTGATTAAAGGCAAAGAGCACACGATCGTCTACAATGAATTCATTCTCCTTGCCGAACAACTCAGTCAACGGTCTGGCCAGTTTACTGAAATCTTTGATGAATCGTCGGTAAAAACCGACATGGCCCAAGAATGACCTGACTTGCTTGATGGTTGTAGGTGGCTCAAGTTTGGAAATCACGTCCACCTTGGCTGGGTCAACCTCCATACCACATTTAGAAACAACGTGACCCAGCACGATTCCTTCGGTCACCATGAAGTTGCTCTTCTCCCACGAGAGCACAAGACTGACTTTGCAGCACCTCCGTAAGACTCGGTCTAAATAATCAAGACATTGGTCAAATGAATCCCCGTAGACCGAAAAATCATCCATAAAGACCTCGAGAAAGTTGCCCACCATATCGGCAAAAACTGCAAGCATACACCTCTTAAATGTGGCTGGGGCGTTGCAAAGCCCGAACGACATCCGTCTGAAGGTATATGTACCAAAAGTACAAGTGAACGTGGTCTTCTCTTGATCTTCAGGAGCAATAGCAACTTGATTATACCCAGAGTACCCATCCAAGAAGCAGAAATATTCCTTCGCGGCCAATCTCTCCAAGATCTGGTCGATGAAGGGTAAAGGGAAGTGGTCCTTCTTGGTAGCGAGGTTAAGTCTTCTGTAGTCCACGCACACTCGCCAAGAAGTGGGTACTCTGGTTGCGATCTCCTCTCCTTTGTCATTCTTCACAATGGTGATCCCTGATTTCTTTGACACAACATGCAGGGGGCTCACCCATTTGCTGTCGGAGATGGGATAAATAAATTCCGCATCACACCACTTCTGGATCTCTTTCATAACGACCTCCTGCAGATTAGGATTTAATCTTCGCTGAAGTTCTCGAGAGGGCTTGCAATCATCTTCCAGAAAAATACGATGCGAGCACAGTGGTGGATAGATCCCATGGAGATCTGAAGTTCGCCAGCCTATCGCCTTGCGGTTGCATTCAAGAACCTCCATCAGACGAGATTCTTGGTCTTCGGTCAGGTGTGCATTGATAATGACCGAGTACATGTTCGGTTCTCCCACAAGGAAGGAATATTTCATGTTGGAGGGCAAGGATTTCAATTCTGGCAGGGTCTGAGCTGCTTCAGAGGTGATCTCAGCTATTAATGTAGGTGGCGATTCTTTCAACCTCTCGGTGTCCACCATACTCGGTTCTGCCTCCTTACTTAGATTCTGACAGAATGCTTCAATGATCTTCTCTTCATCAAAAGATTCTTCAAAATTTTGCTCTTGGTTTTGAAGGCACATCACCCCCACGGCAGTTTCTTGCAGCACATCAGCAAGTTCCTCATCCTGATCGATAAGGGGAAATTCGACAGCGGTCTCCACTTCCTCCTCGGGGCAGAGGAGTTCATGGATCTCATTATCATCCAAGAATAAGTTGGTGTCTTGAATTTCTGCTAGAAAGTCGCAGTCATCAGAATACTCAATCACCCTTGCACATGATGCAGATGTTCGTTCGGTTGGTGCTCCCTCAGGCAGGGTCTCCACTCTGATTATTTCATTACCAGCGCCAAAAGTGATTTCTCCCATCCCATAGTTCACTACTGCGTTCGACGTCCACAGGAATGGTCTTCCAAGTATGATTGGGGTAAGGAGTAATGGAGCAGGGACGTCCATATCTTGTACCACAAAATCGACCGGGATCTGCTTTCCCTGAACTGTAACTATCACGTCCTCCAACAGGCCCCTAGGGTGCTTGACTGACTTGTCTGCAAACTGCGGAATCATCTTTGTAGGCTTAAGCGGTCCTAGCCTGAATTCTGTAAGCAGTGAGGATGGCATCAAGTTGACGGAAGACCCGCTGTCGAGAAGTGTTCGCTCAAATTCCTGGTTGAACATCTGACATCGCACAAGAGGTGCTCCCATATCTGTCTTTTTATCCGGGAGGTTGCTGATTGCATTAACTGTGGCCATTGTGAGGATATGCTTTTCGGACTTGCCACCTTTGCTTCTGGAGTTGTGGGGATGCGGCCTACGCTTGGTTGTACATGCCTCTTTCAATCCTATCTTTACAGTTGGCATGTACTCAAGAGCTTTCATTAATGGCATGTTCAACACCAAATTCTGGATGATTTCTATAATGGCAGGATCCGACAAAGTATTTTTCAAAATTTTCATTTTTTTGTGTTTTTTCATTGCTTCTGGAAAAGGAATATTTACAACATCTTCACCAATTTCATTCAAAATAGTGTCCATATTGTTGTGTACAGGTAGATGGCAAAAAGGAATAGAATCATCTATAAGAGGTGGACCAAAAAGGGCAGGCTCGGCTTTAGGCGCTGGCGTTGGACTCGCTGCAGGTGCAATGCTCCTCTCGTCAAGAATTGGCTCTAAGGCAGGTGCCAACGTCTCCAATGCTGTCCTATCTCCACCGAGGTTGCTGCTATCTTTTTGTGTTTTGTTGTTTTCTTCATTTTTTGTGATTTTCTGACTGCTGGTGCTCCTTCAAAAATATTGCATGGCCCTGGTGTTGGCTGGACTGACGATTCCCCGTCAGATGCAAGATGCTTTCCCTTCGCCTTCACCGATGGCTGGAGTGTCCTACCGCTAATGAGAGTAACAACATTAGATAAAAAACTATTTAATTCACATGATTCGGGTTGGACACTGCCGGCTACCTGCTCCTTGCGTCGGAAGTTGTTCGGATTTTCTTCGACCTGGGCTGGTATGACGATCTTGGCAGCAGACAGGTCGTCGATCTTCTGGGTCATCTCAGCCATGTTCTTCATTAATTGCTCTAAACAGGTCAGGGCCGGGTTAACCGGCACAATCTCAGAAGAATCCCCCTGCTGGGGCCTAGAATGTTGATATGACGGCTGAGATTGCGACTGGTAACCCTGAGGAAAATGGTGAAGAGGAGGGTTGGAAGAATACTGTGAATTCTGTTGGTGGTATGGAGCAGCCGGTTGCTGATGGTATCCCTGTCTGCGGTATCCGGACTGCTGAGGACCATGCTGGTAGTTCTGCCTCCATGTGTTGCCGTGAGACGGAGGCTGGTACTGATATGAGGGCTGGAAGGGTCTCCCACCCTGATGCTACTGGTGATAGGGCATGTTGCCCATATTCTGACCCTAAGAATGTCCCTGAGGACGGGTCAGCTGCGCTTCATTGTTCCAGACATCATTGATCTCCTGAATCAGTGGCGGGGGTGGAGAGAACTGCTCGGAATAGGCTGGTTGGGACTCAGGTTGATATACAACCATCTACGTCTGAGGCTGTGGGGGCTGCTCCGGAACCTACACGTAATACACGTGCTGAACAGGTTGGGGCTGCGGTGGAGTCGGCTGAGGGTTTTTCTGTACTGTAGGCTCCTTCTTCTCAACGTTCGGCTCGGCAGTAGTAGACAATGCGTTGCACATGTTGGCATTCAACGCACGAACGAGCTGCTCCAGCTACTGGGAAATCTGATCGAGCTTTTCCAAGCCCTGGGTCCTCTTCTCAATGATGGATAATTTTTCGAGGTCCTGCAACCTCTTCTCAATGATAACCACCTTAGACAGGTGGCTCCCAATGATGCTCAGGTTGGAGCTCTCATCCTTGTCCTCGGTGTGAGAAGCCATGTTCACTGGTTTGCTGATGGCGGTTGGTATCTTCATGTATGCTCTGGACGAGGATTGAGCAGCTTCTCCTTCAGCCATTTCCTCAAAGACGTTCCATACCACATCCTCGTCCTTCTTGAAATGCAAACCGCCGCAAGCGGCATCTACAAGCTTTTGGCTCTCAAGTGATAGCCCCCCAAAGAAATGCTGCACGAGACTAGTCTTTGGAATTTCATGGTGGGGGCACTTCTCCTACAGATCCTTGAATCTCTCCCACGCTTCATGGATAGTCTCGTGGGGCTGCTGGAAGAAACTGGAGATACGGGCACGCATCTGATTCAATCGCCTGAGAGGATAGAATTTATGGAGAAATGCAGACTTCAGCTCCTCCCAAGTCGTGACGACCTTCCCAAGATGGTCGACCCAATATAGGGCCTTGTCTTGAAGGCTGAAGGGAAAGGCGGTCATCTTGGCTACCCCCAGAGGAATACCAGGGTAGTGAGCGGTGGTACAGATGCGACCAAACTTCTTGAGGAAGATATATGGTTCCTCAGTGGTATTCCCATGGAATGTGGGAAGCAGAGACAGAAACTGCGGCTTCAGCTCGAAGTGGGCATGGATTCGTGGAACTTGAATCCACTCTGTGATGCGGCCCGCTCCTGGGTTGTATGTTTCCTTCAACGTGGGCTCTGGCTGCGGTGGGTCTGCTTCCGCTGCATCAAATTCTGGTCCTCCCACTGAGAACTCATCTCTGACCTCTTCAAAATTAGGCTCGTAATTTGGATCATCCTCCCGTCGGCCATCTCTTGCGTCGGCCCTCCTCCTCAGATCATTCAACATATCTTGGAAGGCGGTCTGGGCCAGGGCTTGATTAGTCAACTACTGCTGAATGGCTTGGATGGAAGCCAACAACTGACTGTTAACTTTGTTCCGCGTGGTATACTGCCCTTCCCCTGGATTGACTTCAGGTTCAGGCTGGGGCTGTGGTCCCTTTCCTCTTCCACCGGCCATATTAGAATGAACTTGAATTTCTGGCTCGTGACCGGGTGGAGAATCTGCATGACGGAGTAAACCCTGATCAGTATCTTCTTGAGCACCCGCTGTTGAGATGAATTTGGAATTAAGGTCAATCCCAGAATATTGTGAACGAAGCATAGGATATTGACTGAAATCAATCTCCATCCACAAGGGGTTATTTTGGGGACAAGAGTAATCCCGGTTTATTTGAAAGGAAAGAGCTAATTTGGGTTGCGAGTCCATCCCGAACAGCGGATTTATTGGCGAAAGGAAAGTGTTGAAAGAAGAGAGAATAGGGGAGTCCAAGGAGACATTCGCAAGATCCGAACTAACTTCTTGGAGATCACCCCTCTTTATGGAAGACATTGCCGACACGGAATCGATGTGGGCGTCGGCGAGGTCCCGACTGAACCATCTGTGTGACGACATCTTGAGAGGGTCAAAAGGAAAAGATGATGGATGAAGAGCACGAGGGTAAACAAGAAATAAAAGGATTGTAAAATAGTATAAGACTCACAATGAGCAAGGGTCAAATGGAAGGAGAGCAAAATGGCGCAAAGGCGCGATGTTTTTGATCTTGACCTAAAATCGACTAGCAATCAAACACAAAACAAGGGGATTCACCAACTCAACACATGAAGCCGTGAAGGTTCGGCTATTATCTTTGTAGTTTTTAGCTTGAATTCAGGAAGTTATCTTTCAACGAGTCCTTAGAGCGCTACGCCTATAGGAGAGAGAGTACTGTCAGAAAAGTATTCCCGTACTTGTCTTCCCCATGTGTAACCAGTAGCCTGCTCTTTTTAAGGTCCTTGTAACCCTTCCTGGATCCCTACTCAGCCAAAGAAAAGAGGGAAGAAGCCGATAGGCGGAACCAATACTTTGGATCTCGCTTGCAACGGAATCACCCGTGAGCGTGCAAGAACCTACTTGGACGCAGAACAATGAGACAGACACTCCCGTGAAGGTGTGGCCTATGCTCAATACTTCGGACAAGGTCGATGCTCAACACAATAGTGAGTCACCAATGATGACAAAGCCCTACTCGTCTACGTACGATAGTAGCGCCAATACTTCGGAAATCCAGGCGATACACAAGGCATCCACAAGCTGGGTTTTTGGATCTAATCCTTACGAAGCCGCTCAACTCACTTGGAAGGAGACCTTCCCATGCAACCTGAATACAAGTGAGGGTGTTACTTTCTCCAAGAAATGAATCCAATTACCAATTTTATTTAGGTCAAATTTTCTTTAGTAGTCTCTTTTTTAATTTTTTTGTGTTATCGCTTCTTTTGAGTCAATTCAAACAAGCACCTAACGTTTTTGTATTTTCTTGATTCCTACTTGATCCAAAACAGAGGGAGAAAAGAGTCAGAAAAGCCGTGTAAGTCGGCACCAAGATGGAAATATCACCTTTGTGCCTATATGATGAATGCAAAGATAGAAAGACTTACAGTGCCTCCAGCTCTCTCCATGCAGGATGCAAAGCAGAAATTTTTAAACCTAATCTAAATGTCGATATGCACACGGAAATCGTCCTAAGCAGGCAATTGCTATCGTGAAGAACCACAAGTCAATCACCAATCCTCAATCCTCGAGTCCGGTCTAGGCTCACCCCTCCTCCTCTCGAAACATCGAGTCTAGGAGAAGCGCTTGGCAGGGAGAGCTCGCGGTGCGACGGATCGAAAAATGGTGAATCAACTGTTTAAGTTAACTAAGTTTAAATACACACTATAGGTACATACAATGGTTATTAGGGTGTTTGGACCTAATCTACTCGATCAAGCAATGCCTAAAATCTAAGGGCTCATTCCACAAAAGAAAGGAAAAAATAAAATAAAACCGGAAAATGACAGCGAGAAACACGATAAAAACCATGGTGAGCCCTCAGGTGAACAAACACCTGGAAATTAGGCCCGAGTGTCCTGAGTGTCCGAGGTACCTGTATTATGACAATTTAAATGAATCTCTCTCACTAAAAAATAAGACTATCTAACACTCTCTCTCAAATCTCATGCGCTCTCCTACCGGCTGGGCTAGAACAACCGGCTCCTCCTCCCAGGGCTGCTTAGGATCCCCTAGGCGATCCTCCTCGGTCAGTGGTCCCTCGCAAGAAGACAAGAAGAGACGTCAAACAGTTCAAAACAAATGATGCACTAAAAACAGATAATAAAAAATGGCTAAGCAGATAAAAGACAAAAGTGTACTCTACAAGCCGATGCTCCCCGGCAACAGCGCCATTTGAAAAACGAAAATGCGAGAGCCGCTAAATAGTGGTCTGACAAATCAGACTCACTATCGCTGATGCGACTACTCAAGCCTTCACGTTCGTCAACAATTAACTCACACAATCAATTAAGCAATCAAGAGCAAGGATCAAAATTTATTATACCCTACTACAAATGTACAGTGGCAAGCAAGTAGGGGTCGAACACAGGAAGCAAGAGTGTAGAGTGTAGACAAAAAGTCAAAGCCTATGTCTAATGAACTACTTAGCCAAGCTTGATTTTTTGTGGGTTTTTAATTTTATATTTTTTTAATTTTATATTTTTTAATATTTTTATATTTTGATATCTAATTTACTAATTTTATATTTTCTTTTTATATTCTATATTTTTTTATAATTTCTTTTTGAATATTGGAATATATATACAATATAGGAAAAGAGGGGATAAAGGATTTATAAAAATAAGTAAATATAGTCAAAAATTAGAAAATAAAATCTTTTTGGCTTTTTTATATTTTTCTACTGTTTTTGTGATTTTTGGGGATTTTTCTGAATATTTTTGGTATTTTTAAAAGCAAAAATACAAGAAAACAGTGAATATCAATTTTGGTCGAAATTAAAATGGGAATGAAAAATAGCAAACAGTAACAAAAAATTTCCCAAATTAATTGTAAATAAAAGATAATAAAAGAGAGAAATTTTGGAAACAGAGTTTGTATTTTTAGGATTTTTTTATGGATTTTTAATATTTTTTTGAAGATTTTGAGAGTTTTATGATTTTTAAGGTTTTTGCTTTGAGATTTTTAATTATTTTTTGGATAGTAATTAATAGACACTAAAATAGACAAAATATATTTTTTTTGGAATTTTTCAAACAGATTTAATATTTTTTTGGTATTTTCTAATGCAAACAGTAGCTATGATGAGAGTTTTTGATTTTTTTATAAATATTAAAATGCAACAAACACGAAAATTAAAAATATGACGTGAATCTACAACTAAATATGAGCTTACACTATTTTTTTGGTAATTTTCCGAGTTTTAGAAATGAACGAAATAAATAGGGAAAGCACACAAAAATACAAGGCCTGGCAGGGGTATATATGCAATTAACAGAACATGCAAGGGTCTGATTGCAAATTTCACCAAAAAACACGCGTGAGGCACGAGTTCTGCTGTTCACAGGGGTATAAATGCAAATAATAAAAGTTAGCTGGGTCTGAGTGCAATTTACCCAAAACATATTATAATATCTACGCATAGGGGCATATCTGCAATTAACAAAAAGCTCTGGGTTTAAAATGCAAAATACCCAGGAAATAATCGTGCGGCGAGGAACGAATCACCAATCCACGTGGCGCATCCAGTGGCTGAGGAAGAGGCACTGATGGACGACGGCGATGCGGCTCGATTTGACACATGGCGCTAATCGGGCGACTCGTACCCCTTCGCGCTGTGCGGCTAAGATTAAATCGTGAGAGGACGATCGGACAGCTGGGAGACGACCCGATCCTACGGCTGCTGAGCGACTGGAAGAACAAGGCTGATCCGACGGCAAGGGGAGGATGACGAAGAACGCCGCTTGGAGGTCACTTGGATCGTCGATTTCGGCCGACACACGGCCTCCACCAGCCCAGGACCGAGGGCAAAATGGTCCTGGGGCTCGTCCGCGTCGATTGAACTTCTCAGCCGAAGCTGAGGTGACCGGAGATGCTCAGACGAGGACGGTCGACTGGGGGCTGCTTCCCTGGACTGTCAAGGCTCGATAGAGCCTCCTCTTGGGCTCTTTCCTGCAGGGTTAGAAACGCAAAAACAAGGCGGAGCTAGAGGGGTCTTTAGTTGAAGAAATGGAGGCGGAGATGGGTCAGGCATGGAGCTCCGGCGTACGGCGGAGATGGGAGCTTGGTGGGCTCGATCTGAGCGAGATCGAGATGAATGAGCGGGTGGTTCGTGATGATGGAGTGACAGAGAAGGAGAAGGAGGTGACCGCGTGAGGTGTAGGTGCCGGAGGTGACGAGAAATCGGAGGCGGAGCGGAGCTCCGCCATGGGATCAAAGGGTGATTCTCGGCGATGAGGTGAACGAAACCAAAAACTGTTACTAATCTAAGTTATCCTAGGCTAAAGCTACAAGAAAATGGAAGAAGAAGAGAGAAAGGCTCACCGGGGGTGAAGTTTAAAACTTTGGGTGGAGCTCCGGTGAGGGTTTGGATTGACCTCAATTCGACTCCACTGAGCTAAACCTCGGGCTCAATCTCCTCCTGCTGTCACCAAGAGTTCAACGGGCTAGGGGTTTAGGGCTAACGATGGAGGAAGAGGGATCAAATTTCGAAGGGAAGTCGGGGGGTTCTTTTTGTAGGGTTGATGAGGTGGCGTCAAAGATCGATGGAGATAGACCGAATCGTGGGTCCAATCCCCGATGTTTCACCTGGGCGTGAATCAATGTTCATCAAGGAGAAAAAGATGCAAAGGCCTCGACATCAAAGGATGCAAGACGAGACCTCGAAAAAAGGTCGATGTTGGTCAAAAATTCAGATCTGACAAGGTCCAGACCTTGGTCAGAGAGTTGACCGAGGTCAACCAAGGGCGCCTTCTGGTTGGTCCACGTGGACCAACCAGAAAAATCCTTGGAAAAAATCCTTGTAAAATCCTTAAAAATAGAAAATGAAGTTATTAAATTTTGGTTATAAAATAAAAAATGTTTATTATTTTATGAATTATTTTATGTTAATTTTATTTATTTTTTAGAGGTATAAAAATACAAGTTCCCTTTTATACCCTTTATAGGTATATATATCTATATATTTGAATATTTTATTTTATTTTTGAGAATTTAATTTATTTATTTTTGTTTATTATTTCATAAAATTATAAAATATTTTTGTACACTTAAGAATATTTTTATTTTATTTTTCTGAGGTGTTTTGTATATTTAATAAAATAGAAGTATGTATTATATAGGTATAAGTATAGGTACTATACCTATGTAGAATATACAAGTATTTTTATTTTGAGTTTTATTTAGGTTTTTATTCTGATTTTAATGTACCAATAAATTATAAATAATATTTACATAGTTATAAAAATATAAAAATACAAAAATAATGAATAAATAATAAATTGAATATTTTAATCTGTACAAGTATACAATAGGGATCCAAAACTTAACTTTCAAACCGTAGCTCTGCCAAATGCGAAACCACCGCCATTAAATAGCTTATTTTATACTATATACAATTAAAGGTGAGTTTGATGCATTTGGGGTTTTCATTTGTGAGATACAGGTCTGGGAAGTTGGGATTCTAGATTTTTATTCAGACCGTAACGTTTTATCTGTGTATTATTTTTCAATGAAATCAATTTTGTATTTTTGTTTATTTAGTTATCTACAACTTTCATGTACAAAGTTTCTTTATTTGATGTATAAAAAGTGGAACCAAAATTAGGTCCCAAAATGAATAAAGAATGAATTAAGAAGAACAGGTATCTGGCCCTTATCTCCCCCTACTTTATTCCTTGTCGACCTATTCATCAAGATGCCTAGGTCTCGGGGTTTCAGGTCAGAAAATATTTACAATATTTTATTCTTTTTCTTTTCTTTTCTTTATTCTATAATTTTGGCTTAAAAACCACATTTTATACAGTATTTATACACATATGCATGAATGCTAAAATGCATGAATTAATGCTATTTACACGTATTTACTAGGGTTTTTAAGGCCAAAATGATAGAATAAAGATGATGAAATGTAGATTCATCAGGATGATCTAGGGATTTTTCTAGAATGAATGAGATGAAGATAATGCGGTCAATCCTTCGGCTATTTATTCAAAGATTTCCCAGACCACATCTTCATCTTTGTTGAAATGAGATCCACCACATGCTGCATCAACTAGCTTCTGACTATCTTGGTTTAATCCCCAAAGAAATTTTTAACGAAGCTAGTCTTTGGAATGTCGTGGTGGGATCACTTCTCATACAGATCTTTGAAACATTCCCATGCCTCGTGAATAGGGTCATGGGACAATTGAGAGAAGTTGAGATCAATGATCGCGTCTGATTGAGATGACCCAGGGGATAGTACTTGTGCCAGAAAGCTGATTTAAGATCTTCTCAAATCGTTACCACTTTCCCTAATTGATTTATCCAGTCTAGCACTTTTATCCTGACGTCTAAATGGGAAAGCAACCATCTTAACTACCTCCCATGGTTTCAGATTTCATGAAATATCGGTGAAATTTTGCTGAAATTTTGGTATCGAAATTTCAAGTGAAATACCAATATAAAAGTCTTCCTTCACAAAAGTTGCTCAATTTGGGCAAAATGTCATCAAAATTTACCTAAATTTCTCAATGAAATTTCATTTCAACATGGTATCAATACAATATTCGATACCGAATTTTAAAACCTTGCTACCTCCAACAGGATGTTGGGGTAGTGCATTGTTCCACAGATGCGGTTAATCTGCTGCAAATGGATATAGGGTTCTTCATTTGAGTCACCAGGAAATGTTAGCAAGATATATATATATATATATATAGAGCAATTGTAGCTTGAGTTCAAAGTGTACATGGATCTGCGAGATGTGGATCCACTCAGTGACCTAACCGGCTCCGGAGTTGTAAGTTTCCTTGAGTGTCGGTTCTGATGCCTCTCTTCCTCTCCTCCATGGTGTCCATCTGCATGGTGCTCTCCTCCTCCTACACCTATGTTCTCTCTATCGCTCCTCGTCTCCACAAGCATCTCCTAGGAGGTGGCCTGCATCTTGGCATGTGTGATCAGATGCTATCGAATCACCCCTATAGAGGTGAGCATATGTACATTGACCTCATTTTGCTCTATTTATTGCCCCTTCCCTCTTTGAGGAGTGATGACATGAAAATCAAGATCGACTAAGGTGGAAAATATGAAATCTATCGTTGTCCTTAATCAACCAATTCAGTCACAAGAAAAATAACCACTTAAGAAAATAAAGCAATCAAATGTAAGAAGTTTCTATTTTACTTACCTGGTATAGCGATCGGGGTCGAACACAATGAACAATATTTAAAAACTCAGTAGTCAAATTTCGAAAATAAAATATTTTTTAGCGGTTTTTAATTTTTGCATTTTTAAATTTTCAATATAACAAAACAAGCACAAAACACACAAGACATACACAACACTCTTTTTTTTATTTTCCTAAATAATAAAAATGCTCAGAAAAATAAAGTAAAAATATTTTGGGTTTTAAGGGTTTTGAATTGTTTTTGGTAATTTTCAAATATTTTTGTGAATTTTTTAAAAATCAAACAGTGTCAAAAATGTAAAACATTACATAGCCAGGACCAAATTGTAAATTAAAAATACTTAAAGTGTCCAAGGTCCTATATGACAATTTTATGATAAAACAGGAGTACAAAGATACAAAAAAAACTGAACACACAATTTTTAGATTTTTCTTTGATTTTATATGATTTTTGTAAGTTTTTGGTTATTTTGTGATTTTTAAGGTTTTTATAAAGGTTTTTCAAACAGAATTTTTACTGAAGATAAAACATAATAAAAGACAAACATAGGAATATTTGTGGAATTTTTAAGACATTTTCAAATTTTTATAATTTTTGTAAGGCAAATAAGGATCTTTCTGGTGGTTTTTGAATTTTTAAAAATATAAAATACAAGCAAATTAATCCATGAAAATTACCACAATTATACACACTAGCAGAGGCTAACAATAACATTTAGGCAATTTTTAAAAATTAATTTAATATTTATTAAGTCTAATTAAAGCCAAAGAGTTAAACACAGTTCACAGGGACCTAAATGCAAATAATTTAACTTCCTAGACCAAACAATAACACACTATAAAAGTATAAGGGTCAAATCTACAAAAAAATTCCAAGCCAAGCATGTGTCACATGTGATCTAGGCTCATAAGGGCATATATGCAATTTTCAAAACATAACATTCATCTCAAAACAACCAGAAAACTAGGGACAAAAGTTGCAATTAACCCGGAAAACACGTGAGCACACAAGTGACTCCAACTCGCCGAGACTAAAATGCAAATACTGAAAGTACGAAGTCCAAACTGTAAATGTATTTAACTATAGATTTTATTTTCTAGACTAAAGTGAAATAGAATAACATGTAGGGGAAATTATAAAATATACCCAGAGGCACGTGAGGCGTGCGTGGTGACTCTAACGGTTCTGATCACCCTCTGCAAAGTGATCTGACAGTGTAGGAGTGGTCGTGGACGTGCGCTTCAGATCTGACAAGTCAGACCTGATCCAACGGTGTGCATGGACAGCATGTCGGACAGCTCAGATGAGGGGCCCAAAAAGAATCCAAGCATCAAGAAAGGTCGTGAACGAAGGGCTCAGATCAAATATGGGATGCGACCCCAGATCGGACGACAGAAGAGGTCCTGGACGAACTCACCCAGGGCAAACTTTAACTGAGCGAGGGAGGAGGTCTGCCACTCAGATGGAGGCTCTGAGGGGTCTGACAGTATCGTGGAAGTGCTGCGAGTCCAGTGGCGGGGTATGATGAAGGAGACAACAATAGGATATGCATGGTGGTGAAGCTCCTCCTAGAGCTGCTCCGCCTGAGAAGATGGGGTCCAAAGGGTGCTCCTCGCACGCGGTAGTACTTGCAGAGGGTACAGGGACTCGGGGCGATGCTCCAATCCAAGTTATTGCATAAGGAGATAAGAGAAGCGACGGGGGGTGATGCTCGACCTCTGGCGAAGGTGGGAGAAGGAGGTCTGGACTTTAATCTCGCTATGATGGGCGAGCCTAAGGGTCATCAGGTCATGCTAGGAGGCATACGATGGTATGGGGAGTAGATCTGTGCGGACAAGTGGAGGTGACAAGGCTTCGGCCGGGTGGTCGGAGCAGAAGAACGTGCGGCAGTGAAAATGGAGAGATCGAGTCGAAGCAGGAAGTGCAAGATGTAAGAGTGATACCTGAAGCTACTAATGGGAGCACGAACTCTAGGCAAAGGTGGATGGATGGGTCTTGGCCTCAACCGAGATGCGGCTGGCTGGGAGGCTACTCGCGACGGATCTCCAGCCATGAAATGAGCTTCGTGCTACCAAGCACCAATCCAAGCTCCCAAAGGGTGCTCACATACCATGTCACTATCCTGGAGTTGCTGGTGGAAGAAAAGAGGCGTGAGGGATGAGATGAGCAGTACTGGAGGCAGAAGGAGATGCTTTATAGGGTTCTCGAGGGTTCAGAAAGATCGGAAGGAGGCACGCAACCCTAAGAAGATCCGATCCTTCTTAGGGATCCGCGAGGGCCAGGGATCCTGGGAGAAGAATCGGGCGAGGAATCGAGGGGAAAGGAGGTCGGAATTGGGCGTAATAAATCGGAGAAGAAGCTTCGGCGAGAGGATGGCGGCCTAACCCCGCTAGGAAGGGGACGTTGACCGAGGTCAACGATCCCGTGTGGACCAATGGGAGCCCGGGATTTATAAAAATAAAAAGAAATTCAATAAAAATAGTAAATGAATTTAAAATAAAAAGTGTATAAAATATAAAATGTTTATTATTTTATAAACTATTTTTTGTGACTTTTAATTATTTTTATGAAAAAAATAAGGTATATGCAGTATATAGTATTATATACAAGTATAATATACCTATGTATTATGTACAAGTATTTTTATTTTATTATTTTTACAAAAATTGTTTTTTTATATTTTATTTATTTACATAATAATTTTGGGAATACAAAATGATTTTTATTTGATTTTTATAAATTAATTAAAGTTTTTCAATAAATAGTTTAATGTATTATATACAAGTTTCTTTTGTACAAGGAAGTGTTGAATTTTATTTTTATTTTGTTTTAATGATTTTTATTTTATTTTCATATTATTTCTAAGACTGTATACAAGTGTGTAAAAGAATAAAATATTTTTATTTTGAAATAAATAAATAAATAAATATTTTGTACAAGTATAAGTAGTATTTACAATACATAGTGCACCCTTATCTCTCTACTTATTTTCTTTGCGATCAGAATAAGGATTGACCTTCTCTTGGGATTTAAGTCACTCTACATTATTCTAAACACATCCTTCTTTTTCTTTTCTCTTTATTCTTTTATTTTTGAGAAATATGTGTTAATTATGCATTATTAACAAAGGCATGCAAAATGCTAAGTTATTGTATTTACAAGTATTTACAGGTGGTTTTGCCAAAAGAAAGAGCTAAAATAAAAGAATAAAGAATAAGAATCGTAGATTAATCAAGGAGACATCTCAAATTCAGAATCTGATGATAATGAACCCGAATCAGGTTCTTCATTTGTAAGAGGAAATATACCCCGATCAGTTTTGAAATAATCACCAGATGTAGAGACATGTTTAAGATTATGGTAAATCCTGAACTTTATTAGAGTGAGGGACGTGAATGGAGATTGATGGATTTCCAATCAGAAAGAAGAGAATTGGGGAAGAGAGTCATACTGAATCCTTGATGAAGAAGGAAAAAATGGGGAGTCTTGAGAGCGGTTCCCAAGGTCTGAACCAGCCTCTAGAATCGTCTTTAATTATTGGAGATGTCAGCATCTGGGAATCGATGTGAGTGTTTACAGAGTCAAAACTAAGCCATCCTAGATCCTTCATCGTGAGAGTTAAAAAAGAGTAAGATGATAAAGAATTAAGAGCACAAGAATGAAAAGGATTTAGAAAAGGAATAAGTGAAGGCCCAAAATGAGTGAGATAAAAAGAAGGAATCAAAATAAGCGTAGACAAATATGTGGAAGAGTGCGTGATTTTGATCTTTGACCTTTAATCAAACAAACCTCAATATAAAAATGGGTTCACCAACTCAACCTATGAAGCCGTGAAAGTTCAGCTATTAATCTTGGTCATTTTTATTGTTATTTTCAAGAAATCCTTCAAACTTAGCTTAACACTACCCCTGTAGGAGAGTGACTACTACCAGACAAGCGTCATGTACTTCCCACTTCTTTGTAACCAATAGCATGCACTTTTTGAGGTTCTTAGTATCAAATATGGGCTTGCTTCTCAATCAAAGAAATAGAGAGTAAGTCGATGTAGAGAACTAAATAGTTCCCTCGAAGGGTACTCGGGCGTGGCCCTGACATCTAAAGAATCGCTAAATGCATGTATTAATAAGGATCCGTTGTAGCACGGGCACTTAGTTTCCCAAATATATACGAGATAAATCTCAGTGACGAGGTTCTCGGCTTTAATTTATAACCTGGGAAGTTTAGGGTCAAACACAAGGACACGAGCCATAATACAATCATTTAGGTATTTAAATATATGGGTTAAGCGATTGATAAATTCATCTAGGTCAAAACAAATAAACAATGCAAGCAAGCAATGAAAGGTAAAATGCACATCACGAATGCATGCAGGAATGAGATGAAATGTGATTTTAAACTATGAATGCATGTTAGAATATATCAATAGAATGAATCTAATGATAAAACACTAACATGTGCAAATATACTCACAAATATGCTCTAAAATGTTTGTCAAAATTAAGCACATAATGAAGGTAAAACCATGCAGTTTAATCTATGCCGGGTTTCCTTTAAAAGAGATATAAGCAACTTAATCATCTCTAGATAAATTAATAACTCATTATGCATCAAATCAGAGTATAAATTAACCCATATATAAGATAAGGAAATAAGGATTTAAATGCAATTGAAATTACTTCATTTGGACATGAGATGATCAAGAATTGCAATTATTGAAAATTAGCTCATCAGATTACACGATACCCCCTATGCGGGGGTATTTCTACAAATAAGTAAAACTGACAGGATATTAATGCAATTATCCCAGGTCCGCACGCGTATAGCATATGTGGTCCTAGGCTTGGAAGACTGACCATGGCTCGGGCCACATGTTGGCATCTAGAGCTGCGGCTACAGCTCGGAGCGCTCCAAAGCTGCAGGCTCGGACTTGAAGATGTGGCTAAATCAGAGCCATTCGATCGTGCCCAAATTGGCGCAATCCAACAGCAATTGTGCCATCTCCTCGGAAGAGCTCCACCGTGCAAGGTGGCTACAAGGCTGGGATCCAGCGAACTCCTCTTTCCTCCACCATGCTCCTGGAGGTTCTCCACAACCCAACGATGGTTCTTGTATTGCTCGCGAAGATGACATGATGTCAGAGAAGTTCCACGAGCTTCTGGATGTAGGGGAATGTGCAGACTAGTCGAGGATGAAGCTCCAGATCGGAGGGGATATTCGAGTTCCTGCCATTGAAAAGCTTGATACCTGCAGATCTTAGGAGAACATATAGCCGAAGCAAATATAATGTGTGCGTGCACAAAGGTGAGCATGAAGTGAAATGAAGGCTATATGCAGGTGAAGAAGGTGGAGCCCATTTGGTTCTTACTTCATGGATGAAGTATGAGATGAGTAGAGATGGTAGGAATAAAGGAACAAGAAGCACGGAGGATAAACCCTTCCGCATGGATCAAGGATCTACGGAGAAGGTCGGGGATACTTTGATTCAGAGAATGGATGTATACACAACTGAGAAGAAATCAGTGATAACAAGATGAAAACAAAATTTTAATCTAAACTTGAATCTCAAAGATGGTGAATGGAGTGTATTTGGCTTGGAATGCGAACCTAAGTGATTCTCGGGTCTTCACTGAAACTCCCCCAGCCGTGGGGAGCATCTCGAACAACTGCCATTAGCGTTGTAGCATGGCCTACAAGCCATGGGTCGCACCAGGAGATGATCTCCATTATGGCTCATCGGCACCTCCTCTTCCTGTCACGAAGAGGAGGAGGTGGCTAGGGACTCTTCTGCAAAGGGTGGACAATCGCCATTGATGGCGGCGAGGAAGCTTTTGAAGAGGCAGAAGTTACTATCTCTAGGCGGTAGTTTCAACCACCGCCTCTTAGTGTGGAAGTTAGGATTAGGGATACTGGGAGGTTGGCGTGGATACAGGTTGATAGGAGAATGCGAAGGCGGTGGTGGTTGGTTGGGGAGTTACTCGAGATGGCCGGGAAAATAGGGAGAAGATGGTGGTTTAGATAAGGGGGAAGAACTGCTGGAGGTTCTGAACCGTTGGATGATATGATCCAATAGTTAGGCTTTACACGTGAGGGGTCGAACATGATAAAATAGAGCAGAGTCAATCGCATAGCTTACGATGAGGCACGGATCAACGGCTGGATGAAGCTCATCCAAGAAAATCCTGTGGTTGAAAAATAGGGTGCTAAAAAACGGTCAGATTCGCCTGATGAAGATAGATCGGGCAGCTTAGATCAAGGCAGGTGGCAAAATAGGAACGGGCCACGTGGCTGGCTATGGAGGCGCAACATGGCCCAATCAGAATTGAAGAAAACAAAGAAATTATAGTAAAATCAAAAAGAAATAGTTAGAGAAGAATTAAGAAAAGAGGTGAACATGAAAGTTGTAGATCTCGATGAGATCTACAACTTTCATGTAGAAGTCAAAGAGGTCCGAGGTCATTTGTACATAGATAAAAATTAAATACTAGTGAAAAGCATATAAACCAATTTTCTTTGATTTTTCTTTTGCTTATTTTTTTGTATTTTTATTTTGTTTTACATTATTTTTTTATGCAGAATATTACTCTAATTTTTATTTGATTTCTAATAATAAATAAATACATAAAATAATACACCATATTAATATATAATAATTAGTGACAATTATTTACAACACATAAATTAGTAGTTAGTGTTAATTAGCATTGAATCTTTGTGATTAACTTAAGCAAGAGTTAATAATGGAGATTAATGATGATAAATCTGGGATTTATCAAGGGTGCCATTGTTGTAGTACCCCTATGCTCAAGAAATTTAGACCAAGTTCGCAAGCAAATATGGCCCTACTTGCCCACGCACCGATAGAAGCGTTAATACTTCACAAGCCCAGGTGATAGCCAATGCAGTATTAGGTTGGGTTTTTGGCTCTAATCATTAAGGGTCATGCCTCACTCGATCTGGAAAGATACCTGAAAATAATGAGGGCTTTAGAAACCGAGAACAATAAAGTCCATTAACTAATTTTATTTAGGTCAAAGTGATATTAACAATCTATTTTTAAATTTTTTTATTTTCACTTTTTTGGGTATTTTTCAAATATGCCTAATGAATTTTCTGATTTCCTTTTTTTATCTGAGTCCAAGAAAATAAGGGAGGAAGTACGGGAAAGCTAATACATGAGAAATGATGAATGCAAATTCTAGAGATAGGGATGCATACCTTATGTCAACACTCTACATGCAGTATGATCCGTGCATGAATTTAAACTAAGTTGTATGATGCAAGCTTGAAATTGCCTAGCACAAGAGCTGCTATTAACGTGAAGAATGTTTTATTTTGATACTAAGTCCAAGAGTAATAAGACTATAGGAACAAGAAATGTGTTAGGTTGCAGACCTATGCATCGAGAAACTAACCTAAAATCGAAGGACTCAATCAATGAAACACTTGATGAAATGGACCCGTGAATGAGTCTAAGTGTCTGAGTCAAATTAGTTATTACATATTAATAAATGAGTCTCTCTTTTTCACTAATAATAAATAAGCTAATCTACAACTAATACTCTTTGCGACTCTTGTCCTCCTCACCTCCACCTCGCATGGGTGCTCCAGACTCCCGAAGTCATCCTCCCTCGCTCTGCAGGCCCTCGTAACAAAGTTGAAACAAGAGATGGGTCAGAACAATTTATACAAAATAAGCATGAGAATTATAATCAGCAAAAAAAGGACATAAATAAACAAAAATAACTATCTATCCTAACTGTTGCTTCCTTAGCAACGGCACCATTTGTTGAATCGACAATCTGGCCTTATGTCTAACAAGCTAGACAATTAATCGTTGTGTTGACCAACCACTGAATCAACACCAATCAGCAGACAATCTAAATAAATCAATCAAGAGTGTGAGAATTAAAATTTATTATAACTCTACAATAATGTGTATAGATGTCAATACAATAGAGTGTTGAACTCAGGTAAGCGTAACGAGGATAGACAAAAATATTGTTAATTGTTACTAATTAATAATATTTTTGGATTTTTACCTTTTCTTTTTTATATGTTTTTACTTTTTATGTTTTTATGAGTTTTTAATTCTATTCAAATTTTTATGATTTACAAGGTTTTATATTTTCTTGTTGTTTTTAATTTTGCAAAATTTTAATCTCTTTTGATTTTAAAAATAAGATAAATAATAATGAAGATATATGTAATATATATACTATATAAATAATATAAAGAGAAAATGTATTTTTGGATTTTTCAAATAACTCAAGTAAAGTCAAAATAAAGAAAATAAAATGGTTTGGGGCTCTAATAATTTATATGTTTTTTGGTAATTTTTAGAGTATCTTTATAATTATGTATTTTACAGTTGAAAATACACAAAATAGTGAATACATTGAATTCAGAAACTTGCTTAGAGTTTTAAAAATGGATATAACTTCCAAAAAGCACTAAATAATTATAATATGTACTATATAGAATAAAGAAAATTCAGAGAAAAAAACACGATTTTAGGATTTTTCTATATTTTTTGCAAATTTGTATAACATTTTTAGGGCTTTGTGATTTCTGGAGTTTATGTTTGATATTTTTATGTGATTTTTGGATTTTTGTAAAACATATTAAAATGCAGTTACTATTGTTTTTTGGGATTTTTGAAAATCTTTTTGTAATTTTGTGGATTTTTAATAGTTAAACATGAGAAAAAAATATATTTTTATTTCAAAAAAATAAGAAAATAATGTTAAATTCTAAATCAAAAATATATATGATGAGTCTATGTTCCAGAAACTTAAGGTATTTATCCTATAATTTTTATACTAAAGGAGACATTTAATTTGAATTGGCTATAAATAAAATAAAATAAATCAGCAGAACATGGACCAAATTGCAATTCCTAGAAACATTTCATGCATTTCGCAACACTAATACAAATTCTAAGGACCAAACATGCAAAATAACCAATATATAAAATAGTCAGTGCTTGGGGAGGACTATAATGCAAATATCCAAAGCTTTGGGTTCCCAAATACAAAAATTCCTAAAGTAATTATGCGTAACCTAACAGTTGTAATATTTAAAATAAAATACAAAATGCATAGGGATAAGGTGCAAAATACCCAGGCACCTCACGTGGAGAGCCACATGAGGTGACCTGGCATGAGACCTAAGTTTAAATAGTAGATAGGTTGAGGGTCCAAGTGCAAATTATCTAAAAAAATTATACACTACTTGAAAATTATAGGACTAAATAAAAATACAAAAATACGATGTGTATTAAGTGCAAAATATACCCAAAATGCACACTCATCAATGGTCCAGAACGCTCCCTTAAGTTGATCTACATTTGAGGCGTGCATTGGTTTACTTCTGATCAAACCGCTATGATTAGAACTGGGGAGGGGGATGATTTGACGGCTCTGAGGTCCTTATGAAGATCAGGGAAGAACTTGGTGAAGATTGAGCTTAATCCGGTCGATTCACCCCTCTCTGGTGGTGGTTCATCCATTCATCAAGCTCAGAAGGATGCTGGAGGTGCTCCACATCGATGAGGGTCACTTAGAGAGTCCAGGCCTCGCTGGGAGAGGCTAGGAGATCAATCTCGCTCAGGTGACCTAGAGAAGCCTAGCAGGTCTTCGATCCTTTCCCAGAAGGGGTCCTTTAGCCCTTGGACCTTCTCAAAACATACCTGGGTTCGAGAGATTACAAAATGGGGTAAAATCGAGGAAGGGGTGAGATGGAAAGGCCTCCGATGGATGGCGATGGATGGATGTGATTCGATGATCCATGCAAGATCAAGATGAACAGACGAGCCTGATGGATGGAGAAGACGATGAGGAACATGTGTGGGTGATCAGATGTGCCAGGGACCGAGGTGTAGCACGATGGAAGGATGGTCCGGTCGAATATTTTTTTCACACTAAACTGGATGAAATCAAACGAACTAAAAATGTAGACTATGTTGAAGATTAATATATGAATCAAAAGAGTTAACTGTACCTAGCTCACCTGGTCGGAATGGCCTGGGAGCATAGAACCACCTGGAACAACTCCGATGATGGTTGAATAAATCTCTACATCCTTCTCCTTGTCTTAGATCGATAGGGGAGCACCTCCTGTCATAAGGACTCAACTCCAGGAACAAATTCAAGGGGTTAGGGAGGCCAAAATTGGATTAGGGTTGACTGGAAGCGGAGAAGATGTTGTATATTGCAGTAAGCAGGAAGGATCCTTGATTTAGAGTTTTCACCTGAATCGAGGATTGACCAAGGGAACACATGGATTCGTATGAAAGTTGATCACATGGCAAAGAAATTTCATGAAGGAATCATATGAAGAGGAAGTCTTCATTGATCAAAAAAATTAGCGAAATGGGGAAGTCACACGCCCGAGACCGGTCTAAAGGCTTGATGGCCTGAAAAATCCCATGCAACTAAGGTAAATCAAAATAGAACTAAGGTCGTTGCGACCTCAGTCGCTCGAAGACAATTCGGTCAATCAAGAAAAATGAAAGCAGACCACCAAAATAGAATAAAAATCGAGAAACTCAAAAATAGTGGCCTTGGCTATTGGATTAGCCTGGTATAGCGACCAGGGTCGGACTCAGGGAGCACGTAATGGCCTCGCGGCCTACGAAGTAGTCAGAAATGGAATAAAATAAAAGAAAGTGATTTTTTTGGTGGATTTTTAATGTTTTTAATTTTTTTGGAATTTTAAACTAATTAAGAAAATAAGAAAACCAATAAACAAGCAACTTGGATGAATTATTTAACTACTCAAAATACATCCAAAAATTCAAACAAAAATGTTTTTATGTTTTTTATATTTTTCTATGTTTTTGTTTAATTTGTGGGCTTTTTCTGATTTTTATAGAATTTTATAAAAATAAAACAAGGCAGGAAATAAAAGACACTTTCCAGTCAGACTTGGAGGACCAAATTAAAATGCAAAATGGCCCTATCAAGGTTTGAAGTAATTTTCTTGTAAAGTAGAAAATACAAGGAAAAATTAGGCACTGGAATTATTAATTTTTGATTTTTCTTTTAATTATTAGAATTTTTATGGGTTTTTAGGGATTTTGTAATTTTTATAGGTTTTATAAATCTAAAAATGACCAAAATTGGTCAGAAAATCAAACAAAGTAAAATAAACACTATGTATTTTTTTGTAATTTTTAAAGTTGATTTAATATTTTTTTGTGATTTTTATAACTAGACAGTAAGAAAAATGCCTGTTTTTGAATTTTTAAAAATAATAAAAAGTGTCAAAAATGTCTCCAAAAATTAGAGAAAGTGTTACACCATGGTAGGAGCCATGTATCCCATTTTCATCGAATTTGGAGTGGTTTTGCTATTTTATTAAAAACAAAAACAAAGATACAGTGCACAGGGACCTATCTGCAAACAAAATAAAGTTCTGGGCCCTAGAAATAACATGTCTGGAAACTGAGGGCTTAAAATGCAAAATGTCCCCGAGGCCACCACGATACACGTGACTCAGGCCTGGAAGGACCAAAGTGTCATTCCAATTTTATAACATGTAATCAATAACACCCGAAAAACACAGGATGAAAACTGCAAATATACCACTAAAACACGTGGCGAAGCACGTGGCCACTACAAACAGGGGTACAAGTGCAATTATCCAGAACAGTAGGGTCCTCTATGCAATATTTACAGAAATAAAAGAACTACAAAACATATTTACAGGACTAAATAGTAAATGCAAAAACTAGAGGGGCCTATGAGCAATTACCCTTTATTTAAGCGGACGGTGGGGAAGGCACCACGTGGTAGATCGTGCGGCCAGGAACGGTGGCTCCTCCTCGAAGAAACTCCGCTAGAATCGAACGACTGAGAGTTCCCCACGTGGCTGATCTGACGGCTGCGATGCTCTGGGGGTAAACCCTCCCTGATCTGACGGTTCTGAAGAGGGCACGTGGAGATCGAACGGTTCAGAGTAACGGGTGTCTCTTCATCTGATCGTGCGGTCTGGATCAGTCCTCCGAAGGATCGGACGGTGGCAAGGCTCCTCAAATGGGTGGCTGAGATCGAGTCTGGAGCAAGAGGACGATCTGACGGCTCTGGAGGGTCCTGGATGAACTGACGGCCGACGAACTTCGCCGGCTCGAAACTCACACGTGGGGACTCCTCGGAGGCTGTTGAGATGCTAAGAAGAAGCGCATCGGTGATCCGCAGCCAATAGACGGCTCCGACGATGGCGGGGAGCTCTGGAGAGCTCCGGCGACGGTGAAGACCTGGAGCACCTGTGCTCGGAAGTTTCGACCTCCAGATGAGGTCGATCTGGCCTAATACCAGCACAGGAAGAAAGAGGGGTCGAGGGCAAACTGCCTCGACCCGTTAGCATACGTGAACAGTGAAGGGTGCGGCGGTATGGAGGCCCTCCGGCGAGCGACGGAGGGGGAGGACTGAAGTCCCTGCTCCGGGGCGAGTCAGGGGGAATAGTTAGGTGGAGAAGGTGAGGAGGAGGCTCGTGAAGGTGGTGGCGATGTCGGATGGGTGAATGGATGGTCGGAGACGACAGGGGAAGGTGACGGAGCTACAACTACTGAAATCGAAAAAATCGAAACCTACGCTAATCTATGGCCTAAAGAGGTTACCTGGTAAATGCATTCGACTGGGCTGGTGCTCGGGGAGCTCCGGGGTCATTGCCTGCAAGGGATCATCGGGTTCCCGAGGCTGGGCACGCTCGCGGCGGCGCACGGCGGCGAAGCCACCGGATCAGAGGCTTCCCGATGCCTCGAGCCTCACTTCCACTCCGGAGAGCACCGTTTTCACTCAGGCAAGCCGGAGGAGTTCCTTGGCGTCGAAGGGGAGGACCAGAGATGAAGAACAAGGCTGCGGAGGCGACACTATATATGTCTAGGGGTCCTCCTTGGAGATGATCGGGCGAGCTTATCGGAGCTCGGACCCCGATAACCCACCCCGGGCGTGGATCATGGATCTGCAAGGAAGAGATGTGACCCGGGGTTTAGGGTTTTAGATGTCGGATCGAGTGTAAAGAATATCGAGAAATCGGGTCGCGGGCTCGGATCCGGGGCTCAGTGGTCCAGGGGGGGAGTTGACCGGGGGGTCAACATCCCCCGTGGACCAGTCAGAAGAGGCCACATGTAAATAATTTAGAAATTCAATTTAAAATAGAAAAAGGCCGAATTATTAAAAACTCAAAACATGAAAATTGTTTATTTTATTTTAAACTATTTTTTTGTGATTTTTAATTATTTTTTTGAAATAAAAATAAGTTATGTACACTATAGTACTATACATAGGTATATACACAATGTTCTTTTTGGGTTTTTATTTTTGTTCTTTTTATTTAATTTTTGTTTTTATGGTTTTTATTTTATTTATTTACACCATAATATAGAATATATACAAATTATTAGGGATTTTAATTTATTTGTTTACAAGGTAAAATAAATATATGTGTGGTCTTATGTACATGGTGAATATGTACAAGGAAGGTCATTTTTATTTTCTTTTTAATTTTTCTATTTTTATTTTGATTTTGTATTTACAAATATTTACAAATATATACAAGCCCATTTTATTTTATTTTTAGAGAAAAATATTTTTATTATATTTACAGGTATATTTACACATGAGCTCCCTTCTCTCTCTACTTGGGCTTTTATGCGGTCAGGCCCATGCTGAGCCCTCCCTTGGGATTAGGTTGCTCAATATTTATTCCAAATATCTCCCTCTTTTTCTTTTAATACTTTATTCTTTTATTTTTGCACAAAAACATGCTAATTATTAGTTTTTACACAATGCATGCTCTTGGGTAATTATTTGTATTTACACATATCTACATGTATTTGCAAAGGTTTTTGTAGCTAAAATATAAGAATAAAGAGTGATGAATGAGTATTCATCACCCCCCTATACTTAACTTTGCTAGTCCCTTAGCAAACACTTATTTGAAAAAGTAGTGAAAAAGAAAAAGAAAAGGAAAAAGAGGAGAATGTACATGGATCAAGGTTGAATATTAAACTTGCCTTCATTAAATTGAATTATGGAGCTCGATCAGATCTTTGGATTATTAATGTGTCGGAACCTTATTTGGACTTAAGTTTAAAACTCAACAACCTCTAAGTTCCACTATTCCATAACCAGGACTCCTCAACAATCCAGATCAGAAGAAGTCACCATACACAAACCCTGAAGACCATGAATCTTTCCTTGTACTTTGAATGTGAAGTATAAGCTCTCCACCTCAGAAGTGGTAACTTGACTGATGAATCTCCATTTCATCACCTTTATTCTATCATTTTGGCCTCAAAAACCCCAGCAAATGCATGTAAATAGCATCAAATTCTACATAATAGCATTCATCATTCATTGTATTAATTATACATTAAATAAGGTGTTTAATGCCAAAATTATAGAATAAAGAGAAGAAAAGAAAAAGGAATAAAATATTGCAGATATTTTATGACCCGAACCCCGAGACCAAGGCCTGCATGGAATTGGTCGACAAGGAATAAAGTAGGGGGAGATAAGGGCCAGTGTACAATAAATACCTCATTTATTCATGCATTTATTTATGCATTTTTGGCACCTAATTTTGTATATAGTTATTCATTCATCAAATAAAGAAACTTTGTTCATGAAAGTTGTAGATAATAAAGTTAATAAAAATACAAAATTGAGTTTGTGTAAATATAATACTCAGTGTACATGTTATATACAGAATAAAAAGCCAAAATCTCAACTTCACAGACCCATATCTTGCAAATAAAAACTCCAAATCACCCAAACTCACCTTTAATTGTATATATCTCTCCAAGAACTATTTAATAAAATTGGTTTCATAATTTTTGGAAGCCATCTGCAAAAGTTAGGTTTTTGACCTTCATTGTGCAGCCTGCCTGATTAAAATATTCAATATATTCATTATTCATTATTTTTACAAACTTATATTTTTAGAATTTTATAAATAATGTATAGGATACATGCACATATTGAAACTAAAAGAAAACCAAAAAGAATTTGTAAAATAAAATAAGCTTATATAATACATAAGCAAAATACCTATGTTAAGTATGTACATAAATAAAAAGGGTATTTTATTCTTTTATTCTTTATTCATCTATATTTTTATCATAATGTAAATATTACATATAATGTATTAAAAATACAAATCCAAAATAAAAACCAAGAAAATACATTAAAATACATAAACTATACATATTATATAGGTAAAATACCTATAAGTATAACTACATATAGATATACCTATTTATTTAAAAATGTAAATAAACTCATAAAAATTAAATAAAAATATATTTATACTCATAAAAACAAGTTATAAATTTATAAAATAAAAAAATAAAATAATAAAATAAAAAGAAACAAAATAAAAATTAATACATATAAACATACTTATAAATACATTATTAAAATAAACCCGTAATAAAACACATCAAAAAATTAAGTAAAAATCATAAATAAATACTATATTAATTAATAAACATTTTTTTTGTTTTATAAATAAATTCTAAATAAATCATTTATTATGTCTAATAATTGGGTCAAGATCGGTCTGACGTGGGCCAATCAGAGGCCAGGGACTGTTGACCTCTGGTCAACTCCCCCCTGCGCCTCTGACTCCCGTCAGAACCATCATGTCCCCTGTTTTCCTCTCTTTTTCCCGCTCGACTCGTCCATCGTTGGCCATCGATGTCTTCTGACAAAATGATCTCCGATCATTGTACATCACCGCCACCAACCCAGATCGACCATCTAACCTGCCGATTTTTCGTGGTGCCCCGGTCAATAAGGGTACATACCCATGTCTATAAATAAATCCTTCGACCTCCTTCCCCATTTTGGTCTCCCTTCGGTCGCTTTCCACCCTCAATTCCAGCCTGTGGAGGATCCTCGTGACAAGGGGGTGCTCCTAGTAGTCTTAGACGGTCGGAGGAGTCGAAGGAAATGCCCACGGCCGCCGCTCACCGGAGGTTCTACTCCCTGGTCGACCACCATGTATAAGAGCCGATTTACCTCGTTTTGTAGCTTAATTTTAGTTTTTAATCTTTAATCCAGTCTTTAGAGTAATTAGTAGGACCTTAGGTGCTAGATTAGACCCAGATCGAAGTTCGCCGGAGTCCAGCTCCGGCGAACCTCTCTACCCTGATCTACGCACCATCCGACCCCCCACTTCAGCGCATTTCATTTCCCTGCGCGTTCTACGCTTAGCCCACGCATCAGATCATCCAGAGCTTCTCCAGATTTGCGAATCGAGGTCCATCTCCTCCGCTTCACCGGACCTCGCCACCCCCAGTCATTCCTTATCCCTTTAGCCTTAACCCCTGGTCGAGGAAGACCCCCTCGAGCCCCTCATTCTTTTGGTGCAGGTTAGAAGCAGAACGGAGCCCCCTGGGGCTCGATTCAATCCCCTGCGAGGTTCCAGGACCCCCCTTTCTTCTCCGAGCTCGTTCAACCGATCTAGGGGGTCATGGACCTTCTGAAGTACCTCAGACGGTGCGCGCCACCTCGCCGGACGTCTGGAACCCATCGTCAGCAACCTGGAGCGTCTGGAGGTGGAGAAATCAAAGATCGAAGCCAGGGAAGCCAGTTGTTCTTCCCAGTTCTTCGTGAGCAGCAGTCACCGTCGGATGAAGGAGACGACCCCAGATATAATCCGGGCCGTCCATATAGCAGATGCCTCGGCCGTTCGATCAGACATCAGATGCAATCTCGGCTGCAGATCGTCGAAGGGGTATCGGGCTTCGAGGGCTCGACACGTGGATAAGTGGCGCGCCCATCGCCGTCCATTCGCGTGCCTTTGGGGGTAAATTTCAAACATCTCCCCCCCCCCCGCTTTTTGTATTTATAGTTTAATGCCAAAAAGAAAACGCCACGTTGTAAATAAAGTGTATTATTTGCAGTACGCCCCCTGGAGTTTTTATATTTGCGGTTTGGTCCTTCCGCGCCTCACGTGCAGTCCCACGTGAGGTGCGTGATTTTTGCACTTAAACCCTGGCGGGTTTTGTTAATTGTAAAATGGCCCCGAAAATAAAAATAAATGTTTATTTCTGTTGTAATTTTTGCATGGATGCCCCTGAGGAATATTTTATTTGCAAAAATACCCATGCTAGGATGTTTTATTTTTGTATGCTTTGTCCATTTATTTTATGCCTCCTACTGATTCGAAAAATTTTGCAAAAATGGACATAGGCTCCTGTTAGCTCACTCTTACATGCCATATTTTTAGTTTTTAATTTGGTTGCATTTTTGCCATTACTAAAAATAAAAAACATGCATTTTATTTACTGTCTAGTTTATAAAATACCAAAAAAATAGCAAAATACCTCGAAAAATTCCAAAAACATTCACTATGGTCTATATTATCTTAATTTAGTGTCAATCCAAAAATCAGAAAAAAAATTCAAAAGAAAAATCTTAAAAATTCAAAAATACCCAAAAACTTCTAAAAAATGTAAAAAATTCTAGAAAACCCTAAAAATTGTAAACTCAACTCATGTAAGTTCTATAATTCATCCTCTTTCTTTTAAAAATAGTTTGGAAAATTTTTGTGGCTGTGTGATATTTTTAATTACCATTTTACCCCCCAGCCAATAGCTACTCCACTGTTTTGCTTTATTTCAGTATTTAAAAATACCAAAAATCTGTTGAAAAATACCCAAAATTCACAAAAACAGTAAAAAAATCATGAAAATACCAAAAAGATCTTATTTCTGAATTTTTGACTATTTTTGTATATTTTTTTAAATTATTATATCCCCCCCTTCTCTTTACATCATATATATTCCCCTATTGAAAAAGAAAATTAAATATATATATATATATATATATATCTATATAAATATATATATATATATTTATATTTATTAATGTCTAAAATTCTAAAATTAAATTAATATATATATATATATTTATATATATACATATATCTAATGTATGTATTATATAATCTATACACACCCTCTATGGGTATATATATATTTATATATTTATATTCTATAAATTATATATATATTACATAATTATATTATTAAAATAAAAATAAATACTAAAAAAATAAAAAAATATAAAATATATAAAGATAAAAACCCACAAAAATAGGCTTCACACATGGATGACTCTGTGGTACATGCACGCAATAGGCTACTGCATTTTTATATTGCTCTCTGTGGTCCGACCTCTACATGCTTGTTCACTGTACATTTTGTGGTAGAGTAATAAATATTAATTCACATTTTTGGGACTCAATTGTTTTATTCTTTTATTGTGGGTTAATGGCTGATCAACATGGTATTCTGCGAACGGTCGCTTCAGCGACACCTTATATATATTATTCATTGTGACCCTCGCGGGATATCGTGTTATCAGATGACGCCGTTGCTGGGGAGCAATGAGCATAGCCTAATTTATTTTGTCATTCTTGTGTAAAATTTTTTGGATTCATCAATGATTTTGTGAGCAACTAGGTCTAATGTAATTAATCACCATGCTTCATTGATTTATTTATTTATTACGATTAATTTATATCTGCTTCATTTGAATGATTGAGCTTTACTAATTAAATCTTTTTGTGAATTTGATGCGAAGGCTCGCCACGCGAGGATGGCTTCTTAGGGAGCCAAGGCAGCCAAGCTTGGAGGAGGGTGGTCTTCACCTCATGACCATCTGGAGAGAGCATCAAGGAAGCAAAGAGATGGGGATTAGATAGGTCTAGAATACTTAGGATTATTTTTGTAATATATGGTGAGAGAGAGACAATTTTGGCATGTAATAATTAACAGGACTCTACTCTTCACAATGAGGTCCAGTGCCCGGGTGATTGTTCACCTGGGGGCCTCATCGCGGCTTTTCTGAGTTTTCATCGCTTTCTTTCCATTGTTTTCCGAAGTTTTGAGCTTTCCGCCTTTCTTTTACTTTGTTTTGTGTGCTTGGAGCTCCTAGATATAGGTTGCTTGACTCGGTAGCTAGGTCCACACATTAATAAGAATGCATGTTCCTATAGTCTAATTCGTATGGATCTAGTCAAACTTAAACAAGCTGTTCATTTGTCTCTTAGCCCTTGTGCCACAGCGAGCCCCGTAAAGCGCTATCTCCTAAACTCAAGTGTGTTGAGCAGAGGAGGGGTGAGCCAAGACCGGACCTTTTCCGGGCTAAAGATGAATGAGCGACTTATGGTTCTTCACGCTAATAGCAGCTAATGTTTAGGGCGGTTTTGTGCCTTGCATACCGACATGTAGATAGGTTTAAAAATTCTATTTTGTATACCGCATGGAGAGAGCTGGGATGCACTGTAAGTCTTCTAACTCAGCATGCATCATTCAGTTCAATGGTGAGATTTCCATCATGGAACCACTTGCACGGCTTTTCCGCTATCTCCCTCTGATTTTGAGCACCTAGGATTAAATGAGAATCTACAAAAACGTTAGGCGCTGGTATGAAAACAGACTCAAAAAAAGTGAAAACCCAAAAATTAAAACAAGGGGACTTCTAAATAAACTTTGACCTTAACTAAAATCTGTAATGGACTATCATTGTACCGGGTTCATAAAGCCCTCATTGTTTTCAGGTACCTTGGAGGGGGACCAAAACCCTACTCCCTTGAGCGAGTGCGACCCCCTAAGGATTAAAGCCAAAAACCCAGTCTGCAACTGCCTTGTGTATCGCCTGGATTTCCGAAGTAATGGTGCTTCTATCGTACGTAGGCAAGTAGGGCTTGGTCACCAATGATAACTCTCTGTTGTGTAGAGCATCGATCCTGTCTGAAGTATTGAGCATAGGCCATGCCTTCACGGGGGTGTCTGTCTCATTGTCCTGCGTCCGAGTATGTTCTTGCACGCTCACGGGTGATTCCGTTGCGAGCGAGAACCAAAGTATTGGTTTCACCTATCGGCTTCCTCTCTCTATTTCTTTGGCTGAGTAGGGATCCAGGAAGGGTTACAAGGACTCCAAAAAGTACAGACTACAGGTTACACAAGAGGAGGACAAGTACGGGATACTCTTCCGGCAGTACTCTCTCTCCTATAGGGTAGCGTACTAAGGACTTGTTATAAGATATGCATGAAATCACAACTCTAAAAATGAAAAGATAATAAATAGCCGAACTTTCACGACTTCACATTGCGTGAGTTGGTGAACCCGATTTTGTATTGTGTTTGTATGGATCTAGATTAAGATTCAAAGATCAAGTCCTGCGCCTTTGCGCACATTTTTGTTGTTTCTCCCTTTGACCACCCCGCTTAACCGAGCCTCTCTTCTGTTTTACACTCCTTTTATTCCTTGTTGACCATCGTATCTTTCTTCCAACATCCGACCTTCTCTTGTGCTTTGCGAAGTTGATCCATGGATGGTTTTCGTCGGGACCATGCCGACACCCACATCGATTCCATGGACTCAACTCCGCCAATAAATTAGAGGCGATTCCCGAGAACCCGATCCAGACTCTGCGGATCGATCTCCAGACTCCTCGTTTTCTACCTTTCTCTTGGCCACCCAATAAACTGGGATCACTTTTGTCCCGCTTTCGCCGTTGTGAATGGAAATCGATTACAATCTACATCCTTTTCCATTCACAACATGCTGGGGTTGACCTGAATTCCAGCTTCATCACGGCAGCTGAACACAATTGCAAGTGATCTGATTCGGACTATCTCATTATGTAGATAGAAGACAGAGCGAGTCCTGGAGACTACTCCGGAGTTTATTTCGTCCGACTCAGGCCCTGACATGGCTCCAAGAGGAAAGGGCAAGGGTCAGCAGCCACCCCAACCAGAGGGACAGGTGCCAGACCAGAATCAAGTCAATGCACAACTACTGGCATCTATCTAGGCCATCCAGCAGCAGCTGACCAAGCAGGCCCTCACACAGACAACCTTTCATGATATGTTGAATGATATGATGAACCAAGACGATGGAGGAGGAGGCAGAGGCAGAGGAGGCAGGGGAGGAGGAGGTGGAGGTGGAGGTGGTGGTCCTAATGATGATGACCCTGAATTACCACCACCAAAGCCTACACTTAAAGAAACATACAATCCGGGAGACAGCCAGATGACTGAGTGGATCCTCATTCCACCGGTACATGCTCACTTTGAGCTGAAGCCCCAGTTCATTGCTCTTCTCTCTGCATTCCATGGAAACACCAGTGAAGAGCCGTACATTCACCTGCAGCAATTCTCCCGCATTTGCCGCACTACTCACTATCCCAATGTCCCTCTGGACATTGTCAAGATGATGGCATTCCCATTCAGCTTAAAGGACAAGGCCCTTTATTGGGTCAACCATCTGGGGAAGGTTGTGACGACTTGGGAGGAGCTGAAGTCCGCCTTTTTGCACAAGTATTATCCTCTAGATCGACTTAACCAGATGCGAGCCTGAATCAGTAATTTCTCCCAAGGACCCCATGAGTCAATACATGAAGCATGGGAGATATTCACTGACCTGCAGGAGAAGTGTCCCCATCACGATATTCCGAATGCCAACTGGGTCCAGCACTTCTTTGGGGGACTGAACATTGAAAGCCAAAGGCTCGTTGACGCAGCATGTGGGGGCTCACACTTCAATAAGGATGGAGATGTAGTCTGGCAAATATTTGAAGAAATGGCCGAAGGAGAGGCCCCCTCTCTTCATCCAAGGCATATCAGAAGCAGCCCCAGATCCTCCAAAAGCAAGTACACATGGCAGCGTCCAAGGAGGCAGAGAGAGATGAGAGCTCCAACCTCAGTATCATCGGGGGCCATCTCTCTAAAGTAGACATCATTGAGAAGCGATCACATGACCTCGAAAAACTCGTTGTAATCGAGAAGAGGACCCAGAACTTAGACAAGCTTGATCAGATCAACAAGTACCTTGAACTGTTGGTGGGCACCATCAACTCTGTTCAGTCGGCGACACCATCGGAAGCTCCCGCTGAGAAGAAGGACGAGCAGCAACCGCAGCATCAACCTCAGCCGAGCCAGTAGCCACCGGCAGTCCAGCACGTGTACTACGTGCAGGCGCCTGACCAGGGCCAGCCGCAGTAGCAGATGGTCGTGTACCAGCCAGAGTTCCTTTCCGAACCTGATCCAGTCTTCCCACCACCAGCCCTGATTCAGGAAGTGAACGGGGTATGGTCTAACGATGCACAACCGACCCGTCCTATGGGACAACCCCAGGGTCAGCCACTCGCCAACCGGCAGTACCACCAATCTCAGGGTGGTCGTTTTGGGCAGTCCTCTCAGCCTCATCAGCAGTACCATCAGCCTCCCCAATATCCAAATCAATGGAGGCAAAACTCACCGTAGCAGCAGCCGCAGTACTGTCATCTACAGCCGTTTCATCAGTATGCGGCTGCCCAACCTCAACAATATCAGCAGTATCCTCCTCCCTCTTATCAGCAACTTCAACTTCCTGCACCAACTCAGAACCACCAGCAACAGCCTCCACACCCATCTATGCATCAGCAGCGTGGTCTGCACGCTGAACCCACTGAAGTACCCCCTGCGAACCCCACCATGGATTGTCTGGCCCAGCTTGTCAAAGGGCTAGTGGAAATGACCAAGCGGCTTGATGACCTGACCGCCACCCGAACTACCATTCCGGCTCAGGTCGAAGCCAACCCCAATAATTTCAAGAAAAAAGAGCAGGTAGATTGTGATGTCTTGTCTGAGTCTGATAATGATATTACAGTTTATTCTAATGTTGTTACTCTCAGGAGCGGTAGGGCCTTGCCTCCGCCTGCCACCAAGATTGGGGTGAATAAAGAAACAGGTGGATCGTCATCTTTCGCATCAGCTGTGCCAACTACAGGGGCGGGTGAGGAGGAAGAAAAAGGAGAAGCAGTCCAGCCGTCGTGCATTTGCAGCAACCTCAGCAGAAAATACAAAAAAATCAACAAAACCAAAAACACCAAAAAGAAGTTTGCAGCTGAAGCAAAGCCGTGCCAGCCTTGGAGGAGCCGCCAACAGCAGCCGATCCCTTGCCAGCCGATGGAGCAGACGCTACCCTTTTTGATCGCCATGCAGCACCAGTATGCCAAGATACATATTGTACTCCTTTTTGTAGTCCGGATGTACATCATTTGATGGGCGATGATTTTGATGTAAATAAGAACTCTAATTTTCCTGCCAATGATGTACATATTCCTTTTCCTCATGCAATACAAAAATCCAAAAAAATTGCAAAACGAAAAAAGGCATTGGCTGATCCAGGAGTTGTGGAAATTTTAGATAAGTTGACTGTTGAGATTTCTTTGTTGAAGGCCGTGGAGTACATGCCAGCCGTGAAGAAAGGACTAAAGGAGGTATGTACCAGTAAGAGTCGCCCATCAAGAAAGAACAAACGCCAGCAAGTTGAGAAGCATGTCCTCACCTTGGCCACGGTAGCAGCTATCAGTAACCTCCCGCAGAAGAAGCAAGATACAGGAGCACCTCTGATCAGTTGTGAGATTTTTGACCAGGTCTTCGAGCACACTCTCCTTGATAGTGGATCTTCCATCAACCTTCTGCCCTCATCTATAATGCAAGAATTCGGGCTGGGTCCGCTCAAGCAGACACGCATGATCCTTCAGTTCGCTGACCGATCCGTCAAGCGGCCCCGAGGTCTGTTGGAAGACGTAGTAGTTAAAGTGCAGGAGATGCAATTCCCAGCCGATTTTGTAGTCCTTGATATGGAGTCACCTGCACCTCTACTCCAGACCCCTATCATCCTTGGCCGACCATTTCTTCGTACTTCAGGTGCCTTGGTTGATTACGGGTCTGGCAAGATTACCTTCAGCTCGAACACCCAACAGATCACTATTAACATGAATAGAGAGCCGAATGCACGACTGATGAGAGCCAGCCAGCATGCGAAGCAGATTGTGACTTTATTGCAGAGATCAGAGATTCATTCTTGTCACTGGACGATCCTTGGACCCGAGAAATCCTCACACTCGAGGAGGACTTGGAAAGCACAATCAAACTTTGCTCCGGTGATTCTTGGGAGACAGATTCTCAGATGCAGGTGCAACCTTTTGAGCAGTCACTCCAGACCGAACACGATCAGCTTAGCGCAGAACCGTTCGGCACATTCCTGGGATCTCAACAGAACGATGAGGATGGTAGCAACTTCAAGGAAGTACATCCCACCACCAGCATTATCTCTGAAGTGACCGACAAGTTGGACATATAAAAATCAGAACTCAAGCCACTTCCTGCAGGCCTGAAGTATGCTTTCCTTGCGGGTGAAGAGCAAATGTATCCGGTCATCATCAGCAGCAGGCTGAATCCGGATCAGGAATCTCGTCTTCTCGAGGTTCTAGAAAAGAACCGCAAGGCACTTGGTTGGAGCGTATCAGACCTCCGAGGGATAAATCCAGCCTTGTGTTCACACCACATCTATCTAGAAGAAGATGCCAAGCTGTCCCGCGAATTCCAAAGAAGGTTGAACCCTAACCTCAGGGACGTCGTAATGAAAGAGATAACAAAATGGTGTGATGCAGGCTTCATTTATCCCATCTCCGACTCAAAATGGGTAAGCCCACTGCATGTAGTTCCAAAGAAATCTGGGCTTACCGTGGTTACAAATGATAAAGGAGAGGAAATATCCACTCAGGTACCAACATCCTGGCGGGTGTGTGTTGACTACCACCGTCTTAACGCAACAACTAAGAAGGACCACTTTCCCTTGCCATTCATTGATCAAGTTCTGGAAAGATTAGCAGGCAAGGAGTTCTTCTGCTTTTTGGATGGGTACTCCGGGTACAACAAGTGGCAATCGCCCCTGAAGATCAAGAGAAGACTACCTTCACTTGCCCGTTCGGCACCTACGCCTTCAAGAGAATGCCCTTTGGATTATGCAATGCACCTGCAACCTTCCAAAGATGCATGTTAGCAGTCTTCGCCGAGATGGTAGGCAGTTTTCTCGAGGTGTTCATGGACGACTTCTCTGTCTATGGTGATAGTTTCGATTCTTGTCTTGAGCACCTAGACAGGGTGCTTCAGAAGTGCCAAGAAGTCAATTTAGTGCTTTCATGAGAAAAGAGCCACTTTATGGTCACTGAAGGCATTGTGCCGGGTCATGTCGTTTCCCAACGTGGCATGGAAGTCGACCCAGGGAAGGTGGATGTTATTTCAAATCTCCAGCCACCTCAGTCAGTGAAGAATGTGAGGTCATTCCTGGGGCATGTGGGATTCTACAAGCGATTCATCAAGGATTTCAGCCGCATTGCCCGACCTCTTACAGAACTTTTGTGCAAGGAAACTGAGTTCATTGTTGATCAGCGGGTTCTCCTTGCTTTCAATCAGTTGAAGGAGCTTATTACTCAGGCTCCGATCTTACAGCCACCAGACCGGACTCTTCCCTTTGAGATAATGACTGATGCGTCAGATTTTGCAGTCGGGGCTGTCCTTGGGCAAAGAAAAGAAAAAGCGCCCTATGCCATTCATTATGCCAACAGAACATTAGATGAAGCACAAAGAAATTATACAGTGACAGAGAAAGAATTGCTGGCTGTGGTTTTCGCCCTAGAGAAGTTCAGATCCTATTTGTTGGGATCAAAAGTCACAATTTTTACAGACCACTCTACTATCCGGTACTTACAGCAGAAGAAGGATGCTAAGCCAAGACTAATTCGCTGGATCCTTCTCCTCCAGGAATTTGATTTGGAAATCAAGGACAAGCCTGGAGTTCAAAATGTGATAGCAGACCATCTCTCTAGAATTGAGCAGCAGGAGTCTCCTCTAAACAGTGCACCCATCACAGAAACCTTCCCTGACGAAGCCATCTTAGCAGTGGATTCTCTTCCTTGGTATGCAGATATAGTCAACTACCTCGCCTGTGGGGTAACACCGGCGGATTGGACGAAAAATCAAAAGAACAAATTCATGTCGACCATCCGATTCTACCAATGGGAGGATCCTCTTTTATTCAGGGAAGGAGCGGATTGCTTTTGGCGCAGGTGCATCCCTCAGGAGGAGCAATCTAGTGTCCTCGAGCATTGTCATTCGCTCGAATCTGGTGGACATCACTCTGGAGATCGTACGGCAGCCAAAGTACTTCAGTGTCGCTTCTGGTGGCCCACATTATTTAAGGATGCTGCAGAATTTGTCAAAAGATGTATTGACTGTTAGAGACTGAAAGGTACACTCACTGCAAAGGATTCAATGCCCCTGAAAATCATTCAGATAGCAGACATTTTCGATGCATGGGGCATTGACTTCATGGGACCGTTCCCTAACAGTCAAGGTTTCGAGCACATCCTTCTTGCCGTCGATTACGTGAGTCGTTGGGTTGAAGCTATCCCTGCTCGAGCTGCCGACAGCCGAACAATCTGTTAGTTCCTGAAGAAGAACATCATTTCGCGGTTCGGGATACCGAAAATTCTCATATCAAACGGGGTAGCCACTTCATTAACAAAGAGGTCAAGAAGTTAACGAAGGAGTACAGCATCGATCATCGTGTTGCATCTCCTTACCATCCTCAGACCAATGGCATGGCAGAGCTATCAAACAGAGAAATCAAGACTATCCTGCAGAAACTTGTTAGGCCAAACAGAAAGGACTGGTCTCAACTATTGGACTCGGTCCTATGGGCTTACCGAACCGCCTACAAGTCTCCCTTGGGCATGTCGCCCTATCGTCTTGTATATGGAAAACCGTGCCATCTGCTCGTGGAATTAATTCACAAGTCTTTATGGGCAATCAACAGTTGTAATTTGGACTCACGCAAAAGTGGTCAGAAGAGAAAAGATGATCTGAACAGGCTCTTGGAATTCCGAAACTATGCATACGATAACACCTTGATGTACAAACAGAAGGTGAAACGCTGGCATGACCGGCACATCAGACGAAAGACCTTTGATATTGGACAGAAAGTGTGGCTATTTGATGCAAAGTTGCGGATATTCCCAGGCAAATTAAAGAGTAAGTGGACAGGGCCATTTCGAGTTTGTGAAGTGCGTGACAATGGAAGTATTGCCATATCAGAATTGTCCCCTGACGCACAACCCTTCGTCATCAACGGCCAACTACTGAAGCCTTACCTCGAACCAGATGCATTCTTGGCCGTTGTAGACTCCATTCAGCTAATGCACCACGAAGACATTTCCACAACCGCTGCAACATCAGAAGATTCAGACGATGTACTCCAAGAACTGTTTATCTGATTGTCTTCTTTTCTTCTTTTCTTCTTTTACTTTTCTAGCTTCTTTTTGCATCTAAAAGGTGCTGCCCTTGTAGACAGTTTTCTATACTTAGGACGTACTTTGTCCTAAGTATAGGGGGGATGTGCACCCTGAGTTTTTCATTTCATTTCGATCCTCTCCATTGTCTCCTCTTCTTGCCTATACTTAGGAGTATCTTACCCTAAGTATAGGGGGAGACAATCTGAGTACGATCTGTGTATTCCCACCCTTGACCCTCCCTGCTTTTTGTACAGTCTGCTATACTTAGGATTATTTGATCCTAAGTATAGGGGGGACGGTCAACTTCTCATTCATTCATTTTTCATTCATATATTCTTTAGACTTGTCTATACTCAGTACGAGTTATGTCTTCTCTTTTCTTTCCGATCTATGAGGACATAGCTCAAGCTAAGTATAGGGGGGTCTTATATACCATGTATATACTATAAGCCATAACTCATACTGAAAAATAAAACATCAACTCAATCTAAAAAGCAATAAGTAATTCTATAATAATGAAAGATGATTGTGAGTTCCTCAGACTCTTTGTACTTGTACTGATTATTAAGTCAGGAAATGCGTTTTCTGCAAATTATTCTCTTTGAAAAATCTTTTGATGATTGCTTGAAAAATAGTGTGTACAAGTATTCAACCTTTGAAAAATCAGTTTTGTGTGTAATTTTTATTTTCTTTGAGTGAAATCAAAATATGTGAAAATCAGTGTGCAAATGATTGTAAAAATGGATTGTCAATTGTTTTGAAAAACGTATCTATGATGTGTAAAACCTATTGCAAAAATCATTTTCAAACGCGTGAATAAGTTTGTCAAATTAGTTTGGACTATAGTTTTCAAAATTCTTGTGAAAATGATGCTTGAATAAGTCTGAGGAGTCTGCACAAAAATCTCTCGTACAAAAATAAGCATAATCCCAAATAAAGCTTATAAGAGCCAAAACCATATTATACATCAAATACAGTTTTCTTATTTTGCATATACTGATTAATAAATCAGGTTCAATACCTATACAATAGGATTTGAAAAATAGTGTGAACTGTTTGAAAAATTTGCTGTGAAATGTTTTCAACCTGTGTAAATATCTTTGGATTGCAAAACTTTTCTTTGTGTGGGATAAAGGATTTGAAAAACTTATGTGCAAATGTTTCGAAAATTGTTTGTCAAAATTATTATGGAAAATGTATATATATAGTGTGAAAAATATTTGCAAAAATAGTTTTCAAATGTGTGTAAATGATTGCAAAAACTATCGTGTACTATAGTTTGCAAAAATTACTTTCAAAACTAGATCTGAGAAATAAAAGCATCATTGCAAACACTTGTATATCAAATACATAAAATTCTTTCTGTACAAGCTGAATAAAGTACGCCATTAAAACATGTAAAGTCTTTGAAAATCCATACCTTTTGTAAATAAGGCGGTACGCCCGTGTAAATAATTGTGTATACCGTTGTATGTGTCAAGCTTTCTATTTGCAAAAATTCTTTGTGTAAAAAGATTCTTTGATTCTTGTAAAATCTTTGTGAAAAATTGCATCATTCATAGTGCATAGCATAAGAATACCATTCATATTCTTTTTGAGTGAGCTTGATGATCGAATCAGTCCAATAAAGTCTCAAATTGGAGCTTGGTTAGACCTTACCGCACCTAACTGCACTGGAGCCTTACGGGAACTAGGTTTAAGGTACTTCAGGTCTATACAGACTTAATTCTTTGAGAAATCAGGGCTGGGTTCAAGTCACCTCAACTGACTAACTAGAACTTTTCGAGACACACGCATGACTCTTGCCGACCGTGACCTAACTTGGACACTTGCACCTTTCACTTGGCTCAACTCAGTTGGAGTGGTGAGGGGGTTGGATTTGCCAGTCTGAGACGCACACGGGTGGAAACATTCGTCCTCGTCTAGGGAGGGAAGTGCACCCCAACCTGGTCCAATAGCCATGAGGTCTAAAGACAGGAGATTGTGGGTTGCGATAAAGCTTCAAAAGAGGGATAGTCTACTGGCTCAAGAGGAAAAACTCCTTATGTAAATGCTGCTGTGAATAGTATGTTGAAACAAAAATGGTCAGGTCTGTACAAAAATAAAATGCCTGCAAAGTATGTACATATGTTGTAAAGCCAATAAGCAAGCTTGAGTTCCAAAGTCAAATATGTAAGCCTGCAGCTGGATGACTTGACTACACTGGTCTTGCATCCCAGGATAGGTAGCTACACTGGCTACCATCCATTCTTCTCTTCACCCCCTCCTCTTGAGCTGGTTGCCACTCGAACTTAGAAGGGAATACCCTGCTCCTCGAGGAAAGAGCTGTTGGATTGGGGAATCATTGGGTTGTCATTCTGGAGAAGTCAGTTTCTTTGTCATTTCAGTTGGAGAGAGCCACCATCACTTACACTGTACAAGTCAACTTCATAGTTATAAGGGTTTGCGTATGATGTTGACCAGTTTTGACCAGGCTATTGAGGTGGGTTGAACCGAGTTCTGTGACTATCGAAGGCTGTTGTATTCTAGAGCTGGTTCCCGACTAGGTTCCACACACATCTACACCCAAGGTCTGACAGGAGCTCCAAATTTAGATTTTATAAAGACATGCATAGCACTGATTCTCCTTTTTCTTTTCTTTATTCTTTTTGTACTTATTGCATAAGTGTTTGCTAGGGACTAGCAAAGGCAAGTATAGGAGGGTGATGAATCTCCATTTCATCACCTTTATTCTATCATTTTGGCCTCAAAAACCCCAGCAAATGCATGTAAATAGCATCAAATTGTACGTAATAGCATTCATCATTCATTGTATTAATTATACATTAAATAAGGTGTTTAATGCCAAAATTATAGAATACAGAGAAGAAAAGAAAAAGGAATAAAATATTGCGGATGTTTTATGACCCGAACCCCGAGACCAAGGCCAGCATGGAATTGGTCGATAAGGAATAAAGTAGGGGGAGATAAGGGCCAGTTTACAATAAATACCTCATTTATTCATGCATTTATTTATGCATTTTTGACACCTATTTGGTATATAATTATTCATTCATCAAATAAAGAAACTTTGTTCATGAAAGTTGTAGATAATAATGTTAATAAAAATACAAAATTGAGTTTGTGTAAATATAATACTCAGTGTACATGTTATACACAGAATAAAAAGCCAAAATCTCAACTTCACAGTACCATATCTTGCAAATAAAAACTCCAAATCATTCAAACTCACCTTTTATTGTATATAGCTCTCCAAGAACTATTTAATAAAATTGGTTTCATAATTTTTGGAAGCCATCTGCAAAAGTTAGGTTTTTGGCCTTCATCGTGCAGCCTACCTGATTAAAATATTCAATATATTCATTATTCATTATTTTTACAAACTTATATTTTTAGAATTTTATAAATAATGAATAGGATACATGTGCATATTGAAACTAAAAGAAAACCAAAAAGAATTTGTAAAATAAAATAAGCTTATATAATACATAGGCAAAATACCTATGTTAAGTATGTACATAAATAAAAAGGGGATTTTATTCTTTTATTTTTTATTCATCTATATTTTTATCATAATGTAAATATTACATATAATGTATTAAAAACACAAATTAAAAATAAAAACCAAGAAAATACATTAAAATAAATAAAGTATACATATTATATAGGTAAAATACCTATAAGTATAACTACATATACATATACCTATTTATTTAAAAATGTAAATAAACTCATAAAAATTAAATAAAAATATATTTATACTCACAAAAACAAGTTATAAATTTATAAAATAAAATAATAAAATAATAAAATAAAAAGAAATAAAATAAAAATTAATACATATAAACATACTTATAAATACATTATTAAAATAAACCCGTAATAAAACACATCAAAAAATTAAGTAAAAATCATAAATAAATACTATATTAATTAATAAACATTTTTTATTTTATAAATAAATTCTAAATAAATCATTTATTATGTCTAATAATTGGGTCAAGATCGGTCTGACATGGGCCAATCAGAGGCCAGGGACTGTTGACCTCTGGTCAACTCCCCCTGCGCCTCTGACTCCCGCCAGAACCATCAAGTCCCCTGTTTTCCTCCCTTTTTCCCGCTCGACTCGTCCATCGTTGGCCATCGATGTCTTCTGACAAAATGATCTCCGATCATTGTACATCGCCGCCACCAACCCAGATCGACCATCTAACCTGCCGATTTTTCGTGGTGCCCCGGTCAATAAGGGTACATACCCATGTCTATAAATAAATCCTTCGACCTCCTTCCCCATTTTGGTCTCCCTTCGATCGCTTTCCACCCTCAATTCCAGCACGTGGAGGATCCTCGTGACAGGGGGGTGCTCCTGGCAGTCTCAGACGGTCGGAGAAGTCGAAGGAAGTGCCCACGACCGCCGCTCGCCGGAGGTCCTGCTCCCTGGTCGACCACTAGGTATAAGAGCTGATTTACCTCATTTTGTAGCTTAGTTTTAGTTTTTAATCTTTAATCCAGTCTTTAGAGTAATTAGTAGGACCTTAGGTGCTCGATTAGACCCAGATCGAAGTTCGCCGGAGTCCGACTCCGGCGAACCTCTCTACCCTGATCTACGCACCATCCGACCCCCCGCTTCACCGCATTTTATTTCCCTACGCGTTCTACGCTTAGCCCATGCATCAGATCATCCAGAGCTTCTCCAGCTCTGCGAATCGAGGTCCATCTCCTCCGCTTCGCCGGACCTCGCCACCCCCAGTCATTCCTTATCCCTTTAGCCTTAACCCCTGGTCGAGGAAGACCCCCTCAAGCCCCTCATTCTTTTAGTGCAGGTTAGAAGCCGAACGGAGCCCCCTGGGGCTCGATTTAATCCCCTGCGAGGTTCCAGGACCCCCCTTTCTTCTCCGAGCTCGTTCAACCGATCTAGGAGGTCCTGGACCTTCTGGAGTCCCTCGGACGGTGCGCGCCACCTCGCCGGACGTCTGGAACCCATCGTCAGCAACCTGGAGCATCTGGAGGCGGAGAAATCAAAGATCGAAGCCAGGGAAGCCAGCTGTTCTTCCCTGTTCTTCGTGAGCAGCAGTCACCGTCGGATGAAGGAGACGGCCCCAGATCTAATCCGGGCCGTCCATGTAGCAGATGCCTCGGTCGTTCGATCAGACATCAGATGCAATCTCGACCGCAGATCGTCGAAGGGGCATCGGGCTTTGATGGCTCGACACGTGGATAAGTGGCGCGCCCATCGCCATCCATTCGCGCGCCTTTGGGGGTAAATTTCAAACATCTCCCCCCCCCCCGCTTTTTGTATTTATAGTTTAATGCCAAAAATTAAACGCCACATTGTAAATAAAGTGTATTATTTGCAGTACGCCCCCTGGAGTTTTTATATTTGCAGTTTGGTCCTTCTGCGCCTCACGTGAAGTTCCACGTGAGGCGCGTGATTTTTGCACTTAAACCCTGGCAGGTTTTGTTAATTGTGAAATTGCCCCGAAAATAAAAATAAATGTTTCTTTCTGTTGTAATTTTTTGCATGGATGCCCCTGAAGAATATTTTATTTGCAAAAATACCCCTGCCAGGCTGTTTTATTTTTGTATGCTTTGTCCATTTATTTTATGCCTCCTACTAATTCGAAAAATTTTGCAAAAATGGACATAGGCCCCTGTTAGCTCACTCTGCACGCCATATTTTTAGGTTTTAATTTGTTTGCATTTTTGCATTTATTAAAAATCTAAAACATGCATTTTATGTACTGTCTAGTTTATAAAATACAAAAAATAGCAAAATAGCTCGAAAAATTCCAGAAAAATTCACTATGGTCTATATTATCTTAATTTAGTGTCAGTCCAAAAATCGGAAAAAATTTCAAAAGAAAAACCTTAAAAATTCAAAAATACCCAAAAACTTCTAAAAAATGTAAAAAAATTTTAGAAAACCCTAAAAATTGCAAACTTAACTCATGCAGGTTCTATAATTCATCCTCTTTCTTTTAAAAATAGTTTGGAAAATTTTTGTGGCTATGTGATATTTTTTATTACCATTTTACCCCCCAGCCAGTAGCTACTCCACTGTTTTGCTTTATTTCAGTATTTAAAAATACCAAAAACTGTTGAAAAATACCCAAAAATCACAAAAACAGTAAAAAAATCATGAAAATACCAAAAAGACCTTATTTCTGAATTTTTGACTATTTTTGTATATTTTTCTAATTATTATATCCCCCCTTCTCTTTACATCATATATATTCCCCTATTGAAAAAAAAATTAAAAATATATATATATATATCTATATATATATATATTTATTAATGTCTAAAATTCTAAAATTAAATTAAAATATATATATATTTATATATATATACATATATCTAATGTATGTATTGTATACTCTATACACACCCTCTATGGGTATATATATATTTATATATTTACATTCTATAAATTATATATATTACATAATTATATTATTAAAATAAAAATAAATAATAAAAATATATAAAATATATAAAATATATAAAGATAAAAACCCACAAAAATAGGCTTCACACATGGATGACTCTATGGTACATGCACATAATAGGCTACTGCATTTTTATATTGCTCTCTGTGGTTCGACCTCTACATGCTTGTTCACTGTATATTTTGTGGTAGAGTAATAAATATTAATTCACATTTTTGGGACTCAATTGTTTTATTCTTTTATTGTGGGTTAATGGCTGATCAACATGGTATTCTGCGAACGGTCGCTTCAGCGACACCTTATATATATTATTCATTGTGACCCTCGCGGGATATCGTGTTATCAGATGGCGCCGTTGCCGGGGAGCAATGAGCATAGCCTAATTTATTTTGTCATTCTTGTGTAAAATTTTTTGGATTCATCATTGATTTTGTGAGCAGCTAGGTCTAATGTAATTAATCACCATGCTTCATTGATTTATTTATTTATTGTGATTAATTTATATCTGCTTCATTTGAATGATTGAGCTTTACTAATTAAATCTTTTTGTGAATTTGATGCGAGGGCCCGTCACGCGAGGATGGCTTCTTAGGGAGCCAAGGCAGCCAAGCTTGGAGGAGGGTGGTCTTCACCTCATGACCATCTAGAGAGAGCATCAAGGAAGCAAAGAGATGGGGATTAGATAGGTCTAGAACACTTAGGATTATTTTTGTAATTTATGGTGAGAGAGAGAATTTTGGCATGTAATAATTAACAGGACTCTACTCTTCACAATGAGGTCCAGTGCCCGGGTGATTGTTTACCTGGGGGCCTCATCGCGACTTTTCCGAGTTTTCATCGCTTTCTTTCCTTTGTTTTCCGAAGTTTTGAGCTTTCCGCCTTTCTTTTACTTTGTTTTGTGTGCTTGGAGCCCCTAGATATAGGTTGCTTGACTCGGTAGCTAGGTCCACACATTAATAAGAATGCATGTTCCTATAGTCTACTTCGTATGGATCTAGTCAAACTCAAACAAGCCGTTCATTTGTCGCTTAGCCCTTGTGCCACAGCGAGCCCTGTAAAGATTTATCTCCTAAACTCAAGTGTGTTCAGCAGAGGAGGGGTGAGCCAAGACCGGACCTTTTCCGGGCTAAAGATGAATGAGCGACTTATGGTTCTTCACGCTAATAGCAGGTAATGTTTAGGGCGGTTTTGTGCCTTGCATACCGACTTGTAGATAGGTTTAAAAATTCTGTTTAGCATACCGCATGGAGAGAGCTGGGATGCACTGTAAGTCTTCTAACTCAACATGCATCATTCGGTTCAATGGTGAGATTTCCATCATGGAACCACTTGCACGGCTTTTCTGCTATCTCCCTCTGATTTTGAGCACCTAGGACTTAAATGAGAATCTACAAAAACGTTAGGCGCTGGTATGAAAACAGACTCAAAAAAGGTGAAAACCCAAAAATTAAAACAAGGGGACTGCTAAATAAACTTTGACCTTAACTAAAATCTGTAATGGACTATCATTATACCGGGTTCATAAAGCCCTCATTGTTTTCAGGTACCTTGGAGGGGGACCAAAACCCTACTCCCTTGAGCGAGTGTGACCCCCTAAGGATTAAAGCCAAAAACCCAGTCTGTAACTGCCTTGTGTATCGCCTGGATTTCCGAAGTAATGGCGCTTCTATCGTACGTAGGCAAGTAGGGCTTGGTCACCAATGATGACTCTCCGTTGTGTAGAGCATCGACCCTGTACGAAGTATTGAGCATAGGCCACGCCTTCACGGGGGTGTCTGTCTCATTGTCCTGCGTCCGAGTAGAAGGTTCTTGCACGCTCACGGGTGATTCCGTTGCGAGCGAGAACCGAAGTATTGGTTTCGCCTATCGGCTTTTTCTCTCTATTTCTTTGGCTGAGTAGGGATCCAGGAAGGGTTACAAGGACTCCAAAAAGTACAGACTACAGGTTACACAAGAGGAGGACAAGTACGGGATACTCTTCCGGCAGTACTCTCTCTCCTATAGGGTAGCGTACTAAGGACTTGTTATAAGATATGCCTGAAATCACAACTCTAAAAATGAAAAGATAATAAATAGCCAAACTTTCACGACTTCACATGGCGTGAGTTAGTGAACCCGATTTCTTATTGTGTTTGTATGGATCTAGATTAAGGTTCAAAGATCAAGTCCCGCGCCTTTGCGCACATTTTTGTTGTTTCTCCCTTTGACCACCCCGCTCAACCGAGCCTCTCTACTGTTTTACACTCCTTTTATTCCTTGTTGATCATCGTATCTTTCTTCCAACATCCGACCTTCTCTTGTGCTTCGCGAAGTTGATCCATGGATGGTTTTCGTCGGGACCATGCCGACACCCACATCGATTCCATGGACTCAACTCCGCCAATAAATTCGAGGCAATTCCCGAGAACCCGATCCGGACTCTGCGGATCGATCTCCAAACTCCTCGTTTTCTACCTTTCTCTTCGCCACCCAATAAACTGGGATCACTTTTGTCCCGCTTTCGCCGTTGTGAATGGAAGTCGATTACAGTCTACATCCTTTTCCATTCACAACATGCTGGGGTTGACCTGAAATCCAGCTTCATCACGGCAGTTGAACACAATTGCAAGTGATCTGATTCGGACTATCTCATTATGCAAATAGAAGACAGAGCGAGCCCTGGAGACTACTCCGGAGTTTATTTCGTCCGACTCAGACCCTGACATGGCTCTAGGAGGAAAGGGCAAGGGTCAGCAGCCACCCCAACCAGAGGGACAGGTGCCAGACCAGAATCAAGTCAATGCACAGCTACTGGCATCTATCCAGGCCATCCAGCAGCAGCTGACCGAGCAGGCCCTCACACAGACAGCCTTTCAGGATATGTTGAATGATATGATGAACCGAGACGATGGAGGAGGAGGCAGAGGCAGAGGAGGCAGGGGAGGAGGAGGTGGAGGTGGAGGTGGTGGTCCTAATGATGATGACCCTGAATTACCACCACCAAAGCCTACACTTAAAGAAACATACAATCCGAGAGACAACCAGATGACCGAGTGGATCCTCAATCCACCGGTACACGCTCACTTTGAGCTGAAGCCCCAGTTCATTGCTCTTCTCCCTGCATTCCATGGAAACACCAGTGAAGAGCCGTACATTCACCTGTAGCAATTCTCCCGCATTTGCCGCACTACTCACTATCCCAATGTCCCTCTGGACATTGTCAAGATGATGGCATTCCCATTCAGCTTACAGGACAAGGCCCTTTATTGGGTCAACCATCTGGGAAAGGTTGTGACGACCTGGGAGGAGCTGAAGTCCGCCTTTCTGCACAAGTATTATCCTCTAGGTCGGCTCAACCAGATGCGAGCCCGAATCAGTAATTTCTCCCAAGGACCCCATGAGTCAATACATGAAGCATGGGAGAGATTCACTGACCTGCAGGAGAAGTGTCCCCATCACGATATTCCGAAGACCAGCTTGGTCCAGCACTTCTTTGGGGGACTGAACATTGAAAGCCAAAGGCTCGTTGACGCAGCATGTGGGGGCTCACACTTCAATAAGGATGAAGACGTAGTCTGGCAAATATTTGAAGAAATGGCCAAAGGAGAGGCCGCCCTCTCTTCATCCAAGGCATATCAGAAGCAGCCCCAGATCCTCCAGAAGCAAGTACACATGGCAGCATCCAAGGAGGCTGAGAGAGATGAGAGCTCCAACCTCAGTATCATCGGGGGCCATCTCTCTAAAGTAGACATCATTGAGAAGCAATCACATGACCTCCAAATACTCGCTGTGATCGAGAAGAGGACCCAGAACTTAGACAAGCTTGATCAGATCAACAAGTACCTTGAACTGTTGGTGGGCACCATCAACTCTGTTCAGTCGGCGACACCATCAGAAGCTCCTGCTGAGAAGATGGACGAGCAGCAACCGCAGCATCAGCCTCAGCCGAGCCAGCAGCCACTGGCAGTCCAGCACGTGTACTACGTGCAGGCGCCCGACCAGGGCCAGCCGTAGCAGCAGATGGTCGTTTACCAGCCAGAGTTCCTTTCCGGACCTGATCCAGTCTTCCCACCACCACCCCTGATTCAGGAAGTGAACGGGGTATGGTCTAACGATGCACAACCGACCCGTCCTATGGGACAACCCCAGGGTCAGCCACTCGCCAACCGGCAGTACCACCAACCTCAGGGTGGTCGTTTTGGGTAGTCCTCTCAGCCTCATCAGTAGTACCATCAACCTCCCCAGTATCCAAATCAATGGAGGCAGAACCCACCGTACCAGCAGCCGCAGTACCACCATCTACAGCCGTTTCATCAGTATGCGGCTACCCAACCTCAACAATATCAGCAGTATCCTCCTCCCTCTTATCAGCAACTTCAACTTCCTGCACCACCTCAGAACCACCAGCAACAGCCTCCACACCCATCTATGCATCAGCAGCGTGGTCTGCACGCTGAACCCACTTAAGTACCCCCTGCGAACCCCACCATGGATTGTCTGGCCCAGCTTGTCAAAGGGCTAGCGGAAATGACCAAGCGGCTTGATGACCTGACCGCCACCCGAACTACCATTCCAGCTCAGGTCGAAGCCAACCCCAATAATTTCAAGAAAAAAGAGCAGGTAGATTGTGATGTCCTGTCCGAGTCTGATAATGATATTACTGTTTATTCTAATGCTGTTACTCTCAGAAGCGGTAGGGCCTTGCCTCCGCCTGCCACCAAGATTGAGGTGAATAAAGAAACAGGTGGATCGTCATCTTCCGCATCAGCCGTGCCAGCTACAGGGGCAGGTGAGGAGGAATAAGAAGGAGAAGCCAGTCCAGTCGTCGTGCATTTGCAGCAACCTCAGCAGAAAATACAAAAAAATCAGCAAAACCAAAAACACCAAAAAGAAGTTTGCAGCCGAAGCAAAGTCGCGCCAGCCTTGGAGGAGCCGCCAGCAGCAGCCGATCCCTCGCCATCCGACGGAGCAGACGCTACCCTTTTTGATCGCCTTGCAGCACCAGTATGCCAAGATACAGATTGTACTCCTTTTTGTAGTCCGGATGTACATCATTTGATGGGCGATGATTTTGATGTAAATAAGAACTCTAATTTTCCTACCAATGATGTACATATTCCTTTTCCTCATGCAATAAAAAAATCCAAAAAAATTGCAAAATGAAAAAAGGCATTGTCTGATCTAGGAGTTGTGGAAATTTTAGATAAGTTGACTGTTGAGATTCCTTTGTTGAAGGTCGTGGAGTACATGCCAGCCGTGAAGAAAGGACTAAAGGAGGTATGTACCAGCAAGCATCGCCCATCAAGAAAGAACAGACACCAGCAAGTTGAGAAGCATGTCCTCACCTTGGCCACGGTAGCAGCTATCAGTAACCTCCCACAGAAGAAGCAAGATACAGGAGCACCTCTGATCAGTTGTGAGATTTTTTACCAGGTCTTCGAGCGCACTCTCCTTGACAGTGGATCTTCCATCAACCTCCTGCCCTCATCTATAATGCAAGAATTCGGTTGGGTCCGCTCAAGCAGACACGCATGATCCTTCAATTCGCTGACCGATCCGTCAAGCAGCCTCGAGGTCTGTTGGAAGACGTAGTAGTTAAAGTGCAGGAGATGCAATTCCCAGCCGATTTTGTAGTCCTTGATATGAACTCACCTGCACCTCTACTCCAGACCCCTATCATCCTTGGCCTACCATTTCTTCGTACTTCAGGTGCCGTAGTTGATTACGGGTCTGGCAAGATTACCTTCAGCTCGAACGCCCAACAGATCACTATTAACATGAATAGAGAGCCGAATGCACGACTGATGAGAGCCAGCCAGCATGCGAAGCAGATTGTGACTTTATTGCAGAGATCAGATATTCATTCTTATCACTGGACGATCCTTGGACCCGAGAAATCCTCACACTCGAGGAGGACTTGGAAAGCAGAGTCAACCTTTGCTCCGGTGATTCTTGGGAGACAGATTCTCAGATGCAGGTGCATCTTTTTGAGCAGTCACTCCAGACCGAACACGATCAGCTTAGCGCAGAACCGTTCGGCACATTCCTGGGATCTTAACAGAACGATGAGGATGGTAGAAACTTCAAAGAAGTACATCCCACCACCAGCATAGTCTCTGAAGTGACCGACAAGTTGGACAGATCAAAATCAGAACTCAAGCCACTTCCTGCAGGCCTGAAGTATGCTTTCCTTGCGGGTGAAGAGCAAATGTATCCGGTCATCATCAGCAGCAGGCTGAATCCAGATCAGGAATCTCGTCTTCTCGAGGTTCTAGAAAAGAACCGCAAGGCACTTGGTTGGAGCGTATCAGACCTCCAAGGGATAAATCCAGCCTTGTGTTCACACCACATCTATCTAGAAGAAGATGCCAAGCCGTCCCGCGAATTCCAAAGAAGGTTGAACCCTAACCTCAGGGACGTCGTAATGAAAGAGATAATGAAATGGTGTGATGCAGGCTTCATTTATCCCATCTCCGACTCAAAATGGGTAAGCCCACTGCATGTAGTTCCAAAGAAATCTGGGCTTACCGTGGTTACAAATGATAAAGGAGAGGAAATATCCACTCGGGTACCAACATCCTGGCGGGTGTGTGTTGACTACTGCCGTCTTAACGCTGCAACTAAGAAGGACCACTTTCCCTTGCCATTCAATGATCAAGTTCTGGAAAGATTAGCAGGCAAGGAGTTCTTCTGCTTTTTGGATGGGTACTCCGGGTACAACCAAGTGGTAATCGCCCCTGAAGATCAAGAGAAGACTACCTTCACTCGTCCGTTCGGCACCTACGCCTTCAAGAGAATGCCCTTTGGATTATGCAATGCACCTGCAACCTTCCAAAGATGCATGTTAGCAGTCTTCGCCGAGATGGTAGGCAGTTTTCTCGAGGTGTTCATGGACGACTTCTCTGTCTATGGTGATAGTTTCGATTCTTGTCTTGAGCACCTAGATAGAGTGCTTCAGAAGTGCCGAGAAGTCAATTTAGTGCTTTCATGGGAAAAGAGCCACTTTATGGTCACTGAAGGCATTGCGCTGGTTCATGTCGTTTCCCAACGAGGCATGGAAGTCGACCTAGCGAAGGTGGATGTTATTTCAAATCTCCAACCACCTCAGTCAGTGAAGAATGTGAGGTCATTCCTGGGGCATGTGGGATTCTACAAGCGATTCATCAAGGATTTCAGCCGCATTGCCAGACCTCTGACAGAACTTTTGTGCAAGGAAACTGAGTTCATTGTTGATCAGCGGGTTCTCCTTGCTTTCAATCAGTTGAAGGAGCTTATTATTCCGGCTCCGATCTTACAGCCGCCAGACTGGACTCTTCCCTTGGAGATAATGACCGATGCGTCAGATTTTGCAGTCAGTGTTGTCCTTGGGCAAAGAAAAGAAAAAGCGCCCTATGCCATTCATTATGCCAGCAGAACATTAGATGAAGCACAAAAAAAATTATACAGTGACAGAGAAAGAATTGCTGGTTGTGGTTTTCGCCCTAGAGAAGTTCAGATCCTATTTGTTGGGATCAAAAGTCACATTTTTTACAGACCACTCTGCTATCTGGTACTTACAGCAGAAGAAGGATGCTAAGCCAAGACTAATTCGTTGGATCCTTCTCCTCCAGGAATTTGATTTGGAAATCAAGGACAAGCCTGGAGTTCAAAATGTGGTAGCAGACCATCTCTCCAGAATTGAGCAGCAGGAGTCTCCTCTGAACAGTGCACCCATCACAGAAACCTTCCCTGAGAAAGCCATCTTAGCAGTGGATTCTCTTCCTTGGTATGCAGATATAATCAACTACGTCGCCTCTGGGGTAACACCGGCAGATTGGACGAAAAACCAAAAGAACAAATTCATGTCGACCATCCGATTCTACCAATGGGAGGATCCTCTTTTATTAGGAAGGAGCGGATTGCATTTGGCGTAGGTGCATCCCTAAGGAGGAGCAATCTAGTGTCCTCAAGCATTGTCATTCGCTCGAATATGGTGGACATCACTCTAGAGATCGTACGACAGCCAAAGTACTTCAGTGTGGCTTCTGGTGGCCCACATTATTTAAGGATGCTGCAGAATTTGTCAAAAGATGTATTGACTGTCAGAGACTGAAAGGTACACTCACTGCAAAGGATTCAATGCCCCTGAAAATCATTCAGATAGCATACATTTTCGATGCATGGGGCATTGACTTCATGGGACCATTCCCTAATAGTCAAGGTTTCGAGCACATCCTTCTTGCCTTCGATTACGTGAGTCGTTGGGTTGAAGCTATCCCTGCTCAAGCCGCCGACAGCCGAACAGTCTGTCAGTTCCTGAAGAAGAACATCATTTCGCGGTTCGGGATACCGAAAATTCTCATATCAAACGGGGGTAGCCACTTCATTAACAAAGAGGACAAGAAGTTAACGAAGGAGTACAGCATCGATCATCGTGTTGCGTCTCCTTACCATCCTCAGACCAATGGCATGGCGGAGCTATCAAACAGAGAAATCAAGACTATCCTGCAGAAACTTGTTAGGCCAAACAGAAAGGACTGGTCTCAACTCTTGGACTCGGTCCTATGGGCTTACCGAACTGCCTACAAGTCTCCCTTGGGCATGTCGCCCTATCGTCTTGTATATGGAAAACCGTGCCATCTGCCCGTGGAATTAATTCACAAGTCTTTATGGGCAATCAACAGTTGTAAATTTGGACTCACGCAAAAGTGGTCAGAAGAGAAAAGATGATCTGAACATGCTCTGGGAATTCTGAGACTATGCATACGATAACACCTTGATGTACAAAGAGAAGGTGAAACGCTGGCATGACCGGCACATCAGACGAAAGACCTTTGATATTGGATAGAAAGTGTGGCTATTTGATGCAAAGTTGCGGATATTCCCAGGCAAATTAAGAGTAAGTGGACAGGTCCATTTCGAGTTTGTGAAGTGCGTGACAATGGAAGTATTGCCATATCAGAATTGTCCCCTGACGCACAACCCTTCGTCGTCAACGGCCAACTACTGAAGCCTTACCTCGAACCAGATGCATTCTTGGCCGTTGTAGACTCCATTCAGCTAATGCACCATGAAGACATTTCCACAACCGCTGCAGCATCAGAAGATTCAGACGATGTACTCCAAGAACTGTTTATCTGATTATCTTCTTTTCTTCTTTTCCTTTTCTAGCTTCTTTTTGTATCTAAAAGGTGCCGTCCTTGTAGACAGTTTTCTATACTGAGGACGTACTTTGTCCGAAGTATAGGGGGGATGTGCACCCCGAGTTTTTCATTTCATTCCGATCCTCTTCATTGTCTCCTCTTCTTGCCTATACTTGGAGTATCTTACCCTAAGTATAGGGGGAGACAATCTGAGTACGATATGTGTATTCCCACCCTTGACCCTCCTCTGCTTTTTGTACAGTCTGCTATACTTAGGATTATTTGATCCTAAGTATAGGGGGGACGGTCAACTTCTCATTCATTCATTTTTCATTCATATATTCTTTAGACTTGTCTATACTCAGTACGAGTTATGCCTTCTCTTTTCTTTCCGATCTATGAGGACATAGCTCAAGCTAAGTATAGGGGGTCGTATATACCATGTATATACTATAATCCATAACTCATACTGAAAAAATAAAACATCAACTCAATCTAAAAAGCAATAAGTAATTCTATAATAATGAAAGATGATTGTGAGTTCCTCAGACTCTTTGTACTTGTACTGATTATTAAGTCAAGAAAAGCGTTTTCTGCAAATTATTCTCTTTGAATTTGAAGATTACTTGAAAAATAGTGTGTACAAGTATTCAACCTTTGAAAAATCAGTTTTGTGTGTAAAATTTATTTTCTTTGAGTGAAATCAAAATATGTGGAAATCAGTGTGCAAATGATTGTAAAAATGGATTGTCAATTGTTTTGAAAAACCTATCTATGCTGTGTAAACCTATTGCAAAAATCATTTTCAAACGCGTGAATAGGTTTGTCAAATTAGTTTGGACTATAGTTTTCAAAATTTCTTGTGAAAATGATACTTGAATAAGTCTGAGGAGTCTGCACAAAAATCTCTCATACAAAAATAAGCATAATCCCAAATAAAGCTTATAAGAGCCAAAACCATATTATACATCAAACGTTTTCTTCTTTTGTATATACTGATTAATAAATCAGGTTAAATACCTATACAGTAGGATTTGAAAAATAGTGTGAACTGTTTGAAAAAATTTGCTGTGAAATATTTTCAACCTGTGTAAAATTATTTGGATTGCAAAACTTTTCTTTGTGTGGAATAAAGGATTTGAAAAACTTATGTGCAAATGTTTTGAAAATTGTTTGTCAAAATTATTATGGAAAATGTATATATATATAGTGTGAAAAATCTTTGCAAAAATAGTTTTCAAATGTGTGTAAATGATTGCAAAAACTATCGTGTACTATAGTTTGCAAAAATTACTTTCAAAACTAGATCTGAGAAATAAAAGCATCATTGCAAACAATTGTAAATCAAATACATAAAATTCTTTCTGTACAAGCTGAATAAAGTACGCCATTAAACCCTGTAAAGTCTTTGAAAATCCATACCTTTTGTAAATAAGGCGGTACACCCGTGTAAATAATTGTGTATACCGTTGTATGTGTCAAGCTTTCTATTTGCAAAAATTCTTTGTGTAAAAAGATTCTTTGATTCTTGTAAAATCTTTGTGAAAAATTGCATCATTCATTGTGCATAGCATAAGAATACCATTCATATTCTTTTTGAGTGAGCTTGATGATCGAATCAGTCCAATAAAGTCTCAAATTGGAGCTTGGTTAGACCTTACCGCACCTAACTGCACTGGAGCCTTACGGGAACTAGGTTTAAGGTACTTAAGGTCTATACAGACTTAATTCTTTGAGAAATCAAGGCTGGGTTCAAGTCACCTAAACTGACTAACTAGAACTTTTCGAGACACACGCATGACTCTTGCCGACCGTGACCTAACTTGGACACTTGCACCTTTCACTTGGCTCAACTCAGTTGGAGTGGTGAGGGGGTTGGATTTGCCAGTCTGAGACACACACGGGTGGAAACATTCGTCCTCGTCTAGGGAGGGAAGTGCACCCCAACCTGGTCCAATAGCCATGAGGTCTAAAGACAGGAGATTGTGGGTTGCGATAAAGCTTCAAAAGAGGGTCAGCCTACTGGCTCAAGAGGAAAAACTCCTTATGTAAATGCTGCTGTGAATAGTATGTTGAAAAAAAAAATGGTCAGGCCTGTACAAAAATAAAATGCCTGCAAAGTATGTACATAAGTTGTAAAGCCAATAAGCATGCTTGAGTTCCAAAGTCAAATATGTAAGCCTGCAGCTGGATGACTTGACTACACTGGTCTTGCATCCCAAGATAGGTAGCTACACTGGCTACCGTCCTTTCTTCTCTTCACCCCCTCCTCTTGAGCTGGTTGCCACTCGACCTTAGAAGGGAATACCCTGCTCCTCGAGGAAAGAGCTGTTGGATTGGGGAATCATTGGGTTGTCATTTTGGAGAAGTCAGTTTCTTTGTCATTTCAGTTGGGGGAGAGCCACCATCACTTACAATGTACAAGTCTGCTTCATAGTTATAAGGGTTTGCGTATGATGTAGACCAGTTTTGACCAGGCTATTGAGGTGGGTTGAACCGAGTTCTGTGACCATCGAAGGCTGTTGTATTCTAGAGCTGGTTCCCGACTAGGTTCCACACACATCTACACCCAAGGTCTGACAGGAGCTCCAAATTCAGATTTTATAAAGACATGCATAGCACTGAAAGCATCCCTATTCACTCTATCCTTCTTTAATTCTCCTTTTTCTTTTCTTTATTCTTTTTGTACTTATTGCATAAGTGTTTGCTAGGGACTAGCAAAGGCAAGTATAGGGGGGTGATGAATTTCCATTTATCACCTTTATTCTATCATTTTGGCCTCAAAAACCCCAGCAAATGCATGTAAATAGCATCAAATTGTACATAATAGCATTCATCATTCATTGTATTAATTATACATTAAATAAGGTGTTTAATGCCAAAATTATAGAATAAAGAGAAGAAAAGAAAAAGGAATAAAATATTGCAGATATTTTATGACCCGAACCCCGAGACCAAGGCCAGCATAGAATTGGTCGACAAGGAATAAAGTAGGGGGAGATAAGGGCCAGTGTACAATAAATACCTCATTTATTCATGCATTTATTTATGCAATTTTGACACCTATTTTGTATATAATTATTCATTCATCAAATAAAGAAACTTTGTTCATGAAAGTTGTAGATAATAATGTTAATAAAAATACAAAATTGAGTTTGTGTAAATATAATACTCAGTGTACATGTTATACACAGAATAAAAAGCCAAAATCTCAACTTCACAGACCCATATCTTGCAAATAAAAACTCCAAATCACCCAAACTCACCTTTAATTGTATATAGCTCTCCAAGAACTATTTAATAAAATTGGTTTCATAATTATTGGAAGCCATCTGCAAAAGTTAGGTTTTTGGCCTTCATTGTGCAGCCTGCCTGATTAAAATATTCAATATATTCATTATTCATTATTTTTACAAACTTATATTTTAAGAATTTTATAAATAATGTATAGGATACATGTACATATTGAAACTAAAAGAAAACCAAAAAGAATTTGTAAAATAAAATAAGCTTATATAATACATAGGCAAAATACCTATGTTATGTATGTACATAAATAAAAAGGGGATTTTATTCTTTTATTCTTTATTCATCTATATTTTTATCATAATGTAAATATTACATATAATGTATTAAAAACACAAATCCAAAATAAAAACCAAGAAAATACATTAAAATAAATAAAGTATACATATCATATAGGTAAAATACCTATAAGTATAACTACATATATATATACCTATTTATTTAAACATGTAAATAAACTCATAAAAATTAAATAAAAATATATTTATACTCATAAAAACAAGTTATAAATTTATAAAATAAAAAGTAAAATAATAAAATAAAAAGAAACAAAATAAAAATTAATATATATAAACATACTTATAAATACATTATTAAAATAAACTCGTAATAAAACACATCAAAAAATTAAGTAAAAATCATAAATAAATACTATATTAATTAATAAACATTTTTTATTTTATAAATAAATTCTAAATAAATCATTTATTATGTCTAATAATTTTGTCAAGATCGGTCTGACGTGGGCCAATCAGAGGCCAGGGACTGTTGACCTCTGGTCAACTCCCCCCTGCGCCTCTGACTCCCGTCAGAACCATCAAGTCCCCTGTTTTCCTCCCTTTTTCCCGCTCGACTCGTCCATCGTTGGCTATCGATGTCTTCTGACAAAATGATCTCTGATCATTGTACATCACCGTCACCAACCCAGATCGTCCATCTAACCTGCCGATTTTTCGTGGTGCCCCGGTCAATAAGGGTACATACCCTTGTCTATAAATAAATCCTTCGACCTCCTTCCCCATTTTGGTCTCCCTTCGGTCGCTTTCCACCCTCAATTCCAGCCCGTGGAGGATCCTCGTGACAGGGGGGTGCTCCTGACAGTCTCAGACGGTCGGAGGAGTCGAAGGAAGTGCCCACGGCCGCTGCTCGTCGGAGGTCCTGCTCCCTGGTCGACCACCAGGTATAAGAGCTGATTTACCTCGTTTTGTAGCTTAGTTTTAGTTTTTAATCTTTAATCCAATCTTTAGAGTAATTAGTAGGATCTTAGGTGCCCGATTAGACCCAGATCGAAGTTCGACGGAGTCCAGCTCCGGCGAACCTCTCTACCCTGATCTACGCACCATCCGACCCCCCGTTTCACCGCATTTCATTTCCCTACGCGTTCTACGCTTAGCCCACGCATCAGATCATCCAGAGCTTCTCCAGCTCTACGAATCGAGGTCCATCTCCTCCGCTTCACCGGACCTCGCCACCCCCAGTCATTCCTTACCCCTTTAGCCTTAATCCCTGGTCTAGGAAGACCCCCTCGAGCCCCTCATTCTTTTGGTGCAGGTTAGAAGTTGAACGGAGCCCCCTGGGGCTCGATTCAATCCCCTGCGAGGTTCCAAGACCCCCCTTTCTTCTCCGAGCTCGTTCAATCGATCTAGGGGGTCCTGGACCTTCTGGAGTACCTTGGACGGTGCGCGCCACCTCGCCGGACGTCTGGAACCCATCATCAGCAACCTGGAGCGTCTGGAGGCAGAGAAATCAAAGATCAAAGCCAGGGAAGCGAGCTGTTCTTCCCTGTTCTTCGTGAGCAGCAATCACCGTCGGATGAAGGAGACGACCCCAGATCTAATCCGGGCCGTCCATGTAGCAGATGCCTCGGCCGTTCGATCAGACATCAGATGCAATCTCGGACGTAGATCGTCGAAGGGGTATCGAGCTTCGAGGGCTCGACACGTGGATAAGTGGCGCGCCCATCGCCGTCCATTCACGCACCTTTGGGGGTAAATTTCAAACATCTCCCCCCCCCCGCTTTTTGTATTTATAGTTTAATGCCAAAAATAAAACGCCACGTTGTAAATAAAGTGTATTATTTGCAGTACGCCCCCTAGAGTTTTTATATTTGCAGTTTGGTCCTTCTGCGCCTCACGTGCAGTCCCACGTGAGGCGCGTGATTTTTGCACTTAAACCTTAGCGGGTTTTGTTAATTGTAAAATGGCCCAGAAAATAAAAATAAATGTTTATTTCTGTTGTAATTTTTGCATGGATGCCCCTGAGGAATATTTTACTTGCAAAAATACCCCTGCCAGGCTGTTTTATTTTTGTATGCTTTGTCCATTTATTTTATGCCTCCTACTAATTGGAAAAATTTTGCAAAAATGGAAATAGGCTCTTGTTAGCTCACTCTTGCACGCCATATTTTTAGTTTTTAATTTGGTTGCATTTTTGCATTTATTAAAAATCAAAAACATGCATTTTATTTACTGTCTAGTTTATAAAATACCAAAAAATAGCAAAATACCTCGAAAAATTCCAAAAAAATTCACTATGGTCTATATTATCCTAATTTAGTGTTAGTCCAAAATTAGTAAAAATTTCAAAAGAAAAATCTTAAAAATTCAAAAATACCCAAAAACTTCTAAAAAATGTAAAAAATTCTAGAAAACCCTAAAAATTGCAAACTCAACTCCTGTAGGTTCTATAATTCATCCTTTTTCTTTTAAAAATGGTTTGGAAAATTTTTGTGGCTATGTGATATTTTCAATTACCAATTTACCCCCCATCCAGTAGCTACTCCACTGTTTTGCTTTATTTCAGTATTTAAAAATACCAAAAATCTGTTGAAAAATACCCAAAAATCTAAAAAACAGTAAAAAAATCATGAAAATACCAAAAAGACATTATTTTTGAATTTTTGACTATTTTTGTATATTTTTCTAAATATTATATCCCCCCTTCTCTTTAGATCATATATATATATTCCCCCATTGAAAAAGAAAATTAAAAAAAATATATATATATATATATTTATTTATTAATGTCTAAAATTCTAAAATTAAATTAAATATATATATATATTTATTTATATACATATATCTAATGTATGTATTGTATACTCTATACACACCCTCTATGGGTATATATATATTTATATATTTATATTCTATAAATTATATATATATTACATAATTATATTATTAAAATAAAAATAAATACTAAAAAAATTTAAAAATATATAAAATATATAAAGATAAAAACCCACAAAAATAGGCTTCACACATGGATGACTCTGTGGTACATGCACATAATAGGCTACTGCATTTTTATATTGCTCTCTGTGGTTCGACCTCTACATGCTTGTTCACTGTACATTTTGTGGTAGAGTAATAAATATTAATTCACATTTTTGGGACTCAATTGTTTTATTCTTTTATTGTGGGTTAATGGCTGATCAACATGGTATTCTGCGAACGGTCGCTTCAGCGACACCTTATATATTATTCATTGTGACCCTCGTGGGATATCGTGTTATCATTGACAGCCCTCCCCAACAAGGTAACTCTATGACCCCAATCTGGCCACTCTTTCCTCGAGGAGCGGGGTATTCCCTTCTAAGTTCAAGTTCAACCGGCTCAAGAAGAGGGAGAAGAAGAGAATGGACCATGGCCAGTGTAGCCATGTATCCTTGGGAGCTCAACCAATGTAGCTAAGTCTCCCTGCTACAAGCTACATAAGGTGGGACATGAATCTCAAGCTTGGCTTATTTGCACTATATACATACTCCGGTGGGATTATCATTTTCTATCAGACCCACCACTTTTTTGGTGTTATTTTCTTTTTGCATTTTTTTTCAAGTGCATCTGTACAACATATACATGTGTAGCATATATACAAGGAGTTTTTCCTCTTGAGCCAGTAGACTATCCCTCTTTTGAAGCATTATTGCAACCCACAACTCCCGTCGTTAGACCTCATGGCAACCAGACCAAGTTGAGACGCACTTCCTTCACTAAAAGAAGAAGAGAGGTTCCGCCTAGAAGTACTACCCTCATATGCTACCCCAAGTCAAGGAAGACTGCCTCCTCACCACCTCATCCGTAGAGAGCTCGGTGCTAAGTGCGGTGTCCAAGTAAAGCCATTGTCTATATGAGTCATGTGTGTTTTGTTAAGTGCTCTACTTAGGCTCATTGAGATGACATGTGATCATAGCCTAGTGGACTCAAAGAATAAAGTCACCATGGACCTGAAAAGCCTTAACCCTAAGCCCTATAAGGTTCCTCTTAGAAATTAGGTGGATTAAGATCTTAACCAAGCTCCATTTCCCAATTTAATTCCAGGCTAGTTTAAATGTCAACTATGATCCGGGAAAAACTATCTACATATATATACAAAGATGCTATTTACACAATATTTACAAACATGCAAAAATTTTTGAAAAATTTTGAAATCATGGATGTATGCGTGAATGCAAGTTTTGCAAAAGTATTTACACACATTTACACAAGATTTTTGCAAACTTTTGATTTTCAAAACATTTTGGAAAAATTTTGTACTATATACATAATTTTGATATACACATATTTACACAAACTTTACACAAAAAGATTTTGAAAACATTTTTACAAAAATACTTTGTACAATAGCTATGTATGTGCAATAAAAGAATGATTATTTACAGGATTTTTTTTAATTTTTGTGAATTTTAGGTTTTTTTAGCCATTTTTATTTATTAACACACTCACTCAAAGTACTAGTTATGGCTAAAGTATATATGAAATATATACACACCCCCCTATACTTAGCTCGAACGATGTCCTCAGAGTCAAGAGCGATGAAGAAGACATAACTCGTGCTTAGTATAGGGAAGTGAAAAGGAAGGCTATATACAAAGAAGAATGAATGAATAGAAGATTGAGAAGATCTCGGCTTTTCCCCCTATACTTAGGATCAAATAATCCTAAGTATAACAGGTTGTACACAAAAAGGGAAAACCGAGTGGCGTATGTACAGGTACAGGGTCTACCCCCCCTATACTTAGGGTAAAATATCCCTAAGTATATGCAGCAAAAACAGGGGTAGCAAGACACGAAGAAAATCAACCGATATATACAAGAAGGATGGGACATCACTCCCCCTATACTTAAGGTAAAGAACCTTAAGTATAGGAAACACAACAGAAGTGATGAAACAGAACGGAAGAACAACCCGGTGTTTTCACCCCCCCTATAATTAGGATGAGGAATATCCTAAGTATAGCAAAGATAATCCTATACGAGACCTGGGGTGAAAACAAGAACGGAAGAAAGAAAGATCAAACTAAGACAAAACAAGTATATACAAAAGAGTACAATGTTGAGGTGCCTCTCAACAAGCGCTAGATTTTATGCCCCTAGCTGGGCACAAAGGCTAGGACAATGCGGTATCAAGGTTCAGTACGGCATCGGTAAGTCGAATACCGTATTGTCGTCGTAGTCTCAGTATGAGAACAGCGACGAACTCAAAAGTGTAAAGTAAGACACCCAGGTATGAAATCAAGCGGGTGTCTGCTACCGGCCATGGATGTGGAAGTATGTGATCGAGATCTGGTAGGACAAAAGAGATCGTCAGCTCTGGATCAGAGTGGAGTGAAAGTGTGGAGCCGAAGAAATCAAACGTGGAGAAGGATGGATCAGTAATAGAATCCTCCACGTCAATCAGTGTCTCAAGAAGATATGTGCAGTCAAGATCAGGAGACTCTCTAAGAAGACTGATATCCGATGCATGAAATAGAAGCAGATCAGAAAGATCATCGAATATCTCCAAGATGGGCTCATCCTCGCGAGGGTCGTCGAGGTGAGAAGACTCAGAATCAGAAGGATCTAAAGACTCGGTTCCGTGCTCCGTCAGATCGGAGACACTCTCAGAAGGTGAAACTGTGTACTCATCGAGTGTGGCATCCTCCCGCAGATAACCATCGAGGAGAGATGCAAGATCAGAAGTGAGCAAGAGAGGATCAAGATCTAGATAGGCATCTGCGCTGCTGTCAATTATCCACTCTGTGCACCAGGATGCATCATCCTCGAGCGTGTGGCTCTCGGCAATCTGGAAGCAGGAGAAGGTACTGGCCAACACCGCGGAGGCTGGCAAAGGTTCTGCGGATGATCCTCGCTCTGCGGCTATGCTGGCTGCCCACTGCTCCTCAGCAAAGGTGTCTGTCTCATCAGAGTAGAGGACAAAAGGCTCGAATATGGGACTGTCTGTATCTGAACTCTCAAAGTGGTGTCCCATATCGAAATGTGGTTGCTGGGCTGAGTCCTGGTAACTGTCAGTATCTGAGAAGTATCTCTGTAGAAAGGAAGCTGACTCCTCCGGGACTGGAAACTGAAGTGGCTGAATCAATGGCTGCAAAAGCAGGGGCTCCTCCATCTCCTGGAGTATCAGAAGATCCGATATCCAAGACTCGTCAACTGGGAACTCTGGGGCTGACTCGAACTCCAGCTGGAAAACCAACAGGAACTCAAGTAGACTCTGGGTCCGAACCTCTGCTATCGCAGTCATCTCCTCAGTATGCTGTGGTGCTGGAACATCCAAGTCCTCGGGCTGGTGTGTAGAAACAGAATCCTCATGTACTGCGACACACCGCACTGGTACTGCAACATCCTCATGTGTTGTCTCGACTAGAGCATCTCGTGAAGAAGAACTCCGTGAAAGTAAGCTCGAGATGGTATCCAATAAGTGAATGTCGGAACTGCGGTGTGAATCGCCACATGTGGTAATCACCAGTGCTATCTGCTCTGCGGTCATCCCCCGCATGGAGATCTCTATAAGGTTTGTCAGTGGAAGTCCGTGGTATGGAAATCTCCTCAAGAGGTCAAGAAACCTCGGCCATGCCTCCTGCAATGGCTCCTGGGGGTCAACTGAAAAGCAGGTGATCAAAGACCGCATAAACTCTGCTCTACGTGGGGGGAAGTATCTCTGTAGGAACTCTCGGCGTAGCTCTCCCCACATCTCGAATGTCCTCCCCAATCGGTGGTGCCATCTCATGGCTCTGTCATGAAGTGTGAATGGTAAGGTCCTCGTCATCAGCTCCTCTACAGTAATATCTGAATATCTCTGTGCTCTAGAAAACTCCTCGAACACGGACAGGTGAAGATAAGGCTCCTCGTGTGCCTCTCCTGCAAATGTCCGCAGTCGCTGAATGTAATCCAAATCCAAGATGAATGGACGTAATGTAGAAGCTGACTGAGCTCCCTATGCTATCTGCTCCTCCATCCATTTGGAATAGGATCTTTCTGATGATCTCCACTGCTCTCTCTGATCACCAACGGAGTGCGCTCTCAACTCAGCAACGTCATCGTCCGGGTCTCGCATCTGCTCTATCTGATATCCTCGGACGTCTAGCGCAGCATGCCCAGAGTAGTGTACGGAATGGGAGGGAGGGAGCGAGAGGTTGGTCGGAGATCCGACCTCCCTAGAAGGTGGACTGGACTGATGGTCAGATAATGGAGAAGGAGCCGTAAGAGTCGACTCGAGGTGAGGGGGATCCATCATCCAGGGGTAAGGGAGAAGAAGAGAAGACTGAAGGGTGGGAGGGTGGGAGACAAGGATGGAATAGAGAAGAAGATGGGGAAAGGCAGAAAGGATCTGTAAATCACACAAGATGATAAAAGCAAACCCTTGATTCACCTACACACACAAGCTGAAGACCGAAAGGTATCAGTCAATTATCTTGTCAATTTTATTTTAGGTGATAATTCAGTCTATCAGAGTGATTATGTGAGGTAATAGGAATCTGATACTTCTCAACCGACTGTCCCGTACCAAAGAGCCGGTAATCAGTCGAGAAAAATCGGATGGCTCTAACCTAAGGTGCGGGTCACTCTCTCGCTCATCCAAACCAAGCAAGGAGGGGGTTACTCTCCCCAAGACAAATTTTTTTATCTGGTGTCTTTTAGGTCAAGTGTATTAGCAGTCCCGATTTATTGTTTTTTATAGGTATTTTTCAATAAAAACAAACGTCTAACAAATTTTTTGGTTCTCCTGGTTATTAAGTCCAAAATAGGGGGAGAAGACGAAAAAGCCGATGTGCGATGAAATCAATGATGCATGCAGAGTAAGAAATACGTACCTGACTCCAACAGTCTACATGCAAAATGATCCGCGCAGAATTGAAAGACAGAAATAAAACTACCTAAATGGTGCAGGCGGAAAACCGAGTCCCTAAGCAGGCAACTTCTACTCGAAAGAACCGTCTAGCTGGTCACTAGCCTCCGATCCAAAAGGTCCGGTCTCGGTCTACCCCTCCTCCTCTCGACAAATCGGGTTCAGGAGCAGCGCTTGGCAGGGCAGGCTGCGGCACGTAGGCTCGAAAGAAGCAAGTCAGCTATTTTTATTAATCTTTTATTTGTAGGTCCAATTAGCGAATTATAGGCACGAGCAGATAATTAGGTGTTTGGATCCTACTAGCTACGTCACAATCAACAGAATTTCCTAAGTCTAGGGGCTCAATAAAAAAACGCGAGACACCGGAAAAGGCGGCGAAAAACAAGAACCTGCGTAAAAAGACACGAAGAAAACTAAGAGTCCCCCGAGCACACCGGTGCTCGGCGAAACAGACCCGAGAGAGTCTAAGTCCAAGTTGTCCCTGTGTTATTACAACAAATCAAATAGCGGAAATAAAGTCTAATCTACTCCTCTCCCACTCAGCTACTCTCTCACGCTCTCCTGCGGCTCCGTGCAGAAGGGAGCTGCCTCCGAATCCCGCGGTTGCGCCGGCTACTCGAGAGTCGCCGCCTCGGTCCTCAGGCCCTCACAAGAAAATAACAGAGTGTTACCAACCAGATAAAATAAACAAATAAAGACAGGAGAAATAAACATGGGTATATGTGCAAAAACAGAAATAAAATAAAATAGAAAAAATAAAAATAAAATAAAATAAAATAAAATAAAACAAAAATAAAAGAAAAATAAAAAGCCACGAAAAGCTGCGGACTCAGAAATAGCCGCGGAAAGCCGCGAAAAAGAAAAGAAAATAAAATGAAAACTAAAGCGACTACTAAGCCATGCTCCGCGAAAAAGAAAAGAATTCTACTAATCCAGATCAGGTAAAATATCACACTCGGGTCGTTACAACCCGGATCGATAGAAATCTCGGCTCAATCAAGAAAATTAGAGCAGACCACCAAAATAGAATAAAAATCGAGAAACTCAAAAATAGTGGCCCTGGCTATTGGATTAGCCTGGTATAGCGACCGGGGTCGGACTCAGGGAGCACGTAATGGCCTCGCGGCCTACGAAGTAGTCAGAAATGGAATAAAATAAAAGAAAGTGATTTTTTGGTGGATTTTTAATGTTTTTAATTTTTTTTGGAATTTTAAACTAATTAAGAAAATAAGAAAACCAATAAACAAGCAACTTGGATGAATTATTTAACTACTCAAAATACATCCAAAAATTCAAACAAAAATGTTTTTATGTTTTTTATATTTTTCTATGTTTTTGGTTAATTTTTGGGGTTTTTCTAATTTTTATAGAATTTTATAAAAATAAAACAAGGCAGGAAATAAAAGACACTGTCCAGTCAGACTTGGAGGACCGAAGTAAAATGCAAACTGGCCCTATCAAGGTCTGAAGGTAATTTTCCTGTAAAGTAGAAAATACAAGGAAAAATTAGACACTGGAATTATTAATTTTTGATTTTTCTTTTAATTATTAGAATTTTTATGGGTTTTTAGGGGTTTTGTAATTTTTATATGTTTTATAAATCTAAAAATGACCAAAATTGGTCAGAAAATCAAACACAGTAAAATAAACACTATATAATTTTTTTGTAATTTTTAAAGTTGATTTAATATTTTTTGTGATTTTTATAACTAGACAGTAAGAAAAATGCTTGTTTTTGAATTTTTTAAAAAATAAAAAGAGTCAAAAATGTCTCCAAAAATTAGAGAAAATTTTACACCATGGCAGGAGCTATGTATCCAATTTTCATCGAATTTGGAGTGGTTTTGCTATTTTATTAAAAATAAAAACAAAGACACAATGTAGAGGGACCTATCTGCAAACAAAATAAAGTTCTGGGCCCTAGAAATACAAGGCTGGAAACTGAGGGCTCAAAATGCAAAATGTCCCCGAGACCACGCACGATACACGTGACTCAGGTCTGGAAGGACCAAAGTGTCATTCCAATTTTAAAACATGTAATCAATAACACCCGAAAAACACAGGATGGAAACTGCAAATATACCACTAAAACACGTGGCGAAGCACGTGGCCACTACAAACAGGGGTACAAGTCCAATTATCCAGAACAGTAGGGTCCTCTATGCAATATTTACAGAAATAAAAGAACTACAAAACATATTTACAGGACTAAATAGTAAATGCAAAAACTAGAGGGGCCTAAGAGCAATTACCCTTTATTTAAGCGGACGGTAGGGAAGATGCCACGTGGTAGATCGTGCGGCCAGGAACGGTGGCTCCTCCTCGAAGAAACTCTGCTCGAATCGAACGGCTGAGAGTTCCCCACGTGGCTGATCTGACGGTTGCGATGCTCTGGGGGTAAACCCTCGCTGATCTGACGGTTCTGAAGAGGGCACGTGGAGATCAAACGGTTCAGAGTAACGGGTGCCTCTTCATCTGATCGTGCGGTCTGGATCAGTCCTCCGAAGGATCGGACGATGGCACGGCTCCTCAAATGGGTGGCTGAGATCGAGTCTGGAGCAAGAGGACGATCTGACGGCTCTGGAGGGTCCTGGATGAACTGACGGCCGGCGAACTTTGCCGGCTCGAAACTCGCGTGTGGGGACTCCTCGGAGGCTGCTGAGATGCTAAGAAGAAGCGCCTCGGTGATCCGCAGCCAATAGACGGCTCCGACGATGGCGGGGAGCTCTGTAGAGCTCCGACGACGGTGAAGACCTGGAGCACCTGTTCTCGGAAGTTCCGACCTCCAGATGAGGTCGATCTGGCCTAATACCTGCACAGGAAGAAAGAGGGGTCGAGGGTAAACTGCCTCGACCCGTTAGCGCACGTGAATAGTGAAGGGTGCGGCGGTATGGAGGCCCTCCGGCGAGCGGCGGAGGGGGAGGACCGAAGTCCCTGCTCCGGGGCGAGTCAGGGGGAATGGTTAGGTGGAGAAGTTGAGGAGGAGGCTCGTGAAGGTGGTGGCGATGTCGGATGGGTGAATGGCTGGTCGGAGACGACAAGGGAAGGTGGCGAAGCTACAGCTACTGAAATCGAAAAAATCGAAACCTGCGCTAATCTACGGCCTAAAGAGGTTACCTGGTGAATGCATTCGACTGGGCTGGAGCTCGGGGAGCTCCGGGGTCATTTCCTGCAAGGGATCGTCGGGTTCCCGAGGCTGGGCGCGCTCGCGGCGGCACACGGTGGCGAAGCCACCAGATCAGAGGCTTCCCGATGCCTCGAGCCTCACTTCCACTCCGGAGAGCACCGCTGTCACTCAGGCAAGCCGGAGGAGTTCCTTGGCGTCGAAGGGGAGGACCAGAGATGAAGAACAAGGCTGTCGGAGGCGATGCTATATATGTCTAGGGGTCCGGCTTGGAGATGATCGGGCGAGCTTATCGGAGCTCGGACCCCGATAACCCACCCCGGACGTGGATCATGGATATGCAAGGAAGAGATGTGACCCGAGGTTTAGGGTTTTAGATGTCGGATCGAGTGTAAAGAATATCGAGAAATCGGGCCGCGGGCTTGGATCCGGGGCTCAGTGGTCCAGGGGGGAGTTGACTGGGGGGGGTCAACATCCCCCGTGAACCAGTCAGAAGAGGCCACGTGTAAATAATTTAGAAATTCAAATTAAAATAGAAAAAGGCTGAATTATTAAAAACTCAAAACATGAAAAATGTTTATTTTATTTTAAACTATTTTTTTTATGATTTTTAATTATTTTTTTGAAATAAAAATAAGGTATGTACACTATAGTACTATACATAGGTATAAACACAATGTTCTTTTTGGGTTTTTATTTTTGTTATTTTTATTTAATTTTTATTTTTATGTTTTTATTTTATTTATTTACACCATAATATAGTATATATACAAATTATTAGGGATTTTAATTTATTTATTTACAAGGTAAAATAAATATATGTGTGGTCTTATGTACATGGTGAATATGTACAAGGAAGGTCATTTTTATTTTCTTTTTAATTTTTCTATTTTTGTTTTGATTTTGTATTTACAAATATTTACAAATATATAAAAGCCCATTTTATTTTATTTTTAGTGGAAAATATTTTTATTATATTTACAGGTATATTTACACATGAACTCCCTTATCTCTCTCTACTTGGGCTTTTATGCGGTCAGGCCCATGCTGAGCCCTCCCTTGGGATTAGGTTGCTCAATATTTATTCTAAATATCTCCCTCTTTTTCTTTTAATTCTTTATTCTTTTATTTTTGCACAAAAACATGCTATTTTTAGTTTTTACACAATGCATGCTCTTGGGTAATTATTTGTATTTACACATATCTACATGTATTTGCAAAGGTTTTTGTAGCTAAAATATAAGAATAAAGAGTGATGAATGAGTATTCATCAAGGCTGAGGGAGGAAGTTGACCTAGTTTATTGGGTGGTGGCTCCTGATTGGTCCACGTGGACCACAAAAGGATAAAACAATATATAAAAAAGGAAATAATGTGAAAATAAAAGAGTAGATGATTTTATTAATTAAATCTTAAAATATGAAAGTTGTTTCGTATTTATTAAATATTTTTTGGCGAACTTTATTTATTTTTATCGACTTATTTAATAGCATATATTATTTACATACTTCATGTATAGGTATTTATACCTATATATTTTGTATTTTTTTATTATGTCTATATATAATAGTATACATACATAGTTTATTTATTTTCAATATTATTTAATACCCATTTACAAATTTTTATGGGATATTTATTTTTTGATATATGTATATAAATAAATATGTATAATCATAATATAAGTATCTTATACCTATGTATTCAGTGTTTATTAATTATGTTTGGTCTTTTTGAATGATTTTAAATTTTATTTTTATTTTATATAGATGTTAAATAATATGTGCAATTAAGAAAAATATAAAGAATTTAAAATATAAAAAGTAAAATATATTAGCTTAATATACAAATGTACAAGCACCATAGTACCCTAATTAGCTAGCATTTGCATCATGACTCCAAATTAAATGAAACTACCTTTTTATAGATAAATTTAATTTGAAATACAATGGAGGTGAGTTTGGTGAATTTTTTGAGTTCATATGAAGGAGATATTAATCAATGAAGTTCTGCTTGTAGCTTTTTAACTGAGTGTACATAATGACTTGTGCATGATTTGTTTGTATTATTATTTTTAATATTTTGTTTATATTATTATGTACAATTTTTATTTTGAACACATTGTTATTTGGAATTTGTAGGCATGTGTATAAATTAGTGTAAGAATAAATTATATACAGTATAATGAACACCTAGGGTTTCTAGGGCTCTACGTATAATTATATATATATATATATTATTTTGCCCTTATCTCCCCTACTTTATCTATGATTGATCTAATCAATATTTGACTAGGTCTCGGAGTCAAGGGTCAATCAGTATCTTTGATACCTCCTTTATTTTTCTTTTATTTATTCTTTTTTGGATTTAAATACAAGTATTTACATGTTAAGTACATATTAATGTTAGATGTTAATTTATGCAAGTTAGTGGTATTTACATGTCTTTTACTATGGATTTAAAATCAAATAAGAGAATAAAGCTGAATGAATGTCTATTTATCAGCTAATATGTAGTATCCTTGGTCCGCCAAAGATTCTTGCTCAATTATGTTTGTAAATAATAATAAATAAAGAAGGGTTGGGTCTAATCTCAATATGAGCTTAGACATAATGAATGAATCTTAAGCATTTTGGTAAGAAAATAAAGGCTATTTCTGAAGTATCTTTACATAAAATAGACAAACATTTGGCAAAAAAATATTTTAATAAAGAAAACTTGAAACTTTTTTAAAATGTTGTTGTTGTAAAAACATTAAACTTTCACCCGAGAATAACTGCATATCTAATTCTAGTTGTTAAAAGTATTACAACTCTATATTTACTAGTCATAACCATTGCACTAACACCATTGTAGCTAATTGTACTAAGTCCATGAACGCTGAAACAAATTGAATCATACGTGTTGATAACCCCAAAGGCCAAAGAACAACCTTGCATACGGCCCAAAAACTTTATGCATACATAATGCGGATCCAATATCCTTTGAATCATATTTAATGATTACCATATCTAATGACTTCATCATATCTAATGATATATTTCAGAATCACATCTAATGGCATCCCCATATCTAATGGCTAGTTCATGACTTATTTGAGAGCAACTGTGGTATTCAAGATTCATATAATCTTTCTTTCTGAAATATAACTATAAAGTGAAAGTGCATGTTATCTGGAACGTATCACTACGTAAAAATTTTACTACTTGCTTATGAAGCTTCTACTACACTATTATAAGATAGTCGAGTACTAAAAATTCTCTAGTTATATTGTAACCTTCACTATATTGAAATAGGAAACCTACCATTTTTCTAGCATATATAGAACTTGAAACATCGTATTATTGCAAAAACAAGATATGAATACTACGCCTCATGGCTAAAACTTATCCGATTTCTACTTAATTAAAACATTTATAACTATATAATCTAAAGATATCTCGAGGTTTTAACATTAAATTTAGTGGTCAAAATATAGATGAATACTGAAAATAGTGCTTGAGAAACCACTCACCTTATCAAAATGGACTTGCCTCCTATGTAGTAAAAAAATAATGTATGGAATCTATTAATCCATGTTTATACATGCATATGTTGGCTTATCTAAAGATACAATCTCTTCTCTCCTTAAAGGTAATGTTTCTTAAGAATATTTCAACAGAGTTTCCTCTTGTAAAAATGATATTTCTTAAGAGCATTTCGGAAGAGTTTTCCCTTAAAAGGTGACATTTCTAAAGAAAGTTTCAACAGAAGTTCCCTTTAAAGGGTCATATTTACTAAAGAAATTTTGACATAGATTCTCCTTATAAGCGAACAAAATGTGAAAAGATGGCTTAGATCTACTAATGCTAAGAAAATATGAAAAGATATCTTAGATCTATTAAACTTTCTCTTGAAATCAGCTATATGCCCTACTCGTACTGTGATCCTTCCTTTACTTGCTGACAGAGCTTTGCGTCGTTCTTCCTAATCACTCTCACTTTTTCTTAACCTCTCTACCAAAGTTTGGAGGAACTTGGAGCTAGGAGGTATTTATAGGCCTCCAAATGGGGAAAACTATAGTTTAACACCCATGGTTTCTGCCCATGGTTTTGTGAATACCATGATTTTTCCTAATACAATGATTTCCATGCTTGTGATTTTAACTCATTTAAACCATGGTTTTTTCTAATAATAATAATTATCAATTAGCATAATTATGATTAATTAGTACTAATCGAGATTAATAATTTTTAATTATGTTTAGCTTACATTATCCCATGGTTAAGCCCTTAATCATCATTAATTTCATTAATCATGATTAGCTATTCCTAATATCAATGATTAATGATTTATTTTAGGTTAAAAAACATCAACTATCTTAAATTAAAAAAATCATAGAAATTCGTAAATGTCCTATTGATATGAATAAAGATCCTTTGGAATCGTCTCATCAAGATGGATAACATAACAATCTCTATGTTGGGATCTAGAGAACTTTAATGTAGTACTTTTATAGTTATAATACCATGTTGGAGGTTTAAGAATAAAAGTTACATTTCTATTGGTAATCAAACATTCCTAATTTTGATACTTCTTAAGTATGAGAATGCCACAATGGTGGTGGTGCCCGAGGGGAGGTGGTATAAGTGGGTAGGTCTCGTGGCAAGTGGGGAGATGAGGACTTGTAATTGAAATGAATGGGCTTATGTCATGTTGGAAGAGGGACATGCCACAAATTTAACGATATCATGACATATGTGGGAGACGTACCATCAAAATGAATGAACTCACAACAGATCCCCAAAGGTCGGCCATAAAAAACTAATAATATGGCAAGTCCGTGAAGGCATGCCATCAAACATAGTTGATACATGGCAACACTCGATGACTTATCATGAGTTCAAACTAACACATGAAAGGTCTCTAAACTTATAATAAATTGACTTGAGATGAGTACAACAAAATTCAATACTAGATTTGGCATGATGATTGTCGGAGATGTCACATCATGCACATAGATGGAAAAAAACTTGACATGCATTATCCATCCTATAAGCAACTTTAAATCTTATGTGGTCGATGATATGTAGAGAATTCGTGCAGATCAGAGTTGATTGGAGGATACATTTGGATCATGATTGTTTCCTAACATGCCCGCTCTTCCCATGTGGGGGAGATTTGGAGAAATTCCTATTTAGGGAGACATGAAAAATCCACATGTTTATAGAGATTTAAGAATCTGTCTATTTATGGATATTCTTTATATAATGGGTACTTATATAAACCACCATGGGCTAGTGTTTGGAATAATCCCTATGTACTCCAATTCTTCCACCATAATGAGAGAGATACATCCTCGGCGTCAAGGTCGTAAACTAGTTTCGGGTGAACCTTATAATTCATGTATTGTGGTTGTTTTTCATTTTTCACTTATTCGTGTGTTTGTTCATGCACTCTGCTTCCGATGTACCCAACATGATAATGTGTCATGCCACGTAAGATGGGCGAGTTTTTGAGTTTTTTTATAATCATTTTATTAAATTAACAAACAAGAATAATATTTTAGGAACGTAAATGCATTGACCTTGGGGATGAAAATAAATAATGATATATGTGTATCCGATTTGCTATCATATTTATTTTATTTAGATATGGGATATTCTTATACGTATACATTTTTAAAACGGATATAAACAATGAACATCACTTAGACATTCACCGACATTCGTATTCGTATATCTATTTTAATATATAAATATAATTATATATTTATTTATAACTATGTGCAATAAAATCTTTACGACTTTATATCATTGTTGATATATTTGTTGTGAAATTAATTTATTTACTTATCTATTTTACGTATAAACCATCTTAAACATGTATATTTAAAATAATCTATACATTATTCCGATTTTATTCGTATATGATTCATGTTGGCCCGGATGCATGGAAATATCAAGAGCCCGTTCCAAATGGGGGCATGGTGAAACCTGTGTTCATGTCGGCACTCGAATGCGGATAGCTCTCAGGTGCACACTGGAGAGCGACGTGGACCGTCCATTTGCATCACGTGGATCGGGATGGGACTCCGGATTCTTCTAATTTTTATACATTGACCATTATTCCTCTTCCATTCCGGTTTCTCGAAGTCGAATCTGTTTCCTGCGTATTATTCTCCCTCTTTTTTTTATGTCGGCGAAGAGAGAATGTACGTAAGCAGTGAGACCAACATCATCACGAACGCGTTGCCTGATCCTTTGTTATCAAATATCTTATCATTTTGCCATCCCATGTGGTAATTAGCACGTGGATAAGTAGGAGATTTTGATTTTGGGCCATCCCATGTGGTAATTAGCACGTGGATAAGTAGGAGATTTTGATCATTATCAAATATCTTCTTATCATTTTGCCGCAATAGAGTAATGTAGAAGACGTGTTATGGCTTTAGGATTATCTTATTACGTGTCCCCCCCCCCCCCCCCCCCCCCCCCCCCACAAAGATCTTGTTATGGATAAACACTGGTCAACGGAGACTCGTTATTGCTTCCCGGTTTATTTAATTCGGCAGCAAGCTTGGAGTTCAACTGATCTGTGACCGACCAATTGAAATTGAAATTCTGATGTTATGTAATTGGAATATTTACACGCGTGTCCTTGTGAGTTTTTAAATAATACTTTGTACTCCTTTCCTTTTCTTTACAGTTATATGCACGTGTATTCGGACAAAATTCACGGTAGCGACCTTCTGTTAGTTTACAAATAGGGGCATAGATTCAACAATGGAACCACACTGCTGTGATTTTTTCCGATGATTTTGGAAAACACGTGTAAATTGCAAATAAGATATCGCTCATACATTATCAATGTACTAGATCCGGCAATCCGCTCCTACGATATGATTGTATCGTGACCAGTGTTGGCGCACTCCGAGGTCAATCATCATAGAAAGCACCCCAGAGAACACAAAGTCGAGAGCGAAGAGATTGTTCGATGGTAGGTAAAAACAAAATTGAGGAAATGTGTATTAATCCATGCCATACCTGCCTAGACAAAAATATGCAATATGGGGAGAATGGTCGAGGTGCATGTCTCTTTCAATCTGTAACTGATAATTAAGGGTGCGTTTGGTTCGTGGGTTATCCAGGGGTGGATAACCCGATTTTGTGTTTGTCTGTTTGGTTGGTTGGTTAAGGGTTAGGAGGGTTTGTGTGATGTGATTGTATTGGAATTTGAAAAAGTTGGTAGTTATTATGATATGATTGTATTGAAATTTGAAAAAGTGGGTGGTTGTTGTGATGTGATTGTATTGAAGTTTGGAATAGTGAGTAGAAGTTGAGTATTTTATGATTTTTAGATGATATGATGGTATAATATATAAATTTTTTTATGGGAAGGGAGTGGGCTTCACTAGTGGGTTAAAAGTGGGGGTTTTGGGGGGTTACCCC